>OX459009.1:12993315-13714048 GCA_949774965.1 Diarsia brunnea
AATGTATGACGTCATAATTGTATTTGGGTCACATTTACATTGTCCTGCTGTTTTAGGGAATGCTTTCAAGGGAGTGATAAATGGGTTCTAATAGTAGCAGAACATGTATCTATAGTAGGGACAATGTCTATCCTAATTAGAAATTATTTATTGAACCGTATACCAATTTCGTCGTTTCGACCTAAATTCTTTTATTATTATATTTATATCATGCATATTAGCCGAGCTATCATATTTTTTTCGGACGAAGTCGCTGGCGGGGCGCTAGTATAACATAATTTTGTACCAAAATACTGGTATTCAGCTGCATCTGGCTAGACTGGAAGGCGAGCGTAACATAGAAAAGGCTAGGCAGATGATTATAATGATGAATTTTGCAGAGCCTATATTTAAATTCTTTAACATTAAGAACGTCCCGATAAGAATACTAAGTAGGTAGAGTTACTACTAACCTGCCAAAATTTATCATCTTTCGTTGAGCTCCACGCTGCATTTTTGATGTCCAGTCGCTCCACTATTTCTGACAGGATCTGAAAGCAAGTCATACACTATTTTAATTAAGAAACGGGGTAAAATATAATCCCGCAGCTTGCCGAGTTAATGGGTAGCACGAGACAATAAATTCTAAGGAGAAACTAGAGGAAAACATTTGAAACAGACCCTAGAGTGTGCTACCAGATGTTACCAGTCAATTTTGAACCTTGAGAGTAGAGTTTAAGATGGAAATTAATGTGTCCTGTAATAAGGTGATAACGTCAGCGGCAGCATTAAGAGTAATAGTAAAATTGTTATTATAAACATCACCTCACAATTCTAGGATGTTATTACTACGATAACTAGTTATTCTTCTGACGATCTTGATTCTAGACGTAAGTGGCCATTTAATTTTCTCGTTAGGTATAGTTATAGAAAACTTCCATGTTGCGGAAATGGCCACGATTAAGTAACGATTACCTGCCAGTAAGTCCTTAATACAGTATTAGTATTGCGGAGCTCGTGGCTAAATAAAAACAGCCGATCTTTAGGTTTAGTCGCATTTGCCTAGGTTGGTCAATAGATGGGACCACCCACTATATGCCGTGTGTCCTCCGCACCTCGGACAACACGTAAAGCGGCTGTCAATTGTGGATCTTTGACAATCGTTCTAGGTAGTCAGTGTCCCGAAAGTTTGACGACCAGTCTTACCAAAGGGTATCGAATTACCCAGTACTAACTGGGGTGGGTAGGTCAAATAGGCAGTCGCTCCATGTATAAGTACTGCTATTCAGCTGCATCCGGTTAGACTGCAATTTTATGCCAATATATTTGGGAAAAGGCTAGGCAGATGATGAACACAGGTATTAAAATAACGTAGAAAAGCCTAGATCCCCTAACTAGGTACATTTAGAAAAGCAATATACGTCATGCCGCAATAAAATTACTAACCACAGGTCCAAAATTTATAAATAGAGGAAGGATTCAAACTAGGTGACCCGCTATCTCCTAAACTGTTCACCAGTACCCTCGAAGAAATCTTCAGAATGTTTGTAGCCAATTGGAGTCCCTGACTCAGTGAGGCGAGGTCGAGGCAATGGAGTTCTTTGGGAAGTTTTAATTAGCTGTAAGCACAATAAGGAAGGCAGAATAATAACTATGTCAGAAATTAAAACAACAATCTTTAAGGAAACGATACATTGCTTACGTCCAGGGGGTCTAAAATGGCCACTTTATTAGATCATAATATGAATTGCGTTAAAATTCGTAAAATAGACTATTCATAATAGTAAGGGCTTGTTTACGGAGACGCGGGGCGCCGCGCGGCGCGTGCAGAAGGCTCGTCACAAGCTTCTTTAGTTATTTACTGAGAGGCGCGTCCACCGCAACGAACGCTGCATTTCAAACTAACGAGCGAAAAATCGCTTCTCGTAAAATCGACGTTTGAAATCGTTAACGTTTTCATACATCGCCATGTGTTTGAATTAAAAACGCAAAACGCGCCGCGCGACTCTCCGCGTGTCCGTAAAGGAGGCCTAACTGCGTCTATGACCATTTTACGAATTTTAACGAATTTCATATTATGATCTGCTAAAGTGGCCATTTTAAACTCCCAAAAAGGATTGCGAATGCTGCTGTGAGTTAATGAACCAGGTTCTTGATTGAAGAGTTAAACAATTCCGGGTTTTCAACCAGCGTGCGCCTGGGGAACCCTACTAAACCTACGGCCCACTAACCAGGCGATGCAGGAACCGCATCTTGATATGTTTATGAGTAGCAGTAAAGCTGTGTAGTTATTGCATGAAGTTCATTAGTTAATGTTACGTTGTTGGCTTATACTGGAAATACACCTTACAGATGCGAGTAGAAATAAATTGTAATTATTTATTGAAAATAAATAAGTAGGCCATAGTGCTAGTGTTGACTAATCAATGAAAGTTGTCACTCCGGGTATTTCAAAATATTATGTTTATGATTTAGTGTTGTTTAAACACTCCATTGATTGTCAGTTTAGAACAATAGTAATGACTTAAATGCTCGGAAATGTGATCAATGGACGATGATTATGGTCGGACAGCTGTTTGCAGGGCCTTGTTGTCCTACCGGTGATATTTCAGCACATTTAAAAGGAAATCAATTGTTTATTTTTGTATTGCAATTTTCCCGCATTGTCACCAGAATGCTTGAGGGTCATTCCGTGGTTTCGTGCAAAAAGCAATTCCAGACGAATTTACCCATGAATTTATTAGAAAAAGTGAACTGATTTTTGCTTAGAGGATAAAGACAATAACTTTAAAAGTAGTATCGCTAATATTACGTTTTTTTTTATTAATTATTAAAAAAAAAAACATGTAAAACTGTCTGTAAAATCATTCCTCTCCGTTTCCAACTAGGGACTTCGGCAGATCTTTCGAAGTTTATTTGTCTACATTCGAAATTATGACTTTAACTAACACGCAATATTAAAGCTAAAGGCCTGAACTACAATTTATGTATTTAAATTTTTAATTTATTGCAATCTATATACGTAAAAAGCTCCTTTTTCGAATTGTCACAAAAAAAACTTCATTACCATCCGTACACAGAAACTTCTTAATTTAAGAGAATTCGAGACGGTCTCCGATACGATTCACGTCAAAACGTGTTTATACTGGTCAGTCGGCCTGGTAACAGAGACGAGTGGACGTGCGTGTATTGTGGATAAAATTATTTACGATCTTCGAATTGTAACCAGTGTTTCGTCCATAAATCAGCTTATCACCTTCCTTCGATTTCACAAGGTACTGTAATAAATAAATTAATATAAATACGTAATATGTATATCTCTTAAAGCCATATTGGTCCTGTTTTAAAATCAAATTTTAAATGTATTCTATAACGAAGTTATCAATAAAAATGGTGAAATTTTTCATTCATCTCCTCTGCATTACCATCCGTTCCATCCATTTTTTTGCGAGAAGGTAATGAACAATTTTGGAAGGAAATTAAGAATTCTTATTTTTATTTAAACACTAGCTGACCCACGCAACTTCAAGTCACATAATATAGCTTTTAGCCTTTCTACTTCAACATACCTATTAGTTTACACACATTGTACTTGTAAACATTATGGTGCAGTAAATATTTTGAATTTAAATTGCTCCGGAGCCCCCGGAAACCAGAATCCCCACTTACCTACCAATTACCATCTCACCCTAGTTCATTACAATCCATACAGTTTTCATCACCATCCTGTAGATGATTTTCAGCTAGCTATATCTCCGTAAGTAGATAATATAAAAAAGTGCCTTCCACTTTTTATAAATGTGACAACGATTTTAACCCGAATTAAAAAAAAAAAAAGTTAAATCTAACATTTCTTTTTTGATTCCGCGGGTCGTCGCAATTTGCACGAAACGACGGAATCACCCTTGACAAATTGTCGTTTTATCTTGGTTTCAATTGGCGTTTTGACTAGGTACTGTTAAAAATTCACGATAATGTTTATGTTATGTTATTTCAAAGAACACACGACGTGTGAAAAAAGTAATAAATCGATCAAAAAATGGCTTAGTTATGACTGATTTTAAATGACTTACTAGACAAAGACAACGTGACAGAAATGTGACGTCATATATCATACCGCCATAGTTACGTAGTACAAATGGCCGTTTCGCGCGACAAGGATAGAAAGTATCCCCACTAAAAACTTCAAAAGCATGTAGCTAAGGCTACTCTATTATATTATCGATTTTATTTATTTTATAACATAACATTTTCATGAATTTTTAACAGTAGTCAAGTAGCCAATTACCATCTAGTTGTCATGACTTGGTTGTAGAAAAGATTGGTTTTATGTAGAGGTGACAGGGCCTTAAGGAAAATAAGAGGACTTGATCCAATTATTGGTATTTTTATTTTACGTAGTAACAATTTAATTGTGAGAAAGAATGAATGCAGCATTCTTGTTGCATGCATGTTGTTTGTTGTTTGTTAGCATTGCTTAATCGCTTTTCTTCTATTTTTTTATTTAACTATTTGCAGGACTATGTCGTCCTTTCGGAGCCGGAGACATGTTATCACTATTTAGTAGGAAATGAGATGAGGCATAAGAGCGTGGAGCTTGGCACAGGCAAAGAGAGTCCTATATCCAGCGTTGGGTGAAGTAGGACGTTGTAACGATTGGAAATCTTACGGCTTCGAGGAGGCCCATAAGGAAAACTGGGACTGGTTTCTACGATTGCTATTCTAATTTACTTAATAACTCTAATTAGGTAACTGTGAGAAAGAATGAATTCCTATATTGTGTTAGGTAAGTCCAGTTAATGCAACATTCTTGTTGGCGTTTCTTGTTGCCACTTTTCTTTTCTTGTCAATTTTAATACTAACAAGTCAGGAAGCGGTGGTATGTTTCATTTTGTTTTTGTTTCAAAGCAATAAAACTAAATGTTGCTAATAATACATCTTACTTGTACTTTGCAGTAAATATATGTATACAAGGTGTAAACAGACCAGAAAAATACAGTGGCCAAGGAGGTGTTAAAGTAACCTTAGATGATTAAAAACTTGTATAAAAATTACCTACATGTAACAAGTTGGGACATTGACCTACAATCTCGGTAACTAGAAGGTTCCAGAATGACGGGGAGAACAAGTGCCTATCCGGATTTTATACACCCATTATTCATTTGTAATCTCACTCTGATTTATTCATCGGTAGATCGTCAAACCAGACTTTTCTAAGCTATCTAGTTTTCTACTAACAATACTTGGAATGTTGTAGTTTACAGCGAATTCTGGATATAAACCAGTGTAACAATAAGTAGGACGCAGAAATCAGAGATCCTTTTTTTACAAGTTTTCGAAGAGTCATCGTCCCCATAAATTTTACCTACACAAAGTATTTTTCTTGGCAAAGAAAACTTTCTGGGGTCAATATACTCGTTAAAACAAATAACTCCTATCACCTCAGAAGAGTAGTTTAATGACACGTCACATCAGATAAATATCTAAGGTAGGTACATTGTGCGTTCCGTCGGGGCTGGGGGTTGTTCGAAAGAGATACCGCGGTCTCGACACAAGTGGGTAAGAAGGAACACGGGTGGTTTTTAGTCAGTAGAAGTCTGACACTCCCTACCGCTCTTCCCAGAGCGGGAGGAGTCATTTGATGATTTCCCGCCCTCCAAAAAAAAGGTACACTGTGCGTTTACGATATAACATTATGAGAATGTCTCGTGAGCCCTCGTGGCATTAAGTCCGCCTGTGTAAAGGTACCTACGTGAAGTTTAAATAAATTAATACAAAATATAAATTGCGTTAAAATTAGTAAAATGGACCATTCACAAAAGTGGCTGCGTCTGTGGCCATTTTAGACAACAAGGCATTTGCAAACTTTATCTCAGGGAGACATGTTGATCAAATCCAAGCTTAGAAGGCAAATTGCGTTTGCCATCGAAACACATTGCATCATTTTCAAGGCTCGGGACGATTCGTTCTAGGCAGGATCTTTTTCCCGTGAATATGGGGTGCCCCTTTCACCCCGTATAGAAAAAATAACTGTTCCATACATTTTGACCGTATAGTTTCTTGTACTTTTGTTTGTTTGCTGTATTTTTATTAATCAAATTACCAATAAAAAAATATCTATACACGGTGTAAACGAACCCTTCACGAAACCGTTAACCAAACATTATGTACATCAAACTAAGTACCCCTACGCAAAAAATATTGCTGGGAAACAATATTTTATTTTGGGGTGAAAAAACACATTTTAGAGTAAAATTCAATTTAGCACTCTTAAAACATTTTGCTAGAAGACGCTTTTTTTCGAATAGTAAACAGGTCATGGAGGTAATTTAAGTAAAGTTATGACCTAATAAACTAGTATTAAACAAAACAGCTGTGAAAAATTTGGAACTTTGATCCCCAATACCTCCGTAACTAGAGGGTTCCCAGGTACCTATGGTCTAGAACAAAAAAAATGATCGCAATGAACAAATCTAGAACAAAAAAAAACACCCACTCTTTATGTACTGAACACGTGTTAACCGTTTGTGCATCGGTATCTCATCCACCATACATAGTTCTATTGTTAAAGGTTATTTATATACGTTAACGTAAATTCTTAACTGAAAACTCTTTAAGATATAAAAGACGCCTTTTTTTAGACCGAAGTTAATATTGGTTATGATCTATTAGATTATTATGGCAATTATTTGTTAACATTAAAATCGATACCCATTCATGTAGTCCCTCTATTATAACAGTTAAAGCGGGAGCTTTTGGGTTTTCATGTCATGTTAGGGGTTAACAGCCGTTAACCCCATTTCGGGTTAGACATCGATCCGAATATCAACAATGCGTATTATACATGAGTATAACATAACATCTCAGTATGCTTGTGGTATAAATCCAAAATCTTATTCTTTATTGTACGCATAATTTATTCATGTCTGAATAATTTATTCTATTGCAGCCTGTTCGAAGACGAGTTTAACCTAGAATTGCGTAAATATTGCAATGTAATTTTATTTAGAAGAAAATAAGATGTTCTGAACTATCTAAGATAACATATTATTTTTAATACAGAAAACTAAGAAATTATGGAAATCTAACAATGTCTACTGTCGTCGTGACCAAAAATGGCTCAATAAGAAATATATGGCTTACTAATTGAATCTAATCTATTAAGGCTCATTCTTCTGCATTACGTTTTTTCAAAATGTGTCACTTAAATTGTCTTACAACAGCAGTATGGTAAACTTGATATGCTCCTAAAACTATTCAGCCCCAAAAAAGATTTTGAGAAGAATGACTAGAATTTATAGTCTAGCATCGACGAAATCGGTAATAGAATCTGATATAATGTTGTGCAAAGTCTGTGTACGTTAAGTATTAATTAATTAAGTACTTCAGCTATACTTACAGTTTCGAGCGGGGTGTCCCAATGGAACGCCGCAAGGACGTCAACTCCTCGAACAGGCCGATTTATAGTCAGTTTGTTCTTCCGCGGCTTTATCACTTGTTTTATCTCTTCCCAAGATGCCTTCACATAACTTTTCCGGTCGCCCGGCTCTCCTTCTGCTAAACAACCCTCACTCCGACACTTGAACGAGTCCGCCCTAAAATTCTGATGTAAACAATCAGTAGATCGGCACTTAGACATAACAATAACATTCTGATCGTCCTGCACAAACTGTTTTGATTGTAACTGTTTTTCTTTTAATTCATGAATTAGTTTAGTGGCCGTTTCATATTTTTCCTTACCGAAAATTAAATTTGGAGTGATGTTTCTTTTTAAATAGTTTTCATATTCTTTTTTAGGTACGTTCACAATAAATAATACACCAGCCATGGTTGTCACAACATTAACTGGTGATCGATAGAGGTGCTGTGCGCCCGCGCTCACGCCTGCTAGCGATGTCAACGGAAGCTGTCACACCATTAACTATTTCAATCCTAGAGTCCATTGTTTTATTTGCTGTCGAAATATCGCCTCTATGTGCGGTAAATTACAAAACAATCGGCTTCCGTTCTTGCCAAGTGGAAAACATTATAGTTGTTTAGTTTTTCTTCGTAAATTATTGTGTTTTGGTTTGGTTTTGTAATTATAATTGTTTACGAGTTGATAAGAAATACAGTATTACGTACGCCTCGTACTTTAACTGCCAATCCTTATAAATACTACATTGTTATGAATGTAGGAGTTGTAATTACTAAAATAACTAAATCTTTCCAGAGTATACTCAGATGTACATTCAAAATGGTGCTCTATTCTTTTGTTAACAATGAAGCAATACAGAATGTTTTCGTCATAGTTGCAACGTTTAGTTGATTCAATTGATTCAACTAAAGGTTGATATATCTTTGTAATACAATAAAACAAAATATATGTCCATATAAAACAATTTAGACCGCTGAAGTTTATTGACAAGGTTCACGTGGCTGTTTCATCTTATCACGAGCATCCCCTCGGCAACGGTTGCGGGTCAAAATAGAAGCTTGTCGCGCAGCCGGGGTAAGGCGGCGCAGCGCGGCGCGGGGCAGGGCGGGCGGCAGGCAGCCGGCGGCGCCCGCCCAGTCGCGGCACAGCCTGCCGCCCGCGCGAACCACGCGTCCTCTCGACCGCTCGATCAATAACCGTAATAACTTACACTAATATCCTCAAAAACCTTCTGTGTAACGTAGAAGCAAGTGCACCCGATACCACCAACCGTCGCCGGACACCACAAGTGGGTACCGCATCTCGTAACGCCGATAGCTTTTGTCAACACCATAAAACATGGCTACCTTCGAAAACACATGATCGCCATCCGTTTATTGGAACGTGAGTCTATTCTCGCAGGGAACAGTTCGACAGCTCTCATGTAACTCTTGTATCCTATGAATTTGTGTTTTTATCGTAGTGTTACGTAAATGCTACGCTACTGCTGTTTCAAAATCGATAAGTTATTAAATCTTTATGAAACGATTTGATTGGTGCCTCTTACTAGCACGTTTTGCACGTCTTTGATTTGAAGCGTTATTTATAGTGGTTTTTATGTGAAAACTATGTTTTGGTCTTTGTCTTATGATTTGTGGAAACTAATCGACTTACACGTGTTTCACCGTCGTGGCGGTTCCTCAGGGTCTCAGATGTTGTATAATTGCCGAAAACGTGCGATGCTTGTCAGGATAAACTGTCATTATATAACGCTATCCTTGTTGTGACGTAAGTATTGTGGACAGGTGAGCTCCAGGCTATATGGATTTATTTATTCCCAGCTATGTACGTAGATAGGTTAGGTAACAATAACAAGATGCGTGCTGCGGCAAAAGCTTAAGGTTAAGTCGTAATTTAATTTGTTAATTCACCTTTTTAACTCAAAAAATATCCCCAATAGGGACAAAAACAACAGCCAAGTTACAAAAGCTTCAGAAAAAGTTGTATTTACGTATATTTATTATTAAGTTAAAAGCAGTCACGCGCGGGTTTAGACAGACGCCTGAGGCTTTGCTTCAGCGGTCGGCGAGTTGACTCAATGTCAATATAGGTAATACGCGTCTGCACGAATTTAAGGGAGTAATAATAAGTTAGGGGTGTTATCGGTCGTGTGAAGGGGCCTTTGCTAGCCACGTCGACGCATACCACCCGAGATTACCAACACCGATTGTACAATAACATTTATTTAGCTCGAGTTCTACTGGAAACCGTTCATATAAGATTTGATATTTATGTAATTTAATCTTATGTTATGTATGCCGTTTATATCCTTACTCATAAAATTATGTGGATAGCTACCTAACTTTTATTAACTTCGGAGTAAAGCCATAATTTTTAATCAAAACTTTGTAGGTCTGCGGTTTCATAACTAGGTTAGATAATAATTATATGGCTTGGTAACATAAAGGTTCGTTTGTTAGAACACTGGACCATTTACGTTAGACGTTACAAACAGTGTTACTTAACCGTCCGATTTGACTCAGACTAAATCAATAATTTACCCATTTTATTTGCTTACCCATACAACACATATCGCCACTTCTCTTACATAACTCGGTTATTTTCTAAGGAGCAGTTTCATAAATATTGGGGTTACAAAATGTTGAGATTGCGCGGACAGTACACCTGTTCTACAGCTCAATACTTCTAAATTTTGTGATTGGCGCGTTCAATGTCAAGATCAGAGACAATGTTCGAAATTTGAAATCGTGACTCAGTTTCTTGTAACGGTTAAAAAAAAAACAAAATATACAGACTGCAAACGGACCCTCACGAAGCCGTCAACAAAGCATTCTGTACATCAATTTAAGTAACTCTACGTAAAAATGATTGCTGGGAAACGTTTTCTTTTTTGGGGTGAATATTCACGTTTAACGGTAAAAGTCAATGTCACTCAAAACATTGTGCTGAACGTAGTGCTGAAGGATGCATTGAATATGACGGAATATTTAAAAACATGTATTTAAAAAAAAATTTGGAACTTTGACCCCTAATATCTCCGTAACTAGAAGGTTCTCATTCAGGTATGATGTGCGCAATGACATGACGAGAAGAACAAGTGCATATAGAATTCGTTAAGGGCACTTTTACACCCATTATTTATTTTCCCTTGATTATATTCGAACTTAACCTTTATAAGAATTTATGGTAGGAATGTAGGTCACGGAACGAAACCTTTACTACGAGAATGTAGAGTTTATATGGTAGCCTGTATTTTTTATTTAGTGGGTCTTGGTTAGTGTCGTAAACGTATCCTGAAGAAATTCTGTGGCGGCACTAGGGACTGATTGCTTCATTTAATTTTCTTCATTTTCCTCGGTGTTTAATTACCCGAGGCTTTAACTAAACTTTACGTCGGTTTTATAGTTCTGAACGTTTTCTAGACAAGTCGGCTAGAATATGTAGAAGTTGGTAATGTTTTATGGGTACTCAAATCTAGATTATTAGATTTTTATGATTGGGTAACGTTTTAATGACTCGCTTCGGAGTTTTTGAGAGGACTTATGTTTTCTTTTTCTTGAACTCTAAACTTGTAAGTACCTATTAATATTTGCACACCATGACTAATGGTAAACATGTACAACTCCATGTACTTATTCTTCTTTTAATTTTATGTAAACACAAGTTTGAGCAAATAAAGTTATCTATCTATCTCTTAATGGAGGAGTTTCATGATGTTCATCAAGTTAAAACTACATGTTACTCAATGGAATTTAAATATAATTAGATCATAACTAGAAAATTATTTATCTTATTAATTCACCTATGGATGGCTGAGATTTACATATCGCAATGAGCGTTTTTCTAATTAAATTTGGCTAATGCTGAAATAAAATGAGTTTAACTTTCCAAGTAAGTAGTAAGTAGAGATCTTCTTTTACTTGGGTTTTGTTTTGTTAACAACACATCAAGAATAAATAACGTAATTAGGTAAAGAAACATTTAAGGCACATAACTTTATCCCTACACATTTTTGTTTCATCTTTTTAAATTGTTAATCTTAATTCTAAAATAAGTTATCAAAAGACACAAAACAAACAAAAATGGATTCTTTAAAAAGTGTTTAAGTACCCTAATATACCTACTTAACCCATATTATAACCTTTCCCTAAGCATTTTCCGCAGCGTTAATCAAAATGTTCATTATATTATGAGAAAATTGTAGACCGATCCTGCATTCAAGGGCTGAAAGGAGCTTAATCTCCTCTAAATGTTAATTTAATTTAACACATTTAACGAGATAATGGACGGCGTGATTTTGCTTTTACTATACGAGGCAAAGGTAGAGAAAATACTTGGAACATCGTTAATACTTCACTCGTGTACCTATAGCGCTTTCAATCTGAGTGCAGTTTATAACGAGTCTGTGATATAAAATGCTTACAGCAGTTTTAAATTAAAAGGTTGCTATACGATCTTGTATTCTGAAACTGGGTTTTAAAATGTGAACTGAGATTATTTTTCAAATATTTTAAATGTTATGTTGGTGATGAGGTGTATAAGGGTGATATTTCTTTGTCACAGCTTGTCGTCTCTGTTAATGAACCGATTTTAATGACAGGTACTAAATTAAAACATACATTGGAAATGGACATGTCATTTTTATTTTGGTAAGGTACATAATATCACGCGTGTAGTCTGTGAACGGCCTAACCAGAGGAGTACCTAATAGTATATCCACATTTCGCCAGTTATGTTAAGCCCCATGTAATAAAGGCAAACCGATGTCGATGGGAATAGTCCCATCAACAGGGCACAAACCTAGACTCCATGGCTGCTACTGAGAAATTCCTGATGAAAAACCCAATAACACTGCCCGACGTGGTAATCGAACCTACGACCTCTTGTTCAACAGTCGCACTTGCAACAACTATTCAACTTTAAATATTTTAACATCCATGAATACATCGTTTTTTGATAACTTTTGCAGAGTAATAAAAACAAGAGCTTCTAGACAGACAGCGGAGTACAATAAAAATTAATGTGCTCACAATATTCATTGGGGAATATTTGATAGCTCTGTAACGAACTACACTTTATGCTTGACAAAGGGACTATTTGAAACTGACAACGCTAAATGAAAAGCACTTGTATTTTGAAGCACTTTCCATATTAAATAAGGAGTGAATTCTGCTCTCGATTCAGAATAATGTTGAGTAAATACTCATTTTCAGTTGTGAGATTGAAAAGTTTAAAAAAATCCTAATTTATTTTAACTTGTAATAATTTTGTGCATTAGGAACCCAGGGGGGTTCGATTCCCAGTTCGGGCAGTGTTATTGGGTTTTACCATTAGGAATATCTCAGTAGCAGCCACGAAGTATGGATTTATGCCCAGTTGATGGCAATAGGCTCGCACCTAATTACATGGGACTTAAACATTACTGGCGAAGTGTGGCTGTACTATAAGGTACGCCTCTGCCTAACTCCTCGAGAATTACAGGCGTTATGTAATCTTTATATTTATAATTCTATTGTACCTGTGTTTGTCACTGAACTCCTCCTAAACGGCTGGACCGATTTAGATGAAAATTTTTGTGTGTGCTCAAGTGGATTCGAGAATGGTTTAAATTTACAATTGGTCCCAGTAGGTGGTGCTGCTGTGCGGGAGGACGACGTCTGCATGTCCGCTAGTGTTATATATAATTTTAGTAAATTAACTGATGGAGTATCTCGGCTGACTGCCCTCGTGGTATAGGGTCGCAATCGTAACTATTGAGCGTGATGATCACTACATATTATAAAACGAAGTAAGTCCTCCGTCGCGTCTGTCTGTCTGTTCGCGATAAACTCAAAAACGACTGCACCGATTTTCATGTTGTTTTCAGCAATGGATAGAGTGGTTCTCAAGGAAAGTTTTAGTATTTAAAAACCCCGGCGAAGCCGCGGGCATCAGTCAGTGTCGTATAAATCGAGCTTTTCACAGTCTACACGTGTAGGTACCCGTTTTATAGCAAAAGGTTCACCGAATTGTGAGTTCCCTTTATACTGTTACGTACCCTCGAGAAACAGGTATGATGTTTAATTATGTTGTTGAATGCTGCTCTCGATTTAGAACAATGTTTAGCATACTAATTCAATACTGCAATATTGTTAGTAACATTATATAATGCTCATCACAATGTCAGTAAATCATTTTGGTACATTGCCAGCCCGAACAATTCCCGTATCGTCGAGTATTGAAAGTCCAAAGTTAATTAAATTTCGCGCGTCGTTTGGAGCTCACCTCACATTTTGTGTATTTAATAAACATGGTAAATGGAATTTGAGCGTCTAAATACTTTATACTAAGCTCTAAATTCCGAGCTTATTTGCAAGCACTCAACGTGTTTGGTTTGGGTTTAATAGAAGCTCAGGTAGCTTTATAGCTGACTCACAAGAGACGGTAAAAGCAAGTGATGTTTACTTACTGGGTACCTATGTTCTTAACTACCAAGTGGTGTCTGATGGCTAATTTTCTATGGTACTAAAGTAATTTGTCGCTTGAAAAGAGTTTCCAGTGACTGCCTTAATTGTTGGTCTAGTGGTAGCATTGCGTCTGCTGAGTAGGATATATGTCGTGTCCACGACATATATTCATTTCCCTGTTCAGGTAAAATGTAAATTACTGCAGGATTTTCTCAGTATCAGCCAGTTGATGGTTATAAAGTCACACCCTACTATAGATCTATAACATATCTGGCGAAATTTCGATGTAATATCTAATTAGGAACACTTCTGCCTAACCCCCCAGGCAATACAGGTGTAATTTTATGGTTATATCAGCACATTTATGTTCTGTTAAGTAAGAGCCAGGTAGCTTCACGTGACGGTAAAAGCAATGGTTGTTTATCTAGCGTTCCTATAATTACCAAGTGCTAGCTTGATAGCTAAGATTACTGCTGCAATAAACTTGGAGCGAGTGACCAGAGTTCTGGCGCCAGACTACTGGCAACCAACTGCAGACGTCTAGGAGGGCAACGCCCTGTCATACTTTAAATTCTACAAGTTCAAAATATACGAGGGTTGCATTTTAAAGTTTGAGGGGTGCTGTTTTACGAAAGGTTAGGTTTGTAACGAATTTTTACAACAGCGGAATCTAAATGAGTTTTGTTACGGTATAGTTTTCAGTAACTGAGAAAAACTCCAAAGAGATTGATTTTAAGTATGGTACATTGTAGGTACATCGGTCTGTAATTCCCTAAAAAATAGGCAGATGGCAGTGTGTATCTATGGCGTATGTCGCCAGCTAAGCTTAACGCCTTTCCAAAGCTATAGCCAATTTGACATCAATCGGGCAAGTTTTTATTGCGCTTTAATAGTGAGAAATTCACTTTACCCGACCCGAGAATCCCAATCAGATTGGTTCGATTCTTATTTACGTCGTTACAGGTAGTCAGTGGCCCGAGGGTCTGACACCCAGTCTTACCAAGGGGTATCATATTATCCAGTACTGGTAACTGCTGGGTTGTGGAGGTCAGATTGGCAGTCGCTCCATATAAAATACTGGTATTTAGCTGCATCTGGTTAGACTGTAAGCCAACCCGAACATAGTTAAGAAAAGGCAGGCAGGATGAAAATTGATGCCACTTATTAAGAAAAATAGCAAGATTATAAGCCCTATTAAAAAGCCTCTCTTTATAAAACCAGCAACATAATTAATAGGCGAAAGGAACAATTTGTCCATGTTCGAACGTTCTGACCAAATCGATAAAATCAGTCGTTTGTGAAAATTTTCCATCAATCGATTTGAGCACAATGATTGCGGCGAACTGGGCAGCCGTCCCTATCTACCTACTCATAGAATGGGTTAACTGTAGGGCGCCCACAGAAATACGTAAACAAGCTTAAAACGGGAGATCTTACAAGTAAACAAGGTTTTACAATACCTATGTAGCGATGAGACTACCACACGTTTTCGTTGGAGTGTCAACTCTCAGCCGCGAGCTAAGCTCGTAAAATAAATTTTCAGTTTTTATTTAGGCATTTATATAAGTATCACCTGACACTAAACATCAAAGAGAAACTTAATAAATGTAGGATTGTTTAATCTAGAACGTCAAAATATTTGGTAAGTGATCCTGAGCAATACATCAAAAACGTTACAGAAATAATATCCTTAGGAGAATGATTTGTGAAGGACATTGTTACTAAACTGGGGTGCTGTATAGAAGTATACCGCCTATAAATATATAGGTCGGTACATAAGCAGAGATTAATGGTTCAATGTCAAAAGTGTCTGTTGTCTTGTTATTACAGTCGTTATAAATTATTTCGTGTATTGTATTTATAGGTAGGTATTAGTAGATTTCTGTGGGTATTACGTAAGCAATAAACGAAGAAAAACTCAATCTAAGAATGTGGACAGGTCATGTAGATTATGTATTAAGTTTTAATCTGTTTTATTTAATTTGGTTTATAGTTCGTCCATACATATTGTGGTAAACTTATTAAAAGACATGTAAGTTCATCATTACGCAACACACATTTATTAGGTACCTAGTGCCTAGTATTTACTACCTATAGTATTTAGAGTGAATTTTGAAGATGGAAATTCACGTTCAAAACCGAGACTGATATAGAAAATTGGACCAAGCAATAAGCTCGATTATGGTAAAGAAACTGCATTGAAAAAAAATTGTTTAGTCAAGAATTGTTTTAACCGAATGCTATACTGTGTCCTTACTTAGTTGATTTAAAAACACATAGTTTTTTTAACAATTGGTTAATCTGAAGGTTAGCTATAAAGGTCGCTGGCAAGGCTCATTAGTCTTGCTATTCTTAGACACTAGCGAGCTGATTAGCCTTGTCTGGTCTATAGGATATTTTTCTTGGCGAGAATAAAAGTATCAGTTCTAAACCTAAGCCTAATTAATTCTTGGACTTGGCAGTAGTGCCATAATACCGTACCTATGTCAAATTATGCACACATAAATTACTTCGCTTTTATTTCGCTACCTTGAAAGTCTCTACATTTTGATATTATAACACTGTTCAGTATTTTACCTTTACATTATCTTCTTAACTGACTCGTTGGTCTAATGGTTGCAAGCGCTACTGCTGAGCATGAGATCCTGGATTCAATTCCCAGGTTGGGCAAAGTTTCATTAGGTTTTCTCAGTAGTAGCCAAGGAGACTGGATCTGAGCCATGGATGGCAATAGGCTCGCCCCTATTACATTGGACTTAACATAACTGGCGAATTTTGGTTTACTACTGGATACGCCTCTGCTTAACCTTTCGGTATTGCAGGCGTGATGTTACGTTATCATCTTTAGTGCTAGTTTTCTTAACAGGGCACGGAAACTTTTTAAGACAAGCCATTAAAAAAGGGAAACAATTAAACTTTATTTTTTTGTTCGAGTTGCACGGTAAAACTGTGTACCCTCAGGACGAAGTCTTTTCTTCGGAGCAGTCCAACAATAGTCCCGCGAGATTGTCGCTGATAAAAGCAATTTAGGGTCCTTTGCTTTATAAATAAATATAAATACTAAATTGGATTCATTAGGGGTCTACAGAAAGCTAAAATGAGGTTATAATCGATCCTGTCGAGGCTGCGGGTTGTCCGCAAGGGATACCGCGGCCTCGACATGAAGGGCTAAGAACGAACATGGGTGGTATTTAGTCAGTAGAAGTCTGACACTCCGTTTCGCTCTGCCCAAGAGCGGGAGGGGTTATTTGGATTTTCCACCCACCCAAAAAAAATATAATCGATCGATAGGCGCTTTATTGGACACGATCAGCAAATATTTTGGAGTTAAACCAACCGAGTCAGCATTGCCTGAGCTAATCAACCAAGCAAAGGCGCTATCAGTGTTAAAATCAAAGTACTTATATAATTTTAATAAAGGAGTACCTGTGAGGTTTCTTATCGGTGAAGGTCTTCGAAAAGGTCAGGTATAGTGCCTACTCGCAACCTGCGTGCGTGTATGAACAAATCTATGAACGTTCCCGCTTTGACGAGGCAAAAGGAGTATGTAGGATAGTAGTAGTAGGAAAACAAAAGATTTAAGAATATTTGGCACACAAGTAGACCCAGGGTCTTCGATCCTGTGCGCTAAAAACTTCAGACATAGCATCCTTTTCATTCAGTGGTTCGTTCCTGTAGGGTAATGTCTAATTGTATTATACTTGACACCAAGCATTATGTCCTACATCAAACTAAGTACCTCTACGCAAAATTTTTTAGTAGGAAAAGCCTTTTTTTGGGGTATAAAATCACATTTTACGATAAAACTCAATGTAGCACTCTAAAATCATTGTGCTAGTGAATGCTTGGGATAGTAAACGGGTCATGGAGGTAATTTAAGTAAAGTTATAATCTGAAAAACTAGCATTTAAAAAAACAGCTGTAAAAAATTTGGGGCTTTGACCTCCGTAACTAGGGGGTTCCCAGGTATGATCTAGTACAAAAAAGAATTCACAGTGACGGGGTAAACAAGTGCCTTTCGACTTCGTTAAGGGTACTTTTATACACGTGGGAAATATCACGGGAAAGAACTAGTATTATGTAAACACGCCGCTGGCGAATATCGATTGAGACGCACTACGTTTCGGGCCGACAAATGACTCGCTAACCCTTTATTATGGACTCATAATAGAATCAATACTTAGGCCTTGTTACTACAAATCACTAATTGCGTGAAATGTCGTCCTGTTTTTGTCAATCCTTTGAAGATGACAGAGATAGACTGATGTTTTCAGCAAGTTTACTGCTAAAGTCTGTTAAGGGCAGAGTCAAGAGGTTTATTGGTGACGATAAGCTGGTAGATATCAAGCTTTATAGCCTCGCCCACCCGCCACAAAGTTGCTTGTTTACCTGCCTTTTACAGGCTAGTTCGGTGAGTGTGCCCAAGAGCTCCACGAGCTCATTTCACCATCACCTTTCTTCCATCGAGAGTCCATAGTTCCAGACAATGGAGATTTTCACCCATGCCTCGTCAAAATTTCACACATTCGCACGAAGCACTATACCAAGAAGTGTAATACCCAGCTTGCGTCTGTGTTTCCATGTTCATATATGATCCCAACCTATTTAAGTCGCGAGATAATAAGCTTCTTTTGGGTTAGCTCGTTCCATCGTCGACCTCATCTCTGTTCTGAAGACAATATTGAGGACAGGAGTAGGCCCATTTTATATTTTTTTAAGCTTAATTGATGATGCAAACAGGGTTTCAACAGATCATCAGAATTCTCTTGCCCTTATGCCAATTCATTTAGGGTCGGGACGTATTCGAGTCAACAGATATTCTTTTTTTAATTTTAGCTTTCCTAGACTGACACTTTATATATAGTGCTTAAATCGAGTTTATTTTATCAAAACATTAGGACTTCAGTTACCACAGCACACCTTTCAGAACACATAATGTTATCCTACCCGCGGCCTTGCGTGGTAAATAACTGAAAGTTAACATGTTTTCATTTCACATTCATACCTCAAAGGTTAAAAGGTAAGTTACGCAAAAAAAATATCTTTTTTGCCTAACTTACTTTTTAACCTTGCTTCATAAATTACATTTGACTTGATATCAAAATGCCAAAAGTCTAGGTCATAAGTAACACGATTTCTCAGAGGTGTAATGTCTAGATTCGATTTCATTTTCTTTGGGATTCCCATCAGGAATTTTTCAGTAGCTCTGAGCCTCTAATAGGTTCGCCCCCTATTTTTAACTTAAACTTAACTAGCGAAATACAGTCCACCACTATCTAACCCTTCGGGTATTACAGGCGTGAAGTTATGTTATGTTTATGTAATGTTTAGATTTATAACAAATATTTTGAAGATTTTATTCCCAACACGATTCCCAATTCCAATATAAACTGTTTTTTTTTCTAGAAGCAATTATTTTTTTTTAGTCTATATATTTTTTTGAAAATGATCATATTATTATAGCTTGAATACAAACAATAGCGCTTAGACCTATAGGCACCTATTCTTTAACTTTGAATAGCCATTATTGTGTCGTAGGTCGAGCACCAGTCCATCATTTCACGTATAGAAAAAGGTGGCGTAGTGGCAATGAGGTTTCATGCCAGTAATCTAACCTCCTTTATGCATGCAAACTTGACATTTATTAACCTTTTAGAAACATAGCTGTCCTTGTCATTTTCATGTCAATGAAGAAAGAGGGCAATATGACATGAGGGACTATAACGCCATTTTAGATAATAATCAATTTTAATGAATAAAAAGGGTCAGCGGTTTCCCTTTTGCGGCCTTTTCCGACACCCAATTTAATATGTAGGATATTATTAGGAGGATTTTTCCTCTAAAAGTGCCATAACCATTAAGAATATACGTGCCACGAATAGCGTCTTTAGTAATATGAATATATATGAACAGATAAAGTTTATCATGAATTACTTTTCTTATACTGCGTACAATTTATTAATATGATTATTTAAATATGGTCACAATACCGAGATACTTAGAATAGCAAGTATCACGACTCGTTTGAAAACAAAGAGTGGGAAGTTTTGGACAACCTACTATGATGTCATAAGGGGCACTAAGGGTCCGCCGCGGGAGGCGCTCCGGGCGTCGGGGGCCACGTGATGGCTTCCGGCCACCGTAGACGCGGGCCTGTGGACGGTGAGTGATGGGTAAGCTCGCCGTCCGTCCGTCTTATGACGACGACAGGCCGTGTCGACGGCGCGTTCGTGTTCCACGCGCGCCTCAAAGAGATGTCAGCAACATGGAAGGGGCCCGCAAGGGCCGACGCCTGTCGAGGCTGCGGGTTGTCCGCAAGGGATACCGAGGCCTCGACATGAAGGGCGAAGAAGGAACATGGGTGGTTTTTAGTCAGTAGAAGTCTGACACTCCCTTTCGCTCTGCCCAAGAGCGGGAGGGGTTATTTGATGATTTCCCACCCCCCAAAAAAAAAAAAAAAAAAAAAAAAAAAAGGGGCACTAAGGGTGGGTTGCACCATATTACTATAACGATAACCAAACCGTAACAAGCCATCAAATTATACTTTTTTAGGGTGGGTTGCACCATATTACTATAACGATAACCAAACCGTAACAAGCCATCAAATTATACTTTTTTAATGCTTTTATGGCTTGTTACGGTTTGGTTATCGTTATAGTAATATGGTGCAACCCACCCTAAGTATTTAATTACTATACAGACAAGTAGCTGTTCAAAATTGACCACATTTTTATTAAATTCTAGAATTAAGTTCTTGAGTAGTGCCGTTTAGTATTAGCTTCCTTGCTTGTAAGCACTGGCATTTCAAAACAAACTTCTATACTGTAGAATTGCGGAGAAATGATTGCTTTTTCGTATAGTAAATACTAGTTCGAACTTCATCAAACCCTTACGCTCGAAATGAGATTGTTGCAGAAAGCTACGAATCTAAAAAATGCTACGCCGTAGTACGACGCGTAGGCGGCGCGTAGCAGTAGTTCAATCGTGAAATTACATCGATTAATTTGAATTAAAATCCCTCGTAATTGAAAAGTATTAAACTACGTTCTATATGACATTGAATTCGTATCGGTACTCTATATTGTGCTAATTCACTGTAGAGGGCATCTAGCGAGTGAATCGAAAACAGCAATAGGTACATGTTATGTATTACAGATGTATTGTGTGGAAAAGACACCGACGTGAAAACGGTTACACGTAATCAATACCTACTTACATCATTCCGACTCCAACATCGAAATTTTACACAGTAAAAAAAAAAATCTGCAGTTTCGAGCGTTTTAGGAAACAGCTGTTTATTTTATATTTCCGATTCACCCGCCTAGTTCCCGTTCCCGTGGGAATATATTATAGGGATAAAAAGTAGCCTATGTCACCCGGGTATAGTGTAGCTTCCCAACGGTGAAAGAATTTTTCAAATCGGTTCAGGAGTTTTTAAGTTTATTCATTATAAACATTCACACACACAAATATACAAATCTTTCCTCTTTATAATATTAGTGGGGGGGGGGGCTCAGAATGATGTACAGAATACGTGCATTGTAACCTTTTTCGCGTCGTCGCGTCGGTGTATATTCCATCCCGTATACATGTAGACCAGGAACATTTTGTACTTAACAAAGTTATCTGATGGTCGACCAACAGCTCTTCCACTTTACCAGTAAACTTAGTTATAAGGTAGTGCAAATGGTTTTTGAGGTACTGTAAAAGCTACGATGTAATTGGTCTAGGAGTGTAGTCCAGTAGTTTTGCTCAGATCCCAGCGCATTCGAGTTTTTAGTTTGTAAATTGCGGTGTACACTGTTTTCCCTAGATAGAGTAGAGGTAATAGGGATAATTGTGGCTGTTTTGTCATCACGTCAGTTTTAATATTGAATTGACGGCACGGTTGGCGCAGTGGCTGAGCGATTGGACTGCTGCGCTGCGTGTCGCGGGTTCGATCCCCGCACGGAACAAATATTTGTATGGTCTACAGATAATTGTTTCGGGTCTGGGTATGTTTGTGTATGTGAGTTTAAATGTTTGTGAACGCACCCACGATACATGAGAAATTCCTAGAGTGGGGCAACGTTTTTAAAAAAAAAAAAAAAAAAATTCGATTTTTTTACTGTAACTTCCACTACATCAGTAGGTATAGTCTCTCGCTCTTATCTTCCATACGTCTTCCATACTTTTCTTTTACTCATCACTTCCATTCCTTTAATCAGTCCATCCATCGTATCTTTGGCCTTCCTCTACTCTTATACTCCTCCAGATTCACTACAACTTTCACGTATATTGCCCAAATTACATAGTTGTATGCACAATTGCACATACATTATATGCATAGCGTGATCAAGGCTGTATGTTGTCTGCCAGCTACTCATTTAGACATGGGGCTATTTAATACGAAGTTTAAATAGACAATTTATGCACAGATTAACCGACCTAGATTGCTCACACAAACACTACAAGTTCCTGAAGAACTCCCACGCTTCAAAACGTGCTCGTCACCCCTAATGCCGTCAATATAAAGGCATGCTAGATGAAAGCCGACGTCAGTAAACTGGTATTTGTATGAAACACAATTACGTTGCTTTCACCCCCTCTGACGTCACAGCTCTCGTGTTTCGCTTCTAAACAGATGAACAGGCTCGCAGTGACGCATTTCTGTTGCCTTCGGTCATTAGCACACGCGTGGTTCTATTTATGTATATGAATTTACCACAGTTTTAAGAATGTTGAAGTTGGTATTGACGTCTCATTAGATTTTGCGTCATTTGTAGCTGTACATAATAACACCACGCCTGTAATCCCCGAAGGGTTAGGCAAAGGTGTACCCATTAGTACACACATTTCACCTGTTGTTGGTATGTGTAGCTGTTGCCCGCAACTTCGTCCGCGTGAAATTATTATAAAAAATACAACTATCCTTTTTGACAATTTCATGGGTTTGATTTTTTTGCACGGACCTATTCTATTTTCTAAATAAAAAGTGGCCTTAGTTACTCCTTATAACATCATCTATCTATCAGTAAAATTGCGAAATTGGTCCAGCCGTTTCGGAGCCGTTTTGCCTGTAAAGATTTAAAAAATATATGTTTGTTTGTGTCACGAACTCACGAGTACATGATCTCATCATCTTCCTACCTTGCCCCGGGACAAGGCAGGACAGTTTCTTGGGCCAATAACATAACCTATTCGGTCAAAATAAATTCGCTAACAAACTCGATAGGCGTCATGGGTATCTATCTATCTATCTAGAAACGCTTTCAATTTGGACTTGAATGACACAGAATAGTACAGTAGAAATTCCAGCTAAGAAAAAGTACTTATCTAGAAATGTATGTGAGTGAATTAATAGCAAACTATGTAAATCATAGCCTTTTGAGATGCAGATGTTTCCACATCGTATTTCTATGGATATTTCAACGATCTTTATGGTCGTATGATCACGTTTTATGAGGAAACTTAAAGTGTCGTATCTACCGAGGTTTTATTGGTGCGAAGTACCGCTCAGTAGGAAGTACTAGGAGGAATCTCTACTGAAGGCGGTACTTACTTTTACTTTTATTTCAAATGGGAATTTTAGGAAATGTGATGAGTTTTTATGGCAGATTTTTTGTAGATTTCGGTTATGCATGTCAAAGACAGTACAAACAGTGTCCAAAGAATATACCACACCAAAACTATAAAATTGAAAAATAAAACTTTTTTCTTTTTTGAAAATACCAATCAGTGGTTACATCTTTCAGCATGAAAAATAGGCTTCGTATAAAGATAATTGTCGTGTCTGTGATATCTTAGCTGATATTTTATAAAGTGTTCTTTATAAAAAGCTGTACGGAGTAGTATTACTAACTTATTCGCTGGATACCGGATCCTTTGCGGTGACTGTCCGCCTCGCCGTCGCAAGAGATTATCTCATAAGTAGCCCCAACTTTTGTTACGGATTTCGGAAATGTTGCTTTTGTACTTAGTATGGTGTATAATAACGGTAATATAACGTATGCTGGTAATCCTTGTTATGACTATTAAATAATGTTGTTTGGCTAGAGCATTACGTACAGTACAAGTAAGATAAATTGTTGTCCCGTTGTCCGGACGTGAGCCAATTTGAACTTAATTGAACGTGTATTCAAAATTCAAACAGGTAAAAACTGTATCTCTTTGACCGTTGAATGAAATGCTAACAAGGCTTACTAACCTCAGGCCAGTGTCAATACGATTAACAGTTTATTTCCCTGCCCGTACCTTTTGATACCAATTGCAAATACTCACGTGTTTTTAACACACGGGACGGACCGGGATTTGCCATGATATTTTATTAATAAAATTGAGATTTTGTTATCGGGAGATGTTACAATTGTTACATATAAGGAGCCAAGCCCCTATTTTATAAACCTTATACACAATATGAAAATATTGCAAAATATCCAAGTAAAATGACTTTACAATTTAACTTAGCTTACCATACTAAAGGGAAATGACTTATCTAACCGTGAATCGAAGAACAGAAAACAAAACCCAGCAAAATAATGAAACGGTTTCCCAAAACGACTTCTTGAATACGACGTGCGACGGCGACATAAGGCTGCATAAATAAGTTCCCCTGTGCCTAGTTTCTAGAAGTTTTGTGAGAAAACAAGCAGGTGGCACGCACTCCCTTCGTTTTTTACTTGAAAGGCACATGAATACTGGTCCCTTTTTAGTATTAACCGCGATGGATTTTGTCTGTTTTAAATAACACAACAGTATGACTGTTAAATTCCCGTAGGGTGCGCAGAGGTGTACCTAATAGTACACCCATATTTCGCTAGATATGTTTGAGTCCCATATAATAGGGAGCGAGCGTAATGCCATCAAACGGCCACAAATTCTGACTCCATTGTTACTACCGAAAAATTTCTGATGGTAACCCAATAGTTCTTGGCTAGACCCGGATTGAACTTATATAAGTTACCTCATGCTCAGCAGTCATCTTCTGTGTTTTACATACATATTTCATGGGTACATAGTCTGAAAGTCTCATAACCAGACTTACCGAAAGGCATTGTGTTTTCCAGTAACGGGTTGTGGAGATCAAATAGGCAAGCACATCACACTAATATTATAAAGGCGAAAGTTTGTGTGTGAGTGTGTATGTTTGTTACTCTTTCACGCAAAAACTTCTGAACGGATTTGAATACAATTTGGTACACAGATAGTTTATAACCTGGATTAACACATAGGATAGTTTTTATCCCGATTTTATCTTCCTGTGGGATAATTTTCGAGTTGTAGCGGGCGAAGCCGCTGGCAACAGCTAGTCACTCCATAAAAATGCTAGACTAGAGCCCATTCCAATATGAAAAGGAAAAGCAGACGATCATGATATTTCATTCATATCACCACCTCAGTTCGTCATACATTTTCTATGAAGCAAGCTCATGTATATCCTTCATTTACATGATTATTTACCTTTGAGAAGCTAAGTAGATTAAAATGCCTGTTCGTAAATCCTCGTTTTACGGTCTTAGCGTGTGCCTGGCACTGGTTGAAGCTGAATGACAAATGATAAGAATTAGCATGTTGATTCAAGTTGTAGAAAGCAGTGGGACTTGCGAATTGGAATCTGATTGGCGTGCTGAATCTTGAAGGTGAATGAACTGTGATTTATTTAAGCAGTTTGCTTCGAGCTTTTTCGTAATATTGGCAAACATTTTTGTGGATGCGAATTTGTGAATTGTCGAGAAGATCTTAAGTCGGTTCGTCTACGACTTTACTCGTAATAAGCAGTTACAAAATCAAATGACTACACGTAACACGACTCAACTTACTAACTTAGAAGGTCTTGTTTGTGATTGGAAGCGTCATGTCATATACATGACGCTTCCTGACTTGTTTGATTGTTAAATTGTGACCTGGGGGCGGTGGGGCGAGTCTTGGACTGACACTGATAACTATAAACACAGTTATTTTTTTGTGTTGTTTGCCTTTTAACAGTGCTTCATAATAAAGTCCTACGTTTAACTATCTGTTTTTGAGTCATGAATATTCGAATACGTTAACATACATTTTTGATTGGTTTACATTTATTTTTATTTTTAAAACGTTTCCCCACACCAGGAATTTCTCCTGTAGGTATCGTCGGTACGTTCACAAACATTTAAACTCACCCGGAACAACTATCTACTGTAGGCCATACAAATATTTGTTCCGTGTGGGTATCGAACCCGCGACACGCAGCGCAGCAGTCAATTGCTTGAGCCACTGCCACAGATTGTGCCACTGCGCCAACCGTGTCGTCGTGCCGTATTTGAAACCAACTTTTCAGTAGCATAGTAGTGGCTGATATCTGCGTCGAAACAAATATAAATATTTGTTTCGACGCAGGGAGCTAAAGCCTGGGACCTGGTACACAACGGATCCGGTTTCCGTTCATTACGAGCCGGAATCACGGTTTTGGCGGAATCGTATAAACAGGAATCAGTGCCCGTAAATCCCCGGTCACTTGTCCCGTTTTAGTTTGAGCTAGCAATTTATATTCATGGTTAGAAACAAACGTTATGTCATGAACAATAATTGTGATCTTTATCAACGTGATATTAGTTGAGGTATCAAGGTTGCTCACTCACTTGTGTTGGTAGTTGGCAGTACTAGGAACTCATAGCGCCTAATGACCTACCTAATCAAACATTGAATAGGTTGTTCGTATTTAAATCGAAAAATTCTTACTATTAGGTATACTCGTACGTGTGGCTTGACTATGGGCTTGATGTTGGTGCTAGGCCTAGGTATGTATGGTGGCTTGAGATACGGTGTTAAGACCCAGACTACATCAAAACGGACTGGGGTAATATTAGCAACTCCTAAATGGCTGTATTGCGGAAATCGATTAGTTGTTCGACTGTTATCCTCTCTACTTCGGTAAAGACTGGGACTTTATGGGTACTAGCTGACTCACACAACTTCATCTGCGTTACATTATATAGCTTATAACCTTCCTCGATAAATGAACTATCCAACACAAAAATAATTTCTCAATTACGATCATTAGTTTCTGAGATTAGCGCGTTCAACCAAACGAACAAACTCTTCAGCTTTTTAGTAGGTATAGATGTTTGAAGAGGACTAGACTACCATGACAATTGGAAATAGAAACAGCTCCAAAGCGTGTTTCCGTTATCTTTCACAAAGCGCTTCTAACTGGGTTGTTATGCAATTTTAGAATAACGGAATTCTCGTAGGAAAATCCTAGCTCCTATTCTTGTAAAGTTCTATGCATATTGTAATGTGGTGCACGTTTTCCGCCTCAAAGTCTGCATTCTAAGTGGAATTGACATAAGCTGCGCGTTATCCGACACGCCTTGGATAAAAAGATTGCAACAATGGTCGATAAGTGACATGCTTTGGTTCCCATTTAGAAGTCGTTTTTACTAAAATTTTACTTTAGAAGTAGTAAGGAAGATTTTACAGAATTTGGACAATGTAACCTTTGATTTATGGGTTTCTTTTCAGGAAAGTGTTGTTCAAATGTTCCATTAGAAATTCAAGGTGTGACATGTGTGTGACTCTATTAGGGATTTCCCACTCTCCTCACTATTCAGATTTTTGGTTCTAGGACATGCCGGTTTCCTCACGATGTTTTACTTCACCGTTTTGTGAACAGTGGTGATAAAAAGAGTTTACAATTTATATAAATACACAAAGTAATGCGCCTACCTGGGTTAGAACTCATGACTTACTGCACGTAAGTCGGACCCGCAACAACTGGGCCACCTCTACTCTCATCAGGAAGGAACAGTGCAATGTGTTTATGCACTATTTCCACACTATTTATTACCCGTCTCCCGAATCTTTCGTGGAATATTATGGGTACCTACAGGCATATTATACAAACTTAACTAAAATCATTATCTGCTACAGAAATAAGAAGTAAAATAAAAGTTAAAAAAGTTTGTAGAGATTTCCTTATACTTTGAAAGAAAAACTTTGAACATCTCATCCGCTTTATTTGTCTGCGTTAGTTTTTGCTCTTTCCTCCGCCCTGTTGAGCTCAACTAATGCAGACTAACATAAGCTATTTATTTTCTTGAGTAGACATTTTTTTTATCTAACAAGCTCCAGGCTAAACCGTAGTGGTTCGGTTCTTTATTTTTATAAATGGTTTAGCACAGCCTACAAAAAGTTCAGCATCGTTCTTTTGACGTTGTTAGGTCAGAAGGGTGCTGTTGGTCAACATTTCTGTAGTCTGTGGTAATTGTATTCCAGAAACAAGATGGCGCCGTTGGTTTGTTCAAACTATGGCTATTAGCATAATGTAGCAAAATCACACAGGCCTCTTCTCTCTATGAGAGGGACGGCCTGTATGTAATCCACCACGCATGCACGCACGTTATGTATTTTTTGCTCAATTAGGTAAGTATGTATCAAATACATATTTAGGCATTCAATATGATGTTGCGGTTCAATTAATTTTTCAAAGTTTTAGAATGGTCTAACTAAAACTTTGAAAAGTAATTAACATTTTAAATAATAGAGCAGACTATGGAGTCTGGTCTCATTATTTAAAATGTTAATGAAAATGTTTGGCTTTTCTTAAACATCTGTTGTTAAATGCAGTAAATTTTCCTGAAGGAGTTTTAAGGCTAGCAGTAATTACAAGTCGGCCAAGTTTTGTAGGGGCTCGTTTAATTAACAGGTAAGAAGCTCGTCCACGTAAAGTAAACGTTATTATATTTACTTCATGTGAACGAGTTATGAAGTTACGTTGTATGTATGACGTTGCTACCACAGTGTGTACTGTCCTAATTTGATAGTGTACCTCCGTCTTTTGAGTTTACATGATTTATTAAAGACGGAGGTACACTACAGACGGAGGTAATCTACTCGTAATTTGTTTTTAAGTCCGTTTTCCAGAAACAATTTATTACGGACACAGACAATCTTTTCTTTCAGTAGTTTCTTTTCTTAACACGCTTTGTAGATAAAAGCAAATACAGCCAACATCTGGCGCATTTATACAGACACATGTATGCTATAGCTATAATAGTAAGTTCCGTGGTATTTACAATACGTGGCGTTACAATAATAATAAATAGAAAAAAAAAATGTGGCCAAACGTATTTAATATCATAGGCTCCATACTAGCTATAGTAAATTTTCAAATTCGTTCCTACAAACTAGATTTTCTTTTTCTTCCAATAGATGCGGCAGCTAAACCAATATTGACCATAGCGATTTCAAGATGACTCAACACTTCCCTCCTTGCTCAAAGAAACTCAAGCAGCGTTGCCTCATCGATGGCGTCCTCCCGTCTTGGCAACATAACCCTATACTCCATAACAGTATTAAATTGTTGACCCAGTTAATCCTATCCCATACCCTCGTAAATTCAGTTAATAGATATAAATAAATTGGCAAGGACCAACGCCCGTCGGGGCTGCGGGTTGTTCGAAAGAGATACCGCGGCCTCGGCACAAGGGCTAAGAAGGTACATGGGTGGGGTTTAGTCAGTAGAAGTCTGACACTCCCTTCCGTTCTGCCCAAGAGCGGGAGGGGTTATTTGATGATTTCCCACACCGCTAAAAAAAAAAAAAGGTGCTAAGACGTTGTAGTAATGTTTTATAGGTATATGTTTCCGTTGCAAGAGGAACTCGTGGCTTAGGTTAGGTTTAACCGTTTTTGCATAGGTTGGTCCGTGGATGGGTGACACCATATCGAGTTTCCTCGGAAAGAACGCTAAGCCTTCGTTCCCGGTTGTCATTTATAGATCTTCGCTAGTAGTTACAGGTAGTCAGTGGCTTTAAAGTCTGACAACCAGTCTAATCAAGGGGTCTTGTATTGCAACTGGGTCGCGGAGGTCAGATAGGCAGTCGCTCCATTTAAAATACAGGTATTCAGCAGATTGGATGATTGGTATTATATATATTGGCTAGATGTTTGGTACTCTTTCACGCAAAAACTACTGAACGGATAACACATGGGGTATTTTTAATCGGGTGGTTGCAGCCGCGGGCATAAGCAAGTTTCAAATATTTCTGCAATTTAGAGCTAATCAGGCTATAGTCCATGTAATAAAGTTCGTTAGTATCTACTTGTTGAGGCGTATTTAGCTACTTGAGCAATCAGGAGGAGCAATCTATCCGATACAGTACAGTCAGTTGCAGCATTATCTGAAAAGAAAAAAGTGGTGTGAGAAGAGGGGTCAGGTAATGCTGGGTATACAGACTGTACAGTGTACTGTAAGTTAATATGGAAACTTGAGCTCAGATAACAATGCTTTCGTTCTTTCGTTTTGTTCTATTTATTGTATTGTAAGCTATTCGCCAAGTGGGGTTTCTCATCGGAAAAAAACATTAGCTTTCATACTTGTCACCCTATGACTAAATCCTTCAGCAATGATTTTTCTAAAAATCCTTAATCACTGATATGACTTACAAAGGTTACTTACGTTTCATCTGTCAGTAAATAAAATGTAAAAAAAATATATACCATGTTTTACCACACCTTTTATGTCTGCTAGCATAAAATATACTGTCTCAGTTCAAGAATATAGTAAAAGTCGTAATATATTTTCCAGTCAACGAACAGACGGTGTCTAACATAAAATTTTGTTGAATTGGTAATAAATCTACGAGAAATATCCACAGGAGAGTTTCTACTTTTTTTTATTTCATTATCGAACAACTTTTAATTTGATAAAATATAGTGAGAAAAAAAGTTGTGAACTAGTATTATTCTCATGTTTTTGGATTTTGTTGACTTATAAAAACATCGCGATTTATTAAGAATATTATGTTAGTAGTTGAAATCACTACATAGTATAAAACAAAGTCGCTTTCTCTGTCCCTATATCCCTATGTATGCTTAAATCTTTAAAACTACGCAACGGATTGTAAAGCGGTTTTTTTTTAATAGATAGAGAGATTCAAGAGGAAGGTTTTAGTATATAATTTGACCAAAATCCATGCGGGTGAAGCCGCGGGCATCAGCTAGTTATTGTATAAAATAAACCTTCCGGAATACATTATTATAAAAATGTTAAAAACTGTATCGAAATTCGTTGCGTAGTGTAGAAGAACAATGGGGTCAAACAGACATACATTCAATTGACTTTACGTATTATAATGTTGTGGCCTGTTGCAAGATAGGCCACTGGTATCATTTCATATATGAAATGGCATGAATCGTAGACAGCCAAGGTTGTTGCCAATCAATCATCAGAAAAGTTCATCGAGTCGAGTAGAGCAGTTTGTACTAAATTGAGTCGTCGTCCATTGGAGCATAAACAAACGAGGAAGCTTTCATGTCACACACGGCCGCCGCAGCCGCTGCAGTACCCTTGAACTGCATTCGTATTGTCATGCATCACGGCACCTGTTTACATTTTTTCAATACTCACTTCAAACAACAAGCCTTTGTGAGAAAAAACGAGAAACAGTTTAAATATAGACAAATAAATAATCATTTTATCAAAGTAAGAATGTCAGTTCGTACTTCGTACACGTGTCGCTAAAATTGTTGTGGCCTTGAGAAAATAGTTGCGACTGCAGTAAGTTGGATAAAATAAAGCGCAAGCTGCACTGCACACTTTTAAAAAATAATGCTAGTCATCATAAAAAAATTAAAAATTTTCGTCGACCATCTTTAGATTTCGATCTTTTGTAATTTGATAAACTGATGAAACGAGACTATCAGTGTGTTTTTTTTCATATTAAAGTATATTCGAATGCTGGCCATTTTTCATAAAAAAAAATTGAAAAGCCATTAAAAGTTTTTTCTTATTTTTTTGCTTTTATTTAATGGCTATGTAAAATAATATTTATTTAAAATAGTTATGCCAGTACCTTAGATTAATTATAAATAGGTTGGAACGTAATAAGACCTTTTTAATGTTTTGTTAAAAAATATAGGTAGATGATGAGAGTTTATTATTATATTAATATAATTTATTATAAACAAAATATATTTATTTCAGACCTAAGCAGTCCATACGTAGTTAGTGCTTAGTAACAAACTGTGCTTACATGCTATGTTAGTGGTGTTAGTACTTAATTTTATTTAACATAAACCTATACCTAATTTTACCCAGTGCCTTTGGATGGGGCAGTCCTCTCTACCAACAATCATTTTCAGGATGTTGTTAAGGATAAGAACTGCCACTCGGGTCGATCTTTAGGTAAAGCTGTGCTTGCCTAGGTCGGTCTGTGGATGGGTGACCGCCCGACATACAGAGTTTCCTCCATGCCTCGGAAAGCACGTTAAGCTGTTGGTCCCGGCTGCCATATTATATAGATCCTTGGCAGTCGTTACAGGTAGTCAGTGACCTGAAATTCTGACATCCAGTCTTACCAAAGAGTATCGTATTACCTAGTATTAACTGGGTTGTGGAGGTCAGATAGGCAGTCGCTCCATGGAAAATACTGGTATTCAGCTGCATCCGGTTAGACTGGAAGCCGACCCCAACATAGTTGGGAAAAGGCTATAGGCAGATGATGTTCTGAGTGCTATGCAAACGTTGCAGTAGGGAAGCCGCTTTCTTACGCATGATGGCGTGAAAGCCCGTACGTGTTAAAGTACGTAAACATTACTAAAAACATGCAAGGATGTCTAGTTAAAAAATCGTTGATTATTCATAGGACAAATAGTCGTTAGCTCTTGCTACCTTTTTGCAGTTTGCTCTTGTTTTATTACACACGTGGCCCACCTTATATACCGAATAGCTGCCTGGGGAGGTGTACTATTATTCTGCGTAAAATGTTGTTACGAAACATAATGGAACATAGATCCCTCTAAAATACAAAGCACTCTTATATGTAAGACCTCATTTAAAAGCTGTCCGGGACAAAAGTCTGACTAATTGACCAAACTAAATAGTCCGCGTTACGTGACTGGCTTTCATTTCTAAATACAATAGCTACACAATTCAACTGGTTCGCACGGATAGAAGAAAATCTTCAGTCGTTCGTTGCCAACGTAATCATATATATAGGTACATACTTATGTAAATATATGTAGGTATCTATGTACCTTCCACAGTTTTGAGTTCAAGGGCAATGCAGTATAGACATGCGACATTGGTCGAAAAAATACTCATCTTGGCAAATAAGTCAAAGTAATGCAGTTTGGTAACATGAAAACGTTTACGGCTATTGAAAATTCATTTTACAGCGGCAATGATCCGCTGTACGTGTAAATGGCTTGATTTTGAATAAAGGAGTAGTAATATTCTTTCAGAGTAAAGTGAAGCGATTTATAAGTTAATTTTATTTACTCAGTTGTTTTATTTGAGTGGTGCGAAGTGTTGGAACAAGAATACAAAGATTTGCCAACTAATTTCCAAATCACAAGGTTAAATATTTGATATGGAAATTACCTCGAAGACTCATTAAACGTTTCTAAGAGTAAACATCTATTGGGACCTATTAAAGACGAAAAAGTGTTATTCAAATAGTGGACACGTAAGTTTCGGTATGAAAGTTACTAATATTTTCAAATATTTTATAAGCAAAACGGTTTATATTCTTCAAAACACCAAGTTTAAAAGAACCTACACTTGCACCACTTGCACACCACACCACCATAGACTCTTCTCTATTTAAAGCATTGACTCATATTTAGTTTTTATATCAATGATTTAAAGCAACATTCTGTTGCTATCATCTTTGGACGATTGCCCAAAACAAAACAATAAAAAAAACATGAATTTTGTGATTTATGATAAAAACAGGCTTTAGACTTACTGAAGTTATAGAACCTTCTTTACGGTGATCAATCCATGTGTTCTGCTGTTCAATATTGACACAACTGGGGCATGGGGCACGACCCCCATGAAGAATGGGGCAGCCGTCAGTTTCCTACGGGTTATAAATTAAAGTAGATTGTGCGTCTAACCCAGTCGGGTGCGGCAACGCGGTCAAGGGTACACAGACAGAAATATTTCGAGTGAAAATGTTCCAGAAATTGAGGCACGAAAGATAGATAGGATAACCCATAGGTAAACGCTGGAGAATCTGTAAGATTAATTCAGTAGTTTGACCTTAGGGCAATTTTTTTCATCGCGTTTAACTTTAGGAAAATAAGATTCAGAATATCGAGAGTACCTTGACTCTAATAATATGTAATTAATTTATTACTGTTGGCGAACATAGACAAAACAGAAGCCCTCCAAATAATACCCTGAGGCCGCGGTATTACCTTCATACAAAAAGTTTTCAAACTTTCAGGTTATGACAAAATAATCAGCTTTACTGGGTTACTTTTTAACTATGACAACGACTATCAAAATGTTTATTATTCGCTCGTTCTTAAAGAACAATACACGATGATATTGTATCAATCATAGTCATCCATTAAGATTAGCTAGACTAGTTTATCGATGAAATATTTAAATAGTAAACATGGCAGCATTGTTTACTCCGCCTAAGGGTCCGTTCACACCGACCGTCTCGGAGAGAAGTGCAGATTTTTATCACGTTTAAAACAGAGTTAATAAGATTTATTTTCATATATAATCATTGTAATAAGATTTATTTTTACATGTCACTACGCTCAAGAACAAAAGAAGTGATAAAACTAGAGAGGTGTCAAGGAACACCCGGATGGAACGAAGTTATTGTTATTATTTTTTATTATGTAAAAAAGAAATGTAGAAATGAAAATATCTGGCTTGCTTTCTATAAGAGAGAGAGAGACAGACAGAGAAACATGCGACGCCGCCGCACAGCTTACAATAGCTTACTATAGCAAAAAGTGTCGTGACAACTTTTCGTAAGAATTTTTTCCGTCTAGCCCCCTTTCACAACGCGCGATAAGGAACTTCGTTCCAAAAAATCTGCTCTCCTTTTCGATTCGGTCGGTGTGACCTGAAGACTCCGCCAGATTACCCGTGTGGTATGCATGCAGTCGGGTAATGGTGTAACTCGTTAACGACTATTTTATTCCGTTGCAGTGCATCGTTTCGATTTATCCACTGAATGTTTCGACAGAATCCACGTACTCACGACACGTGTTGGCTTTTACAATGCTTTGTACTGTTTGTGTAGATAATTGGTGGACGTTTATGTATGGCCGCATTGGCACCTTCACTAGTATCCAGGGCACAAATGGTACGGTCAGCATCAGAAGTAGCTTAACATTTCGGAATTGTAATTATTTGATGTACAGGACTCCAGCTGTTATTTTTAATGTTTCAGAACATTATTCTTTTAAATATTCCTTAATCTTCAATAATTTGTTAGTAACCAGTAATATCTAACAAGTTTTATTAAAAAACCTGCTTTGTAACTTTAAGTAGTGTTAAGCTACTTCTGCTGCTGACCGTACTCTGAGCATTTGAGCAATAGGCCCTCCACCGAATAGCTAATCATTTACCCACAAAGTAAGCTATTGTCTATGCCCAAATAGCGGGGCTATCTGCTAAACCCACTTAATTTAACACAATAATACTTAAATGAACATTTACCATCGAATCGAGAAGAAGAAGCCCTATCTATACTAATATTATCTATACTAATATTATAAAGCTGAAGAGTTTGTTTGTTTGTTTGTTTGAACGCGGTAAACTCAGGGACTACTGGTTGGAATAGAAAAAGTCTTTTTGTGTTGGGTAGTCCATTTATCGAGGGAGGCTTTAGGGCATATAACATCACGCTACAACGAAAAGGAGCTGATCATAAATGAAAAATGTTGCAAAAACGGGAAAAATATTTCGTTTTTGAGAGCTTCCGTTGCGTGCGCTGCTAAAACGCTTTAATTTACGCAAATATTGTGTATGGTGGAATTGTTCCTCTTTAAAAGTTCTAAAAAAAAGTCCGCGACAGCATATGTCTATATTTTAAGATTGACTCACTATAACCTTTTTTTACTATTATAATTTTAGGTTAAAATGAGTGATAGTTTGCGAAGCTTATTTAACCCATATGGTATTAATCTATATCTAAATAAATGTGTTTGTTAGCACGGAAATTTAATATAGAATATTTGTGCCCTTTACTTTATACAGTTTAAACAAATACCTTAGAAGATATCGCAATGTAAAAATATCCGCGCAACAAAATAATTACTCTCGCGGCAGTGATTCGTTCGGTCCGGTACGGCAGCCGGCTGACGCACGTTCCATCGCAATGTAGGCCCCTACGTGGGGATTCTGGCCTCCGAGAAATTCAAATTATTTACTGCACCATAATGTTTACAAGTACAAGGTGTTACTGTATATATAACAGTAAGAGATACCTATAGTAATTCACACTTTAATAAAATCTAAACTAATAATAAAAAAGATAAGATTTTTTGTTTGTTACGATTTAACTCAATTTAAATGTTGATATGATTTGATTTATGTGACGCAGACGAAGTTGCATGGGTCAGCTAGTTGTCTTATACTTCACGACTGCTGCTGAAACCAGAAAAAAATAAATAAATTAAACTATAGAAGCTGGATACAGAATCTTTAAATATGTACATTCTGGGTCGTCCAGTAGAATCTGACCTACTTGCTACACTTTCTTTGAGAAACTTTCGAAATCAATTTGCAAGGTAAGCAACCAGATCGATTTGGCATCTCAGATTCAGAGTGAAAGAAAAGTTTTTATACCGGGTTGTAAATCAATTTATATAGGGTGTAAAAGTACCCTTAACGCAAACGAAGGGCACTTGTTCTCCCCACCACTGTGATATTTTTTTTGTTATAGACCATACCTGGGTACTTCCTAGTTACGGAGATATAGGGGGTCAAAGTTCCAAATTTTTCACAGCTGTTTTTGTGAATAGTTTTTCAGGTTATTACTTTACTTAAATTACCTCCATGACCCGTTTACTATTCAAAGTATCCACTAGCACAATGTTTTAACAGTGCTACATTGAGTTTTACTGTAAAATGTGATTTTTGACCCAAAAAAAAAATCGTTTCCCAGCAAAAATTTTTGCGTTGGGGTACTTAGTTTGATGTACAGAATGCTTGGTTGACGGCTGTGTGATGGGTTGATTTACACCCTGTATACCAAATTATTGATTTTGCTAGACTTATTACAGTCTCTGTGTAGTCGCAACTATTTAGTTATTTTTGAAAGAAACTAACTCCAACTTAATATGGAAGTTATTACATAATAATGTGAGTTGACAATAATCGTAATAAACATAATTATACATGTAGGTATGTTATAAGTTATAACCTTTATATTATGCTTGTTACCTTGTTACGATGCAAATGTATAGGTCTCTACGTAATTAAAATGAAACACGTAATTATATGTATATAAGGCATAATTTAACACTAAGTGGGTATCAGTACTTCACCCATGGTATTGCAGAACTATTTTACTTATATGATACTAGCGGACCTGGCAGACGTCGAGCTGCCCGGACAGCAGCGCCACCTACCGCCTCCAATTGTGTATTCAAACCATCCAAGAACCCATTGAAATATCCCCAGAAAGTTTCATCGAAATCGTTCTAGCCGTTTAGGGGGAGTTCAGTGACATACACACGTACAGTAGAATCTTTATATATATAATTCTTCTGTACTTGTGTATGTCACTGAACTCCTCCTAAACGGCTGGACCGATTTTGATGAAATATGTGTTCAAGTGGATTCGAGAATGGTTTAGATTTACAATTGGACCCGGTTGGTGGCGCTGCTGTCCGGGCCGGACGACGTCTGTCGGATTCGCTAGTTATATATGTAAAGATATGTTATGATAACTGGCACATAAAGTTAAAATTTTGGGTACATAAAGTACATTTTACCTATATACTATCTTTTTTCATGATAGATAGAAAGCTATCTACAAGTATCTAAAGTAAAATCGTCATATTATTTTACTTTACCAGATTACAGTTACAAATACTACAATATATGTATTTCACCAAAGCACAGAGTCACTACATACATAGTAATTGTTTATTCTGTACAACGATATCCAATGGCCCCTAGCTTTTAGAAATGGGATCAATGCCAAGCCAACAGCGAACATTCATGTAGTAAGGCTAATTTCTACGACATTTGTGTAAGTCCTGTGGAGTCAACATCCTAGGAGTACAAGGGCGTCGCGGCGCCGACTCGCCGTCGACGGCGACGCGACGACGCCCGCCCACAGCCCATTGCCATATAACATTACGATTCTCTCAGACCATAATGAAAATACCTATTTTTCATATAAATGAGAATTAAGTTTCGCTCTCTAGCATGAAGGATACTAATTTTCCTCGTGTAATTTTTGTGTTTTCAGGCTGAAAAGATTTTTTCGTCGTTATAATATACTTATGTTTTTTTCAGCGAACCTAATGTTTGTGGCGTAGGCCCCGTAACTGAGTGGTTTCTTATACCTACGCTAAGAGAAGTTATACACTATGTATTTATCATAGTTTCTGTATCAGAACGTTAACGTCTCTATTTTAGTAGTGTAATTTCTGTGGCTTATATTTTTTAGCGGATCGTTCGTCATAGTTTAGTTTACGGTTTGAAATATTTGCAAAACAGTCAAAGTACAAAAGTAGTCAACGTGCCAATCTATTAAAATTTGTAACAATAGCAACTTTGTTCGAATATATGCGGCACCGAAAATAAAACTAATGTTCTTGCGTAAGTACCAGCTACATGTGTAATTTATTACAAAGTTAACCAGTAATTGACGAAACATGCTTGTTTATATAAATAAATGCAGGTTATACCTAACAACTAGTATATACCTAGGTATATACTAGTTCTTAGGTATAACCTAGGGGATAGGTACCTACATACCTTCGACTTTTGTATAGGCGATTGTTTAAAATCTTCTCTTCTTTATCGTGTGGTTACTGCCTATCCTGGTGTCAGACTTTTCTATGCCACGAATGAGCCTCTGACTTGGCTTTACATGCTGGATTCCTCACTATGTTTTCATACATCGTAGCAATTGATAAATTATACAATACTCACATGAATTTGAAAACTTAGTGATTGCGTGTCTTGGGTACGAACTCGAGACCTACTGGCACTTGCAGACTTAACAGTCTGACGGTCACACCACTAGACTATCACTGTTATTACTTTTCACACTAATATTATAAAGGCGAAAGTTTGTGTGTGAGTGTGTATGTTTGTTACTCTTTCACGCAAAAACTACTGAACAGATTTCGATAAAATTTGGTACACAGATAGTTTATAACCTGGATTAACACATAGGATAGTCATTATATCAATTTTATCTTCCCGTGGTTTAATTTTCGAGTTGTAGCGGGCGAAGCCGCTGGCAACAGCTAGTATACAATAACAACGTAATGACCACGTCGAAAAGGTAACAAGCAGGAGCGTAACAGCCTAGTTGTGTGTGCAGCTATAACGGATGCAGGTCATATTTTTCCCCTTTTCCAACTGTGTGAGACTGTGTGAACTAGTAAGTTTTGATCATCTACCTTATTCTCAAGCTATAATATAATTGTGAAAAATAAGAATAACTTTAACAAATTTAAATCATGTGAACAATAAGCTATCAGCGTGGCGAGACGAATTGTGAGATAACAAAGTAATAGAATTATGAACAGTTGGTGAAATAAAGTCAAACCGTTAAAACGGTCATAGTGTGTTGACAGTGGTTGTGATATCTTGTGCACCAATGTTGGTGAGGTGATAGTGTTGCCACCATGACGTCGTTGAAGCATGGGGTGAATCTGAGCAGGCGTGCGTGCAGGCGACCCCTCCTGTGGGCCGCTGTCGCTGCCGTGCTGTCCTGCGCACACTGCAATCCTGTTGAAGTAAGTTGAAATATGTATTATTATTTTCTCGTTAAGATGTTTACAATGGCAACCTTATGTCTGAGCCGTAGGCATCATAGTACCCATAATAAGAAAAAAATAGGCAAAAGACTGCTATCCAGAAATAATCCAGATACGGTATTTTAAAATTTGTTGTGGCAGACACATTTCTGTGCCATTTTCGTCTAAACACGGAGCAAAATCAGTAAACACAAAAGACTACCTATCACCTACACGTAATATTGTTCTAATGGACACATTTCAAATATGATTTCTGACCTAGTTTTAAATAAAACATAGGTACAGTCACCAGTTCATCAAGTAATCACAAACTACCAATTTTCGCATTTCATTTTGAACTTAAACATCAAGAATTTATAGTTTAAAATCATTTGGAGTAATTTGACAGTTGGTGATATTTTTATTGATGCGGTGGCGACTGTACCAAGTAAGTATATGTACGTAGTTATAGCTTTCTACTATTAGGTAGATAGTTTTTAAATATTTAGATGAGAAGCTAGACCACTTAGGACCGGTCAAGTAGATAACCGATGTTGGGACAGAATACATTAAAATAAGATAGAATAAATAAGCGTAATAATTTCAACGTTCCCATGTCTGGACCCATTTCAAAGTTAAATTGTTGGAAATGACAGTTAGACGTTCAGGTTTTATTGTATGGCAGAATTATTTTTAAATGCGCCGAGAATTCCAAGACCTATTGTTATCTGACAAATTGTAGAATGAATTAACAAAACAAGCAATAGATAGTAATCTTTCTCTTGCTCTTATCCGAATTGATTTGGGGTCTAGAGTGTCTTCTCCTTCCATACTTATCTATTACTTATTATCTCATCAGGCACCTCCTTTCTTGTCATATCATCCTATACACTGTCCATTCATCGTTTCTTTGGTCTTTTTCTACCACATTTATACAAAAAAAAAATACTCAATACATTCCTCACGACATTTTCCTCATTCATCCGTATCACATGCCCATACCACGACAACCAATTACCGTGTGGTAATCGGTTAAATCTTTTCATTCACCGGCGGCACTTTCAGGCTTCCTCATAAGTACTCATTTCTTAATTCGTTTATAACGAATCGGATTTAAATATTCTTGGATTTAAGTATTTTTTGGTTAACTCACTTAACAACGGGAGAGAAAGAATAAAATTGAATTTACTTAGCCACCTGGTTGAAGTTGGTCTTCTTTTAAGCGTGTCGATGTCAATTTAAATTGAGTCTGCCCAACATTCACCGACGAGTATGGCACTGTCAGTAGCGTCCATCATCTCCTTAGATGTGCAAGCAACAGGGCAGGCAAGACAATCGATCAAGTATCCTATCGTTTGTGGGGTAGCACCACATTCACACTCTAGGGCAAAGTCATACTTATATGAATCTCAACCTGGGCAGATTTTTCTTGCTTCGGTCAACCTGTGTCAAGACAAAGACTTCAAGCCATGGTAACTCCTGGTCCGACGCGATAAGAGGCATTCCGGGCGTCGCGGGCCACGTGATGGCTTCCGTCCACCGTAGACGCGGGCCTGTGGACGGTGAGTGATGGATAAGCTCGCCGTCCATCCGTCTTATGACGACGACACGACAGGCCGTGTCGACGGCGCGTTCGTGTTCCACGCGCGCCTCAAAGAGATGTCAGCAACATGGAAGGGGCCCGCAAGGGCCGACGCCCGTCGGGGCTGCGGGTTGTTCGCAAGAGATACCGCGGCCTCGACATGAAGGGCTAAGAAGGGACATAGGTGGTTTTTAGTCAGTAAAAGTCTGACACTCCCTTTCGCTCTGCCCAAGAGCGGGAGGGGTTATTTGATGATTTTCCACCCACCATAAAAAAACTCCAGGTGTCCAAAAGAGAGATTTTCTGCAAGTGGCACAAATGGGTTGGGTAAGGAAACACTTTCTCGTATCGTTAGTGGTGTAACCATGAACATAGCAATTACTTTGGTCATTTTGCTACAGCGTAGCCATCCGTGACATTTCTTCTAATCTGATAAGCTCTCTACAGTATTTTCAATCTCTTTGTTCAAGGGCTACGTAATTACTTTAATAACAGCTCAACACGAGTTATATAAGTGTTCATCACCTAAGAGCTCTGTAATGTCATTTTATCCGACGTATATATCCAATCATATTAAGGAGTTAATTGCAGTAATGGCACAGGATGGGGTGTCTAAATCAATCTACGAAGATGGCACATATTTCCAGTTGACATTTGACGCCAGGTGCCTGAAATATCTGTTGAAAGGTCATGGATTTAGTCTTAGACAATGGCAATTTCTATAATGTAAAAAAGATCGATCAATCGAAATGTAACTAAATTAACATAACATAACGCCTGTAATCCTCGAGGGGTTAGGCAGCAATGTAGCTAATAGTATTTAGTTATGCCGTAACCTAGGTTCATGGTCTACCCATGTGCCGTATTAAAATCTGATAACCAGTTAATGTGTGAAAACGAAACAGACAGAGGGACAAAGTCACTTGAAAGACAGAAGAAACAAAACATTTATTTGGCACATGCCACAAGTACCTAGTGTACCTACAGCACACAACAAAAAATAAAATCATAAAAGAAAAATAAGAGATAATAATGTGTCTTACGGCTGTGTTAAATAGGTCCATATTAATAATGGTTAAATATTTTCTGCCATATTGTGGTGAACAAATAATAATAAAGTTTCACAAAGTTATAAATGCAAATGCACTGCGGTTGAAACTGCCATCAACTTGATAATTTAATTAACATACACTGGGAATGTTGTACCTACCTGCTGCTGCATTTTGGTTCGGAGTATCTGCAGTAGACAGTTCCTAGAATTTTTTATAGTTTTATTCGTAGCTGACTTTGTAAATGTATGAACAGATGTTAACTTACATAATTATGTAAGGATTGTAACAGGTGGCGTTAATCTGTAGTTTCTGCCTACCCAAATGGGAAAAAGGCGTGATTTTATGTATATTTGTAACTTTGTAAATGAAAAATAAGTACTTGTTAAAATTTAAAGCGTTTTATTTCCAAAAAATATATCTGCATAGATCCAACACATGAAAAAAAATTGGGATTAAAATTAAAGTAATGAAAAGTAAATCGGAAAATATAATATTAGTTTAATCGAAAAACTGTGCCATAAATATCAACTCACTAAACGTAACTAAAATTAAAAAGTTAATCGCCCGAACAGGGACTTGAACCCTGGACCCTTGGATTAAAAGTCCAATGCTCTACCGACTGAGCTATCCGGGCCGTGCTTATTCGAGCGAAACAGCTGAATACATTGACTGAATTCTTAAGTATACACTCGTACTACGCGAGTTTACGACTTGTACTTATATACGCAATGTTTCATTATTCTTTATCTTAACATGAATGTGTAAAAAGAATCAAAATGAATGGGATAGCAGCCTGGGGTATCATAAAATAACCAAGTCAAATATCCGACACTTCAGTTGCCCCATTTTTTTTTCAATTTGGCTCGCGGGCTCTTCTTTATGTGAACGAATGTTTCAATGTAACATGTACGGCCCGGATAGCTCAGTCGGTAGAGCATTGGACTTTTAATCCAAGGGTCCAGGGTTCAAGTCCCTGTTCGGGCGGCATCAAGTTTTAATTTTTAAACTGATATGGTCACTAACATTATAGGTAGCTCTGAAATATCGGGAACTCAAAACCAATAGTTAATATAGTAATTATCCCGTTTTCAGTGTTAATCATAATGGCATCTATTATGCAATTATAATTACGTATAGCATAATAATTGTACTGTAATATTTAATTATATTTATTTATTATTTTATTATTGTTTTTTTTTTTGTTGCTATTCACGTTGTTGAATAAGTACCAATTGCTACTAACCATAACATACTGACATTTAAATAAATGATTAAAATATAAATAAAAATATAAAATATAAAAAAAGGAACCACGCTTCCGCGCCTTTAATTTCTAACCGGAGAATAGAGAACTAGAGAACCGGGATTAGGAGCTGCCCATCCTGTTAAGAGAAAGTACTTCTACGAGTATTTACAAATATATGGTTCATGACGGCTTGATTTAATTTGACCCTAAAACCAATTTATTTGGGGTTGGCACAGCATGTTTTTTTCCCATACTTCTTTCTCCATTACTCATCATGGTGGACTCATATTATTATGGTACAAATGGTTGAACTCACTAGTTGATTATAATTTTGTATCTATTAATTACTGACTGACCATGTTGGTGAGGTTCTTCAGAAAAGACAGGTGGGTAGTACTCGCAACCGGTGTGTGTGTGTGTGTGTATGACCTGATGTATGAATATGAACGTCGACACAGTAAACGTAAGGATCGTGGCAGGTGGCGTTCTGTGGTAATTAGTAAAACTTTAAACTGACACAGTCTAAGAGAAGCTAATTTATTTTCATAAATTTTTTAGTGTTTGAGAGTTCCGTATGAGGGATTAGGTAGCGAAAGTTTTTATCAAATTTTTATGTATGAGCTTCTTTAACTAAAAACGATCATTCAAAAACTTACCTATCCGTATTCAACAAATACTTTAATTTGAGTATTAGGGTACCCGATATTAAATAATTTTAAGAAGTCTAGACAAATATTTAAACGATAAATAGTCTAATATTTTTTTACAAATTTAAAGTATAGGTACGAGTTTTACCCGACTGCCAAGGAAGGGTTATTTCCAATTTTATTACGTATGGTAATTAATCGAGCGAAGCAATTAAAGATTGATAGGCAAGCAATGGAAAGTTCAAATTTATTTTCAGTTTTTATAAAATTTCGGATTTTATTATTTTATCATAATTTGTTAAGTTATTAGGTAAACAAATACTACGCTAATAATATGTACTGTATAATTTATGTCATGTACGTGTATATGTAAATATGTGTGTGTGTGTATGTATGTACTGTGAAATGTGTTAAACTGTTAACAAAAGTATCACAAAATAACTTCCCAAGGGATTCATGTCAGAATTTATAACAGACGGCTCATTGCACCATTCCAATTAACATAACAACCTAAATAATTATTAAATAATGACTTTCATCATCTATCTATACGATTAAAGAAAATCTATTTCATCACTCCACAAATACCAATTGCCTAATGATGGCAATAATGATGAATCACCGTGATTCATACTTTGTACGAATCACACTCTGCGCCAACTTTTTGTATGACCAGTTGTTTCACCAACACTCGTACGGCCCGGATAGCTCAGTCGGTAGAGCATTGGACTTTTAATCCAAGGGTCCAGGGTTCAAGTCCCTGTTCGGGCGTATTTTTGGAATATTCCAATTGATTTCAAAAGGGAATTTGTATAGGGAATTTTACTAAATGTATGGTAATAAATGAATTGAAACTAGTTTTCGAGTAATCGAACTTCTTCAATGTTGCATCTTAATGTGTTATCTGACGGTAGGAAGTTTTTTATTGTTAATTAATAATTCACAAACTAACCCAGACTAAATTACCATTTATTATATTTAATCGTAACTATAAGGTCTTCCCGCCAGCTTTTAATAATATACGTATAGTAATATAAGCTGGGGGAAAGACCTTTGGGTAGCATTGGGACAGTAAGTAAAATTTGCGAAAAAGTGGTCTTAAACGTAATTATGTAATTCAACTGGGGTCCATTGTAGCCCGCTCTCCTTTATTATACCTTTTATGTAATGTAAGATTCCGTGTTCCCAGTGCTTAAAAAATCGAATGTACCTATTGTATGATATTGTATCCTTCGAGGATCAGTTTTTGTTACGGTTACAATAGAATACGAGTTACGACAGATTTGGCCACTTTTATTCTTTTCATTGCATAGACGTTAGACCTTTTCTTGAGGTTAAACGAATTTGTACTTTTGTGTTGCTTACGCAGGTAGCTATTCTGTAACAAAATAGCGGTAATTTCAATTGTTTATAGGAAGAGTATTAATAACTACTAAGTAAAAGACGTAACATTAAACATAGCATCACGCCTGTAATCCCCGAAGGGTTAGGTGGAGGTGTACACCCACATTTTGGCAGTTATGTTTAAATCCTATGCGATAGGGGCCCATTGCCATCAACAGTGCATCAAATCTAGAGTCCGAACTAGTCTAGACAGAGAACAAAAAACCAGACAAATTGATATCCTACTCCTTAGAGAAGACGGTTAAAAACCAAATCAATTCACATACAACAATTAGCTTTTACTTTTTTGAATACAGGAAAACCAAAACTCAGTCAAACATCAAAAGCAAAACCAGTGCCTAAAATTAGGATACCTAATTAGTGCTAAGTATTTAGGTCTCATTCTAAACGTGCCGCTGAATAATGAAACGAGTCGACGCGAGCTAATAGGACCGGGCCAGGTTGGGGTTATAAATTATGGATTAAGGTAATTCTTTAGGTAAACTGAGGCATGGAGTGTGCTGGTAATGTTTCAGAATTGTTTACAATCTTGTTTGTTAGTCATTATACTTATTTACTGAACCTATTTGACTGTCGATTTAACATATTTTGAGAAACTAGTTAGGTTTTTGTATCTAGGCCCAGAGAGATTGCTCTATTGTATAGCGTTGTTTTAATACTGTAGAGTTGTGTGGGTTATTTCGGTTTTATTTTTCTACTTTCTAGCACACTAAGCTTTGTATGTAAATTAACTTTTTAGAAATCGTTAATAATATTAATATAGAACTTTTAAATTAAAATAAGGACTAACACCTACTTCTTTGATAATATTCTTTTTATAAACGAACTAGGTGTAAGTAAGACAAATATACCTAACAGGCGATACTTACAATAAAATTACTTAAAAAAAATACGGTGATATTTGTAAACATCAGCAAAGGTGTAAGTTGTGTGTGGCGTGTGTAATGCGGTAAGGTGTGTGTGTCGGGTAGTGTGTGGGTGTGTGTGTGTGTGTGTGCTTACGTTTGTCGATACTTAAAAATTTCACCGATAACTGGTAAGAAATTAAACGAATTCATTTTTACTTTTTCTTTTCTGAAACAGCCTTACACCCAATCAAACTTTCAAAGACAGTCTTCTCTGATGTTACTTAATTCCATTATGTTAAAGCTAAATGTTGTCTCACGAAAGCGGTTAGCATTTCCATAAGTAGGGCACCCCGCGTCCGCAGCAATTGGGCGAAGGCCGAGGTCCCAGCAGTGTCGAGACAAAGCCGTCTGCCGCAAGGTCAAGTTGACTGGCAGCCGAGAACCCTCGGCCACTTCGTTTAGCACCCACTAACACTATGGAAAATGTTTCAGATTTCAAGGGCACTGAATACGGGCATTGATTAGACTAAAGTAAGAGTAATAACAACTTTGGTCCCTGCCGGTCATCTTTTCACATTTTATCGGTTTTGAATGAAGATTCTCATGGCACTAGGATTGCCAAGGACTTGAGTTAGGATGACCCATCACACAGCCGTCAACCAAGCATTCTGTACATCAAACTAAGTACCCCTACGCAAAAAATTTTGCTGGGAAACGATTTTTTTTTTGGGGTCAATAATCACAATTGACGGTAAAACTCAATGAAGCACTCTTAAAACATTGTGCTAGTGGATGCTTTGAATAGGAGGTAACTTAAGTAAAGTTATAACCTGAAAAACAGCTGTGAAAAATTTGAAATTTTGACCCCCAATATCTATCAGTAACTAGGGGGTTCCCATGTATGGTCTGCAACAAAAAAAATTATCGCAGTGGTGGGGAGAACAAGTCCCCTTAGTTTGCGTTAAGTGTAGGTACTTTTACACCCTTTATAGGTTAAAAATGGCTACAGCGCCATCAGGTGCAACATAAAAAACTCACATAAAAAAAAAAAACCTTCACACGAACATAGAACCTCCTCCTTTTTTGAAGTCGGTTAAAAATCCTGAATCGCGCAAGTAAATAGCTACTGCCGGGCAGTAGCCCACCAGACATAAAACCCGTCTGGTCGGAGGATCTTGCCTTTTCTATAAAGGATGAAGAATTTTTCACTCTGTTCTTCATATCCCTAAATTCCCATGTACTTAATCATTTTGAACCAACACGCAGGTGCCACCGTTGAAGCGAGTATAGGCTAGTAGCGAGATGAAATACTTATGAACTACCAGATGTACTTATCAATAACTCCTTTTAAAACTGTATATTAGACTTGCCTACTGAGCATGAGGTCTTGGGTTCGAGTCCCAGGTCGGCCAAATGTTATTAGGTTTTTCTGTAAAGAATTTCATAGTAGCAGTCACGGAGTCTGGCTTTATGCCTGGTTGATACCAATAAGCTCGCCCCCTATTACATGGAACTTAAACTAACAATTTGGCGACGTGTGAGTGTAACTATTATGTAGGTCTCCAATCTCTGCCTTTGTGGCGTGATGATAAGTGACATTACATAACGTTATTTCAGGAGCATTTTAAAAATCGAAACGACAATAGAGAACTAAATGAAACTTTCAACGTTTTCATAAAAGGGAACCACTATAAATAATCCCGCTGCTTTAGGTAAACGCGGAGGTTCCACGAAGTCTTATTCCCTTTCGGAAGAAAGGCCTAACCAACGGTTACCTATCTACAATGTTTACCTGGAAATTGTATAAAAGGAGGCGGGTTTTTCGGACCGTAAACGCGGGAAAAGACGCCATCTTTGTAAAAAAACTATGAGTAGGAATGAAATTAGTAGGTACCTATCCCGAAAAGAACAATGAATGTGTTAAGTTTTCTGAAGAACCGATAAAGTATATTAAGTACTTACATAGTTTTTGTATCGTATAGCTACGGGTCGCCGCGTCTGTCTGTTCACGATTAACGCAAAAACGACTGCACCGATTTTCATGCTATTTTCACCAATGGATAGAGTGGTTCTCAAGGAAGGTTTTAGTAAATAATTTGACCGATATCCACGCGGGTGAAGCCGCGGGCATCAACTAGTGATTGATAGTTTATTTTTAGTCATTACTACGATACGAGTATGTATAGTTACAGCAAGATAGATCGGGGAACACCACAAGGACAACAACTAATTGGCTAATCCTACATCGCGCTATCAACTTTATTCGCGACATTAGCCTATATAGAAAATCCCGAGTTACATATTATGTCGGGCAGTTAGCCCACCAGACACAACACGCGTCTGGTCGGAGGGTCCTATCTGTAGTGAAACTACGTAGGTATAATTATAGGCTGTCTAACGTAAATGCTCTGTTTTCCACGAATTGCAAACAGCGTTCGAGGAATTCGGTTTCGTATTTACAGACAAGACAGAAACTCGTAGTAATTTCATAAAATAAATGCGGAAGAACGTTGAAGTAAAAGTTGTCGACAGAAAAACTTCGTTAAGCGTAACGAGATTATGAACAACACAATTATATTTTCTGAGGACGACAGCGGAACTTAATTGTTTTACACTGCAGATGTAAACATTTTAAAATCCAGCTATGTTTTTAAGATTCCATACAAAGAAGACAAGCTGAATTAATTAGGATAAGGGCAAGAGACTGATGATGAAATTAAGATTCTATACATCAACATCTGCCTAGCCTTTTCCCAACTATATGTTAGGGTCGGCTTACAATCTAACCGGATGCAGCTGAATACCAGTAATTTTACATGGAGCGACTGCCTATCTGACCTCCACAACCCAGTTAATACTAGGTAATACGATACTCTTTGTTTGTATTTTTTCATCTTTATGTGTACCCATTTTCAAGCAAATAAATGATTTGATTTGATTTGAAGACTGGTTGTCAGACTTTCAGGTCACTGACTACCTGTAACGACTGGTACAATTTAATGCACCTGGATCTTTTAAAAAAACCAAAAGTTTTTCCTGAAAGTCTATTTTGTATGTCTAGACCGACACTTTCCACCATGCGACTTGACTACCTAACTCTCTAAATATGAAATTGTAGTATTTCTCTATTCATAATCTATGTGACAGTAATAGAGAAGAATGGAAGAAATACCTACCTACATATTATGTGTCGACGCCTTACAAATTAGGATAAGAGCAAGGGAATGGTGCTAGACTTAAGTAACAGTTACTCAATAAATATCTGCTTCCACGACTATTTCAGTACAAAGAAAGATAAAAAAGGTAATACTATAGAGTATAATGTATTATATACGTAAGTGTACTTTGTAGTAGGATTGTGATGGATGTTCGATATAAAGGTTCTATAAATACCTACACGACGAGTGGGCGGTAGATGGAACACATTGGGACTGACAGGCCCGTTAATAGAAAAATGCGAAAAAACCATTATGTTTCACTTTCGTTTTTTTTTGACGTAGAACGACGGCAAAATCTGCCGGCGACAATATAGAGCCGAATACCCTGTTATGTACTAAATATTTTATACGAACATGAACAGATATTGGCCCATTGATGTAAATAGTTACGTTGATTATCTAACGCGTAACAGTACCTACTTGAATGCCACACATATCTACTTATTCATTTATTAGCCAAGCTCCCGTGGTTCTTGAACGAGACAAAACTAAGTACCTGTATTAGTAACACGATTTACAAATAAAGTTAGTTTTCTTAAAGGTAGGTACTCCATAATGTAAACAAAATGGCGTAGGTTTAGCACATTTAATGCACATATTCTTTGGTTACCTAAACTCTCTATCTCCGACTCAATCGTCTTTCTATTGAATTGCCTTCAGTCTATCTTCAGTTTTTTTTTTTCTTTTTGATCCCACGTACATATCAATGTGTAAGCATTAGTATCTACATGGGATTCATTATGATTTATTTTACTAACCATCATCATCTGCCTAGCCTTTTCCCAACTATGTTAGGGTCGGCTTCCAGTCTAACAGGATGCAGCTGAATACCAGTATTTTACATGGAGCGACTGCCTATCTGACCTCCACAACCTAGTTAATACTAGGTAATATGATACCTCTTTGGTACGACTGGATGTCAAAATTTCAGGTCACTGACTACCTGTAACGACTGCCAAAGACCTATATATGGCAGCCGGGACCAATAGCTTAACGTGCTTTCCGAGGCATGGAGGAAACTCGGTATGTCGAGCGGTCACCCATCCACAGACCGACCTAGGCAAGCACAGCTTTACCTAAAGATCGACCCGAGTGGCAGTTCTTATTAAGCCACGAGCTCCGATTTATTTTACTAACCATTCTCCCTTTTTTTCAGAGCACTACAAAACAAAGTCCGTCCATAACAGTCGATGGGATCTCCACGTACCCAGGACTCGGGTTCGGCCCCATGGGTCCCGTGGTGCCGATGCCCGGAGAGCCCCCAGGCACGCAGCTGCGCCAGCACCAGGACATCACCACCAATCTACCCAGCACGGAGAAACCCGAGAAGAAGGTGAAGAAGCTCGTCATTGCTGCCTTTGAGTTTCATCGGGTTGAAACGCCTTTCTTGATAGGATTATGGATTTTCTTCGCTAGTTTAGCAAAAATTGGTGAGTGTAGTTATAATTCTGTTATTAACTAAAGAAACCTGTGTTATTAATTAAAGACCAGAAACTTGATCTATCTAAAAGACTTGATAACATCTGAAAATAATGTATCAACATTCATTGGTTGGTACCCAGGCAGGCTAGGCCGCACATCTGTGGTATCGGAACCATAAGGTGGTCCTTACCTATTCTATTGAAACACTGTATTGCTAGCTAGATAGACATTTCAATCATATCACGTATCAAAGCATCTTTCTGTTCTGTGTATCAAAGGGTGTGATTTACATACATCATTTAGGGTTTATTCCGATCTGGCCCCACTGATCTGTACCCACTGGTGGTAGTTGCAATATTATTTGTCGCATCTAGGAATACATTATGGGAAATAATAAATCGAGCAACAGATTTTTTTAATGGCCACGTGATCAAACTTCTAATTTTATTACTAAGCCACGGGAAAATAAGATAGCCTCTAAAAAGCTAATTCGTATTTTTACAATGCCAAGTAAATATCTTACAGAAAGCGTCAAATAAAGATCATCAATTATCGAACTTGTACTTATTACATAGACACCTAATTTACTAACGCAGCCACGGAATTTATATCTCATAACCATTTTACATTTTATAGCTTTAACATTAGTTAATTAGCACCCTAATGGGCGGCATGGGCACCGGGCCGTAGGCCGACGAAGGAGGCCGGCGGAGGCCCGGCACTTCGGGGACAGAAGATATTAGTGTTATTTAATATGCGAGCGAAGCGAGCGCGCGTCACTTCGCCGTTGTCGGGTAAAAAATAACCACCATGCTGAGTTATATTTAGAGTGGCTCAGATAGAACTTAACTAGTGGCTAAGATAGGAATACTTAGATGCTCGTTAATTGTGGCAATGTAGATTTTTAGAGGCGAAAAATGCCATTAAAAAGAAGCCGGTTTAATTAGCACCCATACATTATTACAGTGTGTTGTGTCGCAACGCGAATATGTGTCTAACCATACTAAATGTATGAAACCAACATGCTTCTGACGACACGACACAGTAGTGTGTTTCAACTTTAAGACGCGAGGGAAACAGCAGGCAACAGATATTGAAAACTCATTACGTATTTATTTTCTCTACATTAGCGATATCTCACACGTACGCTCTTTTCTTTAGGGAGATATAACTGACATTCAACACAAAGAGCATAGATTACGCCACGCCCCGCGCCGTGTTTAGATTTAGTCAATTATATGGATCACTGCGGGACACGCATATCTGGATCTTAGCAGAAGACTGCGACTGATCACGTGGACACATTGTTTTCGGAAGTCATCATCTGCCTAGCCTTTTCCCAACTATGTTGGGGTCGGCTTCCAGTCTAACCGGATGTAGCTGAATACCAGTATTTTACATGGAGCGACTGCCTATCTGACCTCCACAACCCAATTAATACTAGGTAACACGATACTCTTTGGTAAGACTGGATGTCAGAATTTCAGGTCACTGACTACCTGTAACGACTGCCAAAGATCTATATATGGCAGCCGAGACCAACAGCTTAACGTGCTTTCCGAGGCACGGAGGAAACTCGGTATGTCGGGCGGTCACCCATCCACAGACCGACCTAGGCAAGCACAGCTTTACCTAAGATCGGCCTGAGTGGCAGTTCTTATTAAGCCACGAGCTCCTCCATTGTTTTCGGAAGTATGCTTTTTAATTTACGGCCAAGATGAATTCTAGAGGTAGTTGATTGAGTATGAAAAGTATTATATTATTTTATCCACATTCGAAGATATTGCAACCTTCCTTAATTTGGGGATACCTACATGTAATTGATCAAAAAACATTTAGTTACCCTTCGAAAATACCTATCTAACTGCAAGTTGCTATCTCGTACGCTGCGAGATTGCGATCCCAAAGAGCTAGTTTTTATCAAACATACGAAAATTCAGAAATTCAGAACTATAACAATACTGCATAACAGAAATAATAACGAAGAAGGATTATGAATTCATCAGGTCAATTTAATTCAGTGTACCTATTGATTAAACAGGAGAAAGGGTAGACTGTATTTGACTGGATTGTCGAAAACAATGGAACGATTTAAAAGGTCAAACTGGAGCCGCCCTAGCAATGATTTTCCGTTGATACTTGAAAATAAACATAATGAATTTTATTATTATATGAAGGCACATTAAACTTGTTACAAGAAATTCAACAATGGTTTTTGTAAGACTTACTGCAACATTACAAAATTCTATTTACAAGCAGCATCATCATGAAATTCAATTTATAAAATAAGATCACATAATGGTAGTTGAGCTTGTAAAATAATACAATTAGAATCTTGAAGTAGCTAATCAATAATCATAGTGGCATAGATACAAAACACTTTTCTTCGCCCTTGTACCACTTTTTCAGGTAGTTCTCGTATGTTCCCCTGAATTTGCCAACGTGAGTACTTGCTTACCTACCTTCATAATAGGTGCTTGCAAATGAGAGGTTTATTCGAAGCTTCGAAGGTGATGGAAACTGGGACAAGTGGTGTTATACCCGTACCTGTTTACTTAAGAATTTAACTTAGTACCTATATCACTATACCTATTGCATACCTTTGCACACGGTTGTGTGGACATATGAACGGGTTTATAATATGAAGTACGAGTATGTTTATCTTGTGTATTAAGTTCTGGCTTTAACACTAACTTTGGGTTATTCGCTTCTAGGTAAGCGGTTGGGTTACCTTTTTTATTTTTTTTTTTTTTTGGGGTGGGTAATCATCAAATAACCCCTCCCGCTCTTGGGCAGAGCGAGAGGGAGTGTCAGACTTCTACTGACTAAAAACCACCCATGTTCCTTCTTCGCCCTTCATGTCGAGGCCGCGGTATCCCTTGCGAACAACCCGCAGCCTCGACAGGCGTCGGCCCTTGCGGGCCCCTTCCATGTTGCTGACATCTCTTCGAGGCGCGCGTGGAACACGAACGCGCCGTCGAAACGGCCTGTCGTCGTCATAAGACGGACGGACGGCGAGCTTACCCATCACTCACCGTCCACAGGCGGTGGCCGGAAGCCATCACGTGGCCCCCGACGCCCGGAGCGCCTCCCGCGGCGGCTGGGACAAGAGGTTCTCTCCCTCTCACGTTCCGCCACCTCCTTCGCTAGCATCACTACTTCGCTGAGGGAGGCGACGGCGTCCCATTCCTCCTCGCCCCGGACCATGGCTTGAGAGGTCGCCGCCGCCGATCGCTGCTACGAAAACACGGCGGGGCTCCGCCCAAGCGGGACACACCTCCACAGTGTGCTCCACCGTGTCCTCCGGCCGATCCTCGCAATGGTGGCATCCGGGCGTTTCCTCCCACCTGATTAGGTGCAGGTACCTCCCGAAACAACCGTGTCCGGTGAGTACCTGCATCAGACGGAAGGTGAGGGCGCCGTGGCGTGCGTTACCTTAGTTTATATTTCACTACAATTTTTTTCAAGCTGGGTTAGGACGTAAGGAAAATGTCGTAAGTAATACTAAAACTTTTGAGTATAAATGTGGATGGCTGTAAGCGTAAAAGTAGGTAACAATAGATGCGACTGTGTGAAATATTATTTTTCTTGCCTTTCTAGCCGTGAGAACGTATATGACAACTAATGTCTTCAGAAGTATGGTACGGGTGAACATCCGGTCACAAATAAAGCGTTATTAAACCAGGAGAACGATTACGATATTGATGTCGAAATGCATGTTTTATACTGCACAGACTGTTTAATGTTCTTACTACACACAACACTTATCTCTAAAAACTTTATAAGCTGAATGTTGTAGGAACAGATTGCAGTAAATATCTAGCCATTACCTTAATAATTCATGCTATAGGTAAACATTACTCAATGAAAACAACTGAAAATGAACTTACTGACAACTGCTGTACAAGTTGTCAACAGAACTGAAACCTCTATACAAATTGTAGTAACTTGCTTGCAGCATTTGCAAATTGAGAAGTTAGTTAGGCAAGATCAGTAGAGCTTCGCCACCGGAACGTGCCGCTGACCTAGATTCCATGTACATACCAGCTGTAGCTAGCTTATAGTAAGGGGGCCTTTTTCTCACTTATTTCTAACTAATGTAAGTGATATTGATTTATGAAAATGCAATGAGATGTACCTAGAAGAGATTTATGTAAGAACAAACAAACACTAGATACAGTACCCGGTGATAAATATTGCACATCGACCTTTGGAAAGAGGTGTTGATTTTATACAAAGAATAAAAAGAATTATCAAAAGAAGCAAATCATAATTGTTTTAACAGCTCCTAATAGATACCGGACTGTATTTTGTGCGACAGAGATAACGCTCTACGAAGCCGAAATTAGCCGATTGTCTCTTTCCAAAGGTCGATGTGCAATATTTATCGGCGGGTACTGTAAATGTTCTGTGAAATATTTTGAGTTAGACCGCTTTCCTTTTAAGGCGTCTTTAGCAGCGCGACAGTCGCGTGACTATAAGCAAGTACTAACGGGTTGTAACAGCTGTTCTTATAATATGAAGGAATGTGCTTCTGCCGCGCTACTGTCACGTTGCTAACGCCCTAATGTGAAAGCGGCCATAGGCTACAGCATTCATTACTCATTACGAGCCCTTCCTGTCCCACTAGTGGGCTCCCCCCATTTATTTTTCTGGCGACGATTCTGCGCTCCTTCTTTCCAATTATCAAGGAAGACATTCAGGTCGACTCGCCATCTCCTCCTTAGTGTTGGTATTGTAAGACCAGACTTTCACACACTGTACCAAAAACCGAAAGTAAGTTTGACAGACACTCAATACATCATGAATGATCAAATAAAATCAATAAGAAAAGAATGGTAAACGAACCTAACCCACACCAGTTTTGGAGAGACCTAACCTCGGGATTTTAGAGAGCAGCGGTGACAGCTCCGACTTACGAGCAGTAACTCCGAGTCGTGGGTTTGAACCCAGGCATGCGCATTACTTTGTGTACCTAATTCATTTCGTGTGGTGGATTTTAGAGCCCATTTCCTCTTATAGAGAGGAGGCCTGTCCCGGCAGTGGGGACATTATCGGCTGTTCTCTACAGTGACTAGGGAATGCCAATGCTTCTGAGTCTAAAAATACACGTTTTAATATATTAAAAATCTTTATTTCATATCAAACATACATAAATAATATTGGTAAACACCATAGGCGAACAATACAAAAAAATCTCATAAAAACCCACGTTCTAAAATGTGTGGTTCAACTGCAAATATTTTGAATTTTCAGTCATGGAAACATAGATATTATCATCAACACAATTTAATAATTAACTTGAAGTAACCGACAGACATATTTCAGTCTTTTTTCTTAGTAGGTTCAAACACTAAAGAATTAAGTACAGGGTTACTAATTCTAGATCTCCTCCTTCGTTTTACAGAAAACATTTTTCTATATTTTCCCCTCAAAAAATGTATTCGAGGTTTAACTGGAAAGGTTTCCGATTTATTATAATCGTCGGTCAGAGGTAGAGCTTCGAGCTGGGGCTGTGTCACGGAAGAGAATGCTGTGATGTAAGCTGATCTGGGTGCGAAGCCAGTCGGTCGGCGTGAGCGTGAACCGCGGGGTACTCGCCGGCCGTGTGACGGACATTCTGACTCATGGTCCATGGAAATGATTGAGACAGCCGAGAAAGACCGATCCCCCCCAGATAACGGATTAGTAAACTTATCTTCATATCTCAAAGTATGAATGTTTGTGTAGTAGTTCCCCATTTTAACGTCAACAAAATCAAATGAGTTACTGGAAACTTTAGACTGCAGAACGGACTCTTTAGGAGAATTAGTTTTATTTCTAAACTGACAACCGACATCTCTGATAAATATAACGGTCTCGTCATTTGAATTTTCATTGGCATCATTAGTATTGTAATTTGAAGAATCAAATTGACATGACTTATTATATCTACACGTAAACTGTTCCGTATAACATGTATTATTAGGAGTTAGTTGGCAAGGAGAAGGGGAAAATGTACCACGAGATGGTTGGTTCTGATTTAACACAAAAGCTGGCGCATTATATTCGTTTAGAAACTCGCACGCATTCTGCATATGAGAAATCATGTTAACCTGGTGGTTTATTGTATTTGCTAATGAATCGTGTTGACATATAGGAACATATTTGCATCTGGGGATGTGGGGACAGTCAGAGGTTTCTAAATCTTCAACCATTTTATTTGTTGCTTCTTCGTAATGCAGATTTTTAGAAAGTGGCACACACAAAGGTAGGTTGACACATCGAGGGCGATGTAAGCAAGGAGGAATATATTCACAGTTATTTTTTAAGACAGTTGCTCTTTGACAAGAAGGCACGACTGTACAAGGTGGATGATGCCTACATGCTTTAGTTATTCTTATAACTCTAGGTGTTGTTGTTCTAAGAACAGAATTTTTATTGGTATTTTTCTTATTTATGTTTATGTTGTCAGTTGGCAGTATTTGACATACGGGTAACATTTCACAGCGAGGATCATGTGAACATAAATCTCCATCATCCGTTGTCTTGCTTCTATGACTGTTTGGTGAAGCCGCAGCAGCTCTATAAGCAGTCGTCGAAGATATTTCCTGGCTGTGAAATACCGAGGAGTGTTCGTATTTCATGGTTTCTTCTTCTTCCGTAGTACTTCGACTGATTATGACATCTACCTTTTCCTTACAATTAGGGCAAAAAACCTTTCGCGGCTTTTTACGAGGTTTTATTTTATTCCTAGTGTATTTATCTGTATTAATATTGTTTTTATCAGAAAGAATCGGTGAATCCTTTTTATTAGCTATCTCTATTGGTTGGTCGTTCTTTTTGTTAGGAACAGTCACTTCGATCATCTTTACCATACTTGTGTTCGTTGGCTTATCTTCCATAACAAGATCACGTTTAGGCTTTTTTGTTTTGCTAGGTTTGGTATTGGTATCCTTCTTTTGTTCTGCTACAATTTTAGCGGTACTTGTAACTTGGTCAACAATTGTAAGGGATTTACTATTTTTTGCTAACTCAGTAAGAGATTTTTTATCCGAACACGGACAAGCATATGAAAATAATTGGCACGGGCAGGGGTCTTCCGTGCGCTTTCCTCGGTCTTTTTTCTTTGCCTTCTTCTCTTCCGGAATGGGTTTAGTGTACTCTGTGCGATATTTTGCATAAGACCAAAATTTTTGCTGTCTACTCGACCTTAGTTTTCCACTGTATTTGTTATGATGAGTCTTTTGGTTATCGTAAAAATATTCATCGTCTCTCAACAGTATTTCAGAAGAAAGTCTTGATTTTTTTTTCTTAACCTTCTTAGTATTCACCTCCATACTATCTCGCGGCAATAGTTTTGGATGTATTTGAGTTGCACACTCCTGGACAATAGCAGTGGCTTTATTACCAAATACGTTAAAAGGTCGAGGCATTCTCATCACTTTCAGAAAATTGGCATTTGATATACTGGGTTCAGTAAAACAATGGAATGAGTGTCTCTTAGCAATCTCATCCAAATCACAGAATATGGTACTCGTAGAATGTATGAAAATCTTGGCACTGCCTTCCTTAATTAAAGGATTATACTTTTCAGACACTACGTATTCATTATCTAGCGATAGTATGGTCGGTGACTCCCCGCAATTCCCAACATATACTGAATGTTCTCTAGTTTGTTTGTTTAGGCTCACCTTATGGATCAAATTACCGTTTAACGTATGAGCCCCAATCACATCATAAAGACTAGAAAAAGATTTAGTATGAAGCAATTTGCTTAGCTTCTGATCAGGCATTTTTCAATTCAAATAGTTTGCTTGTGAGTTTATCAAAACTATAAAATGTTGTGTTAAAGTTTGATCAAATATCATACTTGATTAAAAGAATTACATTGGATTTGTTATCATCACAAAAATATTTTAATTTTTCATGTTTTTATTATTTTTCATTGACTTGAATGTCACGTCTTGACACATTCGAGGCATATCCAAGAAGAATCTAATCAACAAGTCAGCAAGTAGTTACGTTAGGAAAGTCTCTGTTTCGTTAGCCTTTCTTAGAAGAAAAATAATTTTCAATTATCCGTGTCAATGAAGCAAGAGCAACTAGTTGTAAATGAGTAATTATTGTGATTGACTGATTAATGTAACCTGCTTAGTACACATTTGTTTCAGGTTTTCATATGGCACCAAAGTTGTCCAAGATGTTCCCTGAGTCGTGTCTCCTGATCTTCGTGGGGGTGCTGATAGGTGCGCTGCTGCTGAGTACCCACAGCGTGCATGTACAGCCACTGACACCAGACACCTTCTTCCTGTACATGCTGCCACCCATCATCTTGGACGCCGGCTACTTCATGCCTAACAGATTGTTTTTTGATCATCTTGGAACAATTCTTTTGTTTGCGGTTGTTGGGACTGTGTTCAACACCCTGACTATTGGTAAGTTCATTTGAATGCGTATTTCTTAAACAGTAGAGCCTATTGTATTCGACACGTTCCGCAGACCAATTCAGTGCCTTGATAGTCTAGTGGTAGCAAGCATGATTGCTGAGAATGAGGTACTGGGTTCGATTCTAGGTTTGGGTATGGTATTGGGTTTTTCCAAGTTTTGGTATTCAAATAGTCAAAAATTTTTTAAATTGTTCACAGGGGCGTCTCTATGGGCTTGCGGTCAGACCGGGATGTTTGGCTGCACCACTCCTCTTCTAGACATGCTGCTATTCTCTGCACTGATCTCTGCAGTAGACCCAGTAGCAGTGCTGGCCGTTTTTGAGGAAATTCATGTTGACGAAGTGCTTTACATTGTAGTTTTTGGCGAATCTCTGTTAAATGACGCAGTTACTGTAGTTTTGTATCATATGTTTGAAGCATACACGTAAGTACTGACTATTTTTGATTAAAGATTGAAATCATTAGATTACCGTGACTCTGTTTCACTCTCAATGACTTATCAATAAATTGAGTAGAACATGCGTCGCTCACTCACGCCGAAAACTGTAGAAACTTATATCGGAATTAGAGAGCTCACTCTTTTCAATGTAAACAGTTTTTGCACAACATGAGTACAGCGAGCACATTTAACGAATTAAATCTTTGTTTAGACATGTTATCAAGAACCGAATATCTGTCTTACTAATTTTAATTCTCATTTATCATGACAGTGAAATGGGTCCATCACATCTTGAATACACAGACTTCCTGGCTGGTCTGGCCTCTTTCTTGGTGGTGGCTGTTGGAGGCACGTGTATCGGCGTGTTGTGGGGTTTCGCCACCGGCCTCGTCACCCGATTTACAAATGAAGTCAGGGTTATCGAACCGATCTTTATCTTTGTTATGGCTTATTTGGCGTACCTGAACGCTGAGATGTTCCACATGAGTGGGATACTTGCGTAAGTTACTCTTCTAAAGTTAGACTTTAAGTGTGATTAGAATCGTTTATTTCACAGGTTGTTTAACTTGATTTACTCTGGTTTAAACCGTAGCGACCGTAATAGTTAGATCATTTTAAGAGGCAACTAAATTGACCGGGCAGAGTAATTTTGCCGATATTGCGACGTTCGCTTGCTTTACTAATCTCACCTAAAACAAAAAGTCTATCAACAACACCTCATAACAGCAATATATACTTAAGTTGAAATTACCTTATTAGTCACATATTATGTATGAGACGCAAATGTCGTCCCATGACAAGGAAGTGCCATTCATCTTCAGGTTAGGGCCAACTATACCTTTTTCTTATCTTTTTCCTAACTTTATTATTATTACGTTTCCAGTATAACATTCTGTGGTATAACAATGAAGAACTACGTGGAAGGGAACATCTCCCACAAATCGCACACCACGATAAAGTACACAATGAAGATGCTGTCCTCTTCCTCTGAGACTATCATCTTCATGTTCCTCGGGGTTGCCACTGTAAATAACAACCATGCCTGGAATACAATGTTTGTGTTGCTAACCATTGTCTTTTGCTCAGTGTTTCGGATAATCGGTAGGTGAAACATCAATAATAATACTATTAACACTATTTAGATTCTTCTATTTTACAAATCTGCTTTCTTAAGTATAGGCCCGGGAAAATAATAATATAAAGATAAGCTTTACCCTATTATACCTGAGTTTTCTGGCGTTCCGTTATATCCATGTCATAAAGCTGTAAAAGATTTGATTTTAAATTTAAGTCCCTGGCCTTAAATAAAATTCACCCGTCGGGGCTGCGGGTTGTTCGCAAGAGATACCGCGGCCTCGACATAAAGGGCTAAGAAGGAACATGTGTGGTTTTTAGTCAGTAGAAGTCTGACACTCCCTTTCGCTCTGCCCAAGAACGGAAGGGGTTATTTGATGATTTTCCACCCGCCAAAAAAAAGGTGGTTAAATCACATTTTCATTTAAAATCAAGTCAAGTCATTTTCATTAAAACAAAACTCAAAACAACGTAAAGTAAATAATACGTAAGTAGCTATTTTATAAAACAAAGCCTCGGAACATAATGTGGGTCACGTGTTAACTGTGACCGGAACATGCCCGTCAAACTCTAGGGCTTCATCTGCACGTGGTGCCACCCTAACTTTCTATTGCCGCGGAAAGATTTCAACACGTGCCTCGTATTTTTTAAAGGTTTAATGTTATGCAACCTTTTCCCTGTCTCAGCTTTTAACAAAATATTTAGACATAACCACGCACGGGTACTATTGGTATGCACTTTTCTAAATGTAAAAGCGATTTTCGGGTAGATATTTGTTATTTGTATTAAAAGGTGGGTATGTCATAAGATAAGACTTAATCCGTATATCCGGAGATATCCCGTAACCAATAGTATAAGTTTAGTTATAAACCGTGAACTTCAGACACTAAAACAGAGTCCTTACTTTTTAATATCCAGTGTTGGTCTCAGTTTGTCAAGATGAGGGTCTACACCGTAGGCACAGAATACATAATAGTAGCCGTAGGCGCCTACGGCGTAGACCTTTGACTAAAATCGATTCACTAGAGGCCCCGTAGTGGGTATGTATTTTAAAATTTGAGTATTATGTGTTTACTCCTTTTGTTTTAGGTGTGTGCATATTAAGCGCAATAGCCAACAAATTCCGTTTGCATAAACTGAATATGGTTGAAAAGTTCGTCATGTCTTACGGAGGTAAGTTTTTGCCTTGATGTTTAAAACAATTTATAGTAAATTGTTAATATAATACATGAATAAGAGGACACATTTCTCATAACGTTACGAACTTGAAGTCTACAATTTAGACTGAGATAATATTCCATAACTTCAGCTTAGTTTAGTAAGTTTTCGCAAGCAGAGAAGCTTGTACAATAGCCCTGGCGACAGCTAGACGAGGTTTTAGAAATCTACTTTATGTATTTTTAGGTATATATGACTACGTACTATTTCGTCCAGTCTAGCCGCTTTACACCCGTAGAAATAACGAACCGCAACACCCACACTATTTTAAACATCGAAAATCTTCAGACGTGCTTGCTTGCTGTATTGAAGATTTCAATATTGAGATTTTGTACTATGTTCACATTTTTTGAGCATAAAATTTTCTTTTTAAATATAAAACAAGCATGGCTACAAGACTACATGTTCCCCAAGATTTGTTCCCACAGGATAATTGCCAATAGAGGATTAGGTTTAACGCAAAAAAGAGGGTTGCAAACAGTTCCAACTTCAAAAGGTTCTTCCCTCCTGATATTTATATTCCTTCTACATATATATATGATGTTCATTATTAAATTTAGGGGAGTCGTATTTCCATTAAATATTTATTGTGTCTCATTCAGAATGAATAGGTTTCCGTTAATTGCTTCAAAATTATTTTGAGGCTTACTTTTTGATTTATCAATTTTATTTACATTTCCAGGTCTTCGTGGTGCAGTGGCTTTTGCTCTGGTTCTCCTTATAGATCCTGAGGTAGTGGAACTTCAGCCAATGTTTGTCACCACAACTATAGCGGTGATATATTTCACTGTGTTCATACAAGGAATTACTATAAAGCCTTTGGTCAAAATGCTAAACGTTAAAACTGCTGAGAAGAGAAAGCCGACTATGAATGAACGGATTCATGAAAGGGTAAAACTGTTATTGATTACATAAAGGTGCTGTATCAATCTAGTCAAGTACTCAATTACCAACTTGTTAATTAACATATTTTGTATATTTTCAGTTCATGGATCATTTAATGGCAGGTGTAGAGGATATTGTAGGAAAACATGGAAACCATCACATGAGAGACAAATTCAAAAGATTTGACAATCGTTTCATACGTCCGTTCTTACTCAGGAACTATCAGGTAATTTTCTTTGGCAACTTTGATTTAGGTTAATGAATTTTATGGAACATTTTCGAGATTGTAACTAATAACAAAACAGGACAAACTACTATTTCAGGGTGCGGAACCTAAGATCTTGGAAACTTACTCAAAACTGGCTATGAAAGATGCAATAGAGTATATGCAAAGAAATGCGTCCACGATAGGAAATATTTCTGGAGCCGAATCCATGTCAGCTATATTCAAAAATTATACTAATGCAAATTTTAATGGAAGGTAACTTGTTAATTAACGGCATAAAATATAGAATGCACCCGACCGTAAGTGAGCACATCGGGTTGTAGTTAGGCTTCCTAGATCGTCGTAAGCTTGAGTGTGTGACTGACTGTTTCTTATTCTATCGATGTGTCAATAGCCGTGTACCTACTGACCGAGCGCGCAGCCTCGCGAGGCATGCGCGCAAGGCTATTCATGCGGTCGGTCAGGACGTGCCTCGCCCGAAGAAAACAATGAAAAAATTAAAACGATCGTGTCGCGCGGCATACGGCCGAGGCTGTCTTGCGAGGCTGCGCGCTCAGTCAGTACACGGCTAATTACCGTACGTACTGTGTTTTTGCTTATTTTTTATCTTTTGTAACGTTGTGATAATTATGTTTTCAGTCCTAGTTTCAGCCAGCTAGACTCCTCAACATGGAACATAGACATGCAGGAATTGGAATACAATCCGTCGAAAAAAGATCTTACGGATGCGAAGATACACCATCTGCTTGCCGAAGAACTTTGCAAACCGTTTAGACGCGTATGTATTCAATATCCCAGGCTTTATTGTTTAACTGATCAGTGCCTCTCTGCCTTTTTGTTCTAGTAGTCGTATAAGCAGTGACTGCTGAGCATGGGGCCTAGGGTTCAGTTCCCAGGTCAGGCAAAGTATTATTGGATTTTCCATTACAAGTTTTCAGTAGCAGCCTAAATGTGTATGTTCTATTACGATTTGGCAATGGTAGGTAGGGTTTGAGACAACTCTGCCTAACCTCTTTTTTTTTTTCTTTTTTCTCTGCGGATGACAGGCGTAATGTTATGTTAATATTAATTAGGTCGTGGATGTTGTTTGGTCAGAGTGTGACCTATATAGGTAGAATGTCACATGACTACAACTTATCCATAGGGGAATCTCCGCTAGCTGGGTCAGAACCTCCTGGTGTAATAATAATAACAAGCCGGTCTCACGCTTATGTCTGCTCTATTAAATGATTAAGGAAATCAAGTACAGATTTCGTAAGTTTTATGAATTCGAATAACGTACATAAAGTTTGATATTATACGTACTTTCCTGAAGTAGGTTATGGCTTGGGGCTGTAGGTTCGTAGTAAAAAATATTTATACAGTGAAAGTTATCCGGGTAAGTAGGTGAAGATAACCACCTACTTAGCGAAACGGAAGCCATATTCGTATCAAGTTTGTTAAGAACACCATGTAGCTAACCCTAACCATACCTTGACCTGCAAAGTAGGTTGGTCTTCGACTTTAGAAAATGGGGTAGACAAGAAAGACCAATCTTACTATAACATAAAATATAGAGATTTTTTTCTTGAAGGTTTGTGAAGTCAAGTCAGAGAGCCTTGGTGGCATAAAACTCTGAGTCCAGGTAACAGGCACACTATAAGGAAAGATAACATTAAATTTTCTTTTGGGTGAATTTAAAAAATAAAATTAGTAGCGATCAGTGCATCTAAATGGCGTTCAAAATCTAACAATATCCCAGTATTCAATATTCTATAGCAATTTTTACAGTGACAGCTCTTGAACGCGGTTTATTTCAGCTGATCGCTTTCAGTCTTATCGCGGAAATTCGCTCTAAATCCAACTTTGACATTGACCTTCATTGGTAGGCCAGCTTTTAATAGATCCCAAACTGTGATAGACAGGAAAGTTCAGTTCGATTATTATATCGTATGGTTTCCCATAGCATCGCCGGCTGAGCTACAGTCGGCACGCGGTGAACGATCGCGACCTCGGCACGCAACTCAATTACAAGACCCACATGAATATACGGCGACGGGTTGGCGACAGGAAGCATCATCATAAGCGAAGTAAACGTGGAAAGCAGGTATGTATTGTTACGAAAGTCTTAAAGATTTTACTTAGAAAATAACTCTCTGGGTCAATCATTTCCTCCTAAGAATCACTCTAGAACTTACGAGTATGAAACTGTTACGAAGCCACTTGGTACTAAAACTGCAGATGTTAGACGTAGCTTATTTTCCACAAAAAAAAAGAGAAAGCATTATTGACACTACGAACACGAAGAAGAAGTACCTAGGTGTAGAGGTGTAGACTATGGGGCTTCATATTCATAAAGGTACCTAATGTTATGAAAGGTCGTACTTAAAATTTGTTTTTCTTTCTTTCTAGGATGGGAAAAATCATGTGACTTTCCCTGAATTCCAGCAAAACGGTTCGGCCAAACAGTTCACGCACGGTAAAATAAAGTATTATAGATTAGGTACTTATTTATTCTTTCTTATTATCACGAGTGTCGATCGCATGCACGTGTGGGTTTAAGTATTATTTTCGTTTTTTTGTTAATTTTCAAGTACATACATACAATTATGTATCAATAGTCATTATTTATTTACTTTGCAAGCACAACTGCTTCGTCTTACACTAGTTTAATGGAAATAAATGTAATAATATAAAACACAATGATAAAACTATTAGAACATTTAGACTTAGCACATGTTTTTATTTTGTTTTGTATTGTCTGTGATATGTAAATATTTCTGTGCGTTTTATGTTTCAAATTTATAAATGAACTCTGAAGAGCTCTAGAATAAAATAGCAACAATTAAATACAACATTCTAACTTTTTATTTATAGCTTTCTTAAAATTTCCTTTACAAATATGCCAGCTATAACGTTTTATTACAGACTACATAGACGAGGTTCTCCAGGAGGACGGTGACGAGCGCGAGATGAGACCACGACGCGAAGGTGACGACGGCGGTATTACTTTCACTGCCAAAACCCCGCGTAGGTATTCTGCATGACACACCCTGTCTGACACACCGCAGTTTGGATTTGAATGGTAACATTGCTAACGCTAAACGAACCCTCGTTTCGTCTACTGGATCAGAAGCACTGTGTAGATAGAGCAAAAGATTATGTAATAGTAGATAGCTAGACGTATGTAATTGCATTTCGATGTCAAGTTATTGCTAGGAATATTATGCCTGAACAGGTATGGACGGAAACTTGAAATAATCGATCGATTTGGGTACCATTTCCAGATGTAATCAATGTCTGTTTTTACAAGTGCGGAACTAGGAGGTGAATCCAATCCAGTATGAATATTTCTAACAAATGATTTTCTAAAAGATTCAAATCCAAACCAGTCCCTTAGATGTTGTCGACTAACGTTGTTTTTACTTTCTGCACAACCTTTTCTTCATTAAACAAAATGGGATACTTATATTAAGTGAACCAACGTTTACTAAATTGATATACTTACGACTATTATTTGCTGGGTCCAAAAGCATTCGTTAATTTCTGACATGGCTACGTACTGTGAGAATGAGCTGAAACGTATTTGTGGTGGCATGTTCTAAATTATTTATCTGTATGTAATTATTTGTATTTTCTAAATTATATCTCTTCTTGAAATTCTTTTCATTAAGTTATTTTGGTTCAGTTGCCTATTTCAAGTGAAGTTTTGACCTTTAAATATTAACTAACTTATTCGCAAACCTTTGAATAAACTCAAATTCTTTTGCTACTTTGGTAAAAAGTAACATTTAAACATTCTTTCCGAAATGTTTTAGCATCCAAAGGTTAAAAAAAAAGTTATTTCATTACAAACTTAAAAATCCGCTGGTCGATCAATGTGATGTTTTAGAAGATACACTTCTGGACACATCTATTGGCCCACCTTAGAGTTTAGGTTTCGATGGCCCCTACCGAAATATGATTGCTAGATTGAACAAAAACTGTTAATGCAGTTTTAAACCTGATACATTTTACCATCTTTTTCGATCGTATTGTTTTAAATTTGAATTCAGAATACCATACGACATGGAGCTACGCCTAACAAGTCGGATATGCGCCTTGTTAAAGGCAATTGATTTTTGAATAAAAACATGTTTTATCAAATAAAGGTTTAATTTAATAACGCGTGTTGCCTCCATGGGCATCTACCACAGCTCTCATACGATTAGGCATAGAGTTTATCAACCGCTCTATGAAATTTTGAGGGATCATCTCCCATTCCTCTTCTATGGCAGTTTTCAACTCCTGCATCGTCTGGGCAACTGGCTGACGAGCCCTAACACGTCTTTTTAGCTCGTCCCACATGTGCTCAATGGGGTTTATGTCTGGGCTTCTGGCTGGCCAGTCCATAACTGTGATGTTCACATCCCGAAGATATTCCCTGACGATGCCGGCCGCATGGGCTCTTGCATTATCATGCATAAAAAGGAAATTTGGGTCCACATAGTCCGCGTATGGTATCACGTGAGGTTCTAAGCACTCACGAATGTACCTTTCAGCATTTAATGTTGGCAGCCGTGGTCCTGTAACAACCTCAAGTTGAGTTTTGCCGCTCGCGGATATACCGCCCCAGACAGTCCATGAGCCACCGCCATAAGCAACCCTCTCTTCAAAGCAGCATTGTGCGAAACGCTCTCCCTTACGTCGGTAGACCTTCTTCCTTCCATCATTGCCATGTAACACAATTTTAGACTCATCAGAAAAGAGTACACGGCTCCAATCTTGCTGTGTCCAATTTAAATGACTGCGTGCGAAATGAAGGCGCGCTGTTCGGTGGGCTCGTGTTAGTTTGGGCCCATTAGCTGGCTTGTGTGGTACCATATCGCGATCTTTTAACCTTCTCCGAACAGTTCGAGCGCTCACAGATACTCCGTGGAAGTCGCGAAGTTGGTTTTGTATCTCAATGGAGGTAAGGTGACGATTTCTCAAGCTGGTCGTTACGATGAATCGATCCTGCCTTTCAGTTGTGACCCGAGATCGTGGCCTTCCTTGGCGACGAACAAAGCCGCCAGTCTCTAGGTACCTCCGAAAACATTTCGGACCGCAGATCGACTTAAATTAAGTTGAGCACTCACGTTTCTTTGGCTGTGTCCGGCCTGAATAAGTGCCACAGCTTGGGCGGCGACTTCAGGTGAAGTATCCATAGATTATTGATAGAACCTCACCTTAATGTTAAGAATAAGTAATGTTTGTTGCAAAACCAAAGATATCAATCACTTTTTCAAGAATTAAATCCAAGTAAACCAATAAAACCAAGTTTTCTTAGTATTCGATTGTTTGGTAACAACAAACAGGCTCCAAATTGTCTTTTGTTTCTTTAAATTCTGTGTTTGAAATTCAAAAAAAGACTATTGAATGAAATTGTGAATGTGCCAGGTTCAAAACTGCATAAAAACTTTTTGCTCGACCTAATATAAAATTTTAGCTAGGACCAAACGAAACTGAAAATACAAGGTGGGCCAATAGATGTGTCCAGAAGTGTATTAAAACAAAATAATCCGTGTACAATGTTTCCACTGCTGGGAGACAGGTTTCCTCTCTGTGACAGGCAGTGATGTCATAATTTTAGAACCAAAAGGTTTGTTAATGAAGTTGGTTGCTGTCCAAACTTAAATTCTATTCTGTCCTGAGCCACAAATACCACCCCATTAGCCGTTTAGGAATACCTACTAATCCTTCTAATGCTACGTATCTGTTCATCTCTGCTTGTTTAATATTCTTTGTGTTTGATCGTCGTTTTCTTCCCTTCTGGCAATCTTCATGTGGCACCGCAAACTAACCGATACTCTCGACAACTGGCGATGATAATATTATCAGCTGGATACAAAGAAGTCAGTCCGACGTCCTCGCATAAAGAAAATAGTAGTTCACTTTTAAATCAACTGGCTAACCTGCCCGGATTCAATCCCTTGAAAGCGAGGATCGTTAAGCAGTACGCTAAAACGCCCGAAGAGATACTCCCGACAGCTGTTGAGAAATCCTTACCGTGGAGAAGGGATAGATCCACGTATAACTTTGGTATGTGTTTACTTCAGAACTGAACTGTTTTCATAATTGTCACTAGAACTGCGTGCATACTTGCGTCTGATGATCAAGATTTTAACTTAGATTGCGCTTTGATGTGACTGTGCTACGATTACCGCAAATCATGATTATGTCAGTATTACACGCTGCAGGTAGGCAAACGCTGTAAATAACTAGACACATCACTTTAGCGTCAGTTTTGTAAGACATTGGGTAGCACTGGGCACTAACGATTTCTTAGTCAATTGATATCATAAGTAATAAGATTTTTTGTTATCGTTTTTCGGCCGCGTTATTTGATTATGTTTTAATTTATTTTCGAACATTTAAGTAACATATTTTTGCTTACATAGAAACAATAAAAATATTTTTTTCATCAGACGCTTTGCAAAGATATTTGGTCATCCGATTCAATGTTACTATTGCATGGTTTAAACACATACTATTTATTCATTCCTTTGTTTATTTCCTATTTTCGCTACATAGCGCTTGATAGCCAATCTAATAATATTATAAGCTGAACATTATACTGATACAAACGCCTCTTCTTATACAGAAAATAATTGATCATCATTCTTGTTCAAGGCGGAAGGATAAATTTCAGGTTTCCCCACGATATCTTCCTTCGCTGATTCAAAGTTAAACATAATTACTTATTATTACATTGGTTATTACACTAATACTTAGCACTCTATCTTTGTCGATGTATTTCTAGTAAAAACAGTAAGTATTGCATGTTATAATGAGTATTTATGTATTTATAATATTTATTAATGACTAAATATAATTAGGTTTGGAATAATGATAGTTATTAGAGTTAAATGTACGTATAGTTTTATAAATTTGTGTAATTGTGTATGAGTCGATAATAGCATAGATATTTTGTACAGGCAGAAGTACTGCCTTATGAAGAACTATACAAGTAGTATATTATATAAGAAAAATATAAACACTTATGTATTTATACAATAACAGAGTAGATAACGTGCATCGGTACAACATTTATGTATTAAAATATTTTTTTTAAATATAGATGCATATTTATTTGTAAATGAATGTAATTCATGATATTTTTAATTAGCTCAACTTTTGTAAATTTAAAAATGCTCAACTTAAATGTTAACGTCAATATTTTAAATATTTTAGTTCCTAATGAGGATATTCTCGAAGAAGATGAAAGAAGACTTTCTGACGATAATGGCAAGTATTGAAAATGCTCAGTGATAGTAGGTAGATTGAATTATGGTACTTGTATATTCCGTTGTACGATCACAATATTTTTCAACAATCGTTATTGATAAATTCCGTACGAATGTCTAGGAAAATATATATAGGACAATAGACCCTCTTTGCAAAACCAGTTTATGCTAATCTGTACGACATGGGAAACCAGACTACACAAAGCGAGACTATGTTATACTGGTAATATATATTTTGATGTGTCGCCGTGTGTACTTAGAAGAAGTTTTAAAATCCCGGAGGCATGTCTATATTAACATACAAGTCTCAGATCATTACCGTACCTAAATCAATCGACTCCAACCACTGAAAATTATGCATAATATTTTATGCATCTGAGAATGCCTATCTATACTTAATTTTATAATCACAGACACCTACATGATAGTAGCTGAGCACGCTCGCGTGGCTACCCCGACGGCCACTGAGACTATGTTGCCATGGAAACGAGAGGAGATGGAGGGCTCCGGCTGCGGCGCCCTCAAACAGTCAGAGTTCCCCGCTTGGGCCTCCAACAAAGAGTACCTTGCGTATAGCTCACCCTCGGCCACGTTTTTAGGTAAGTTTTTACAAAATATTTAAAAAATTGTATTTATTTATTTAATAAAGTAATTCAAATTAACAATTGAATAATATTAAAACACTCTTTTACTAACAATTTTAATGCAGGGCAATAGAAAGCTTTGTAAAAGTTTGAAAAAGATGTAGGGCGTGTAGTACATCGTAGAACTTTGCGTAGCAGCGTAGGCCTGTACGACTCGTAGCCGCGTACCTCGTAGACCATGACATTCTGGATCACAGAGCAAGCTACGATTTTTTTGTATTTAGTGAAAGTTATTAAGCATTGACGAAAACCTTTGCATTATTTACGTTTAATTTATAGTTCTACTGAATTTACAGTTTCTATTAAATGTTACTGTCATCATCCAGAATAGTTTAGATTTCGATCGAAATATGATCGAAAGTACAAGAGTAAGTTAATGGGACTACAAATTGTTTTATTATTAATAGTATAAATATATAATTCTATCAACCGACTAATAACTTTTTAAGAAATTAGTTCCCATTATGCACGATACCTACACCCTAGTGATTGTAGCGTGCATTTTCATCTTTCAGTTTCTTTCGGAAACTTTGCATTGTTACCACACAGCTCTTACATTTTCGTACCTAATGCATGTTAGCTTTTGTAAATTAATTCTTACCTTTCGCTGAAAATTATACTTTTTTTTATAGCACCTAAAATACACCGCAGTTTAAAAGCCCTAGTACATAGGATTTTAAAGATTGAACAATCTCATGGAAAATCGAATTTAGTGCTTATTAATACCTAGAGAACATGCAATATCTTAAACATATTAAAATAAAAAAAATATAGTATGTTTTGCACTATCTACCTTAGCCTGTAGATTTTTTTATAAATTTTTCTGACACGATTTTTTTTTCCTTTTGTCCCCCTCTCCTTTCCGTTGTAAAACATATCCATTCTCATAATACCTTCCGGGTATCAGGAGGCATAGAGAAGCCAAAACATCCAAAATCTATCATAGGTCTATTCCGAAGAGAGAGCTCTAGCTCTACACAGGGTGCTGGGGACAGCGTGGTGGTGTCCGACTCAGAAGGGAACAGAGACAGCTGGAGTAAGGGAGAGGGGACATCGAAGGACCCTGTTGGGAGACAAGGACCAAGTATGCTGTCTAAGAGAAGCACGAGCCTGGGAGGCCCGTCTGTGCTGCTGATGGAGGATGTGGCACACTCGGACCCGCTGGGGGCGTCCAGTAGACCAGCCAGCATCATGCAGGGTCCGCATAGAGGACAGTGTCGAAGAGGATCGATGTTGGAGTTGACTGGGTACGTTTGTATCCACTTTTATTTATTTAACTATCATTTATGGCTACTACTTTACTAACTATATATGTATAGGCTGATAAACGCGTTATCCTACTCAGTCGGCTCAAAAGCCCGCGTTTATACAGCCACAATGTTCTTTTTATTTAGAAATCGCAGTAGGTCTTAGGCATTTTATACAAACTGCCTTGAAATATGAATTTAAGACAGAATTTTTTCGCATTTCAGGTCATTGTCTCGTGACGCGATAACGGAAGAGAAATGCAGCCAATCACTGCCAGAGAGTGAACGCATGGGCATAAGACGGCTGCCTCTGGGTCAACAGAGTCTCCCCAGGGAACCGTTCATCCGGCAGCTGACCATCGCGTCCACCCTGCACACCAGTTCCTCGTCTGAAGACTCCTCAGACGAGAACACCTGAGTGACCCGCCGTGGTGACCCTGATAGGTTGCCACTGTTGAAGTATGAGACGCTTGAGTAATGCTATCGCGGGCGGTGATATTGTGCATGTCGAAATACACAAACTTTACTAAAAAAGTGCTGTGAATCTGTGGTGTATAATGATAAGTAAAATGAGCAGAGAATTACAAAAAAACGAGTTAATTAGTCACCCGTAACGAATTTTAATCAAAATTATATGCAAATAATATTTAGATGACTTTGCCAAAACTTTCAAAACAATTTCAAGGGCTTTCATATTATTGGTTCCATGTGATAGTATTATAATAAACATAGTATTGGGATCTTTACTATAATATCGTTTACATGTATTCATAAGATACTAAATAAGATTCGTTCAGACTTGATAATGTCAGTCAATAATCAGGATACGCACACCTAACGCGAGACAAATATCGTGCGGTAGAGTTAGGTAGGAAACTTTATAAAACGTAAAATTGCTTGCCAGATATCCTGTCTGAGGCTTTCGAGTTAGTTAGCTCTAATTAAATACATTGTAAGGTGTAAATACGTCGCGTTGCAATGAAATGCATCATGCAACGACTGGTAGAGGTAAGTGTTTTAAAAAAATAAACAAAAATACTTTCCATAAAAGTCTCGCCTTTTTGTTCAGGATAATGTATCGATTGAAAAGCTTCTTAGCGATATGAGTAAGTTTGGAAATCTAGCTGCTAATCAACAATTAATATTGCTTTAAGAACAATTGTCTAAACCAATTTTTATAGTTGTTTGAAGTGTATTTTTGTATTCTCTTTGTAAAATATCATGTAATTTACATCCATCACGGTATGTAAAGTAATCGTTTTACAATATTATATTTATGTACCTTAAGATATTGACGATTTCCAACTTGGCACTTGTTGCCAATGACAATACCACTAGTTTTAATTGAGATGTGATTTGTAGAAGTAGATAATAATAATTGTGTTCTCTACGTTGTATATTATACGTTACGTTGTATAACCACGGGTTTTGATGTTTTTATTAGATATAGACAGTCTGCTACGAAATAAAACAAAACAGTTGAATCATTTTGTGGTTTCTGCTTACGCACATGGGAGAAGGGCGTGAATAATTGAAATATTATATTTTTATCAGTATTTCATCAAAAATGAATGAATACAATAAGAATCTTCTAGCTTGCTAGACATTCGTCTGAACATGGTTATTCGAATATCTTTACGATCGTGGAAAATCACTCCGACTTCCTTGATATTCTTCTTCTTGACGGCACGGTTGGCGCAGTGGCTTAAGCCGTTGACTGGTGCGCTACGTATCACGGGTTCGATCCCCGCATGGAACAAATATTTGTATGGCCTACAGATAGTTGTTTCGGGTCTGGGTATTTGTGTATGTATGTGAGATTAAATGTCTGTGAACGCACCCACGATATAGGAGAAATACCTAGTTTAAAAAAAATGTAAATCTGTCTGTATCTTCTTAGATTTCAGAAACAAAGTCTTGCAAAAACTATGTACTTAATTTTAAATATCTCGAGTTTTATACAAATTAAGACATTTTAAAATATTTTACTATATTTCTACGAAGTAGGTATCGAAACATATTCATGTCACCGACCGGTAACATGAATATGTTTCGATACTTCGTCTCATAATTGTCTACATATTTATTTGAATCAACTTTGTAATTCTTGAAGTCATTGGCAATTCAGTGTCATCTTAGTCTTATTAAACAATATGTATAAATCTTGTAATAGCTTTGAACAAAGGCAATGGACATGTTGAATTGTTACTAGATTATTAGATAATACCTAGGTACCAACTTATAGAACCTTGTTTATGAAGAATAGACTAATTTAGTACAATAATAGTTGTAGTGTTAGCTATAGAGTGCTATAGAGTGTATCATAATAACTTACCTATGTAAATAATATTATTTGTTTGTAAACCATTTTATTTGAAAAATAACAAGATATTATTATTGATCGCTGCTCCATTAAAGTCTGTTCGATATCCTCAATGTCTATCGAAAAAACATGCATTTATTTTTGAACACAATTTACAACACACACTTCTAGGGTACTTAACTGCAAACATTTAAGGTACCTAGGTTACCTATGTTCGTATATTATTACTTGTAACCTTTTTACCCACTCTGGGCGGAGCGGAAGGGAATGTCAGACTTCTACTGAGGTATGATTGTTACCAAATGTAATGTCATTTGGTAACAATCATACTTAGACCGATTTTCTTCTCAGGCTAATTACTAGGTATTATTAACTTATTTCTAGGTAAGTTTTGATGCGCTCATTGATCAATTGTGGTTCCATGAATAATCATGCATAGTGCATACCTGGTAACAAAAATGCTAAACTTAGTGTAATTAGCTAATACTTTTATGTTTAGTAATTTGTATAGATTAATATGTTATAATTCGACTTTAAAGCACTGAACAGACGATGGATAATTTGTCCCCTGGTCAGTTATTACTATTCCTGCCCAGCTCTTCTAATGGTGGCCGTGTTATTTTTCATCCATCGGTTGACATCCATGGTTAAATTATCTTCAGGTGAAGCCGTGCATGTCAAGGTGGATGGGAGACCTTTTTTTTTTGGTGGGTCATCAAATAACCCCTCCCGCTCTTGGGCAGAGCGAAAGGGAGTTTCAGACTTCTACTGACTAAAAACCACCCATGTTCCTTCTTAGCCCTTCATGTCGAGGCCGCGGTATCTGCGAACAACCCGCAGCCCTGGATGGGAGACCTTACATTACATTTGAGTTTCCCTCTTCGTGCCTCGGTAGGCACGTTAAGTTAAGCCGTTTGGTATCGCCTGTCATTTGTAGATTTTTTGACGGTCGTTACAAGTAATCAGTAATCTGTAGCCCGAATGTCTGAGAACCAGTCTTACCAAGGGGTATCGAGTTACCCAGTACCTTCTAACTGGGTTTTAGAGTTCAGATAGTTATTCACTCCGTTTAAAATATTGGACGCCTACCCCAAAGTAATTGGAAAAAGGCTAGGCAGATGGTGATGGTTGACGTCCGTAGTTGTTGCACAGTATCAGTGGATAAATTATTTATCATCTGCACAACGCTTTAAAAAACAATAATTATGTGCTATGATATACGACTAAATCTAATAAGGGAACCACTCAGGTAGACCTATTAAAAACTATGGTCTGGAATAAAGAAATCTGCGTGAATTCCTTCAGGAATCAGACGTACCTACCTACCTACTTAAATGTAACATACCCGAATTGATTAATTGAATTAAATTTATTTATTTTATTTTAAATTAGTCTGTTATTATAATTGTTTGTGGCTGTGTTACCTATGTACCTATATTATGTACCCATGTTAAAATACCTACTTAAACTAAATTACCGCTGATTGTGTTAATTAGTTCAAAGATGATTATCAAAAAGTACCCTTTGAACGCTCGCCATGTTGTGTAATAAAAAGGTGCGAAAATTGGTATTGATAGGTAAATATCTACCTAGCTATAATGAAATCAAACAATTCTAGGTACTCTACTATAAGCAAGCTTTGTATAAAAGGGATTATGGTGTGTCAATTGATAAGAATAATAGTGCCTAGCGTAGTATATCTACACCGCTCATTGATTGATGATATTGTGGTTTTCTTTTGTACTAAATAATTGTTAAAACTGTATTATAGTAGTAAAATACTTAGATATAAAATTGAAATAAAAATCACATTTGAGAGTTACCTGTTCCTTGTTTTATTAACTAAGATTGTTACGACGAACGACCTACAACTGCGACCTTCCTGTTTACTAATGTGCACCTGCAAAGGATAGGTTCTTAAAGTTTGACATGGCGGAGTGTAACATTTCCTCTCTAATCTGAAATTGAAAATGAGAGGTTGGATTTTTCAGTGTTCAAGACGACGCGCGACGTTTAACCCATATTTACTATTTACACTAAGTCCATAGTTGATTTACTATTTACACTAAGTCCATAGTTGATTTACTATTTACACTAAGTCCATAGTTGACGTCTTTATCACCGAATCCTGAAGAGATTTGAAAACTTTCAAACTCGGATTCGAATCACACAAAAACATATTCAATTCAAAAACAACCATCAACCAAGATAAATAGGATTTAGTTCTTGGACATAATTTATATTTTGTTATATTTCTTCCATCAACGCAATTGGATATTTGTTTTCATTCATGAAACTTGCAAAATTCTTTTCAAAACTACCGCTGCAGGGTTGCGCACTTGTCGCCATCTGTCGCGGTGAAAACTAGTTCAAGCAATCTAGTTATTTGTGTCATACAGCCACAGAGTACATAATAATACTGGTACATGTAAACAGCCTCATGAATAGGTTTTGTTTTTTTCAATCTACATTGCCAAATCCGCCGACTGTTTAACTTGTTTTAATATTGTAGAAAATGTCCTTATTATTCTAATTTTTTTTTTTTATATTTAATATAAAATGGGAAGTTATAAATCGATTTCGCGCCAAAGTGCGAGTGTTCAAGTCAAGGTTTTCAAGTCATCAAAAAACTAAACCCATCCGCTCGCTCGCTAGCCGTCTTGTGATTTTTCTCCTTGTTTCCTACTTTCATGAAAAATAACGGAAAATAGAATGTAACAGTAAATTTCCCTCACACAATGGATTTCAATTAGCTCCAAGAATCAATAATATGTATGTGTGATGACTCCCTTTACTTGAATCTGTTTATCATGTGTGGCAAATACATCAATATAAGAATGAAACATACTTACGATTTGTAATAAACTAGAACAGCGGTAAGTAGCGTGAAAAATATTTTAGAATAAATAAGTAAAGTGTATAGTTTCTCCCGCAAAAGTTGTTATGATATCATGTTGACCTGCAAAGTTGATTTAGGTTGTAGAAACCAAGTGCCTTTCTAAACTGTCAGTTTGTTTTTAAAACTGAAATATTTGTTGTAGCAGAGATAAATACATTTTTGTCTGATTGCCAAGGAAAGTTTACTAGGTATCTTCTACCGCTCACAGGCGAAGTTTCCAAATTCTTACTATACTGTCATCAAATGCTTATAGGGCTGTTATCTTATCAGATTGTTGTCAGATATCAATAAGTTTGATGAGTACATTACCTTTGCGACGTTCTTATTTACTTCTTCAAATATATCCGAATTCTCTCACTAACTTTAGTACCAATAGTACTACTGTGCTAGTGAACATATTTGGGGTTTTCAAATGTTTTATTTACAAACACAGTTATCAATTTAGCTTAGTACCACACAGCTTTGAATTTAAAAGTCAAATCTTATGAAAAACATGTAGATAAAAATGATAAAATGAGTAGATTTACATTCCTTGTTTTATGTTGATGTGAGATTTAAAGCTATCAATAAGTAGGTAAATGAGTATAAATTTAGCAAAGTATTAGCCTTGCTCAAGTACTTCTTAAAACACTTTTATTTTTCAATTAACTTTGTATAGTAGTGCAGTACTGGTACTGGAATGCTAAATAAGCTGTGATAAGACTAACCCTTTAATATAATTACTAGAAGTCTCAATACAATTATGCTGTGATGATCAGATAAGCAGTTGCTCTATGTAAAATACTGACATTCAACTAGGTACATTCGGTTTAATTAAGACATCATCAACATAAGTTGGGAAAATCCAGGCCAGGATGCCTGTAAGTCGACTACAATTAAGTGGCTTTTTCCAAGTTTAAAAATGTGAAACAGTGTGTACATTTCAGGATTGTGAATTGTGTGTAAATTTCCAGATTGTGAACAAGATGGAGCACTCGGACTTGGTGTCTGAGATGGCACAGGTGGAACACCTCACCACACAAGAGAGGCTCCACCTAGCCCGCAGGTAATTGTTGTTTATTATAATTTGCTTCATTTTCGTTATTATTCTGTACCAATACCACATAATTTGGGGTTCAACGTCAAACACCATTTTTTTCATCTGTAATATGAATTCAGTTAAAAAATCTAGATTACCAACATTTTAATCAGTGAAAAAAAACACAGCTGATCCATGCAAAAGTGAAACTTTTATGGAAAACCAGATTTTTTTTATATAATAACCAATAACTAGGTGTACATTACAATACTATTATATGTATGCCTTTTGAGGGGTAGGAAATCCTCAAATGACTCCACCCGCTCTGGGCAGAGCGGTAGGGAGTGTCAGACTTCTATTGACTAAAAACCACCCATGTTCCTTCTTAGCCCTTGGCCGCAATATCTCTTTCGAACATCCTGCAGCCCCGATGTGCCTTACTACCTATTTGTTTTGTAAGGCGAATGAGACTAGTCCCCACAACGGCTAGTGATATTCAGCTTCTCTTGACGAATTAAGCCGGTTCATTTATTTATTATTATAACTAGATTCAATTATAAAATGCATCCTTGGTAAAAGTTTGTGTCAGGATATCGATGAACAATCTGAAAATAAAGTTTTCAATCTAACTTGTTTTACTCAAGCATTCAATCAAATTGATTGGTACAGAAACCCTACAAATGCTTAATTATTTGCACCACATTATAATTATGTAGTTGAAATTGTGTTGACTTCATGTGCCTACCTAACTTCAACTTTATGTCTCTGGACTTTGAATCCTGTTTCAAAACTTGTTATACTTGAATGATGTCTAGAGTTGATTTGGCAGTAGGAAATATTTTTTGTTGGAAGACACTTATGAACTTTGATTTATTGCATATGTATTGATATTACTTTATTTTCATAATAATATGTTTTAATCAGACATCAGGGAGGTCCACTGTGTTAGTAACAATATAACTTAGCCTATGTTCGTACTTCATACAATAAAATTAAAATTCACAAACACAAAAAATAAACATTATTTTTAGGTCTTGGAAACACTCATACATTCTTTTGCAAATAATAATCTTGTATTTTACTCAGTGCAGCTTTAACTTGCCTTAAGGAAAATCATATCATAGGTATTAACCATTATAATCTTATGCATAAACAAGATATATGCTACAGGTATAATAAATAGGTATCTGTAATATAATTGATCTTAATTATCTTCTCATTAAATGTGGGATTTACCAGTTTTGATTGAATTTTAATGTATTGATTTATCCATCTCATTTAATTTGTGAATAATCTACAAGATGTTGGTTTTCATTCTAATAATAAAAAACGAAAGTGTAAGTTTGTTCTTCTTTCACAAAATATTTAATTTAAAAAACCCCAGAGATGAACTGAGCGGGAGGGGGGGCAATTGGTGCAATTCCCCCCTGAACATGTTATATTTTATCAATCGCACCTTTTTAATTAGCAGCGGTGGCCCAGTGGTGGCGGCCCCGACCTACGAATAGTAAGTCGTGGGTTCGAACCCAAGCAGGCGCATTACTTTGTGTAATTTATTTCAACACCGCTGCTCGCAATACGGTGAAGGAAAACATCGTGAGGAAACCGGCATGTCTTAGAACCAAACAATTCGAAGACATGTGACATCTACCAACCTGCACTGGGCCCGCGTAGTGGATTATAGCCCATCCCTCTCCTAGAGAGGAGGCCTGTGTCCCTGCAGATGACTTTTTCAATGTGCAGAGGTATAAATTCGAGTGGGAGGGTGGCGCTGTATATATGAACTAAAATGAAATCTAAATATTCTAGTTATTTCCGCAAAGTAACGCCCGATTTCATGAATTATTAAAAGTTTATTCATTTTTAAAAGGAATTTGTTGAGCTTGGCAAAATCGCACAAAAATTACCCTTCTCTAAAATGAAATCCTGTACCTGCACCTGAGCTTAAAAAAAGAACCAGAAAGTGAATTAATAACCAGCCCTTAAAAGTATTGATAAATGCACGAAAATACCCTGAGATATAATCAATATTTTGAAGAAGAATGATACGACAAATTAATATGAGTAGTTTCTCATAAGTAAAAGAATTCATCTGAAGCGCTGTACATTTGGCATGAAAGTAGGTTTAATGTTGTGGAAAGCATTCCTTGTGTTCATAACATGTATTCTGGGACTTCTAAGGCAGCATGGATAATCTAAAATGACAACTCTTGTACTTTTTGCGTTATGAATTCAAAATCAATACAGTGAAAAAGAATATTTAAAGTAGCTTAGATTATAATACTATTTATGATAATTATATGTGACTATCATAATTTTAATGTAATTGTGACTTTGTGACTAATGTAATCTTGATAAGTTTGATTATAATAAGTAGCATTGACATTATTTTATATGTATGTTTAAATGAAAACAGTACTAAAACATCTATAGAAATAAATGTCTATTACTTTTCTTATCATGGAAGATGCCAGTCACAGATAACAGTTGATGTATGGATTTAGCTAGGCTGAAAGGTTTATACATATGTTGTTCAACAGATTATTGTGATATTGAGCCTTCAGATAAGTGATTCTGAGTGGTATTTTTATATCAATCTGAAGGGCTATTTAGGACACACAATGAAGGCTTACTTTCCCTTTTAACTTTCGAAAGTACTTGTTGTTGTTGTTACTATTTCTTAATTGTTATTATTAAGTATTTCTTAAATCCTAAGGATTTAAGAAATAAGTACCTACTTAATAATGAAACAAAATTTAATCAAAATGATTTCTTGAAAGGTGAATAATTGTTAGATATTAATTTTCCTTTTAGTAAAAGCATATTCAAATAAAGTAGGTGATGTCAGATCTGTAAATCGTAAAGACCATTAAAATGTTTCGAGACAAACTAAAATTAACTAAAATTAAAGAGCAGGCATACAAATATTGGAAAGTATGCATTAAAATTAACTTGGAGAAGTAAGTTTCTTACTTTCCATTATGTGGATTGGCTTGCAATTTAAATAATTCTTGTTTGTTTTCTAAAAGTAACATAAGTATTGATTTGGTGTTACTGTACCGATACAAGCTTATTTTCTCGATCTGTCCGCTAATTTAGTTAAAACACGCTTTTAAAAATATTTTTTAACTATTGCCTCTATTAATTTTTTATTTACAATTTTAATTAAAATAATTCTCATAAAAAATTTTGAAACAATATATATTATTATATTGTTAGCTATTGTGCCAGGTGATATTGTATCGCAACATAAACACATAGTATTATTGTTGTATGTGTGCACAGTCTTTAGCATATATATCACTCGATAGGTGCTATGTATGGATCTGTGTCAACACGAGAATATCATGAGCACACAGTTCGGTTTGCGGTGCCGTAGGTACATAGTTAATCCCCTACCTGCCGCCGACGTCAGCGAGATTAACGGAGTTAGCTCACGTGTGATAACAGATATCAGAATCAAACACGGCTACTTCCGATTACACGCTAGTTTAAAAAATAAAAGGCGTCTGCTTTTGATACGTTTTTATGGCAGTCTTTGTGCACTATCCTCATAAACAGACAGTGATTTATGGAGTTTGCTTCTTTGTTCTAATTTTAATCTTTCTTTATCTTGCACTTCATGATTCAGAGTAGAATGACACTCAACTGCCCAAAGTGCTAGCGTATTGTCAGTCGAGCTTAACGATCAATAAACGGAAACACCAAGATAAAGTTTATTAACTTCATTAAAACTCAGGAAGTATCTCAGGAAGTATTTCATTGCCATTACTTACTGTACAATATTATGAAACGTATATAATGTTAAGTGAAACCTTGTTTTCACTTTTTATGATTGCATGACAGTTTACTGTTAAAATATGAACCCATGTGGGAATACGCGTAACGAATAAAATGGATTACGAAAATAAGCCACGGTATCTAGGCGTTCGTGTGGTCTCGTATCTTACATTGCTATCATTTTGAAATACACAGGCATGTCCAGATTGAGCGAACTAACGAAAATAAGACGCAACTACTACATAAATTATGATATCTTTTTACCTTAGAACCCCTCTGTTTCTACTACAATATTACCATAAGTTGGGTGTTCGGGAGATAAAAGGGTGTGAATGATAGCGTGACGGTTACAAGGGGGAGAATGGACAACGAAAACGTGTTGCGCCGATCCCATATTATTATAACATGGGACAAGGGCAGAAAACAGTTGAAGCTCCGCGCTGACTACATATACTTACACGGAGATTTGTAATATATTGCATTCCTTAAAATGGGTGATTCTAGACCTAATTTGCAACAATTTTGACCCCGACAACTGAAGGTCCAAACTGGGCTGTTTTGGATAAATTAAACGAGGAAAGTTTTTTTTTTCCACCTGTCCACTGATCATTGTGAAAAATCTACACCGTTCAGGTTGTTAAACTTATAGTTTTCTGATAGCTCTTATGCGAATGTTTTATTGCAATTTTACTTGCACTATGATGTAAGATGTTATAGTTGCTGCCAGTTAAGATATCAATAGCGGTCATTGACCCATCTACATTTATTAAAGCTCTTAACTTTGAAATCCAAAAATAAGCCTGTTCATGTCTTGAATCGTGATCTTCAACATTTTTTCTAATGAAAAACGATAGGTTCATTTGTTTTGGTTCGTAGTTCGTACGAAGAGATATTAGGGAAAGGACAATGACCGCTATTGACATCTTAACTGGCATCAACTATAGCTGTTTCATTTGGTACGCCAAGCCATGATCGATCAGGTCAGGTAAAATCTGTCTAGCTGGTTTATTCCAACCTATCCTATGAGACAGCTCTGTAATTTTTTTTCTGTTTTTGCAAATTGTTACAAATTAGGTCTAGTATCACCCAGTTCAAGGAAAGCACCCTATTACCAATCACCCTGTATACATATCAAACTTCAACTTAAAATATAAATCTGGGCTAACTTTTCTTAACACGAAAATTCTTTAAGATTCCTTGCAATTAGGTACTCTCTAAATTTCCTACCCAACACTTTTCTGCTATTGTGCAAGTACTGCCTACTATATTATATAGTTAGTATATTACTTAATATTTTATTTAACTTAAACATGCACATGGAAAAACCCACACCATTTCAAAGAATTTTGCTTACTTTGAAGTAGGTGCCTATCAAGGAGATTGGCCGTTTATGAATAGACTTTTGCGAAAGATAAACCTAATATTATGAATTCATTTCACACCAATTTATTCTGCAAACAACGTAATAAATTGCCAATGAAGTAAGAATAAATTCATAAAAGCTATATTGAATTTCGCGTCAAGTGGGCGTCAGGCGCCGTGGCGGCATGGACTCTTGGAGGTCGATCGTTTGCCGTTTATGAACAAAACACGACACTGAACCACTTTACAAATTCATACTTATTGAGTGCTAATAACGCACGTCACTAATAAACAACTAAATTGAAAGTCTTCTGTAAGAGACGAACTGTCACACTGATGTTAAATGCCGTGATTGGCCGACTGATATAAGAATTGTCAAGCAAATCACAAGACTTGTGTTAGTCTGCCTGTTAGGAGCATTCTGTGTTGATTGGTCTTTCAGTTATCGAGTGTTGAGGCACGCACATTTTTGTCTTACAAGTTCCTTCAGGTATCCAGTTTATTGTATTGACTTTTCCATCCTGTTATTAGGTAAACACGTGAGCGACATTCCCTACATATTTTTCTCATACGAACCTTGTTTACTTTAACTTCAGACGACGCATGCAGCAGCTAAAACTATGGCAGCAACGAGAGAAAGAGTGGATGCGGTCGCGAGCGAAACGGGAGAAGAGCAACAAACGGAGCATATACTTTAGTGATAGCGTGATGTTGCTGGAAGCTGCGGCCAGAAACGATATAGATGAAGGTAAATTGTGCTATATATTACTATCATGTTTTATTAGTGGTGCTTCTATTACTTCTGCGGCTTCTATCACATTTATATTATACTCTAGTGTGTCGACACTCAATTCTGTATAACTGTTAATTCGAATTGTTAATTATGTAGTAGTAGAATAATTAATAAAGTGCGTATGACCTTTTTGAAGGTCTTCGGAAAATTATAAAGTCATTGAAGATGGTGAAAACGTTCTTGCATAGGTATCGGTACGCTGGCACAAAGCCAAATCTCAGTCGATCCATGTGAAATATTGACATTATTTCAGCCTGTATTTACTTAGACTGAAAGCTGATCCAAACATAACAATAAAAAAAGTTTCCCCTCGACCACGGCTTTTCTGACATCCGCGCTATAAATTCTGTCCGTTATCGCTTACCTCTCACGACTAATTTTACAACGTTTAAACATTTTAAACGCTTACTAAGTGACAAGCAATTATATTGTATCTACAGTAATTTGTAGCTGTAACGGAACTTAAGCCGGGTTTTGCACGTCTGAGTAATGCATGTTTTGAGTCGCACAAGGTTCGCACCTGTGCCGATTACGACACCTTAGCCCTGATAATAACTTATACTGCAGTGAATGAGAACTCTGTAAAGGTCACAGCCAAAGTACTTCTTGTGCTATATTAATCAATTTATTGAGGTACTTAGGGTGAGTAATAGGCTCGAGGGATTACGTGGCCCTGACGTATCAACATACCTGGGTATTTTGTGCAATTCTGTGGTAAAAAATGTAAGGATAAAGGCAAACGACTAGGAGAAATTAAAGAAATCAATGGTCAATCTTCAGAGGCGCCAGAAGAAGGATAAAAGATAAAAACATTAAAAAAGAAAAGGTGTAACTTCTTGGACAATATTTACACATGTTGGAAACATAATATGTGGAGTTGCAACGGTAATAAACATCTGTTCTGGATTGGTCAGGTGGCAGCGGTGCAGTTTCATAAATAAACTCAATAAAAGCGACATTATTGTCGTTATTACTCTGCCAATTACGCACAATATATGTGCCTTAACGAGATTGTTAGCAAAGCCCTAATAACTACAACTGGAACTGTGATTACTTACTTAGTTTCTGTGATATTGTAATTCCACTTGTTTGCTAGTATTACTACGTTTTCACACTCGTATACAACGATAAGAAATTGCTGAGTTCAAGTTCTTGAATCGCTTATGATGTCATTTGAGTATGACAGCATAATTATTGATGTTGTACATGCAATCGTACTACAATCGTTGATGATTATTTTAATTTGCGTTTACGATTATATTTGTAGAGAATGCATGTAAACAAAGCTATTTGCATATAATTACTAATCAATAAAATTGAATTGTCTGTTTGTAAATTCAAAATTACACTTGTTCCAATTTTTTTTTACATTTTTGCTGTTTGTTCCGCTAATGTCCCAAACAGCTGAACCGATTTCACGGGAGTTACTGGCACATAGCTGAAGTCATAAGGAGTAATTTGGCCTACTTTTATATTAGAAAATAAATTAGGGTTCCGTCCAAAAAATTAAAACTCTTGAAATTGTTAAAATAGGAAAGTATTTATAATAACTTCACGAGGACGAAGGTCGCAGGCTAGTTAATAATATAAAAATACTGGCCTAGTGCAAGTCGAACTTGCACATGAAGAGTTCCGTACCGCAGTAGGGACGCCCTCTTTAATTTGTATTATTTCTTGTTAAAGCGGCAACAGAAAAACATATTTTGTGATTAGTTTGTTTTTCATAGTGTTTGTATGAATGACAATGTTATATTTGCGGTTTTTTAAATGTGCTATATCTCAAAAACTATATACTACATATCGTTCAAACCAAATGTAGTTGAAAGTTTTCATTCCGATCTACAGTATATATTTTTTTTAGACTTTTCACTCTCTTGGTTTAAAAGTTAGAGGGGGGGGAAGACACATTTTACCAATTTGGAAGTGTCTATCTTTCAAACGATTGACTTTGAGAAAAAATGAGTTGAGGAACCTCAACGTCATTTTGAAAGGCCCTATCTAAAGATACCCCACACGAATATATTTGAAGAAAAAAGTTTATTTTTTTTATTTTTGTATGAAAATCGTAAAGCGGTTCACAGAATATATCTACGTACCAAGTTTCAACTGTGTAGTCTTTAGTCTTAATAATTTCCGAATTAAGTAACTGTGACTACATACGGACGGACAGACAGACATGACGAATCTATAAGGATTCCGTTTTTTGCCATTCGGCTACGGAACCCTAAAAACTGGGCAACTGCGAGTCAGACTTGGGACATAAAGGGTTCCGTACCAAAACGGCAAAAAAATCACGTTCACTTAAATATTTATTTTAGTCAGTTTTTAGTATTTGTTGTTATAGCGGCAACGGGAATACATCATCTGTGAAAATTTCAACTGTCTAGCTATCACGGTTCATGAGATACAGCCTGGTGACAGACAGACAGACGGACGGACAGCGGAGTCTTGGTAATAGGGTCCCGTTTTTGTACGCTTTGGGTACGGAACCCTAAAAAACTTTTCATATTATTAGTATAGATAAAACATCTTTTTCTGAAAGCCTATTCAAGCCCTTCATCCAAAAATATTGTCTTACGGCCATCATGGCTGTATTAAGTTTAAGAGACCGAATTTTCCTTTGACTCAATTTCCGATTCTTCCTTTTACGTAATAAAACCTAACATTCTACCATAAAATTCCAGTGCGACGGTTACTGTCTCGCGGCGTGACGCCAGACGCGACGAACGAGGATGGCTTAACCGCTCTACACCAGTGCTGCATAGACAACAACGAAGCCATGATGCGGCTGCTACTCGACCACGGCGCCAACGTCAACGCCGAGGACAGCGAGAAGTGGACCCCTTTACATGCCGCGGCCACCTGCGGGAACCTCAACCTCGTTCGAATACTCATACAAAGAGGCGCGAACCTCCTTGCTGTCAACGGCGACGGTAACATGCCTTATGATATCTGCGAAGAAGAACGGACCTTAGACGCGATAGAAAGTGAGATGGCAGCTAGAGGCGTCACGCAAAGGCTTATAGACGATACGAGAGCTAACACTGAAATGAGCATGTTGAGGGATGTCGATGAACTGGTGAAGGGCAGCATGGATTTGGATGAGCCCAGGGATAATCAAGGCGCCACGCTTGTGAGTATTGTTTTGTGAATTATGACAATATTGTTTCCCCTTTGGAATCTGTCTAATCATATGAAAAAAACCCTAAAACACACCTACCATAACAAAATAATTTTCCTACCCAGTAAGCCCTAAACATAGACATAGGGACTATGCCAGAATTTTCTGACATATTTATGGTCCGACATGCTCTAAAATTAGGAGTAATTTTGTTCGAAACACTGATATTCCTTGACTGCCCATAATAACTGTCACTAAAATTTGGTATGACATCCGAGGTTATATTACCAATATTTGTCAAAATAATTTCCGTTCATTAATGTCCGCCGGTTTAGTTTAACGTCTGTTTAGATAAGAATGAATGACGATGTAACCGACTTTTCTTGTAATCAAGGCGTCATCCCGAATATAATAAGCGAATTGTCTATTGTGCATTGATTTTTGTTTCCACTGCGTAATGAAAAATTTAGGTAACTTTCCACGGATTTTGGACACGCAAAGCAGGCATCAATATAATTAAAAAAACGCCTCCGTGTCTGAAACATTAACGCACTTCTGTGAAAACAATGTCATGCGAAGTGAATTAAATAGCAATTACTTAGCACTTACCTGCCCTTTTTGACACCATAACAATTACTTTACAAGGTCTTACGAAACGTGAGCACTTACTTTAATTTGTAGAACAGAACTTCTAAAATAGCAATTGTTTGTTTACTTTTTCACTCTAGGTCAGGCCGTAATAAAATATGAGTTACTAGCACTTCGTCCGCGACTTTATTCGTAAAAGTGTTATATCTCTCAGCTGATTTGCATAATATAAAAATAATGTATAACTTATAGCACCCACGAATAATATGGTTTTCTATCAGTGAAAAAACGGTTTTAGAATCGGATCATTCGTTGCAGAGATTACAAGTGTTTATAATTTGAATGTAGGGGTACATTCAAACTTATGAACACACTAGGTGTTGCCAGCGGCTTCGCCCGCTACAACGCGAAAATTATCCCACGGGAAGATAAAATCGGGATAAAACTATCCTATGTGTTAATCCAGGTTATAAACTATGTTTGTACCAAATTTTATCCAAATCGTTCAGTAGTTTTTGCGTGAAAGAGTAACAAACATCCATCCATCCATACATACATTCTCACAAACTTTCGCATTAATTTATAATATTAGTAGGATTTTACCTAGATTGTATAATATTATTATAGAAAGTATAGACTAGAGGTAGACCGGCCCAGGTGACGTTGTGCTGAGGGCCCACGCGTACTGGGGACTCTACCTGCGACATTCTATCAGTGATAATGATGATAGAAGTCTCAAAAAGTAACAGCTTACGTCTATCCTGCTGGAAGTCATTGTAAAAATGCAAAACATAATAAATATAAATAAATGTTTTGTTGGTCCAATAACTTCAAATTACACACAATACCCCAGAATCTAGAATTATAGAAACGGTAGACAGAATTATAGTAAATCCGTGATCCGTTACAAAGTTGTTGCGTATTTTAATCTCTGGGTATATTTAGTTAAGACCTTGAAAACTAGGCAAAAAGTGCCCGTATAATATAATATTTAAATGCGATTTCCATTTGCCTAGGCCGTTTTCTCAGGGAGTTTTAAATGATTCAACCAAATTCTAATAATCATTGTGCTTGTTCCAGTTACACATAGCATCGGCGAATGGCTACATCAAGGTGGTGGAGTACCTACTGGAGCACCGCGCGTCCACCGACGTGGTGGACCACGACATGTGGCAGCCCGTGCATGCGGCCGCGTGTTGGGGACATGTGTGTATTACTATTGGCATTCAAAATACGGTATAGTTATACTTAGGGAGTGCTACAGACCATCAAACAACAATTGTGTCAATAGGATCGACATAATTGTAAAAAAAAAAATATAAGCTGCCCCATACATTTAGTTTGGCCGCAACCACCATTGGTACCTACCTATGGTGGTTGCGGCCCCGACTTACGAACAGTAAGTCGTGGGTTCGAACCCAGGCAGGCGCATTACTTCGTGTATTTTATTTCATCACCACTGCTCTCAAAAACGGTGAAGGAAAACATCGTGAGGAAACCGGCATGTCTTAGAACCAAAACATTCGAAGATAAGTGACATCTACCAAACCGCACTGGGCCCGCGTGGTGGATCATAACCCATCCCTCTCCTAGAGAGGCCTGAGTCCCTGCAGTGGGAACATTATAGGCTGATGATGATGGTGAGGTACTTATTAAACTTATACTGTCTACTGATATCATAGGGTTATCCATAATTATGAGCTCCCAATTATTATCACTACATCACTACATAGTATAAAACAAAGTCGCTTTCTCTGTCCGTATATCCCTATGTATGCTTAAATCTTTAAAACTACGCAACGGATTTTGATGCGGTTTTTTTAATAGATAGAGTGATTCAAGAGGAAGGTTTTCGTATGTAATTTGACCGACATCCACGCGGGTGAAGCCGTGGGCATCAGCTAGTAATATAATAAAAAGTACAACTAGGAAAAGAGTGTTTTCGATGAACTCTGGCACCCAATGTAAGATTTAATTTGTGTTTAGGGTGCTGTTGGGTCATTATTGGTTTTTATAATTTCATTATTGGGAGCTCATAACAATGAATAATCACGGAAGATATCCAGTAAGTGACAGTATACATTTAGTTTTTTTTTTTAATGGGACAAGCCCGCCACACTATTCCCAAACCACTGTAACTCCTGTTAGCCAGAATCAACAGTGGCGACCACAAGAAAAGCGCCGAGACAATGAAGCTCGACGAAGTCCCAGGGAAACGATTTAACTGTCTTGGATCCCGCAACGAAATTAATCAGAAAAGAATAGCGGAGGAGTAGGAAAAACATAATTTCCACTTATACATTTAGTTGTTTAGTGAAAGCTGTTTGCTCGCTGTATACTGGCAGGCGGTAGACTAACTTATCTATTTATGAGTTACATGTTCAGATTTCTGCCCCGACTTCAGTTGAAGGTCGAACTAGGCAAGCTCTAGTTTGCGAAAGTGGTAGATTACCGCCCACTTCCTCTCAGAGAGAGGAGTCCTGTGTCCCGGCAGTGGAAACATTTATAGTGGAGTGCCCTAAGGTATAAATATTGTAAAACCTCGGAATCCAGGGCCGGTCAATGAATCTTCATAAAAATTTTTGGACTGCATTGGTAAAAGCCCAAATAAAGAAGTTAAAAAAAAAAAATTGCGCGCTCTTCTTTTTTTTTTTTAATTTGGCAATTTACTGAAAAATGATAGGGACAAGGGAAAAAAAATGTTTAGAGCTACTAAATAATATTTTCACCGTGACTTTAATGTTAACTAATTAATATTTCGCAAAAAAGAACGACTTACAGCAAAAAAAAAATTAAAACGTATCTATCTAATACCTTTATAGGAGCAATTCTTGTAATATAGTATAATCTGAATCTCGGTTACGGCTTCAACGATTTTCATGAAATTTAGTATGCAGGGGGTTTTGGGGGCGATAAATAGGTCAAGCTAGGTTTCATTAAAAAAAAAACACGATTTACCAAAACAACCAAGCAAATTTCGGTCATCCAGGTACTATACATTATAACAACATTATTGTTAATTACTGTCGTCGTCATCGTTGATGTGGATTGTTGGTGAAGGATTAGTACCTACAGCTGTCACAAAAGCATTCTAAATTTAAAAAAATCCTGTGGATACCTTGAGTTTAAGGCCTCCTGCCAGAGGCATATATAATAATATATAATATATATATATATTATACGTGTGAAAGTTTGTGAGGATGGATTGATGTTTGTTACTCGTTCATCACGCAAAAACTGCTGAACGGATTTGGATAACGTATATAGATGGTGTATTGAACTCCACGCGGGAGAAGCCGCGGCCATAAGCTAGTAACTGATATACTATAAGTGACTAATCACTAAGGGCACCTCCTGTGGGGTATGGAAATTAAAGTAGTAGGGAAACCAGTACATAAGTGTACTGGTTTGGTGAAATAAGAAATACAAATATCCCGACCCTAGCTAGAGCCAGCCTGCGAAGCTAAGACAGTAGTATTAAACCAGACCCTAAATAATATCTCTCAGATTCAGCCTGTCCCTTTGTTGCCCCCCCTCAGTGACGTCCTAAGCCGAGGTCCGTACCCCACAGCAGCTTTCCTTAGCGATTAGTCACTTATGGTATATCAGTTACTAGCTCGATAATTGCCCCACGGGATCATACTACCGAGATAAAATTGTGTCATATGTTTTAATCCAGGTTGTAAACCATCTATCTATTTGCAATATTTAACCTCCAAATCCGTTCAGTAGTTTTTGCGTGAAAAGGGGAACAACCATCAATCCATCCTCACAAACTTTCGCAATTATAATATTAGTAGGATATGACTCTGGCAGGAGGCCTTAAACTTAAGGCATCCACAGGATTTTTTTAAATTTAGAATGCTTTTGTGACAGCTGTAGGTACTTATCCTTCACCAATAATCCACATCAACGATGACGACGACAGTAATTAACAATAATGTTGTTATAATGTATAGTACCTGGATGACCGAAATTTGCTTGGTTGTTTTGGTAAATCGTGTTTTTTTTTTAATGAAACCTAGCTTGACCTATTTATCGCCCCCAAAACCCCCTGCATACTAAATTTCATGAAAATCGTTGAAGCCGTAACCGAGATTCAGATTATATACTATATTACAAGAATTGCTCTCATATAGGTATTAGATAGATACGTTTTAATTTTTTTTTTGCTGTAAGTCGTTCTTTTTTTGCGAAATATTAATTAATTAACATTAAAGTCACGGTGAAAATATTATTTAGTAGCTCTAAACATTTTTTTCCCTTGTCCCTCTAATTTTTCAGTAAATTGCCGAATTAAAAAAAAAAAAAGAAGAGCGCGCAATTTTTTTTTTTTAACTTCTTTATTTGGGCTTTTACCAATGCAGTCCAAAAGTTTTTATGAAGATTCATTGACCGGCCCTGGATTCCGAGGTATAAATCTTACGGCACTCCACTATTAGACTTTAGTGTTTACGTGATTAGCTTGCGGAGAGGACTTCGAAAAAAAATAGGCTCTCTTCGATCTTCAGGTTACGCCGGGCTACCCTGGGTTAGTTCGTGATTGGGATGTAAAATACTGGTACTAGCTGCATCTGGTTAGACTGGAAGCCAACCCCACATAGGTGGGCTAGTCAGATGACGATACTGCTTATGCTGTGGCTGTTCTCAAAATAGTTTCAAATGAAGTTACCTTCAGTCTTAGTCTACGAAATCAGACTAGGTTTTTTTTGAAACGGTTTGGATCGAAAGAACTTTTAGAACGAAACTAGGTTATATATTCGATCGCCAAGCGAAATGATGCGGGTCTGTATAAATGACGTATATGCCTAGATAACTAATATGCAAATCAGAAATAGTGATATCTTGACTTACCGACGAAGGTACGTTAAAATAGGTGAAAATTAATTCGTTTCCCTTGCCCTACAGTGGGACACCTGAGGCTAAATGATAATACTTTAAGACCTTGCCAGAAATTCCAAAATTATAAGAAACAGCTTTAATCTTACAAAGTAATATCAATGTCAACACTGTGCAATTGTGCATACGTGTTGGTTCTCATTGTTATTGTAAAGATAAACTGTAATGAATTGTTTGTTTTGTTACAGCTAGAGGTTTTGGAGTTGTTAGTACAATATGGAGCTGATCTCAATGTCAGGAATAAGCACGATGAGACGCCGGCAGGTAAAATCAATCAGAATTGAATACTTTTGTTGAATAAATGGAACTTTGGTCAGTACACACTCACACCCACTTAACATTTGAGTAATAAAATTCAGGGTGAATTTCATCCCGTTAGGTTGTTCGAAAGAGATACCGCGGCCTCGACACAAAGGGCTAAGAAGGAACATGGCTGGATTTTAGTCAGTAGAAGTCTGACACTCCTTACCGGTCTGCCCAGAGTGGGAGGAGTCATTTGATGATTTCCCACCCTCCAAAAATAAATGGGTGGATTTCATTATTCAAATGTTGTGTTCAAATTTGAAATAAATATACGTTCAATGTCAAGTTTTAACTATGATCGTGCGGTTAATATGAGAAAACAGTTCAGCAATAATCTATGGATGTTTTTCTGATGCATAAAATAATCCACACGGACGTGCGGATTCTTTTGTTCATAACGGCGCATGTCATTTGATAAGCTACTTTCATCTTAGACGTTTTTTAAAGCATACTGCAGATAGAACCTAACATAAAGTAAACAGCACGCTTGTGTGTGTCATATATACCCAGCAACAGTTTTGTTAATGATGCAGCTGTTCATTGTTTTTGCCGTGCTACGTATTTAACAGTATAATATTGTGGCACACAGACATCTGCGAGGAGGGCGAGTTACGCGCACGCATCCTGCGCCTGGCGGCAGACCAGGAGGAACTACGTCGCCACGCCGCCGCCGACCGACTGCGCACTGCCAGAAGATCCTCCTCCAGTGCCAGCACTAGCCGGTAATTCACACTACTACCTTCAATTACATCTTTTGTATCCCAAAATGCCCGCTTCGTACAGTGGCATATAGCTGTCAAATACTCGTATGTCGCTGTTGGATGAATTTCTTTAATATTACTAAATGAAAATGGAATATTGTCTATGTTGCACTAACATATTGATTATATATTGCAATAACTAATATTTCGTTATTAGTGTGTTCGTGTATTAGCATGTTTCACTGGAGGGACAAAGCCGCTCGCCAAAATCTTTAATTATGTCCGAAAACGATCTTACGTGCGAAAAGAGTTCCCAGTTCCAGGACTTCTAGGCTTAATTTGTAATAACAAATCAAGCCTGAAATTGGCCACTTATTATTATTTATTTTATTGCCTTTTGACATACGATTACTGTGCATACTGTTTACTGGGGTCTAAGGTGCAGGAGATTACTGACCTCGTGTTTTAGTATTATTTCACCCTTGTAATGGTTATGATTTTATAGCCCAACAAACAGAACCAACCTCGTGTAAACAGGCCCATAGTCAAGAAGGACACTGCAGATACTAGAGCTTTGCAGGAAGGCTGGGCAAGCCGTTAGACACCAATAAGTTCCTGCTTTTCTCTAGTGTCTAGCTGTTCCTCTCGAAAAACGTAGATAAATATAAGATCCGTAAAACACAATCAAACTCAGCAGGGTCCGGTCGGTGCGGAGAACATCACTACGAGAGAAGCAACTCACTGCCAAAGCGGACGTGCGCGGCGAGGCCAAGCTACGAGAGACCTTCGACTCCACGGTCGATGATGATCTGCAGGTCAGTACTTCATCTCAAGGGTCGACAAGTTAACGAACATCTGTAGACGTGATGGGGATGATAACTTTATAAACAGATACTTCAAAAAGGCACGAAGCGTAAAATAATGTCTTTGCTTTTTGTCGTGCTAAGAAATACCCATCAGGTCTGCGAAGTTTCGCTAGCTAATTTACTTGGATATTGTAGATAAAGTTATTACACACGACGTTGACGTCGTATGCGATGCAGGGTCGCATAACCGAGTTATCCGCAAAAAAAAACAAGAACAAGCATCATATTGAAGAACCTTACAGCAGTTTCAACGATGGTAAAGGCTGTTTCCAAAATGCTGCACAAATCCATTCCCTTCTCCGCTTGTCGATATCCATTTAAATTTTGTCGGCACAGAACTGTGCTACTATTTTGACACTTTCGGTTGCGTCCATCAGTTCCTGTAGTGAACAAACAACAGGACACGCAAGACATGATATTAAGTACCCCATCGTTTGTGGAACAGTACTGTACTACTTTTACACTCCATGGCAGAGTCATTAATTAATCTCCACAAAAACGGGATATTTACCATGTTTACTTATTATTCCGTTCTTTGTTGTCCCGTTTTCAGTATTAATAATAGTGTTAGTGACCATGTCAGTTTAAAAACTTATAACTACATTGCTGTTTGTAAAATACATGCGCGCTGAATGTAGGATAGATTATTAAATAGATTAGAACATAAAAAAACTGCCAAAATATATGAAGCAGTTGTTTTTAGGGTTCCATTGCCAAATGTCAAAAAACGGAACCGTTTTAGATTCGTCCTGTAGGAATGAATGTCGATCTGTATGCCACAGCCATTTACTCAAGATTGCTGGCACCACACAGTAGCTCTCCAAATTCCATTTGGAGAGTTAGTGTCGTCTAGATACCCTATATATGTGAGGTGTACCTCGCTCGGTACTCCCGTCGGGGCTGCGGGTTGTTTGAAAAAGATACCGCGGCCTCGGCACTAAGGGCTAAGAAGGAACATTGTGGTTTTTAATCAGTAGAAGTCTGACACTCCCGCCCTGGGCAGAGCGGGAGAAGTCATTTGAAGATTTCCCAACCCCCAAAAAAAAAAGATGTACCTCGTACTTTTATAACCTGTGCACTTGAACACCTCATGACTGCACCAGTTAGCGCAGGTGAATTTTGGGCCATGAATATTTAAAGTTTTTACTTTCGATACGTTATGAGAAAGCAAGGGATTTCTTCGTTATTTTGTTTCTTTTCTTGAATTTGGTTCCGACCTTGCGGCCACCCATATCTCCACAAGAAAGTCAACATATAATTAAATCATCATCATTCTCTTGCCCTTATCTCAATTCATTTGGGGTCGGCGCAGCATGTCTTCTTCTTCCATACCTCTCTATTTTTGTCATCTCATGACACACCTCCTTTCTTACAACAACCTTTCTCTTTTTCTCCTTTCTTTCAACATTTAATAGAATAGTTTTACTTATAAAAACAAACAAATTGTCCCTCATCATGTTCAATCATCAATTCATCACAACAGCACGCGCCACGCAACATTGAAGCAATGCTATTAGTATTATCATAGTGAGTCCAGATCTCGTGCGTCGAGCTAGTTAAATGATCACGTCATTGCCCGTCCAAATTAATATTCCGCTTTCGACTTTCGCGAAGGAAAAATATGAAAAACCTGCAGACGATTTAACGTGTAAAATAATGAAATACAAACGTGTTAGTTGCACGCATTCGTGTTTCGTACATATTGTTATAATTTGGGCTGACGAAATAATGAGTGTTATATAAGTAGGTATGAGTAGCACCTTCGTTGGGCAAAGGTTTCTTCTAAAGAATGTTTGAATAAATTTTTGTTTCCCTGGATGGTCGAGTGGTCGCAAGCGCTACTGCTAAGCATGAAGTTCTGAGTTCGATGCCCGGGCTGGGCACAATGCTATTGAGATTTATCCATCAAGAATTTGTCAGTAGCAACTACGGTTGATGGCAATAGGCTCACCCCTTATTACTTAGGACTTAACATAACTGGCGAAATGTGGGCGTACCTACTTGTTTTTTACACCTCTGCCTAAACCTTTGGGGATTACAGGCGTGATGTTTACACATTAATATTTATCATTAATAATAACAATACATTTTTATTTATCCATCATGTATTTTAAATGTACATTTTGCACGGAAACAACGGTAGTATTAAACAATATAGCAGTCAATATTAATTACTGTGCTAAATAGAATAAGTGAATAATAGTTTAGAATCACTACATGATAAATTACGTATCGTGGAACGGAACCCAAAACAATCCGGTGGCTAACCGTGAAAGGGAAACTGAGTGGCGACACAACACGCCATGTATACGCATTGTTAATAAAAATATACAGTTTCGCGTATTATTGCGTAATTGTTACCATTTAAACAATTCATTATACCTGCATTGCTGCCCCGCCCCCACACATTTCCTATAATATTCTATTATGTTAATGGTCACTACATAACGCGTGGTTAATGTTTTCAAAACTTGTGAAGGCGTGTAGAGACTACTGGTGGTGCAATTAAAATATTTACTACTATAGTGGTCACACCAGACCGCCACAATAAACGCAAGAGGAAGTCCACTTAGCTGCTAGTAATATTCAAAGGAAAGAAAACATAGTTTAGTAAATAATTCTGTAAAGGTTAGGTTACCTAATAGTACATCCACATTTTGCTAGCTATGTTGTAAGTTCCATGAAACAGGGAGCGAGCCGATTGGTATCCGCCGGGCACAAATCCAAACTCCGTGACTGCTACTAAGAAATTCCTGATAGAAAAATTCAATAACTCTTTCCCCGACGCGGAATTCGAACCCTGGACCTCATGCTCAGTAGATACGCTTGCGACAACTCGACCAGCGAGGCAGAAAAAAAAAATAGAAAGATTTTTATTCGATTTAGCATGCTATCAAACGTAGTCTGATAGCCATCTAACATTTCACGAGAAGTTTTCTAACGTGATAATTACCTGATCAGTAATCGTAATTATAACTTCTATCGCTCATCTTACAGTAATTATATAGATATAAATAATTAGTATCATTCAGACTCATCAGTAGTCATCAGTTATCTTAGGGATATAAAACTAGTAATAAAACAACTCGTTGATTGATACTGAAATAGTTACGTTATACCTACTAGTTGTTTTAATATGCGGATGGATTTTGAGGTTATCGCCATTTCGTATCTCCATGTTGCGTAAAGTTACAACTCAGATACTTAAATTAGTTTATTAACTTACGGCAGCCTGTGTTTGAACATTACAATTACTGTCGGTAATATTTTAATGACTTTATGTTTGCAAACTTTAAAGAGCGAAATCTAAATAGCAGAACGCAAACTTCTGTTTGAATGAAAACTTATTCTCTGTAATAAGGACGGATTTCCCGCAAAGTAACGCCAAACGACAAATTTTTGTGTCTGTTTCTCAGAATGATGTGCTGAAAACGTAGTAAGTTTTCGCTTCGGTATGCCTTCCACCCTGTATACTGAAGTTAAAAACACTGGCTTGCAATTAATTTGAAGTTAACATTTAGCCCGGTTAATGTAAAATCTATTCTCTCGACCAAGTAAGGTCACATCATAAGATCCTCATGTAACCATTTAACACATTTACAAAGACGTTCATGGTCCCTGTTGTGTATGTAGTACAAATAGTTTCTGCACGAAGTGTAAACAGCTTAGCTCTGTGCGTAATTGGCTACCAATTAGATGGGAAGCAATAATGCTCGCTTTTACGTTTATATTAGCAGAAGGTATGTGGCGCAACCAGCTGTACTGGATCTAATCTAGGCGTTTCTTCATTGCATGGTCAATATTGCAAACTGGGTAAATCCTGTTAAGTTACATTGTTTCAGGCTATGGTCTATTTCGCTTTTTTAAGCAGCTTGAAACAAGGTTTAACTTTTTAAAGGTTCTTTGGTAAGTGGTAACCGCGATTACGTTACGACCAATTAAAACTGTTCGACCGACTCAGGAAACACTTCACTGTTCGTTTCTCTGACAAACTAGGACCAGCTTGTTTTTTTTTTTTAGTGGGTGGGAAATCATCAAATAACCCCTCCCGCTCTTGGGCAGAGCGAAAGGGAGTGTCAGACTTCTACTGACTAAAAACCACCCATGTTCCTTCTTAGCCCTTCATGCCGAGACCGCGGTATCTCTTGCGAACAACCCGCAGTCCCGACGGGAAACTAGGACCAGCCTACTCTTGGCTTTAGATCGACCCGTGCGGCACAGGTCGATCTTAAACCACGTTTGCCAAGGTCGATCCGTGGGAAACCTCCCCATCTACTCCACTTATTCCTATCTATTACATACCGAGGTTCCTCCGTCCCTTCGAAAGCACGTTAAGTCGTTGTTCCTAGCTGTTATTTGTAGGTCTTCAACATACGGTACAGGTAGTCAGTTGGCCTAAAGTCTAGCAACCATTCTTATCGTTCGTGGGGTATCGTATTACCGAGTTACTGGGTTTCGAAGGTCAGATAGGCGCTTCACAGTTTTTGTTTTTTTTTTTTAAAAACGTTTCCCCACACTAGGAATTTCTCCTGTATCGTGGGTGCGTTCACAAACATTTAAACTCACACCCAGACCTCAGTATCCTAAGCATGATTGCAAGAAGCCTGAAGTTTATGTGGGCCGCAGTTTTGGAATTGCTCATAGGATTCCGCAGAAGTGATCCACCGTTATTTTTTGTGTTGTTTGTTTTTATCAGTGCTTATTAACATTGTTGTAATACCTAGGGAGCTGGTGAGCATTTAAGTATATGATTTGCTCGTACTTCGTATTGATAGGCATTAAAGTTCGGATCAATACGACAAAATTTTCTTAAGGAATTAAGGTCCTATGTTGCTGCGTTTTTTAGCTACAGGGCTTTGAATCTGTCAAAAAAAAATCTGTACTAAATCATTTGCTCGTGTCTGCCTCTGAGGTTAGTGGTCAACACCATTTTGATAACGAAGAAAATCTGTGAGGCAGACATCCAGGGCTCTGCATTATCACAGGAGGTAGATATAAAAATGTAAAATAAAAAAGCTCTACTAAATCATTTGCTCGTAGCTTTAATTAGGTTAAATCGATTTATTAGAACCCCCTGAATACAAAAAAAAAATGGCAGACATTTTACTTACTGACTTTAACCATAACAGCTCGTTGAAGTCTGCGAATTTGAGGAAAAGCGGGTATTACGGCTAATTAATGCAGATATCTCCGTCATTAATGAACCGATTTTCAATTTTTTTTTGTATTCAAAAGAGTATACTCCCTAAATGGTCCTATTGTCACCAAGTCAGGATCTGATGATGGAATCCCAGGGAAATCGAGGACAACTCTCAAATTTTATAGGCACTTGTTTCTTTTTAACCGACTTCAAAAAAGGAGGAGGTTATATGTTCGTGTGTATGTATTTTTTTTTTTTTTTTTTTTTTATGTACGTTACCTGATTTCTCCTCCATTTGTGAACCGATTCTCAAAATTCTTTTTTTATTTGAAAGAGTATACTTCTGAGGTGGTCCCATTTAAATTTGGTGAAGATCTGATCCTGATCTTCGGAGATATAGGTACAATTGAACTCTTCAAAAATAGACGGCAAATCTGTCGTGATTGCTGCAATCGCTTGGATGTTTATTGTTTATACAACATCATGACGTAACATCACGCCTGTATAATCTGGGGGGGTACGCAGATGTGTACACCCAGATTTGGACAGTAAGATATTATGTAATGTTCCATTTATTGGGGATAAATAAAACCTATTATTTGTTTGGGAACAACTAAATTCGGTGACATTTGTTTGTTTGATTTCGTTTTTTTGCCACCGACTTCAGAAGCTGATTCTCCAGAAGTTTATTTTTCACTTTTTGGTGTTTTTGAAGTCGGTTTTATTTTTTGCCAAAAAGTTTTTTTTCCATATATTTTCCAAAGCTGTTTGCGTCTGATAATCAAAAATCTCATGTGGATGCGCTGATGACGGAAGGTACACCTCCTCAACGTTTAGGAGTTGAAAGAAAATTCTTTCAAAATTATACGTACTTATGGATCGATAGTTTTATTCTTTCAGGCTATTGTACCTGATGACGATGGCATTCCATAGTAAGGGCAACCCTCAAATTTTATAGGCACTTGTTACGTTTTCCATATATTTTCCAAAGCTGTTCATTTATTTGCGTCTGAAAATCAAAATCTCATGTGGATGCGCTGATGATGGAAGGTACAAGTACTCCTTAATAGTTAGGAGTTAAAAGCAATAATAAGGGAATCTTGAAGGTTGAGGGTTTGGGTTCTTGGTTGAATGTTAAATACATAGTAAATATTTGTATAGGATACCTGTACAACTTAAAATGGAAAATAAAAAAACCGACTTCAAAAACACAAAAAAGTGAAAAATAAACTTCAGATCAAATCAACTTCTGAAGTCGGTTGCAAAAAAAAACGAAACAAACAAACAAATGTCACTGACGATTTTTTATTATACGCCTATGAAAATAAAGTCGAGAACGCGATGATTCAACTATCTTTCTTGATAAAGTCACTCGTCGTCGTCGCGTCGTCGTGCGTTGTTCTTATCAATTCCGCGCTAAGTTGTAGTCAGTTGCGCGTTCGTCGTGTAGGTACAATAGTGACTGTATTACCAGTTGTGAATGCTGTCGTTTGACGAACGACACCAGTTGCAACGACGACCGTTTTCTGCAACCATTTTCGTCGTCGGAAAACATTTGGGTTTCGTCCGTCAAAAATTCGACAACGACCCACCACTAGAATGTACTGTAGTTGCCCATTGGGATAGCGGAGATCTCTATGGAGAAGAAAGGGCAAGAAACTCCATGGACACTCTTATAAATCAGAATATTGTTACAAAACCTTGGTTACATTATTCATGTTGAGATGGTATATTATGTGAGAACGATGTAGCAAGATGTGCACAATAAAAGTGTCCACAGTAACGTCAAAAACGACGATTCAAAAACAAAATAATAATTCAAACAAGCCGAGGCAGCTAAGATGTGTTTCCAAACATCTTTACAAATCTGTGTACATAATACAAATACGTATGTATGCATGTGTGCAGCTGCGACGAGACCGACCGCCATACAGTAGCGTCTTAAGTTTCGATGGTATTGTCATCTTTAGTTACTGTGTGCGAACGTACAAAATACCCGTAGTTTAAACGCCTTGGGCGTAGTACATACAGGGTACTTTGAATCGCACGTTTTGCTAACGCGCATTTCGTTTTTCAAGGTATTATACTAGCGCTTACACACTGGAATCATTAAAAAAAGATTTAAATGAAAATATAATTCAAATGGTCTGCCTTCGGAATATCAGTGGCCTGGGTGTCTGCCTCATTTATGTTCTCTTTTTTATAAGCAATATGAACAACGGTCAAAGAGGCAGACACGAGCAAATGATATAGCACAGTTTTTTTTGACGACATTTCTGAAGCGCTGTTAATTGAAAACGCAGCGCTACGATGGTGGCAGACTATTTTTCTGCGGTTGTTCACAGGGTTTTTAAACGAACACTGCAAGTCTGCCAAGCGAGCAAATCATATATTTTTTTTAAATCATAAAAAAATCTTCAAAAATTCATAACTTCAAAAGTCAGAGTCCTAGATGTCTGCCTTTTCGATTTTTTTTATTTTGACAAGGTTCCTAAACATCAGCCTTAGAGGCAGACACGAGCAAATGATATAGTATACCTATTTTTTTTTACATTTTTAAAGGGCTGTAAAGTGACAACGCAGTGCTACCATGGTGGCAGACGCGGCTCTTAATACTTCTTATCGTATAATTAACGCTATTAATAAAGTCTGCCACACGAGCAAATCATATAGATTTTTTGTTCGCCAGCACCCTAACTATAAGTTTTACTAACCGTTTTTGAATACCAGATTAAAGAGAAATTCTATGCTATTCCATGTAAAATACTGGCATTTCGCGGCATCCAATTAGATTGGAAGTGAAAGCCCACCCGAAACATAGTTGGGTAAAGACTAGGATGATGATGATGATTGTGACGAGAAAGGTTTGATAAGTAAACCAGACTATCAAATTATTACAAATCATAGTATCGATTTTGCGACAAAGTTCCAAAATTTCCACAAACTAAAAGCTACACTAATTTTATCTGATTAACAAACTGTTGATCGATCTATTTGACATAGGAAAATACTCCAATGATAGTGTTAATGAGCAATAAGCACCACAGATAAAGAATAAAGCACCGCTCATCCACTATCAAATATTCACCACTCACTCAACGCTAGACGAGATATTTTTATGTCGATTTGATGGCAGCGTTACACATGACTATATTAATTTATTGCACGAACGAACAAGAGAAATATGAACGAAAAAACTGCAATCATCTCACGCTATCTTTACAAGTAATCGGAAATCGTTTGCAATTATAGCATAAACCGTATGAGCGTGTTATCAGCGTTTTTTTTTTTTGGCACATCTCTATGTCGGATTTGTAAAAAAACCGAACGATTGATCGATTTGTGGGACTACTACGTACCACGGCCAATCGGCCATATCTTGATATGCAAGAACCGTTTTCGCCGAGAAATTTACCAGAAGAACAATTCCTAGTATTTAAAAAAAAATCTAATTTTTCTTTCTGTCATTAAAAAAGAACTTCTAATTTACGTACATTATTGATTCGTCCATTTTATGTTGAGATGAGATTACGACTTGAATTCGAACGCTTTTCTTACCTTAAATTACTTGTAGGATATCTCTCCAGCCCGTCGGGGGTTGCTCGAAAGAGATACCGCGGCCTTGGACACAAAGGGCTAAGAGGGAACAAGGGTGGTTTTTAGTTAGTAGAAGTCTGACACTCCCTTCTGCTTCACCCAGAGCGGCGGGAGGAGTCATTTGACGATTTCCCACCCTCAAAAAATAAAAAAATAGGTGCACCTACAAAAGTCTTATGACACGGGCAGACAAGGCACGTGAATCAGAGGGTGTAACTTTGACTAATTCCACGACATTAGCCATGTCTTTAGCATATAATTATACTCATCCCTTTTACCTTTGCCGCAGTTTGTTAAAAAAGAGGCGAGTGGGATCTTGCAATTTATTATTTGTTGTTATCATCGATGTGACCATAGAGAGGTATGTATGTATTCTACCTTTATGGTCACTTTTAACTATCATTCAAACCTGTTTAATAAGGGTATAATCTACTTTGAATGCAATGTTAACACACAAGATTTTACTTTTAACTCGCTCACGTAATAATTTACTTGCTAATGAAAAAAATATTCTTGCTAATGAATAATATTACTTTTATGAGCGTGTTGTGCCAAATGAGATTGCTTTTACAATGTTACTTTATTGCTGTTTACAAACAGTGTTGCTGAATTATGTTTATGAAACATAAGCGGTATTTCAGCGGAAAACACACGACTTGTCTGAAATATCTTCTCGTATTTGTGTGGCCTTCAGGATTAATAAGTTTATTTCGACGTCCCCGGGGAATAAACCCGTAATCGCAAAAATCTAATTTTACAGGAAAAATGATTTAGTGTTTTTGGGGTATATCTATTCAACAAAAGATAATTATGACAACATTATTATATGACGGAAAAGCTAATTTTTACCCGAAAAGTTTATAGTATTAGGTGTAACTATTAAATATACACAGATTTAGTTATACATCAAAACACATATTACCGAAAATGGTTTCATACAATTTTTAGGATATTGATATCTTACAATCCTGACTTTTCAATATTATTCCAGTAATGTTTACTTACCGACTTATTCTTGTAAATTTCTTAAAAATCGTAGCCATAATATTGCTTTACTGGATTATTAAACGTGTTTTTCATTACAGGAGAGAGATTGTAATGTTCAGTTACCGACTTATTATGGTAAAATTTTAAAGAACCATAAATGGGTAAAGTAGTGTAACCCGTATTTTATAGAAAATTTTCGGTAGTCTTAATACCGTAATCATTGAAAACCGATTATGTAAAATAAATTTGTCGTCGGTATCTTCGAGGGAATAATTAAAGAAAACTCACAAAATTTATTAAAATAATAACTTTTATTGGGAACAAAGTTCTCATAGAGATCACAAATTACAATCAGTAAAAGTATAAAAAAGTAGCCAAGTAAAAACATTAATAACTAATCGGTATTATCATTAGCATCATCATTTTCATCGCGATCGTCATTGTTTTCTACAGAAATTAAGGATCCATCGCTCCACTATTGCATAAAGACAGTAAATCTGTATGCAACGCCTTGCATATAGGAAGAGGTTGATGATAAGCACGTGCCAATACAGGATCTTCTATCAAAGCATCTGTCTTAGGGTTTCTCCCACGTCGTTTGGTTTGAAATGAATATGAAATATCTAATTCAAAATATGCATCATCATAATCATATTTAAAGAAAACCTTGTCCTGTTGGGATGATGATACATGAATTTTCATTACATCAGACCAGCGTATCGTATTCCCATCTATATCGCGACGCCAATTCAAAGGATTTACCATTTTTTTAATGTCTAAAATATCTGTTTGCTCCAATTCTTTCTTAGTATATTTTTCTCCCGAGACTTTGGAGTTTAGAATTATATTATATATTTGATCAGGTGTGTAAATAGACTTATTTCTCATGTTCCTTTCAATACAGGCATGCATCGAGTCGCTCTCGTTCTGGCTATGTGCAGTCTCGAAAAATCTGTGCGTTATAGACAAATTTAAAGATTTTGCTGCATACACATACCAGGCAAAAATGAACCTGTTCTTATTTTGGCCATAACAACCATCCGAATTGCAACAAACAACTCCCAATTTCTATGCAGCCTCGTTTTGCGATTTGGTAATACCACACGTAGCAATACCCTTTTTTACGTAGAGCGTCAAAAATAGTAAAATTGTACACAGGGTCAAAATGCCTACAGCAGATTGTGGAATACTTAACAATTTTTGCAGGTCGAAGATAGCAATCGTGCTATCGTTTTTGTCAATTGTAATTTTTTCTTCATGTTTAATTTGCCGAATTCTCTCTTTTCTATTTAAATGACGTCTATAGCTTTCTTCTAAAGACTTTTTTTTCTGATGGACTGGCTTGCTTCTATACAAAACATGTTGAACATTAATCTTTTTTAGGCTTAAAAAATGAGTAGTTAAATTTTGTGTTCAAAATGGTTTCATATTGACGTTTTGTCGCCATCGTAACTTCAACATAATTTTGCTGTGGAAACCACTCAGTGTTCAAACGAAACATTTTTGATATGTTGAGGTCTTGTGACAAATATTCTCGAGTTGAGCTTTTTCTTGTATAGTGAGACTCTACTTTAGGAAATTATGAAATATGCTTCTCAATACTCGATTCTGTGCTGTAGCTCATTTTACGAGGTCTATTGGTGTGCTTACCTCTTAAGTATGTAATCCCTTTGTCTAATTTATTTTTTTCTATAGCTGTATATACCATTTGTTCATTAATTTTTAAAGTGTTTAGGAAAAATTTCTTACAAACAAGAATCTCTAAATTATTTAAAGAAAAAAAGTATTTTATAGTCTGTGTGCGATTATTTTTCAGTTCTAGAGTCATTCGTTTGATATTTTCGGTTTTAGTATGTTTAATAATATGCATCCATTGGTGTTCTCGATCAAAAAGTTTATAAAATTTATCAAATAAGTCTTGCCTCTCTGAAGAGGTTTTGCTGCCACAGTTAATTTTACATGAACACACAGGACCCATGACCTTTTGTGGATACTTATTCTTATTATGACAACCTTCGTAAGCTTGACCAGCGTTTTTAAGTAATTTTTTTTTTTTGCTAGACCACTGGTCTTCATGAATTGGACGTTTTTTGGTTAAATTTATGTCCCGGATGATAACTGTAACAGTTCATTACCGAAAATGTCTACCACAAAATTTACGATAATAAACCTGTAATCGCGTTAACCAGAAATTTTGGTGAAACATTTTACAGTAATATTACTTTACCAAAATGTAGCCACTAAATTTAATTTGTAATAATGTATTTCGTTATTTTTCTAGTAAAAAAAATATAGAAAATTTCCAAAGAACAAAAGTGTTATAAGGAAAACCGTTGGAAATTACCGCAGAAAAAATTTGAAAAAAATTGCATACGTGTATCGGGGCCCATAGATACCGTAAATGGTAAAACAGTAAAAAGTCAGTAATAGTATATTACAGGTTTATTCCTTGGGGGCGTCGAATTTCTAATTTCTAAATAGTTAATTGTATAATTTGTCTACCCGACACAATGTCTAGCAAATGTAATATCGAGCCACTACCAGATATTCTTGTATCAGAAATTAGGATAAAAAACACAGCGCACGATGAAGCAAGACGATACGATTAGCAAGATTCAAGTCGTGCTCTTGAATGTCATTGCCATCTTATTAGAAGAATATCAGTAATTATTCTTCAAATAAGGCCATATTTTAAAGTAAGGACATATCAAAGAGATATTTTTGGTAGCTTATATCTATCGAATACATTAAGTATTGACTTATCCAACATCGTTCTCACTAATAAAAGGACGCTTTGTGTAGGTCCTCAGCTTCGTTTATGGAGTCTACACCCAGCTTTCTTATATATTCCCGTTGCGTTCCTGCAAATAATGCTCTTGTTCCAATCCAGCCAACATTGTGTACATGACACATAAACAGTAAATAGTTGTAATGTTCACCACGCCTATCGGTATTTACTAAGTGAACGATTTGAACACGGCCCGCTGTTTTTACGTTCCCCGTATGCCGTACTTTCTCTGCTTTCATCTCGACTTGGCTGGTAATTAACTGCTCTAGAATAATTTATAACTTGCATTACAGTTGCACCAAGGCCGTGACGTAGAAGTCAAGTAATTCACTGATATCATCAACTGTGTTTTTGTTAGTTAAACTGACACAATATAGTGCTGTTTATAATTTAGTGCCTCAATGAAAAACAAAATATCTTGAGTATTACTAATGGAATGCAAATCTGTGCTCTGGTTGTGCTTTTCAGTTAGGTGAAATTTTACTACCTGAGAAAGGACAGGCACGCATATGTTAACACAAAGATGTGAATCGTAGATCCGCCTTGCATATGCAAATCATAATTATTTAAATTAAGTACGTTACTTACTGTACATACCTGATTGATTACTGATCGCTCTTTCTCATCAACTGGAACAATCGAGACCGACCATTATACCTTTACCAAGTATTCTTCAACATCGACAAGTATTATAATATTTTCGTATGCAAAATGGCAATCACCTTGTGAACATAGGCGTGTCGTAGGCTTGTCGTGTTCAACACTAATAACACTAGTTCCTGTCCAGTCTGATACTTACTAGAGCGATCGATTTGCACTCACTTCTCGCTTGTGCACTCTTTATAATAGCTTCGTGGAAGCTGTTTATTTATAATTATTGTTAATGGCTGTATTGGTACAGAACTTTCTACTATGGCATTTCAGAAATTGAAAAAGATACATCTGCTTGTTTTTTAAATCTAAATCGAAGATCATCAGTCAAATCTAAAATCTAGGTATGGATTAGGTACTCATATCGTACTTATCTTGTAGTGTGAGTAGTGTCGTTGTAAGATGTAATCAATCACTGCGTATCGTCTGTTACTGCAACATCAATCAGGCCGCGTTGTCACAGCAGTGCGCGCAGGCATCCCGTTCCGCTGAACGCATTGATTGCTGACACTCGACGAGGCGGCGATTCGCTCAGTTTTCCTGCGATTTCCCTCGCCAACCGCCGGCCGCACACGCGCCGTCAGTCCGTCTGGTCAGCGCAACTACACGCACCGCTCATGTTCAATATTTTTTCTTTCGACGATGCATTTTGATATACAAAAATCTCCCTTCGAACTTCAATTCTTCCTTTATGGTGTCTCATAAAGTGTTGACCATTGTTCTCTCAAAGGATATTATGTGTTTATGTGATACTATGTGTGTTATGTGCTGATTACGGATTGATAACATGTCTTTGGATATAATGTTTTTGGCTAACGACAACCTGCGTCGTATGCGCAAGGATCCGCTAGTCCTAGGGCTCCGTTACCGGGTATGATATGTTTTACATTTTATAAAGCAAGTGACGAATTTCAAATTATATGTTTTCATAAAATAATCTTAAATTACATGTTTTCATAAAAAATCCATTATATTTATAAAATAATCATGAATTACTCATTTTTATTTTTTATTGTAAAATGGGTCTGCTCTTGACCACGATCACGCCTGATGGTAAGAAAATTACTTCAATAAAACAAAATTAAACCAAATAATCTCTTCCCTTGTTTGTGTGTAAATGCCCTCATAGATGTCCTTTATCATGGTGAAGGCGATTGGGTATGTCAGACTTTTCGTCTGCCTGATAGGGTTCACAATGATCCCGTCTTTGTAAACCCACCACCTAAGTTCTCATGTTAAAATACTATAAATATTGGGTACATTGCCATTTATTTATAACTTACAAAACACAATTAGGAATGTTATAGATCTGTATCAGTTCTTTCGTTAACGCTACAATGAGCTTGGAATGCTATTCCTTTCTATTTTAATTCTTACTGAAATTCAGCTTTACTCTAACTGCAGTATGAGAATATACTAATTCAGTGCAGTTTATGTGATTTTAGGGTAAAATTAGTTGTACAGAAATAATATCAACTGAAATATTTGTTGACTATTTTATTCAGTTTTGTCTTCAATGTGTTTGTTCAAAAGTTTATAGACATTGACAATCACAGACGTACATTGGTGGTTTCTAGTTTGGATATTAAATCGTTTCTACTATGGAATCTACCCAAGAAGAGCAGTCATGTCTTAGTTGTTATAAATTAGGCTTTCAAATCGAAACTAGAACTTGTTATGCAAAAGTGAGTATTTAGTGTCTACATAGTGGCTAGTCGATTTTTACACTCTGTATACAAATAAGTCTCTCTCTGCCTCTTCTTCTTAGCATATTGATGGCAATCTAAATTGTGTTCCAGAATTAACCCTATCATAAGGTAGTTAACAAAATATTAACTATTTAGTGTAAGCTGAAAAGTAAATAGGTCAAGCGCTGAGAAAAGGTCAAATAAAAGACAGCGTTATAATGGTAATCCTTCACTAGACCTTTTATTCAAATGAACCAAGACAAGACAAAAATAATTATCAAATATTGACAGACACCGCTAGGCAACCACCTGCTACGGCTACCGGATATTCATAATAGGTAGAAAATCTTATAATTGCGCATTTATCGATCGACAATTTTCTCATTAGTTGTTCCACCATTTTCTACAATCAAAGGATATCCGCTCAGATTTCTTTTATTATGTTGCAGGGCCTATCAAATGGCGTGGAAAACGACCAAAACACGGCAAACCTACAGCCGCCCGAGTTGTCACACAAGCGGCTGTCGAACAGCTCCACGACGTCCAACCAGAGCTACGACTCCACTGTGGAGTACGCGGTGCCCAAGCACTCGTATAACCAGCGCGGCGGGTCAGCTCGCACCAGTGACGTCAGCGACCTTTCCGACCTCACGCCCTACGCACATAAGCCCACCAACCCGCTGTTTGGCGTCAACGCCGCGTCGCACTACGCGCCCGGCTCTGTACCTGCCCCGCAACACGAAGCCGTCAACGACCAAAACAAACACTACGAAAGAACGAGCTTACCCAACGGCGTCAGGAAAGCGCCCGAGGGACAGGACAATGACCTCATCAAAAACGAGGATGCGTTAGACGGTAGGAAAGAGGTCATAGTGAGCCCCAACCAGATCGCGATCAGTGAAGGCGGCACCGCGACCTACACCACAGACAATAATGGTAAAATCAATGTTCATGTCACCGTCATGATTAACGCAGGTAATTATATGCATCCTTACGAACTCAACTTGACCGTAACAAGCACATCTAATATTCATACGTAAAATATAGCACAGTTGATAACATTTTGTAAAGTTAATCTAACAGATTTGCACAGTGATGGTATATAAATATAAAGAAGGTTGGGACTGTGTGCCGGTTTCCAGAATTGGTTCACTCTCGAGGATGCATATGAGGCAAGCAGTCTCTCATTGTAGTTGCATGATGGTTAGCGTGTTAGCGTGTGGGTTCATTGTTCCTTTGTTGTGCTAGTCGTAATTTGGGTTTTGTTTTATTTAGCTCATGTCAATTTGTTTGAGTGCACGTATATTTTCTAAAACTATCACTATTTATTGTTCTGTTACCTATCTGTTCTGTTCATTGCACAATTTCTTTTCGAAATCTTTCTGTTACGGTTGTTTTTACGTCACATTATATTTTGCATAATTTGTAGAAATGCCATAATGAAGAAGATAAGCATTTATTGTTTACTAACAATTTAATTACAGTAACGCACCGCAAATTTTGGTTAAGAAACGAAAGTTTTGTGAAATATTTCATGTAATAGCTATGCTTATCTCATCAAATGTTAACGTTTCGTAGTGACGTGCGAGTTAGTTGTGGGATAGTAATCAGTGGTGCGTGTTCCAGGAACTCTCGCAGATTTGAAAAAGCAGCGCTCTCAGATAAGAACGAACGGCAGTCCGGTGGAGAGTAGCCTGGCGTCTACTAACAACCACTCGCTGAACTCGCTGGCGGAGCCCAAGGCCGACATGCCGGTGCAGCTGAACCCGCTCAGCGCGCTGGCGCTGCCGGGCGGCGTGCCGCGCTTCTCCGGCAACACCAGCGACGTCGTCGGCGACACGCGCTCGCGTCGCTGCTGTGTCATCATGTAGACCGGTTGATACTGGCCGGCGCGGTCTGTATCCGGTAGCTTTAAACCCGATGGCGGCTGAAACGCGTGTATATAATGTGATGGTGGTAAGCGTACAAGTCTGATTGTCATTCCAAAATAATTTTTGAAGGGCTTTTGGACCACTCGGACGGTTGACTTTTTACGGTTAGCTATTGCCTAAGAATTGTGATTTTGGCTCCGAAGAATATTATTTAAAGAAATGGATATATGGATATTGATTTTTTTTGTTTGCCGCGACTGATAAGTTGTTGCCGTCAAAAGTCAATCGACGGATCGGAGGTCCGGTAGAGAAAATAACCTAATATATTGAACGTTGCCGATAGAGTATTGCCATGTTTGCTCACAAAGCAAGGGCTTGCCAATGGCTGGAAAACAGTGTGATAGATATATAAGAGCTCAACAACTATTGAATTTAAGTGTTAAGGAAACTATGCGGTTGCTAATATTTTAGTAATAGAATGAATCCTATATTGCAGTTATTGTCATATATTTAAGTATTGTATTATAATAATTCTTGTCTTATATTTCCTGAACATTCCATTATTCGATTATATTTTGTTGAAATATTTTATTTTATTGTAAATAATTTAATTTCATTGTAAATTTGAATGTTACAGTATTCTTCGAGTGACATGTTTCCAATTATTATTTAATGTTACATAAAATGCATAATAAGCATTTGGACAGAACAAACCATAAATCGTCATACATAATAATCGTATCGATTGTTCGGAAGTGCCTCAAGTATTGGTGTTTAATCCTGAACTATGTATAACATAGTATAATTTAATTACTAAATGCGATTTATTTAACACAAAACTAATCAATTAAATTATATTTTAATAATATTAAGTAAATTATATATACTTTATGGGACGGAAGTGAAACCTTCAATCTTTTAGTACCGATGGAGTGTTATTATATCCTAACTGAACATAGCTGCGATAACTGCCTTCGTTTCAATGGACCACTAATGGCAATAAACTAATATCACTAGATTTATAACAGAGAAACTTAGTACTTAACAAGACTATACTTTTATAAACGTATAATACTTTCACAATTTAAACTATTAGAAATGCCATGCAAAATATATTCAGACTCGTAGTATTCATCTTTACAAATTCTAGCGGCTAATACTTGTTAGAACTACTGTTTTTATTACTTGTCTACTATCGTATGTACACAAACTAATAATTTATTAATTTACTTTCATACTAACATTATATCAAAATTGAGATGTTTACTTTTCAAGTACTTCTTGACCTAAAGACTGGATTTATCATGTAGGTTTTATATTTATTACTAGTATGTAGCCGACTACTTGTGCCACTACAAATGGAGGTGTAAAATGTACTAATGTTAAATTGTTTGGAATAGTTTCTGAATATAGAAGCATTTTATAAGTGGAGTTAGAAGAATCGATCTTGGGGGTGAAGTTTGTTTTGCACCGCGTCGTACAAAGGTCTATAAAACTTACAAATTTGCCACGGGAGGCGCTAGTATCGCTTGACTCGAGGAAAATGAGATGCTGTTAAATTATTCATACAAAATGCTTTAGCTGTTAAATCACAAAAAAAAGAAATGGCGTGTTGTGTTGTATTTGGTTGTAATAACGATAAAAATCATTAGTTTTCCTAAGACTTAACAATATTAAACTATAAGAAGGAGCCATTATAATACGGTTTAACAGCTTCCAAACTCATTCAATCAGCTATGAGTTAGCGATAGTAGAGTTATTTGTTCACAGCTTTATGAGTTTATTCCATCAATGTCGTTTTACACCTTTGTTACTTTACTTAATATATCTACATGGTCTATCTTTGGAATGTCAACGGATAAATTATATAAAATATGCGAGTTATAATTGCATTTATTGATAGTTCGTCACACTCACGTAGTCACAAAACGTCTATTTATTTCTATAAAATATTTAAATCTTTTGTAGTGGCACATGTTTAGTCGGTGTTGCGTTTAAATTCAAAGTTCAGCTGATTGTTGACCGAGCGAGGGGGCCACGGCATTCGTGCTGGTAGTTTGTTTCTCCATCTATATGTTACAGTGATGCACGAACTATATATTATGACTAAGGTATACTCGCCAATAACTATAAAATTAAAGCTGTATAGAAGCAAAACTACTTGCACATTACATAAAACCCATACCATTTGAGTAAAAGTAAAATAAAATATAAAAGAATTATAAAATTCTGTTATCTGTATTTTAAAAAATCTTAACCATTTATGCGTAAAAGGTTTTTAAGCTACTGATTGTGCGTGGGCCCGATGCCGCTGATACTTCGCTGATTGATTGATTGGCTGATGATTCGTTCCTCATCATGATCCTGCAATGTCTCGAGAATCTAGAGGTGTGAACCACTAAACAAACACCCAATTTTGTCTGTGTTGAACATATCAAATATGCCCTGAAAATGTTAAATGCGTTAGAGTTTTGCTTCTATACATTCTTATTCCAGATCTCTACTTTAATTATGCTTATTTAGTATTGGACTTCAGGCATGTTCTTCAAAACTTGGTGGCATTGACACGATGATTAAGGGCGAATTACACCAATGAAACTGAACGCGATCAGCAAAGCAAAACTGCGTTCAAGGATTGATGACACATACAGCTCTTAAACGCAGTTTTAATGTACTGATGGTTCAGTGGTGAAATTCGACAATATGCCGATAGTAGATACTAAATATGCATCCATTATCATTCACCTTTTAGTTCGGGCTACTAGGTGAATGTTTCACTTAATGAAACGGCGACATAATCACTTATTAACATCACTGTATCCCTGTAAACTATGGATGTATAGTCGAGTGCCTTTTTCTTCTTTATTAGAGCGAAATACTCAATTTGTGCCAATATTTTTATATTTTTAAATTGCAAGCACAAGTTACTTTTAGATAAATATTCTAATACTTTGTTACCGCGAATAATTAACACGTTCGCGTACTTATTTGTAACAAACATTTATGTTTTAAATGTAACAGTACCTTCAACGTTTGCAACGCCATAAGTCATTACCAACATTGAATTGCAGTACCCATTGTATTGCAATTCATTATCAGTCATTATTTGTAGCGTCACAAACGTTATAGGTATTTTTTAGCGAAAACGAAGGCTTACTAAAATGTATTGAGCGCTAAGCGAGTTTAAAACATCATTCTATTTTTGTCAATCATTTGAAAATGTCAGGGACAGTATAACATTTAAAAAACGTTATGTGAGTTACAGTTGTGCATGTGGGCCAAAATATAATAAAATATTATTCGTGGTAACACTGTACGTGTTGATTAGTTTCACCCTTTCTTTACATAAAGTGGTAACCCCCTAGGAAAAAAAACTTTTATAAACTAGAATTATTAGCAACTAACCTGTAGAAAATCTTTGTGGAATTTATGTTTTATAAAAATCCAGTGTTCATTGTCTGTGGTATACTTGTTAGGCGAATGTAGCAGATTAACATTCCGTTGTATATCTTCTTGTTAAATTTATATTTATACAATGTAATATATTAAGCTTTTGGATTCGTATTTATCATAATGTAGGCGTCATCATTAGTTCCCATCCAGTAGAAATTCATTCGTCCATATCTTAGTCATTAGTGTAGCTATTTGGTAGATTGAATATATCTTCAGTACTTATAAAGTACTTAAACTTAAACGTACTTTATGTAACTCGCGGAAACTGTCGTGAATATATCAAATATATGATTAATAATGTATACTGGAAAAAATATATTAATATAATAAACATACAAACAAAGCAATACTGAATGGCCTTATAAGTAAGCACAATACATTTCATTTTTATTTTGTAACAGTATTATTTTTAAAAGCATTTTACAGGCGGCATTTTGTGATACTTATTAGTATTTGGTAAATTTTTGGCAGAACAAATACTTATTTAAACAACATTGTTTTTTTGTAATATTTTAATATGTTTAACAAATGATTTGTGGTCTGTGTTAGTTTTCTTTCGTAAGTACCTATGTGTGGGTTGTGATGGCACGAAGTCTTGCCGAGAACAGTAAATAGCATACCAAGGATCGAATTAGTTTTTCGTGCTTACATTTTATAATTAGTAAGATTTCCTTTCAGTTTGTTTAATATATTTTCGATCACAATATATCAGAATAATTATTTGAATTTTGGAGGTGTTACAAATTGAAAACACAATCATTAGAAAATAATGTAGGTAGCTAAAGATTCGAAGTCGACTTTTTTCAATCACTAGCATCTTGCCGCATTGTTATTATAAACATAATTCTATTAACTTACAAATGTTTGTAGAAATACGGTTCTAATTATGAAAAGTTTAGTATTCTGTGTGATTATTCAATGTTTGCGGTAGGAATATGAACAGTGCCTGTTGTGTCTTGCCTTAGTAAAGTTTAACTAACTCCTCTGTTGATACTTATTGTTATTATCACGTGATCCATATACAGGTTGGAACAGAATAAGCTCAATACTTCTAAGGTGGTGATTCAGACCTAAGTGGACAACCTAACCCGAGAAATATTGCGGTTTTTCTGTTACACACTGTATATTATGTACATAATTGTAGACAAATGTTTGTCATTTAATACTTTACATATTTTGTCAAGTAAAAAATTGTATAATATAATTGTTAATATCGAGTGGCAGCTGACTCCCTATACCTATGTATATAACTACCTGTTAGTATATAATAAGTCACTGTTACGCTATTTATATAGTGACGTCACAACGGTTACGTTAATACAAGTGTTCTTCATGTTACTTAGTAGTGTAGTCGACCAGCATCACGTCGCAGAATGTTGATTTTTATACAAATATTCATTGATGTAGGTATCTCAGAACAAATTATATGTGTTTCCGCCTAGGTATTTGAATACGTTAAAATAAGTATTTTAATACAAATGCGAAAGGAATTAGTAATTTTTGAGACCTAGAAGTAATCCAGTAATCTACATAATAAATTGTCAAATTAGTGACCTTGCCATTTCCATCTTGCCTTTGAAAAAGTCTTGTACTATTAAATATTAATAAATTTACATCAAAATAGTAGTTGTTACCGTTATAAAAGGTTAGAATTCTTCTTTGGTCTCTAATATCTTCAAATATCATCCTCAAGCCCCAATTTGTCAATTCTTTTAACATTATATAAGGTTCAGTTTCTTTGGTCTCTATAACCTCCTGAGTCCGCCATATTTTTTTTTTAATTAATAAAAATGACCTGATGTCCTTTTTAAAGAACAATTACGAAGAAGGCCGAAGTCCTGGCACTTTAACGGCCTTGAAATAAGTTTCGAAGCAAATTTTTTATTTTTTGATAGAAAAAACGTTATTTGTATAGACTCAAAGATTATTTTAGAATGAACTTTACTGCACAATAATTTGTTCTTTTTGTAGGACATCGGGTCTTAATAACAAAAATGGTAGGCTGGAATTTGTTCTTTACAAAGGATTTTGGGACTATAGACTTTTAAAAATGGTAACATTAACTCAAACAAAAATATTAAATATTCATCTTTTTATTACAAACAGCACAAAAGTAAGTATTGTGGTTGCCTAATAATTAAATTGAAAACAAATAATAAAATAACATAAACTTAAATTATACTTCTCTCAGTCTAAAAAAAATTGCAAAATATGGAGAAACTCAAACTTACATGAACATACAAAACAAAATGAAAACTTAAGTTGTGAAATAAAAATTAGTCGGAAATATGAAACTGTTTGAAGCAATTTCTATTTGCCGTCATACAAAGTGCTAAATTGCAACCTAAACATTTAACCGATGTTTTTTTGGAACATCTAAGATTTCTACAACGACTTTGAGTTGATACCATTTCTGGCATGTGGTCAATTCCATGCTTGCGTCTAATTTTTGAAGGCAAAGGTACAATAGGGGGACGCCTTTTTCTGCCGTTTCTTTCTTCAGGTTCTTCATTGTCATTTATAAGTAAGTTATCTTCATCTGCGTAAATATTCTCTTCAATAAGTCTTTCAGCAATCAGTCTTTTAAATTCTCGCAGCTGAACAATTTTGTGGAGACGTATTCCTTTGCCTAACTGTTCTTGCTTGTACTTTATCCAAGAATTCGTTACAGCCAAGTCCAAGCAATGTGAAATGAACCTAACTGTCCATTTACGTGTCCGTGCTCTACTAGGACATACCGCCAGCAACCTATCTGCCAAATCTACTCCACCCATATTGCTATTATACTCTTTGATAACTTCTGGACGTGAAATATTGATATATTGTTTTGTTGCCCTATTGTATCTTCTGCAGTTATCAAGGTTATCAGCAGCATGAATAGTAGATAGCATTAATACCGACTTATTGTCCATCCACTTTGTAAACGCAACTCCGCCATCATTTCGTACTAACATGTCACAACTCCCTCTCCCTTTTCTAGTCAAAGCCTTGTCATCATCAATTTTATCAGTTACTTCTTTAGGAACCCGATTCTTCATAATTGTCCCAGTACATCTAAAGCCTCTATTTGCAAGTTCATCAGCCAATCTGAGCGTCGTAAAATATCTGTCGAAATATATTACATGCCCTGGTACTAGTGATTCGGTTAATTGGAGGACCACTTTTTCTCCTAAATGGAATTCATTTTCATTTGTAAACGTTTCTTTTCCTTGGTAAACTATAATGTCGCAAACAAGCCCATTTGGATTTGCCAATATAAACGCTTTAATACCCGTGGGGTTGGGCTTTCGCGGGCAATACGCGAAATATAAATATCGTATGGGACAGGCCCCTGTAAATGGGATGATCATTTCATCTACGGAAATTTTTTGTTGCCTTCCTTGGGCACGGCAGCCTCTTAGAATCCTGTTTAATATAGGACGAACTTTCCATAGTTTATCTTCACGCCTCATGTCCTCAGTGATATCGTTATCAAAAACTATTTTGATTGAACTCCTAAGTAAAAAATACCTATCTCGTGTCATGGATTGTGCGATTATGGGTAATGCAAATTTTTGGTTCCAGTACAGTCTTATTTGTGACAGAGGTAAACATGCCATCATCATCGTTATTCCAATATATATTTTACACTCTGCTTTTGTAAAATTTAACACTCTACCAGTTCTTTCAATAGACGATTGATTTGTATATTGTACCATAATATTTATTAAATCATCGTCTATATATTCAATAAAATATTGTAGAAAATCTTTGGAGTTTATATCATTAGGTAAATATGAAGGCTCTTGCAGATGTGGCATCAACGTATTAAAAGTATTCCTACTCCAAAGTCCTTCAGATTCCAGAGTAACCAAATCATTAGATCGAAAACCTCTACCTCTGCCTCTGCCTCCCCGAGTACGTACTCCACGACGACAAAATCCACCTATTTAACAAAAGATATGATATTAATATTTAGGAAATAGTTTCACCAAAATAATTTAGATACCTATCTTTAAATGAGTCAAGTAATAACTACATAGGTACCTCTAGTGCGCGCTCTTCTTTGGCTAGTCGTAGATGATGAACTAGGCATTGACTGCGGAGTGCCTTCTGGTTCAGTTTCAGATTCCGACGATGAGGAAGCACGATTTAACTCTTCTGTGGGTACTTCGAAAATATCAGAATCGTCATCATCCTCAAAGTCTGATTGGTTTAGAATATCCCGAAGTTGATCCTCAGTCAAATCTAAATTATAAAAGTAAATACAATAAGATTTAAAGCAGATTTTTATCAGCACAACAGAGAAACTAATTATGAGTTTATAACCGAATGTACTCTTTCAAGTACAAATTGTAGATGCCCTTTTTATTAGTTATAGCCGAAAGTACTTTGAAAAGAACATATACAATTATGGCGTATTTTCAACACTAAACATTCGATTTTAGACACAATTTTAATGTTTACGTAAAAATCATAACTATATCATAATATTAAATGTAAATTTAGCACAAATTGTACAAAAATAATACAAAAAATAAGCAATTTAGTTACCTGTAGTTCGGTGACGCTCCATTTTTGAACTCGTACACTGGCCAACTGAATGAATAACTGTTTCCTGATTGGCTAATCAAATAGTTTACAGATTGGACGTTACGTTTTGACAATGATATAAAAGTTTTCAAAAACGAGCGCGGAATTCAAAACTAAAAACGAATTTGTGTGTTAAAAAGTACATGCGGTCATTATACAACAGTAATCCGATAAAAGTCGGGACTTAATGGCGTCGAGCAAATTGTTCTTTTTAAAGGATGGTAGGACTCAGGAGGATAATAATATCTACAAAAATATCGTCCTCAATCCCCAATTTGTCAATTCCTTTAACATTATCAAAGGTTCAATTTCTTTGGCCTCTTAATGTCTTCATAAATCATTATCAAACACAAATTTGTCAATTCCTTTACTATTATCAAAAGTTAGGTTTCTTTGGTCTCTACATATCTTCAAATTTCACCCTAAAACCCCAATTTAACAATTCCTTTAACATTATGAAAGGTTAAATTTCTTTTTAGGTCCTTAATATGATTATCAAGCCCCAATTTGTAAATTCCTTAAATAAATTGATAGTTCTTTTTCAACTATTCGATAACTGATATCAGAAGAGAGCCCTAAGATTCTTACTGATTGATATAGTGATAAAATTACTCCGATATAATCGTTTATTCAGTACTTATTTATGTACACACGGCTACACATCAAGCTATACATTTCCAGTTTACGCTGATCCCGCACTGAACGGAAATTCTATACAATGCGAGACCAGCTTGTACTGGTAATGTATAGCTTGATGTGTAGCCGTGTGTACGTGTTTATTATAAAAATTGATGTAGCGTGTTCAATGTGATCTACTGTATTTGTATTATACTTAATTTTGTGCCGTTGTTCAGTGATACACAGGTAAAGATTGCTAGACTATCGTATGCCATAAAAATAAAGTGTCAGTTAACAGGACAATGAACAATTTCGGACAAAGTTGTAATTGTGAAGGTGATAAAGACAAAAGAAATTATTTTACGTTCGGAGTTACAGTCCTTTCACAATTAGTTTAACTCCGACAGCAAACAAACAGCAACCTTATAGTAATGAGAATAAAGATCAATTTGTTTTTGATACTGATGCAAAATCAGAGGTAACGTAACTCTCTTTGATTTTATTATGTACGATTGTCTATGGTCATTACTTTTCAAGGACATGTTTTTGTACTAGTGAATGTCACTACTGTTCAAAATATCATAGGTACACACGGCGACTTATCAACTTATACAATTCCAGTATAACATGATCTCGCTTTGCCAGATTTCCCGTATAATCATAGATCCACTTATACTGGTTTTGTATACCTTGACTGGTCCTGCGTGCAACGTGATTTACGTCGGATGGCGGGGCAAGTCTTATATTTTTAATGTCTCTTTGAGCAGCTATTTTGTATTATTATGGGACTACATTCCTATAACCACCGTAAATATACATTTCAGTCAGTATTTGTCTATATATTTTGATTTCTACGTTAATTTGTTTAAAACGTTAAATTCTTTATCTAATTTAATCATGGAACTTTCAGTATTGATACTTGTTCTTGCCATCTTGACTGTATTAAATAATGCAAATTCAATGCAAGTATTTTTAATGTTTATAAAAAAAAGAATAAGTTGTTGCTTCTTTATGTTTCTATTTACTTCCCTAAAATGAGGATGATGCGATTCTTCAATGCCCTCTAAACAGTAGTGTAAAATTAAATTATCTGGAACATTAATAAATCGTTTGTTTAAATCAATTATTATGTTTTATTTCTAGACTATTCATCAACTTTTTGGCAAACCATAGCGTCGCGACTGGGTTGAAAAAAAAAACAAAGCATTAATGTGGGTATTTTTTTATGATTGTCAATTTCTTGATGAACTCATGACGAATTCATATTGAGGTATTTTCCCATGGGCTGCGGGTTGTTCGAAAGAGATACCGCGGCCTCGATACAAAGGGCTAAGAAGGAACATGGATGGTTTTTAGTCAGTAGAAGTCTGACACTCCCTTCCGCTCTGCCCAGAGCAGGAGGAGTCATTTGATGATGGGAAATCATCCAATGACTCCCAAAAAATAGGTATTTTCTTTATAAAAAACATAAATGAACTTAGAATTTGTTTCTTGGACCCTTGGTTACAGGAAAAAACGTAGAATTCGGTAAGATATCTGAAAAAAGAATCAGAAAATTATATGTTAGAAAATTCAGGAGATGAATGATTATTTTGATAGTAGTATTGATTCATCATGCGGCGGGCAATCCGGCGGGTTCGCGACAGAGACACAGCCGCCGACGCGGGCAAGGTTACCCAACGTGTACGTCGCGAAACTGACGCACACAGACTAAAACGAGTTTAACTGTATCAAAACTGCAGGATTTTCACCCCAGAGTACATTTTCTTTGTAAATCATCTAAACACACTTATAATATTTACAGAGAAACTACTAAGCCACTGATTGTGTAGTTCAGCTACAGTTTTCGTCAAGCAAATATCGAACACAGTGTGCAGTTGGAAAACCCAAAAGCGGATTGCGGCGGCAAGGTAACGTGGGTTGGTATTAATTCCGTCCGTCAGTGCTCGCCGGACCGCCACAGCTCGCCAACGTGTCGCGGCCTCACTCGTCACTCTGCGATCTATATCACGCGGAAATCTAACAACCTAAAATTATCTTCAAATAAATATTGTTACTCTTCAGGCTCTCAACAAGCAGCACGTCTAGCCCACTGGGTATCACCTGTCGTGTATGTTGAGTTTTATTAGAACTTTCTTGACCATGAAGCCCCCAGTTAACGTGAGTAATTTTGTATTATTATTTATTTTATTTTAAATATGTAGTAGTTGTTGAAAATTTACATGCGAATTCGTAGTGCCACAAAAAAATGTTGTGTCATACTTTTGTAGAAACATTTTTAGTGATTATATATACATGATGTTCATACGTTCTCTTGCTTGATCATACGCAATATGTTTTTAGTGTTTTGTGTTTTTTTGCGCTGATTTTGAATAGTTGGATTGCCTTTATACGTAAAACTCTCCGTCTCTCTCTCTCTGTTACTTGTGTCTGTAATCAGGAAAAGGCTAAGCAGAAGAGAGGGATGACTTATCCATAGAACATATATTTCGGGGATAGAAAATGTCGCGTTTATTCTTCAAATAAAGGTCTCGGTGATTCTGGCGTCTTTTCTGATTTTTCGATATAATAATATTTGTATCGAAAAACCAACTCTTATATATTTTTATTCAAAACATTCTTCTCCATGTGACTCTTAGTTTGTGGTTCCGGTTTCAAACTTTCTTTTTCCTGGAATCCAGTTGATCGCACGATCAACTATTTGTAGTCATCAATAAGCATACTAAGAAAAAGACAATTGAGGAATTGTCTTTAAATACATTCTTTGAATAAGTTGATTAGAACACCTGGTTGATTGTTCTTTCTTGATAGGTTTGCTCGCTCTAGTATTTTGTTTTGGTTTTTAAAAACCGGTATATTCTGTCTATGAGGCTGCTCCTTGGTACCTTGGTTTGATTGGATAAAATCTACTATTACCTACAAGTTTGGCCTTCAATATTCTAAAAAAACAGGATATTTATTAAAGTTGAATGGATATTTTATTGCATCACTTTTTTACCGGTCCCTTGACTTTCGTTGCTGGCCGTGCTTGGCAATCATTCATTGATGACAGCTTGTCTGCATAATTTTAACGGTACGTACAATCAAGGAGTACAACATACAGGTTTTACAAAGGAATGGCGGTGGACCTACGCACACGTATGATTTCACATCAATGGGAATTGCGATCGATGAGACAGTGACCCCGAATTTTATATGACTTTAGATGACTCGTTAAAAAATGGCGTGTCGTTAAATATAAATTAGTTACTTGTTAGACGTGCAGGTTAATGATAATAAACATAAATCCTTATTTCCTTTTGTCTTCCTTAAAGAGAAAAGAAAAGTACAGCGCTTCGGTTGCTGAACAGGGAACCGAACTTAACAGACCAGGAAACAACGCTCAGTATTTGCTAGTCTAGTATGTTAGTCGTAGACCAAAGAGCATAATATCTAATTATTTATAAGGTAAATTGTCTACTTTTAAAATACCTGTTAACTTAATGGCATTAAATAATTATGGACAATTCCTCTGCTTTGATTACAAGAAATACTTTAGATATGAATGTCTTGGGTATTTTATTCAACAGAAATATCTATTTATTTGATTTTCCTTCCTGCTGTTCTGTTTGCAACATTGATTTGTACAAACGCAGAACCTACGTCGTCAGAAATTACTGACCGAATAAGGATGAAGACAATTTTCTAAGACAGAAAAAGATTTAGTTCGGAGTCTCTTCGCAGTTAAAACTTACATCGTTGTATAGCTTTTATTGCAAAAGGCAAAACGTTCATAATACATTAAATCTGTCAAGCTAATGTTTAGTCCAACACCTTGTCGAAAAGCCGTAGCGAAAAATGCGACTTGGCTGGTTAAAAACCTCGGCTGGTAGGCCATGCATTGTAGCCCGCTCTTTCCCGAAACAAGTCTTGTCCCATAACGTTCATTCAACAAGTTCATACAACTAATTGTTTCTCTAATTAGTAATAGTTTATCGCTTTTTATTGACTGATCTCATCACCCACGACGGGCGCAGTCCTAATTATCGACAATTACGCTGTTCTTGAGGGGTCCATTGATAACATTCACTACGCAGTTGTTCCATTGTTTTTGAATGGTCATCTTTGTTGATTATGACCTTTTAACTGTTGATAAAACGTTAGGTAGGTACGTCTTTCTCTAGTCGATGTCATTTTATCCATTTTCGTTAAAATGAGAGAAAATTAAATCAATCATTAGTGAAAATACACATCAACGTCTTAGCATTTTGGTGCTCTTATGGATTGATTAATGTATTTGCAGAAATGTTACTCACAAATAATTTCTGTAGACACAGACAATATTAATGTCACTCATGCGACCGGAATGTTCCGAGTGACCTGCATAAATTATATTTTCTATTATGTCCGTTTTATTGGAAGTTTTATGCAAAGAAGTACATTTATTTTATTCTTCCCTCGACTAGTCTACTCTTCTACTACGTTTCACTATCATCATCCCATTATCATTCTTAATCTGAATGTATTTTACGTATAGTAAGTTTTTGTTTCTAACTCTCTATTTTTCACCTGCTTTCATCTTCCGTGTCATCTTTACTAATTAATTGTTTATTCCCCAGGCCGCTCTCCTCCACGATGTGGATATCCCGACAAAGAAGGCGACCTTCGGCATGGGCTGCTTCTGGTCCAACGACTCTCTGTTCGGCGTCACCCCTGGGGTGATCCGAACACGCGTCGGCTACGCCGGCGGTACCACTAAGAGCCCTCATTATAGAAGCCTGTAAGTATATTCTGCTTATGACGTCTGTGTCTGTCTGTGCATCAAAAAAGGCTCTACACAGATCCGGAGTTTTTTCTCTTTCCTGTCAGGATCCTAATTCTGGACGGCCTCTATCCGGTACGACCGCGGATAGACCCTTTTTCCTGGTCAGTCTGTCAGTTGGTCAGTCTAAACTCTAAATACATGATTTGCTGATGCGAAGGAATACATCTCAGTGATTCACGCTTGTCTACTTTGATTATACCGTTACCAAATCCACTCCTATGTGCCGTTTACGATTGATTTCAATGGCATCACGAATTAATGTCCAATCAAGGTTCTCTAATAAGGATACCATTGTTTTAAGCTGCCTGATTCAAAGCATTGCACTGACAAACGTCAGACATCCATTAAACGACAGTTCGAGGCCTTGTCTGCATTATTCTAGAACAGTTTTCCTCTTTACGTTTTATTCCCTACTCCAACACTTACTTCACATCATCTCTTAGCTTTTTCTTCTATCTTCCTTAGTACCATGTTACAAGAGGATTTTCATCCGAGCCGTATGTTTTTCTTTTGTTCATTCATCTATGAGCTGTCTCCACCTTTTCGTCATTCCTCACATTAATCATCAATTTTTTAACTCCTTTATTCTTATTACTTTTTTGTATGCTATAAACACTTATCTTAGAGCTATTTATATTTTCCATGGAACCTTTTCAAGTTCAACATCATTTAATGAGCACCTTTCTTTGTAGCTTATCCTCTTGAGTACAATTATCGTCATAGATTATAGTAATAACCCTTGATGATTAAGTAAAGCATTATATGTCTATTAAGTACCTGCAAAGGTATTAATGGATTAATTATGTAATTAAGTATCATCAGTAATGTCTATAGAAAGCATTGTGGTGCAATTGAAATATTATATTATGAGTGTGACTGAACAGGATGAAAGGATTATATTCAAGATGGAGAGTCATTGGTACTTAGAAAAGTGTTTGTATTGCTATTAAATGCTCTTGTTTAGAATCAAAATGAATGTGCATTATTTAAGTAATCTATTAAAACTTGCACATTATTAGAAACTAAATATTATCAGCTGAATTTATCAAAAACTCAAGGTTGAAGTTATAATCAGAGCTACAAAATGTAATTAACACTAAGGTGTTATCTGTATCTAAACAATTGCCAAATTTTTTTAGCAACAAGTAAACTAAACTTTTTTTTATATACCGTAACGCAACATTTTTTTTTTAACCGACAGCCTTCTCATTTTATTAATTTTCAGGGTTTAAACTTTTTGCACAGAAGCCTAATCTTAGGTATATCTAAAAGGCTTGTGTTTAAACACCGCCCAAAAAAGTACCTATTTCGCAACCAAAAAACGGTTACCAAAATGGATTAATGGTCACCAAATACGTCGAACGTACGTCGCCTAAAACAAAAGCTTTTTCAACGCGCGCTCGCTTCGCTCGCATATTAAATAACACTAATATAATATCTTCTGTCCCCGAAGTGCCGGGCCTCCGTCGGCCTCCTTCGTCGGCCTACGGCCCGGTGCCCATGCCGCCCCTAAAAATTGGTAGTAATATTAATCTTTGAGTTGGATAGAATTTGGTGACCGTTGATCCATTTTAGGAACCAAAAATTTTATTTGGTGCCTAGGCTTAGAGTCTTAAAAATATTTTTGGTAGCCGTCTAAATTATACCCTATCTAAAAATAAAAGTAGCTAAAATAAGTTACTCTTAATAACACCTGCAATCATCCCGTAAAAGTTCGTCAAAGTCGGAGATTAAACGGAACAAACAAGCGGACAAAAATGATAAAAAACAATTAATTTTGTGATAAGTATCGTACTTGTATACCTACTTTCATCTGCAGTCACCAAATGCACTTTTTAACAGGCAATTCAATTTACACATAAACTCGCGCCCTTTCCCATTCGGGACTGGGGGTAGGCAGAAACCACAGAACGCCACCTGCTACGATCCTTATAATAATATACTCCTTTTGCCTCGTCCACATTCATACATCAGGACTGGTCCATTGGCCTGGACCATTCTGAGGATCGGCTGGAGGACACGGTGGAGCACACCGTGAAGGTCTGCCCCGCTTGGGCGGAGCCCCGCCGTGTTCTCGTAGCGGCGATCGGCGGCGCGGCGGCGGTGACCTCTCGCGTCCGGCCTTGGTGCAAGCCATGGTCCGGGGGCGAAGGAGGTGGCGGAACGTGAGAGGGAGAGAACCTCTCGTCCCAGTCGCCGCGGGAGGCGCTCCGGGCGTCGGGGGCCACGTGATTGCTTCCGGCCACCGTAGACGCGGGCCTGTGGACGGTGAGTGATGGGCTAGCTCGCCGTCCGTTCGTCTTATGACGACGACAGGCCCGGCCCGGTGTCGACGGCGCGTTCGTGTTCCACGCGCGCCTCGAAGAGATGTCAGCAACACCGGGCCGACGCCCGTCGGGGCTGCGGGTTGTTCGCAAGAGATACTGCGGCCTCGACATGAAGGGCTAAGAAGGAACATGGGTGGTTTTTAGTCAGTAGAAGTCTGACACTCCCTTTTGCTCTGCCCAGAGCGGGAGGGGTTATTTGATGATTTCCCACCCCTCAAAAAAAAAAAAAAGGACTGGTCATACACGCACACCGGTTATGAGTACTACGCACCTGTCCTTTCAATTTACCTATTTCTTTTTATAGACGTTGTAACATTCTTACTCTCACTCATAAATAGACAAAGCCATAGTACCTACGTCTACAACTAAAATAACTGTGTTATCTAAACACGTGTACGTACTCGTACTATTCACTTTTACTACTATCATAATAAATGCACAATTCATGCATAGTAAGGCGTAGGTAGATAATTATATTATATACCAACGTAGTAGTTGCATCAGTTACTGTATGTCATGTGTCATCGTCATCGGTTCAGTTCAGTGACTTCGTTTTGTTTGTTGACTTTTGAGAAACACGTAGATAGATTTGCACCTTCTGCGCCTTTATCCCTATAAGCGAGTCATCACCACTTTCCTGCCCTTTAATCCCAATTTATTTGGTGATCGCGCATCATGTCTTCTTCCATACTTCTCAATTACTCGTTATCTGAGCAGACACTTCGTTTATAAACGTCAGGATCCATCATATTCATAAATCACAATTTGATTTTATTGCAGCTCGTCTTTTTCTTCCTAACTTCTCTATCACCCATGATCATAAACCCTTTCTAATTAAGCTTTAAAATTCTCTTTCATATTTAGTTAAGTATATCCTACAACCTCATCATCTTTCTGCCCTTATCCTATGTCATTTATATCCTACAACCTAAATCAAATAAACATAGGTACCTCTAACAAAGTTAGGTTGTTGTAGGTACCTAGAGACTGTATAGAAATAACATTTGCTTAACTTGGATGTCTGAAGGGTGCGAGCGATCGATACTACCAACGTCAGAAAGCCGAAAGGTCATGAAGAAAGTGGAACTTGTTGAATTAATTGGTGTGTGCCTAGCTGTTGAATAAAACACAAGTACCTAGATCTCATCAGTCGTAACGAGTAGCTAGAATTTCAGAAGTCCCAAAGGCTAGCCATGGTCATACCGTGTTACCAAGTATGTAACTGGGTCGTGGGCGTCAGAAAAGCAATTGCTGGTGATATTTAGCTTGATTGGGCTAGTGTGGATACCCCAACATACGTTAGGTACAGACACGATGGTCTTGGATGTTGGAAATTGCGTTATCGAATGGAAAGAGAAGTGTTGGTAGTCCAGCGCAGCGGCGAGATAGGCAGACGACATTGTTGGCATTGCGGGCATAGGTAGGATTCTGGATGAGGCTGGCACAAGCAAAGAGAGGCCTATACCCAGCATTGGGTGAAGTCGGGCTGCGGATGATGATGATGATCAAATACTTATCAGGGTAATAAGAATGGCTAACTAAGACAAGCTTACCTGTAACAAAGAAAAAGCTAAACTTCACTCGTCACATCATGCTATCTACATCAACAATTAGAAATTAAATCGCTTTATCTTTAATACGTGGATGATTTGCGAATTTTGAAATAGGTACCTACCTAACCTTGATAGAGGCAAACGCGATACCTAGATAAATCAATAATTTAGTAAGAATGACTTGCACGGTTAGGTAAGCCAAACAAATGACATGTTATTTTGTTTTCCCGGTGATAATAAAATAAACATTGCACAATGCGATAGGTAACAGAATTTTTACTTTTTTTTAAATTTACCGGGTGTTGGCCGATGATGTAAGTAAAGAATTGATTCGAACAAATCTTATTCTCGTATGACTAGCAAAGTTTGCAAAATTAGAATCGCAGACAGTGTCATATCATATCTATTTTTATCTGCCAACTCTAAACTTTTTGCAAATAGTCTGTGATAATGTCGTAGGTTACCTATACCTAGGTACCTATAGGTAACGATGATAAATAAATATTTTTTCAGAATTTTAGGCCCAGTAGCTTCGGAGATAAGGGGGGGGGGAATGGTCGAACAGACAGACACACGAGTGATCTTATAAGGGTTCCGTTTTTTTCCTTTTGAGGTACGGTACCCTAAAAAGCGATTAGGAAGTAATTGGGAGCGTTAAACTAGTATTTGGCATGGTATGAAGGCATACCAGAATAAGTTACTTTCTGTCAGGGAACTTATCGTCATTCCAAAAGGTTGAGGGTCTCTCACCATTCAGGAATCGCATTTTACCGTGCCCCTGTTGCTCAGAACAGAACCCTCATTTGCTAGAGTGATGCAGCGAAACCGAGCTGTAGCTGCTCGGCAGGACGCTGTTTATATTATCCGAAAATACCTATCGGGCCGCTAATAAATCCAATTCATCCAATCAACTCGTAAAGAAAAGAAACTTGACTGTCATCTTTTGCTGAAGGGCGCGACGGCTGTGAGCTGTCTATTCACCCTTATCATTGCAGCAGAATTCATCCTGCGCATTACATTGTCTGCTCGTTTATCAATATTGCCCGTGATCCTAATTATCTTCCTTCCGTTATCATGTAATAAACGTTAGATAGGGTCAATGATAAAATTAAATGCCAAGGGATTATTACGTCACGAAATTAATAAAAAAAGTAATTAAAAAATAATAATCTGACTTGTCATTGAACTTTTTTGAAACTGTGTCCCATATTAGTTGCGCCTAATTTGATGATAACGAGAGCCAAGGTTAGCGGGGCGACGCGTGCGCAAGGCCAAGGCGCGTCGCGTCAGTCGCGTGCTCACGCACTAGAGACGTTTTAATAATATAACGTGCACGTGCGTTAAGATTTTGGGAAATTAGGCGGAAATCAAACAAAACGTGATTTTGTTACACGTGCGTAAAAATACTAAAACACCTTCACGCTATAGACGTCTACCATATCCATTTCCATCAAACGTGATAGCAGTGGGTAGGGGACAGCTATTCCGCTTCTTGTGCACTGCATCAAGTTCCTCTGATGGACAGAAAACTGCCAAGTTTGGCTACCTACTGCTTGCGCTGATTGATGGCTTCTTCTATCTATCCACCTTTATTGTCGTCCTAACTACTTATGTCCCATTCGGGGTTTCTCTTTTAAACTACGAGGCACAGCTTTGTTTTCTACCTGTTACGTGTTCGCAATTTCTTGCTAAAAACATGTAAAAGTGTAGTTCCCCACGATAGGTAATTATTACGTGGCTTATCAATACCGAAATATAGATAAATATTATTATCATTTTAAAGTATTAAAACAATGACGATGATATTTTTAATTTTCAGTGGCGACCACGTTGAGGTTATCGACCTGGACTTTGACCCAAAAACAGTCACCTATGAAGACCTCCTGGGTATGTTCTGGGCGAACCACGAGTATGGACTAACCACCAAGCTAAAAAGACAGGTAAATAGTCTCAACCTTTATGAAATGATGAGGTTCAGCTTAAGATGATGAAAGCAGTCATTTTCACTGGTCTGGGAAGACTGCTCATTTTATCCAAATTCTGCCAAACGGTCTAAAAATTAGGGTGAAATCACAGATCAGCATTTACTTGCATCTTTTTCCTGTCCAATCTCACATTTTCACATTCCTTCCTAATTTCTTGCTTCTTTTCTTTTCCTTTTTTTCATTTCTTTTATTTATTGTTTTCATTTTCGCATTCCTTCGCATCGGAAGTACTTTAGTGCATCCGATGCGAAGGAATATGAATGCTTCTGACCGGATTTCTCGCTCTACCAAATGTTACCTTGTCGTGAAATAATGAGATGGAGATACTCGAAAAAGCAGCTGTTCTGTGGGGTTACCGTGACGTCTTAAACCAGTATTGTTTTATTATCATTCCAATGTGGGAAAGCGACAGAGTTATTACAGGGTAACTGGTGCCGTCGCTTTTCCACACAGGAATAAGATTCAAAATAATACTGCTCTATGACGTCATCAACCTGTACATGAAGATTTGAAAATGATAAGGATATATAAGACCTAAACATAACTTGCGAACTGTAGGCGTACTAATAGGTACACCTCTGGCTAACCCTTCGGGGATAACATGCGTGATGTTATGTTATTTATAAGTCAAAGGTTTTAAAAGATTTATGACGTTTTAATATGTAGGTACCTTTCTAGTTTTGTAGGTTTTTTTGGGGGGTGGGAAATCATCAAATAACCCCTCCCGCTCTTGGGCAGAGCGAGACTGAGTGTCAGACTTCTACTGACTAAAATCCACCCATGTTCCTTCTTAGCCCTTCATGTCGAGGCCGCGGTATCCCTTGCGAACAACCCGCAGCCTCGATAGGCAGGTGCCTTATCTTAAAACATGCTCGAAATATCTGGAGAAATATCGTTTTCTTAAAACTTGTGTATATTTTTCTAATCTTATCTCAATATAATAAAGACAGGCATTCCGATAACGAAAACAGGTGCTAAATCGCTTCGTCATTCAATTTACGTTTTGAATTACCTAAACAAAGATTTATAAAAACAAAGATTTACAACCCCTAATTTTGCAAAAAATCATATCGTGAATAATACTATTGTAAACATATTCTATCACCACATTCAATTAATGTGATCAAGTCAATAAATCTTGAAAACATTTTGGCATACCTATGTCTGAATGGATTCTATTTACAAACAAATTATATTAGTCTGTAAGCTGTATAGAATATATCTATGGATCAAAGTTGCCAGAGAATAAATTAATGTTATATCATGATAAAATCAAACTGTTCTATTATAACCAAAGATGATTGAAATCTGATAGTGTCTTTTCTATTCCAGTACCAGTCCCTGATCTTATTCCACGACGAGGAACAGCGTTTGAAAGCTGAGAAGTCGTACAAGGAGATGCAAGTGCGCTGCAACGGTCAACTGCGCACAGAGATTGCACCTGCAGGGACCTTCTACCCCGCTGAGGAGTAAGTACTACTATCTACTAATATGCTAGCCAACTAAGAATAGGATCGCGCTTGCAGCCAACTTCACACGGTAGCAGTACTTATCTGACAGACAAGTACTGCCAGCAAAAAAAGAAATACGAATAAGAAATATATCTTACAAAAAAGATATACGAATATAAAATTAAACAGAGTATAATTTCTTCATTGATTTTTCTGCACACCGTACGCTTTGGTAATGAAGTTCGCGAGTAAGTATTAATGAACAAAATGGCGTCTTGACAGCGTTATTCTTAGTTGGCTCGCATAGTACCTACATATTTTTTTTTAAACCGACATGGTCACTATGGGGCATTTCACGTCAAGCGGACAACCAAAAAAAAATAAGGTCTTGTATTTTGTTTATACTCTGGTCAGTTATATTTCTATTAGACGTGTGTGTACCTACACCCATTTTTTTTTCGTGTGATGTTTTATTGCTGGTAAACCATTGAATAACCAATAGAAGAAACAGAGTTCCTTAATTACGGGTTAATTAAATTGCCCTAAAAATAGTCAGAAATAGCTACGATCCGTCTACTTTAAAAAAATGGCAGCAAGATAATACCTACCCTTTATTACTCTTTTAAAAACTACTTTGCCCGTCATTCGTACAAAATATGACATTTGTTTTAAGAAAAAAACGGTTCGTTTGTTTTCAATTACATACTGCTTCATCACTTTACGTCTTGACAATATTTCCTAGAAAAGATAAAAATACAAAGTTATATAGGTATTGGCAATTAAAATCTATTTACTTTTTTTAAAGAAAGATTATCTTCTACGTACAAAGTTGCCATTCATAAAAAATATTAATAGTAATCCACGACAACGCCCAGATATAGTAAGTACATAATAAAAAACAACCTTGCCAATGCGTCTAGCAACAACCTTAGAATATTTAACATACGTCTAGCAATGTTGAATACATAAATAACTGTCGATTATTGCAATAATCAGGCCATGGTCTACCCCTCGTTAAGTCCAGGCTCCTTATGTGCATCACAACTAATTTCAATTCCGCACATCGTTTTTCCTGTCAATAGAAGCAATCAAGATCGATAATATTGATATTGACTATTCTAAAAATAGACAGACTTTGAGCTCAGAGTAATTGATTTGATTGATTTTTTTAAAAAACATTGCCCCACACTAGGAATTTCTCCTGTATTGTGGGTGCGTTTACAAACATTTAAACTCACATGTACACAAACCAATGAGTAAGGAATAGTACATTATGGTATAAGTGTGTAACGTTGGTGATTACCGCTGAGGCGCCATTGAGACCCGAGCCGTTAGGTGAGGGTCTTAAGAGAGCCGAGGACGGTAATCATCAATACACACGTGTATCATACGACGTTTTTCAACACACTTGTGAAGAAAATAACACAAACAAATCATTTTCAACAGTCAAAACGAGTTGTGAAAAAAATTTGGCGAGAAAAATTTATCAGTTTTCCTGCGCGCGCATCTAACAATGGCGATCGGCCATAGACTAAAAGAATGAGGTTTTTTTTTTTTGCTTTTTGCAGATAGCGTTTTAGCCACGTACAAAATGTGGAATTCAAAGTTTTTTTTAATTACAGAGAAAACAAAAGTTTTATTTATTAAAAACGTATAGGTAATATATACAAGTTGAAATTATCTATTTAAATTCGAAGTTGCATGAAATGAGCAAGCATTAGGGTACATTAATTTATTTGTAGTATTGAACACAACCTTTTTAGTATCGATTTTTTTTTAAGAACAAAGCAAAAAACAGCCAATAAAATTTAAAAAAATATATATAACTCACTTGTGAATAATGGCAATGAAAAATTCACAGTTTGATTACAGGTGTCATTATGTGCCTAATTGCGGTGAAATTAGAGCCACTTTATGAGCAAGTGTGTTGAAAAAATATATGTCTATGACACAAACACACCCAGACCCGAAACAACTATCTGTAGGCCATACAAATATTTGTTCCGTGCGGGGATCGAACCCGCGACACGCAGCGCAGCAGTCCAATCGCTCAGCCACTGCGCCAACCGTGCCGTCGTGTCGTGTTAGACGATTTGGTATAATGGGTGTAAAAATACACAAAACTGCGTGGCAATTATTCAACCCAGTCATAGCGATCTTTTTATGGTTTGGACCATACCTGATATTATTGTAACATCCTGTAATATACCACATTTCATGCAAATAAATATACGTATTACCTTACTCAGTGCCTAGGGATGAAACTACAAATTGGTACCTATTAAGTGAACTTTATGTGGGGCACCACAGCCCCACAAAATGTAAAAAACAGTTTTTGACCTTAAAAAAATAGCATGTGTTCAACCTAATGTAAACACATTTTTTTTTCTATTGGCTAGTCATCTAAATAAATTACTCCATATTCCTCATTCAAAAACGTTAGATGTAAGTCAAATGTTTGAACATGAGATCAAATCAATCAAGCCTATGTTCCAAGTCCGATGTTCCGGTCAAATCACGACAATTGCTTTTCATACTGTTCAATTGACTGATCAAAAGATCAATTATAAGTGTATGACACGTAATATCTGCTGATTTATACTTTATGAGGGTCGTCTTTGTTAGTTATTTGGTATTTTAGAGTAAGTTACGGACTGAGTACCTCTCTCTAAGATAGATTTCCGTTTTCACGTTTACAATGACTAGTATACTAATTACTTCTCAATCCAGAATCCCAATGTAACATATCGATATGTTAGTGTTGCGGGCTATGTGTCAAGGAAGGCTAGGTGGACATAAGGAATGAATGAAAGAAAAGGTAGTGAATGATAGCATGTCGGTTAACAGAGTATAATAGGTACCTACCAGCAGAAGACTTCGCACCCACCTCAAGTAACATAGAATGATGATATTTTACTGTTAAATTAACCTATCCTTTTGTTTATCCGCAGCTACCACCAGAAATACAGACTGCAAGGCCACAAAGATCTCTGCCGTGGCCTGGGCCTGGCCTCCTCAAAGTTGCAGACGTCGCACTTAGCAGCCAGGCTCAACGGTTACCTTGTCGGAGTGGGGGGGAGAACACAGTTCGAGCAAGAAGTTCAGGCTCTAGGCTTGAGTGAGAAGCAGGCCGAGTATGTGCGGAGAGAGCTTGAGCGTAACGAGGGCGGCGGTCTAGCTTGCTAGCTGGGTAATTAGAATTGATGTAGGTACGGAACTTTAACGCCTGGTTTCCATGACAACGCAAGCTGACATGCATATCCATAGCGTAGATCTATGATCTTACAACGGCCATACAAAATATACAACGAACATTGACGTACCCTTCGCAAACTACATTTCTTCGTTAGGTTGTTGCCATGGTAACTAGGCACTAATAGTTGTCTATTTTGTGCTGAAACCAATATTCTCGCACTTAACAGCGTTAGGTAATTTAGCAAAGATTTAGTTGTCACTATGTTGCATATAAAATCAGAAAAGGGTTTAAAACTCTATCTATGCTTTAGACTATTTATCCTATAAAGAAACATTAAAAAAATACAAAACGTTTGTCACCACTAAGGTTCATCAAGTCCTTATTTTTTTTTATTGTTGACTTATGTAGCTTTTCTAGTTTGAATAATAACAGCACAGCATTTTGAACTTTGTTGATGATAGTTTTAAGAATTTATTTGATAAGAAATATTGTTATTTATAGTATACATTCTCTCATTATTATTGGCCATATATGAATTGTAAAATTATTATTTGCGACCTCACTTTCATAGTACAGTATTAAGTTCAAATTTTGTGAAAATAATAAATCTTATCTCATGAATGATACACAAATGTATCGCGTATTGTTATATTTAGTGATATTAAGATTATACATGTATTTTCTCACTTTTGGAAGTTTTTATTTACCTATAGAAATCCTGAGAATTATATGAAGACATTAGTGAAAATTTTCTTGAAAGCATTTTTAAACACTGATCATCACGTTCAATCACACATCATCATCACCCACAGCCTAAATGACTGCTGGGTCTCAAGTAAGTAGTATAACTGCCGTACTCAGAGATATTTAATGATGATTTGACATAGGTCCAAAACATTCAAGAAACTGTCAAAATCTTTACTAAGTGATAGCTTAAGTAATCATTAAACCTCTCTGAGTGCGGCAGTGAGTCTCTTTTCTTGTTCCCTTATTCATGGACCTAATCCAGATTTTCCCCCCGATGGTCACTAAGTTGTTTGCCCATCTCGCAGCTGGACAACCCACATTTCTTTTCCCAATTATAGGACACCATTTAGCCATTTTTCCACCTTAGTCCACCTGTCATGACTGCACATTACTAGGTCAAACACACACTTCACATCAATATGAAATTCTCTTCACGCTCCAGATAGAGATAGAGAGACCAGCTAAGATCGAAACATTTTTTTTCTCATACCTGTTTATTTCTATTATGACAAAGTGTATGTACACATATTATAATGTAGTTAAAAATATTTGGCATTATGTATTTTTTGTTGTAACACAAAAAATCAGATCAATACAGTACCACTAGCGCTATAATAATATATTTTTAGACTAGCGCTATCTAGTGTCAACACAACACTGACAACTTAAACAGTAACACTCACTTTACAAAACTGGAGAAAAAAAAACAATAAAATGAAAATTACTTTTCACAACAAAAAAATCTTAAGTAATTCTATTATGTCATTTTGGCGAAGTGAATATTGCAAAAATAGTTTCAAAAACTAAATTTTACAAGAAAAAGCTTGAATATTATAAGGAATCACAAGACTTTAAGTTAGTTATGTATTTACATTATCTCACACAACAACTCGATGGGGTACAGAAACCCTAAAATCCTTTTTTTTTATTCACATAAAATATCACTGTTAATGAACAGTTCAATAAAAATTCTTAGTGTAAAACTGCATACTATCACTAAATGACTTAGATTTCATTTTCAAATCTAAATTAATTCAATAGGCAAGTGACACCGCAGACAAGCACCTTTCAGCTAAGTCTTTAAATAGACTCCGGACCCAGGTTGGTCCCAGTAATAGAGGACAACCTGCTGAGGTGGAGATTCATAAATGACTGCACAGGAGTCTAAATGTGGTGGTGTTCCTTAAACTAATATCATGTCCTGCGTGTCCTGTTGTTTGTCAACTACAGGAACTGATGGACACTACCTAAAGCACCATACTTATAGCTCAGTTCTGGGCTGACACATTCTAGATTGCCTTCCACATCCTAAGAAGATGCAAAGTCCCATTTACTAATTGTCGCTCATATCACTGTTGTTTACATTTCCGGTGTGCCCTCCCGTGCATCGGCTTAGCATCAGTCCATCTAGCTCATACATGATTTCTTGCCGCTCAGTCTCGGAGAACTGCCTTAATCGTTTAGCCATTAGCCTCCCATATAAATCACAATCATCCTCTTCCTTTACATTCTGTTCTCGCTGCCTTTTAGAAATTTTTAATGCCTGGTTTAATGTGTTAAAAGCGTTACTCATTTCTTTACTGGCTTCTTGTAAGTCTAGCGGATGGCTGGATGAATACCGTTTGACTAGGCGGAGTTTAGGCTTTATGTCGGTCTTGTTTTCTGAGTCTAGGTTGTGTTCGTCTTCTTGTTCATCAACATAGTCAGGTAGTTCCAATTCTTGCCTGTATGATGTTGATGCCTGAAAACAGTAGGTAACATATTATAGCTTTAATTAATTTGAAGGATTCTTTAATTGACTTTACTTTAATCATTCAGGCATTAGAAGCTCTATCGCCACCTCCTTCTGCAAAAAAAGCTGCTTTGATTTTCATAAAACATTTTTCACTGTTGTTTCATTTTGTCAGTTTTGTTCATGTTTTACAGCAGAGAGCTGTATAAAATTGGATGCAAAATTATATTTGTTTAAGTACTTACATAAACAGCAGGTGGTTCATAAACATCTCTTAAGAATGACTCGAGGGGCTCATAGAATATCCATATTGGTTTGTAGACGTCATCCTCATCGGCTTGTATAGATTGAATTATTTTCTTGTAATGGAATCGGAAAGCAGTCATTAAAGTTTCTTTTTTTTTCTTCAGTTCTGCAACTGGAATCTGCATGCCATATTCCAAGCGGTTCCATGCTTCTTGGACCTGTGGAAAAGTTTTATAATAATTATTTATTTACAAGCCTTTCCACTAGCTTGGAAAAGATCCAAAGACAGGCATGCATCATGCATCACCTGGGCAGTGTGAATATAGGCTCCAAAAAATCGCGCCACTCAGATCAGCTTTAGCTTAAAATATTCATGTAGATGAAACTTGCCCTACAAATATTTTTTTTAACAATAAAATACTCGTGAACTCTAAACCGCAGAATTGTTTTCAGATTTTAAAACATAGATAATCAGCTGGTTTGCCGCCAATAAGTATATTCTAAATTAATTATTTCCTTACCTTAGTTCTATCTTTGTAGTGTTCATGTTTTGGATTCCATATTAATGTTTCTGTTTTATATAAGTCTATGAATTTCAATGTCTCTTCGTTTGACCACGACATTCTTAATTATTTCATATAATACTACCATCTATGTTTTATGCACGTTCATTTTCACCAACAGCTATTTGCAAACTGAACAATGGACCATTGTGTAAACGCATCAAAACCAATGCGCCAATATTTTACTGAATGTGCACAAAAATCCAAACTGTCATTCTCAGCTGATCATACCAAGATTTACAAACTTTGAATTTCGATTAGAAGTTAGAACCAACACATTCAGTAACTTTAATAAATAAAAATATTTTATTATTTCCGGCAAACTAAGATCGCCCATCATAGCCCTATCCTCTATATACCATCATTGTCTATTAAATCGATCAGGGAGGACACAGTGTGTGATACTACCAGGCACAAAACTTAATGTTCCACCAAAGAAAACAATACATTTTTTTTTTGTGTTTTGTAACTGCTTTACTAGTAAGAAGTTAATAAAACATTTATACGTTTACACAAGTAATTTAAATTTATTCGTGATCTTGGCGCTTGCAATATCGTAAAATATCGTAAATCCAAAACATAATAATTATCCCGTTAAAAGTATAATGATATATAAGTCATTCTTGTGTGTCTTTATTGTCGTCGCTCTTGTTGAGAAACACAATTTAGATTTGTAATTCAGGCCCAGGCCGAAATACCTAATGTTACCTTCCATTCTCCCATGTCTTACTGCTATGGCAACACAAGAATTATGATAACAGATTATCATAACCATAGACAAAAATAGTAAAATTTCGTTCACAGTTAGTTTATAGTTCCGAGAATAGATGACGCTAGTAGTAAAACAAATTGTACATAGCTCTTTCTACAATGCTTGTAGATAAATCTGTGAGAAATTAAACATTTTACTATAGTCGCAGATATAGTACATTGCAGATTATTTTACCTAAACGTCTACGTCTTAGGTTTTCTTGCAACTACTACGTCTTCTTATGTGGTGCTAGTTCAAAACGTTACAGCAGATGGCGCACAATGTCCGTTCGAATCAAAATTAGCTGAAAAGCTATATATGAGGTTCAAGTTATTCCCGTCGGGGCTGCCGGTTGTTCGCAAGAAATACCGCGGCCTCGACATGAAGGGCTAAGAAGGAACATGGGTGGTTTTTAGTCATTAGAAGTCTGAGACTCCCTTTCGCTCTGCCCAAGAGCGGGAGGGGTTATTTGATGATTTACGACCCGCCAAAAAAAAAAAAAGGTTGAAGTTATTTCAGGGAATTCTCTTTCAAAAATCCATGTCGGATTGTTGTTAATTTAATAATACTTAATAATTAACAGGTATTTATTTGTAATAATTATAACATATTTCTAATATTCCAAAGATCATAAAATAAAACAAAGTTGTTTTAAAGTAGGTACTTCTTACCTACTTTGCAGTCAACACTCAACTCATGAGAAATGAGATATTTAAAAACAAATGAACACATTTTATTCAAACAGGTTATATAACTAGCATATTTCATTCAACTGAACAAATAAGTTCCTGTTTTCTATCTAGAGTGGCAGCATAATAATATTTTTATTGCAACATACCTACTCATTCGTTTGTTGACCCTTAGTAACTTAATTACTGCTTCAATAAGATATTAATGCCCAATGGCTAGTGCCATGGTCATCGTCTCACATCATACCACCTTTCCATACTTATATTTGGATACAGTTCGATAAATTCAATCTGGTAGTTGCCAACGTCCATACTACGTTGAATACACCGGTTCTCGTCCGATCACCGAAGTTAAGCAACATCGGGCGCGGTCAGTACTTGGATGGGTGACCGCCTGGGAACACCGCGTGACGTTGGCTTTTTGCTATTTTGTTTCGTATAAAAAGTTTTAGTAGTCTTTTTGTAGATTTTTAAATTATATTTTGACCTTGTATGCCAAAAAATATAATATACAGGGTGTAAATCAACCCATCACACAGCCGTCAACCAAGCATTCTGTACACCAAACTAAGTACCTACCCCTACGCAATAATTTTTGCTGGGAAACGACTTTTTTTTTTTTGGGTCAAAAATCATATTTTACGATAAAACTCAATGTAGCACTTTTAAAACATTGTGCTAGTGGATGATTTAAATAGTAAACGGGTCATGGAGGTAATTTAAGTAAAGTTATAACCTGAAAAACTAGTACATATTTACAAAAATTTGGATCTTTGACCCCCAATATCTCCGTAACTAGGAGGTTCCCAGGTGTGGTTTAGAATAAAAAAATTATCGCAGTAGTAGGGAGAACAAGTTACCTTCGTTTGCGTTAAGGGTACTTTTACACCCTTATAAACTGAAATCAGTAAATCAGTCAAACAACCATTTCATTTACCAACCTAAAGTGGATTCTATTCTACGTTGTATAAAGGACCAACTTTGAGGTGTATACTTTATGCATAATTATGTCAATTCAATGAGAATGGAATCGTCAAAATATTACTACTACACACTTCGTCTTGAGAATCTCAACTTTTTTACTACCTATCGGATAAAATTGGAACGCAAAAAGAAGGTGTGTTTTAAGTGAGCAATCGCTTAATGCCCATATTTTGGCCAACACAAACAAGTACCTAATACGTATAATTAATTCACTTCGTGTTCATTTGATAATCAAATGGCGAGTCACTGGCCTCAAGTTGGGCGGCTGTCGAAAACTACGCCGTGAAAAACCTTGTTACCCAATCAATGTCTTTATTCACGTTCACTTCAACGTGAAAATAGATCGGAGAGGGAATGGTTCTACTTTAATTAATAAACAACATGAGTTGGTAATTTATTTAAATTAGACTTCTTTTAAGTAGGTACATAGAAACATTCTTGGACAGGTTTTTTAGACTTATTGTGCTTTGAGAGGGACATGGTTGTTACTAATAGGTACCTACACGAGAAACGGATTTATACATTATGTTTCCCTCATAGTGAAAACATCATAATATTCATCATCATTACGCCCGTGAGGGTGAAGCAGAGGTGTAGGTTCTTAATTATATAGTAACTAGGTACCCTAGTACCCACACATTTCGCATCTAAATTATGTTTGAGTCCCATGGAATAGGGGCAAGCCTATTACCGATACCTAATTATTAAGCTAAACACCATTGGCACATATTGAGGGCAAGTCAATCACCCTTATAATGGCTTTAGTAAATATTGGTGATCGTTACAAACTTCTCAATAACCGGGTCAGTAGACCAGCCAACCAACAACCAATAACATATTTACGATATGTTGTTTGTTAGTACCTACATTACACTAACCTCCTTAGAGAGAATGAACTGGCTTATTTCAGTCAATGGTGTAAACAAATGATCATAAACAATGGTTTAACTACTGATATTTAGCAAAGAACATTCAAGATACTTTGTAAATTCAATCTGGAAAACAATAAACAATCCATATGGGTTTCTTCACTATATGTACCTAACAAAACATGGAAATATAGTAAATAAGAGCTCCATCTGTTAAGAGTCAAGTCATCACCGTAAACAAGATGGAGCGATATCAATCATAGAGAAAAGAACGCAGTTTACTGCGACCATAAACAATAACTATTCTTCGTTAGTACTGAAGCGGATCGTGATGGTCATACTAATACCATGACCACTGATTAACTAGTAAAGTAACGTAGGTAACCTACCTAACTACACTTAAAGATCGTAGATTATTTATTTTTACTAGGAATCTAGATTTACGACGTAGTTATTTTTGCGTTGCGGCAGACCTCGTGGAATGGTGGTGGTGTATGGTGGGATCTGGACAACACTACCGACCAGTGGTCCACGTTGGCTTTAAATCAAAACAACTGGAAGTCATGGGGAGAGACCTTCGCCCAGCAGTGAGTTAAAGCAGGTGAACAGTATTAGTAACATAGTGCTCATACCTCTACACTTATATGCTAACTACTGAGTTAAAAAAGGGACTCATAATATGATACTTACTGCATACTTTACTTACTGTGAAGTTTGCTACTCTCCTCAACTCTCCTGGGGAGTTTATTATCTTTCGAAGAACTTTATAATTACACCACTAGAACCTCTAGAGGATTAAAGAAAGGTTTTGCACAATATGAAAAGTTTTGTGAAACAGAACTTTTTGTATTAGGGCTGTGAGCAGGAGCAAACTATTTAAGCAACTATGTTTAACATTATATTAATATCTATAACTTTTTTGTTAATTAAGTATACAATATTGGGTGGAAGGGACATGGACGCTCAAACAATTGTCGCGTATTAAGTACTTTCCAAATTCCGTTTGCAAAAAAAAAAATCATTGGTAATTTAAATAAAACAGCTGTTGTAGTATTCCACTTTTGTAGGCAAGAACAGAGATTTTTCTAAATAACCGATGAACATTTTCTGTGAGGTTCGGAATGATGTATTGAAAACGTGATTATCGTTTGTGCATTCATGTCCACCATATACAGGATGTAAATCAACCCATCACACAGCCGTCAACCAAGCATTCTTTTACAGCCTAAAAGTGTAAAAGTACCCTTAACGCAAACGAAGGGCACTTGTTCTTCCCACCACTGCGATCATTTTTTTGTTCTAGACCATACCTGGGAACCTCCTAGTTACGGAGATATTGGGGGTCAAAGTTCTAAATTTTTCACAGCTGTTTTTGGAAATACTAGTTTTTCAGGTTATAACTTTACCTAAATTACCTCCATGACGTTTACTATTCAAAGCATCTACTAGCACAATGTTTTCACAGTGCTACATTGAGTTTTACCGTAAAATATGAATTTGACCCAAAAAAAAAAGTCGTTTCCCAGTAAAAATTAGTTACCTACTTAGTTTGATGTACAGAATGCTTGCTTGACGGCTGTGTGATGGGTTGATTTACACCCTGTATTATAATAATTATGTATATAATATAGCAGACGTACGTATCTACATCATCGTCATGGTAGATATGTATGATATTGGCAGGCATAGACTTGCTGCTGCTCCCAATCCCAATTTGCAATTGAAAACAGTGGGCTAGCTATCGAATACTGAATTCATGTATCTTTGATTATTACTCTTCTATTGTGAATACCATGCTTTCGGACACGGCATATCGTTTGGAAATTTTCAGGACTTTACATTCATAGAACACATTCCTACATACTGTGCTACTTGCGTCTCTTGGCATTGCAGTTTCATTATTATGATCTTATTTAGTGCCTCCAAAATTATGATATCGATGTTTTATTGAAGTTTTATGTTTATGTTTCTGCGAAAAATAAATATTTTTTTCTTCCTTTCTTTATAAGTTATATGTATTGTTAATTGTATTATGAAAACCAAAAGAAGACAGTACGTTGCGCGGATCCCAAATAAATTGGAATCCGGGCAGGCGAATGATTTAATATTGTGAATTCGTTTCATGTAATCTCTATTTCAAGAAGGTATACATAACTGATGTCTTTTTCGGGTTTCCTAATACCTACCTAATCTCTATTTGAGGAGATTCGAAAATTTAGTACAACTGATGAAAACAGGACAAAAAAAAAATGTCATCGTAGGGTATTCTAACTAACTGAAATAACATACCTACATTCTCTAGTTTCTATAAAATAATATATATGTTACGTAAAAATAGTATTCATTTGTTAAAATGTAAAAATTGTGAGGGGTAAGTATAAATTAATGTCAGTTTTGTTATCATACTTAGAGTCGAATAATAAATAAAACAATGGAGAATTGTACTAGTTTTATATATTTATTTGAAAAAAACAGTCTTTTTATATTACTTAACTAATCAACAAGTTACAAAAACATTTTACAAAACAGTAAAAAATACAATTATCTGTCGGGTTTGTTACCAAATTGTCCAAATCAACAATTGTTTTTCATGCCTATGATGTAAAATCAACAATATTAAATTAAAAACATGTTCAGAAGCTGTTAATAATTAATATTTATAACCAAAACCAAGTATATTCTTAAAAGTAAAGAATTTTACGACAAAATCATATGAAATCTTTGAAAATAAAATAGGGACAGTAACAAAACCGACGGTAACAAAATTGTTAAGCTAGGTTTACATTCCCTCAACATAAAAATTAAACTTAAAACATCTAGGCATTCATTTAATGATTATCTTAATTTTTTTAATGAGATCCAGCTTAAAAATCACAGTAAGTATTTATTACTCTATTTATTACAAATTATTTAACGTTTTATTTTCATTTTATTTATTTTCTTCTTTCGCTGTTCCTCATACCTCTCAGGATTTTCATTTTTTAACCTCTCTCTATACCTACGCATCTTTTCTTTTGCTGTTAATGGCATATTTCTGAAAAAAAAAGTTTATTCAAAAATACCGATTGGAAACACCAGTATTTTTTAATGATAATATCTACCTACCATAAAACGTAACAAACTAGTTTCGTTTCGTCAAACTAGTATGTAAACTAAGCTTTATGCTGTCGGTTTTGTTACCTATTTGGTCCAACTATATGTTACCGCACCTGCAGTAACAAAACCGAAGTAACGTTTTGTGTTAACCTAACCTTAAAAAATATTTATTAACGGTTCAGTTTCTCGCTAAGTTAAGCTACATACAACAAGTTATTCAGTGTAAAACCATGCATTTCTTTATTAATTTATTATGAGGAAGGGCGGATAAGTAATAAATTGCGTTAGTACAAACCTGACGATGAATTTCTTCTCAGTCTCATCGGCAACACAACACACTCTCACTTGCGACGGAATTACACTGACGTTCAATTTTTGAAATGGCCGATCTTAAGACTATAGTGTTGCCATATTTGGAAAATAAAAATAAAAACCATTTGGTAGGTTTTTTTTTGAGAAACTGCAGTAACAAACCCGAAATGTCCGGAAGTAACAAATTTTGGGGACACTAATTGTTTTTAATTTTTTAATAGATAAGAGGGATTAAAGCTTTATTCTTTATTTTTAATACTTAATATAATAATATGTTTTGTGAAAATAACAAATCATGTCCAGGTGTTACAGAAAATATTGATAAAATTGAAGTTAAAGTTTTATTTTTTACTGGGGACATGCCAAAATGAAGGGTGGTAGTTTATTAAAATAATTTTAAAATATTTAATTTTACCTGGATTTCATTGGAGTATTGTTAAAAACGTAGTATAAAAGGTAAATTTTCAATAAAGGGGCTATTTTAGCCTTAAGAAGCAGATGAATTTCTATGAAAAAAAAAAGAACTTGAAGGACATGCCAAAATGAGACTTGTACAAAATTTTTGAATCTCCTCATTTATGAAATAGAATATCGATTGATTCCGCGAAAACCATAAACTAAGTAGGTCCTCAGTACTTACAAGTAATAGCACTTTGATCTCTTTTCGTAAATAGCTTTATGGATGGATACCCTACGCTAATATAATTTTCATGGAATCGTTTACATGGGCATAAGTACCTAGTGGAAAACAGAATTGTAGATAAATATGTATTATCTATGAATAAATGAATCGGTTTAAGTGTAACGGTGTGTGTGTGTAGTGGGTGTAAGTAAAACGGTTCTTGCTGCATGTATATTTTGGCGTTTTTCTAACATTGCGAAAAACAAGATGAGGAAGTCTGACTGAAAAGTAGTGCGGTAATCGGTTGTTGTGGTATGGACATGTGATGAAAAGGAATTAAGAAAGTGTCGTAAGGAAAGTTTTGAGTATGAATGTGGAAGAATACACCGTGAAATCGAAATCGTTGTTTTACCGCAGCGAAATGGTTTTGTCTTGGTAATACAATCGTTTTATAAACAAATAAAATATTAGAAACCAAAAATGGCAAGATAACCATTGTGAAAAACTAAACTTGAAAGCTACCACGAACCAATAGTAGGTACGTCCCGATACCTACTACACTAGGCGCAACCCGGGTCCCTACCGGCCTTTTCAATCAGCTGATAACTTATTCTTGATAATAACCAGCTTTAACCCTACAAGTTATTCAAATTTTCCCTTCGTACCTTTACGTGCGAGTCGAGTACTACCTACAAGTTACGTTTAGTGTTACTATTGATTCTCACGTTTCTGAGTTGATGAATATTTTTTTAATTATTTTAAAACAAAAACATCCTTAATTTTTACTTTTACTCCATGATTCGAAAGTACCTACTCCATAAGGCAAGTTGTTCAGCCGCGGAAAAACAACTATTTCAATTTCACGGTGTATAAAAGTAGAAGAAGTCCAATGAAACGTTGGATGGACTTTGTAAAGCGTGATATGGCAAAGAGTACCTACGAACAATTTAAGAAGACATGCTGCGCCGACCCCAAATGGATTGGGTTAAATAAGGGCAAAATAATGATGAATATTAGAAAAACAAGATGGCAGCGTATGTACAAACGATTCAAGAACAATTAATAGCTGAAATAGCTGTGGGTGTCGTAACAAGTATTAATCTGAATAGATTAAAATAATTATATACGTATTGAAAGAAAATATAAGAACGGGAAATACCCATTGCTAAATAAATGTTGTGTCATCACTTCATCATTATAATTCGAGGAAGATTAAATTTCATACAGAATTCTTTATCATTATGTATATATACTATCAATTAAGTAATGAATACGTCAATATTCAATATCCGTTCAAAACAGATTAGTCAGAAAGTTTCTGTAGAAAAATTAAGTATTGTTAGTGTTTTGTCATCATCTCTAATTATTATGATAACTTCTAACAAAACATACAGCATTCATAAGATTTATCTAATGTGTGTGTAATGTATCTTATATTCTTATGTAAATGTGTGTGTAATGTAATGTATGTGGTGTATGTAGAGTTTGAGTTTTTGGGTTTGTTTTTTGTTTGAGTTTGTGGTGCGCATACCAACGTGCTATCTCCAATCGGTGATGGAAGAAAGTTTTTGGCCGCAGGATGTGGTGTTCCGTCGCTTCCGCGGACAAATTCTCTAAGTATCGTACAAGTGAAGTGAAATGGTACTAACATAGTTTATAGTTATTTATACTAAAACAAATGTTTTTAGTATGTATATTTAGGTTAAGCTATTTGTCTATGGGTCTTTGTTACCTGAAAATAAATGTATTCTAATAAAATCTATTCTATTATATTAAAGTCACCTATTTACATACATACATAACATCACGCCTGTAATTCCCAAAAGTTTAGGTAGAGGTGTAGGTACCTAATAGTACACCCTCATTTCACCAGTTATGTTTATTAAACCCCACGTAAAAGGGGGCCCATTGCCGTCAAGAGGTCACAAATTCAGACTCCGTGGCTGCTACTGTTAGGTCTAGTCAAGTCACCTATATCACAGTGCCTGCATTATCTAGCCACTGTTACGAAGAAAAATAAGGAAAGTTTATTTGTAACAAGGGTCAGATAATGCACGCACTGACTGTACGAAGGTAAAACTACCTTATTTAATTCTTCAATCATTAGGTACCTTTAAGTTTTTATACCATGATTGGTCCATGCTATACCTACTTAGGTACTTATTAGTAGAAAACATTATCAAGTCATGTAGGTATTGTTAGATAGAGTACCTGCTGTGACAGGTGCGATGACAGGTGCGTAGTTTGATAAGCAAACCTGAACAAACGTGCGGGTTAGCTTAAAACATAACATAACATCACGCTGCATGTAATCCCGGGACTCAATAACGATAAGTTACAGTGGGAAAAAAAGAACATTGTGTTTACTGGGTTATCTTTAAGGGAAATCCCGAACATAGTTCAATAATAACTAATAATTGTTAGTAAATATTAATCAAAAGTCAGCGAATAAGTAATAACCACGTGCATATTTAGTAGGAATTCTATTTAAAACAAATCATACTCATAGTGCTGAGTAAGTAAATGATAATTAAGCTTTTTCGGGCACTCACTTTACAAAATTCTGCGAACAAAGACACCGCGATGTTTTTACGAGTAGGTATGTAAGTGGCGCTATTACTCGTTACTAAGTTTTTGATGAATAGACTTTTAAATACAAAGTTAGTGTCATCAAAATAATAAATGTCTAAACTGTAGTCATTGCAATAAATCCACAGTGAATATGAACCTAACATTTTTTAAAGTTGGCTACTCTACACTAGGTACTTTTTTTTTTCAACGACATGTCTTGTGAAAAGTATCAGTCGAATAAATTTTACGAATGTTAAAAGTAGTCGGTACTAGTAGCCTTGGCTATTCAAACAGATCAGGGCCAAAGTAAGCAAAATCTGGTCAGGCGAAGATTCACAGATAATTTAAATTATTATGGCAATTAATCCAAACACGATTGGACAATATTGTGTTCTGTCCTTCGTGTCCTGTTTCATTGCACGTCACAGGAACTGATGTTGCTGAAGATGCCAAACTCGTAACCAACATTTTTGCCGAGTAAACTGAACTTATAGATTGTTATCGACTTCCCTAAAGAAGCCTATAAATCATTATCTGTGCCTATAAATATTATCCTTATGTTGTTTGGTAATAATATCTCAAGCGAATCAAAAACACTAAGAAATACCTTTCTTATCAGACTTTCAGTCATTATATATTTTAATGTCGCAGCGCTCATACGATAGTCTTAGTATTTTGTTTTTCAACGAGGATATTTTTATTTCTCGTCTTATCGCCATTTTTTCACATTTTAAAATAACCATTAATTTGAAACACCTAACCTTGATTATCAAATGGCAGTAAAATAAAAATATCTATCGTACTACTCATTTCATTAATAAAAAAAGGAAATGACATTAAGTCTTTTTATCAGATTAAAATATTGTTTCATTCACAAAAAAATTAGATTAAGTATATCATAGAAGATAGAAGTTTCTTTAGGTATTATTAGCCGCAAGTTATCATAATTCTTAGAAGTAACAGTGTAGGTAGGCTAGAGAACTTTTTCCTGCTGCAAAGTTTTCCTTATCAACTCCCTTTGTACTGTGGGCAAACCCTCTATTATACAAGACTGTGTTGTGAAAGATTTTGCATAATTATAATTATAATGATAGGAATACGTAGTTATTTTACATGGATTATATTATTTAAATTATTTAAATAACCACTAACACACAACAAACACACACAGATCTAAATACCTATGTAACAGGCGGTTGGAGGAGGATGATTTTAAATAGTTAGGTTAGAACCAGATATTCCATCGACAATTTAGTTTATTTTTCCTTTTTGAAACAAGATGAAAATAGACAAAACGTACCTACTCAGGTAACCTTTTCCGGCTCGGTTGTTTATTTACATATTTAAACTTCGTGTATAAGTGTTAAACTTTGGGTCAAATAGGACAATATATATACTTTTTTTTTATTAAAAATATATATAAATATATTTTTATCATAATGTAATTGATTGTTGTTCGTTGGGAATTTCATAACTTACCTGTAAATTTTTTTGGGGGAGCTCCATGGCTAATAATAGCAGCCGATAGGGTCAATGTTCAGGTAAGCTGCTTGCCTGGCTCGGTCCACCCGGTGACCACCCCGTTACATTCAGAGTTTCCTCTGTGATCCACGGAAAGTACGCAAAGCCGCTGGACCCGGCAGTCATTGTAGATCTTTGGCAGGTAGACAGGTAGTCACTGACCCAAAAGTCTTTCAACGAGTCTTTCTAAGGGTAAGTAAGTAAGTACTATGTACTAACTGGATTGTGGAGGTCAGATAGGCAGTCGTTCGATGTAGAATACTGTTATGCAACTGCATCCGGTTAGACTGAATGCCGACCCCAACACAGTTGGAAAAAGGCTAGGCAGATGAGGATCTGTATAAGTTTTTGTATTGCATTTAATTTTACCTTGAGTAAATTGTGATATCAACTCTAAAGAATTACTGTCTGTACGGTCAAGATCCCTGCCCTGTCTTATTTAAAATATATAAAAACAAGTAATTTATCCTCCATTGCAGAAACAGAGTCGTTAGATATATTTATATGAATATGTAGTACACATAACAATGAATGTCTTTTTTGCTTGTGAATATCTGTCTTGTAGACATGGACTCTGGAAACTATAGTTTACGTAACAAACGATCGAATATATTTTTAATAAGCCAGATGTGGCTACCAGATTATCTATTATTAGGCCTATTTTGTTTCACGGCTGGTCAAATACTTCCCTCTCCTCCTTCCAATTCATCAGATAGGGAATCTATAATAGTCATCATGTCTGCTCAATATAAACAACATGTTCTACCAATATCTAATCTACCGGAAATATTAAACGATTTTGAGTGAAGATAATACCGATGTGCTTATCTAAAGAGCGTTCCAACAGCTTTGTTTAGATAATCCGTGTTGTACCGAACAGAATCGACTTCCCTTAGATAATGTGTTGTCATAATCGATTATAGAAATCGATTACGTCAGCCCTTCATGTGGTTCCGAACTAAATCAAATATTGTTGGTTGTTGAAGTGCCAAAATAGTTATTTTAACAGTTTCGTGATTACAAATTACAATTTTAGACTGATGTTTAAATTACATTGCAATTATACCTCACCTACCCAGCAGCACGTTTTACTTAGTAATAAATCGATTTGCTGCCAACAAGCAATTTATCGAGTTATATTTGACTCGGTATAGGCGAGATATCTCTTATCTAGAACTAGATCATTTCACAACGATCATGTTTAGAAATAATCTGATATTAAAAGTGGCATTATCTAATCGTCCGCCAGTCAATATAGCTGTCCACATTTACGCTGAGCACGTTTTAAGCTGAGATCCACAGAGAGCTACGTTTCTCTAACGCCTAACCGGCCTAACCCGTTTTATCCGGCTGTGTTTCAAGATCGCAAAGATAACAATGATAAACTTTGCATACCTGAATTGCAAGGTTTATCACTTAAAAACGTTATGATTATGAAATAATTTTCTTCTACGATATGCGTACCATTTTCATCTTTAATTAACATAGCTCTAAGTGTAGCACCACGGTTTTAACCTAAGCATAACAACAGAAACACGGATGATTTTTTGTTCTATTAACATCATTAGCGTTAGCTAGCATATTTTCAAGCGTAAAGTCATTGTCTTCACTGGAATGTAAGCACCGATGAGTCTCCGTAGGGTCATGTATCTTCACTTCATAGGTATGCATCGTTATTAACTACCTGAATATTTTACCTTCTTTGTCCAGCTTTTTCACTCACGAATGAAGTCACATCTCAGTAGCATCGCCAACTCTTATATCTTTTAGTGTACCACCGCCTCTGCCTCGTGTGGGTCGTTTATTTGTGGACGGCCGTACCCACTTGCACCGGAAGGGCCAGTTTTGCGTAACGACATAATCGCGTCGTGGACACCCCCCCTCCCAGCCCCATCTCCCAGTCTGCGGCCATGCCGCACCCAGGCAGACACGGCACAAGGGCGCGACCGCCACAAGTTCAAACTTTATCTACAGTGCAGCTTTTAGTTTACGATCAGGGTTTGCAATGTCAATGTGGATGTTTGTTACTCAAGAACTGCTGTGACCGTTTAGGTCAAAAAATAGAATGTACATAGTTAATTATTTTAGTTTATCAGATCGAAAAGATTCATAATCCAGTTTCCTGTATTGCAAATCAGACACAAAATCTCAGAAATATACTGGTAATGTTAAAGAAAGAAAGAAATTTTCTTATCTTTTTGAGGCTAATGAGTTCTTTGTAAATAGATTATAGTTTCTTCCAATCTTCCATTTAACCCTCTTTACCAAGATGATTTAGGTGCAAATAAGTGATAAGACAGAGAGCAGTAGTGGCTCAGTGGTAGCGGCCCCAACTTATGAACAGTGAGTCGTGGGTTCGAACCCAGTCAGGTGCATTACTTTGTGTAATTTATTTCATCACCACTGCTATCAAAACGGTGTAGGAAAACATCGTGAGGAAACGAACCAAAAAATTCGAAGACATGTGACATCTACCAATACGAACTGGGCCCGCGTGGTGGATCATAGCCCATCCCTCTCCTAGAGAGGAGGCCTGAGTCCTTGCAGTGGGAACATTATAGGCATCAGCCTATAATCATCATCATCATCAGATGATGGATGATGATGAAGATATGAATATTTTTTCTGCAAGAGATACTGCAATGTTGATTGTTAATTTATTCTTATCTACGTATATGAGTCCTCTTACCGAGTTATCATTAATCCAGCCTTATCCTACATTGCGGTTGGCTTCTATTGACGCCGATGGAACTGACGCGACCGTGTATTACCACGCATTTAGTGTCTGACTGACCCCAACAACTAGGCCAGAATATAACGATCTTGTAAACTGGTTTCAGTTTTGGCCACCATTATAGATATTTATATTTGTAACAACGGGATTGACGATGAAGGTTCAACGGCTCCGACACATCACTTGTGTCCGGTTGATGGCAATAGGCTCGCTCCATATTGCATGGGATTTATTTGTACAAAACAGGGGCAATGTAGTAACACATTTGAACAACGGTTCAGTGAAAATAGGTGTAAGATAGATAGGGTATAAGAGATGTCAGCAATATGGAAGGGGCCCGCACCCGCCCGTCGGGGTGTGGATTGTTCGAAAGAGATACCGCGGCCTCGGCACAAGGGCTAAGAAGGAACATGGGTGGTTTTTAGTCAGTAGAAGTCTGACACTCCCTTTCGCTCTGCCCAAGAGCGGGAGGGGTTATTCGATGATTATCTAGCCGACAAAAAAAAAATTGGTAGGGTATTTAGAATATTTTATGTCAAAAGCCTCTATAAGTAAGGATACCACAATGTTTTGATGGCCTGGATTCTATGAATAAGGACATTAAGCTTTGTGTATTTATTACTGAAAAACTTGGAATTTACACAAAGCTATTATGTCACAAGTTCACAACACAATGAATGTTTACTCTCTCGTGTGTTCTTGCGTATACCCAGCTGTTCCCGTCACAGGAAAAGATTCAATGAGTCAGATTACACCTGTTTCAATACCTACCGATATAAAAATGTAGGTACTGCAAGCGTTTTCCCTCAAGAATGTTACTGTTTTGAAACAAAGGACGCCACAAAGTTGCAGGTAAACAAAAGCGCGTGTTAAATGAGTTGTGATACTTTGCATTTCATAAAATTGAGTGATATCTTAGAGTACTAACTGAGGGATGGCTCCCACTGCCTGGGATGCGGGTTGTTCGAGAGATCATACCGCGGTCCTGGAACACAAAGGGCGCAGAAAGATCATGGGTGGTTTTTTGTCAGTAGAAGCCTGACACTCCCTTCCGCTCTGATGATGTCCCACCCTCTAAAAAAAATGAAAAAGTTAAGGATGGTTCCCATGGTGCTGTAGGGAGTCATCAAAAATGGGTAGTAGTTTTCCAGTTAATCTTAGACAACAGTACACTAACTGATACTGGTGAAGGTAGACAATGATTGTGGGTATCCCCACATCCCAATCATTGTCTACCTTCACCAGTGTCAGTTGATAGCAGCCGTGATTGTAATCACGGCTCATTAAGTTGGGTAATGAATGACCGGTTCCTTTCCTATATGAGAACAAATCAGGTGTAGGATGGCGAGATGTGCAAACGCCACTGTTGCAATCGCGGGTTGGGGCTGGCACAGGAACGTGGAGATTGGCACGAGCGAAGAGAGGTCTACACCCAGCAGTGGGTGAAGTGTAGGGTTTGTGGAACCAGACTTTGGTCCGATAGTACATTCGGTTTTTCCGAAAACGGGTTTCGTATAAGTAAAGTCAGGATACTTGGATGATGACAATGAGTAGAGATTTGCCTAGAAGTGACAAAAAAGTAGATGAATTTTCGTGTATTTTAACTAACTCCGATCACTAAATTCTGTTTACCGCTGTTCAGAGTGTTTACAATAGAGGTGATTACAATTCACCTTTTTAGCGGTCATTGCAGGGCGTATAAATTCAGCAGCGGATATTGAGCTGATACGTTAATCTTGGTATCTGTCTATGTGAGCTCTCGACTCACCGAAATACGATGGTGTTTAGGTGTTAGTGTTTATCGAAACACATGTGTATAGCACGTGGATTCTTATCTGATATCCAGTTATCGGATATTTTGATAACGATTCATTCAATACGATGGATATCACGTGTTACGGGTTGAAAGTGGTACCACATGCACTGGCCCGAAACTCTGAATCTATACTAATAATATATGTTAGCTTGTATGTAGGAGTAAATCTTCGAAACTATTAAACCATTTGAAAAAACAAGTAAAATGAAGAATTTTCGTCGTCATTTTGTGGGGTATTAAATTTTTTTGTTTGATTTCGTCAGTGGTGTCTAAAAAGGTTTTAAAAGGTAATTCGAAACGACAAATCGTTTAAAAAGTCGTATTATAAGAAGAGACTGAAAATTAGTTTTTTGCTTTACAGTTTTTTTAGTCGAGTTCTTTAAGTTTTTTTAATTACCTACTTACTTTTTCCACGTCTCCTTCGAGTCAAATATTAATTAATCAGCGACTAGCCACAATTACGCCGGTAGAAAGCTGCATAACTAATTTGACATCAAGCCAATGTAATAGCTTTGCGGCTCTGTCCTCAGGAAATATGGAATGTCTTAATCTTGGCAATGGGCAGGGGCTGTCGGTGCGGTCAAGGTGAAGGTTTCTAATGGGCATTGCAGTAGTCCCACGGCCAAGGGCGAGCCGTGTGGGGTGTGGCAATCGTTGATACGCTATCATTTATCATAAGTATTATTTAGCCATGTAATAAATTTCGCGTATCGGGTATCATCGGAGCGCATTATGCAAAGTGTTTAATGAAATTCAAGCATTCGTGGAAGAGTGAAACGTCAAAGTGTGGAATTTACAGTCCTTGTATAGGGATGTTTTCTGACTAAAAAGAATGAGGAGACTGAGGAGCTCGTGGCTTAATAAGAACTGCTACTCGGGTCGATCTCTAGGTAAAGCTATGCTTGCCTAGGTCGGTCTGTGGATGGGTGACCGCCCGACATACCGAGTTTCCTCCGTGCCTCGGTAAGCACGTTAAGCTGTTGGTCCCGGCTGCCATTTATAGATCTTTGGCAGTCGTTACAGTCAGTCAGTGACCTGAAATTCTGACATCCAGTCTTACCAAAGAGTATCGTATTACCTAGTATTAACTGGGTTGTGGAGGTCAGATAGGCAGTCGCTCCATGTAAAATACTGGTATTCAGCTGCATCCGGTTAGACTGGAAGCCGACCCCAACATAGTTGGGAAAAGGCTAGGCAGATGACTGACTAAAAAGAATATGATTCTAATGAGTCCGTGTGTTAGATTATCGAAAAATATTGGACACGTATTTTTTGTTTTATCAAATCAATAAAAATTGACGAAGATAAAACGCGTCAAAGACTTGACGTCACTCACCGGTAAAAAATGTCATACTAATGTCTTAGAATATGACGTCACACGAGTTTTCAAAGCACTGTATCGTCTTCATTGTTTGTTTACGTGAAAAAAGAAAAAATACGTGTCCAATATTTTTTGGAAATCTATCTGACGGACTAATTAGATTTTTTTAGTTAACTACCCTATTGTCTAATGGAGTAAATGATAGCGTGACGGTTGACAGAAGAGAATAGAAAAAAAAAATATGTGTTGTGACGACCGCAAGTGACATGGAACCTGCGGGTTGTTCGCAAGAGATACCGCAGCCTCGACATAATGGGCTAAGAAGGAACATGGGTGGATTTTAGTTAGAAGAAGTCTGACACTCCCTTTCGCTCGGCCCTAGAGCGGGAGGTGTTAATTGATGATTTCCCACACCCAAAAAAAAAATAAAAGTGACATGGGACAAGGGCAGGAATGGGATGATGATGAATTGGTTTATAGACTTAACTATTCCTTATTGCCCAGAAGAGAAATAAAATCAGAAAAACCCGTCGACCAGTGATATGAATTCGATATTTTCTTGTTTTGAAAAGCTGTTGAGCTGTTGAGTTTACCCAGCTAGACTGTAAAGTGTATCAGGAGATACACTTTTCAGTCTAGCTGGGTAGACTTCATGAATAACTTTCTCATGTAACCTGTTGTTATTTAATTTAGACAATTATCTTATTGTAGCGGAATTATTCTCACGGACAGTTGATATAATTTGATCCGTGAGATTTACCAATCTCAACAATATGACTGGATGCGATCGATTTCCTACGGAACTACAGTCGTAGCGTCAGTGTGTTGGTATGTATAAAAAATAATTCACATAGATGTGTCAGACAAAACCAACACGCCATGTTTACTGTTTTGACATAAATTTTTCCTTGAGTTGCCTTGTTTTGGTGCAGAATATTTAATGATGTCTCTTTAGTTTCCGCATAGAAATTAAAACTCTATCTCTATTATAATTATAATACACCCATATTTCAACAACAACATCCATATTTACTTTTGCAACTAAGATTTAACTTTGCTATTACATATTATATAATTTTGACCCATGGATACACATCTTACAGACTAACATAAATACATAATAAAATAATCATCCAGTCTTGTTTAAGTGCACAAACTGCTACTGAAAAAAAAAATAAATAATGGGTATTATTTGTTTTTTTTTTCTCCGCTTCGGGAATCAAACTTAGGACCTAATGCTCAGCGTAAGGTTTTAGACCACTAGACCAACAAGGCAGGCTATTTATCTCTCATAGCTAAAATAGCTACATAATATCGCATAACAAATTCTAGTCATCTCACACGATTACGGTCAGCCAAGCATTTGATACATGACGTAACCCGAGCGCGCAGTGTGCCTACTTGCCTAGCTAATTTAATCCAGTTCACATGACGGTGCCACTATTATCGCGATGTAATCTAGGTGTTAATTGTGTAACTAACAGGTTTAATTAGCTGCATGTCAGTGGTTGAGAAATAAACAAATGAGCATCGAGTGGAAAAATTGGGAGCAGTGGCGTAGCAGCCAAATCGAGTGGTCATTCATTCTTAGAACTAAACTTATGTCCGTAGGTGCTAAAGAGTAGAAAACGCTCGAAACAACGCCCGAATATACGGGTTTCGTTGTTATAGAGTAGAACCTTTTTTTTTTTTTTTTTGGGGGGTGGGAAATCATCAAATAACCCCTCCCGCTCTTGGGCAGAGCGAAAGGGAGTGTCAGACTTCTACTGACTAAAACCACCCATGTTCCTTCTTCGCCCTTCATGTCGTGGCCGCGGTATCCCTTGCGAACAACCCGCAGCCTCGACAGGCGTCGGCCCTTGCGGGCCCCTTCCATGTTGCTGACATCTCTTTGAGGCGCGCGTGGAACACGAACGCGCCGTCGACACGGCATAGAGTAGACCCTCAGAATCGTAGCGGAAGCGTAGCAGATTCGTAGGTAAATCGTAGCAAATCAGTAAGGATGTAGTAGCGGAACTGTAGTAGATGAAGCGATGGCGTAGCAGATCTGTGTCGATGGCGTAGCGGAAGTGTAGCAATATCGTAGCGAAAGTTTAGTAGAACCGTAGCGGAAGCGTAGCCGATTCGTAGGTAAATCGTAGCGTTGTCTTAGCGGAACTGTAGTGACTTTTTAGTGATACCGTAGCATCCGTAAATAAATTGTGGTTGAATAATATGTTTAAATGTAAGTGAAGAAAAAGGTATATATAATACGAGTATGTAAAGATCGGATTACTTTTATTCTGCCGAACAAAAGCAAACCTTGCCTCTTTTGTATTCATAGCTTTGCTAGTGCAAGTGCTAGTATGGCATTCACGGAGTGATACATAGGTATACAATTAAAAACATACCGAGGATGTTTCATTCAATAACTTTACCGCAGTTCCTCAATATTCTTGAATCATCCGGTTTACGCAATCGATCCAATAATTTCGAAATACTTATTTCTTGACGTCACTTATAACAATTAGTTGGATTCCTTTCGTTCACCGATTACTGTACAGTTTCCTAATATATTTATTCAATGTTAAACTGTCAGTAAAGGAAAAACGGTGGTGCCATATCTTTTGCTTGCGTCATTCTTTCAATATAATTGATAATTGCACCACCATTGCTCTCAAAAATCGGGAAGGAAAACACCGTGAGGAAACCAAATATTCGAAGACATGCGACATCTACCAATCCGCACTGGGCCCTCGTAGTCGATTATAGCCCACTTCCTCTCAAAGAGAGGAGCCTGTGTCCCAGAAATGGGGACATTAATAGGCGGATGATGATGATGATGATTGTACGGACAGTTTCCTTGTCAGAATTACGAACGGACGGCGCTGTTGGCGCAGTGGCTGAGCGATTGGACTGCTGCGCTGCGTGTCGCGGGTTCGATCCCCGCACGAAACTTATATTTGCATGGCCTACAGATAGTTGTTTCAGGTCTGGGTGTTCTGTGTATGTGAGTTTAAATGTTTGTAAACGCACCCACGATACAGGAATTCCTAGTGTGGGGCAACGTTTTTAAAAAAAAGACAAAAAAGACGAACCTTACATCTTTACTCTTTTAGCCTCTTTCACATTCATATATTTCATCATACACGAACTCCGGTTGCGAGTACCTGACGTCTCTGAAGAACATAACCTAACCGTTATAGGCATACAATACAACGTTACAGAAAGTATTAAAGACATGTTAAACCATTCAACGAGATAACAACTACGTAAGCCAGTAGGGAAATACTGTAAGAAAGGGCGGCAATGAAGGATAAACAGCAATAACTTGGACATAACATGCTGTCGGCTCTTTTGATCAGCTTAGTTAACTACAAATGCCACAATTAGAGCGGGCGCCACATAAACTGGCCGAACAGCAATATAAGCCAGCTACAAATGGGTCCGGGTCTCAAATTATGATTTACAGCACTTTGCTCTGTTGTCATGTGGACACTACAGGTCGACAGTTCTACTTAACATCACGCCTGTTTGTCCTTTTGGTTAGGCAGAGGTGTACCTAATGGTACACCCACATTTCACCAGTTACATTTAAGTCCCATGTAATAGGGGGCGAGCCTTTTGCCACCACCGGGCACAAAATAATCCAGACTAGTGGGGGCTACGGAGAAATTCCTGATGGAAAAGCCAATGTAACTTTTCATGACCCGGGTATTAAACCCAGGACCTCATACTCAGCAGTCGCGCTTGCGACCACTGGACTACCAAGGCAGTCTCTACAGTTCTTTCACAGTGATATTACCTGATTATCAGTTTATAATGTCTTTCTAAAAGCATATCGGCCCATTATGTTTCCACGACTGGGACACAGGCCTCCTCTCTGTGGCAGGGCATGGGCTGTAATATCTTTATATATATAATTCTTCTGTATGTGTGTTTGCCACTGAACTCCTCCTAAACGGCTGGACCGATTTGAATGAAACTTTTTGTATGTGTTCAAGTGGATTCTAGAATGGTTTAGGTTCACAATTGGAGCCAGTAGGTGGCGCTGCTGTCCGAGCAGGACGACGTCTGCCAGGTCCGCTAGTATTTACCTATATAATTCAGTTACCGATCTCACATTTTTTGGTTCTAGAAGATTAGATAAATTACAGAAAGTAATGCGCCTTTCGTCAGAGATTCTGGGATTACCAATAGGATTTTGATATTCCGATTATCCGATGTATCTCGGATATCGGCCGTTATTATAGTCATAGCAAACCGCAGGAATACAAGGAAGGACAAAAATTATGTTGGTTTTAAGGAAATATGGACTCTAATGTCATGTACCAGCGTGCACATGATTTATTTCTTCCAGTTACCTGGTAGCTAATGTACCGTTAGGTGCCTTTAGTCATCTACAGACCACTTTAGGTTTGGAGACCGATTTTATGACGCATGTGACTAAAAGAGTTATAAATGGTGATGAATGGAGAGGAAGAGGAAGGCCAACGAGAAGTTTGATGATTGTGTGAGAACTAATTTGAAAGAGAAAGTAGTAAATGATGCACCGACTTCTGACAGGAGATATAAGAAGAAGAATGCTTTGCCAAGGAGAATAGCAGAACATGACTACTAATATCCTTACAGATTATTACGCAATTTGTGGGATACTAGCTTCGAAAGCAGATTTTTTTAATAAAAATAATATCACGCCCGTGATTTCCAGAGGTACACCTACATTTCGCCAATTAAGGGTAACGTTTTTCAAACAAACAAAAAAAGCTAATGTGCTGCTATTTATTGTTACTTAAAGTGTTATTACACTGCATGGCATGAAAATAAACAAGAAATGGACTGTAGACACGTCATTACATAATTATGCACGTGAATTTACACTTAGTTTGTAAACAAATTGAAACACGTGTTTTTAAACGAATATGCAAAATGTAACGTGATAATGTTTTTCTTTATTATGATAATTTGTTTTGTTAAGGATAAGTTTGAGATATTCTTCTCACTAAACAGAACAATAATTGTAAGTTTCGTGTATTTTAAGTGAGCAAAAATATACTCAGCTTCGTTGACAGAAATAGTAAATATGAGCGTCGGGGATGCGGGTTGTTGCGTCGGGGTGGCGGGTTGTTTGAAAGAGATACCGCGGCCTCGACACAAAGGGCTAAGAAGGAACATGGGTGGTTTTTAGTCAGTAGAAGTCAGACACACCCCTACCGCTCTGCCCAGAGTGGGAGGAGTCATTTGATGATTTCCCATCCCAAAAAAAAAAAGTATTCTAATAATGTAATAATACTTTGATGTACGTGCCATCTATCTACCATCTGAAGCGAACACTTATTTTGATTTGATTTTAATTACTTACTTCTAAAATCTTTGAGTTAAATAAAACCTAATGTCATTAAATCGGTGTTATCTTGATTCATATCACGAATAAGCAATTTGATAATGCTGGGAGGGGTGCTCCCGTGCTCTAGTAAGACACTGACACTGTTCTTATTAGCGATGACCTCCAAACCGATCAGGTCAAAGGTATCATTAGTTTCCTTACCTACTTTGTTGTTACAGTTTCAGCCAAAGCAAAGCAGTGGATCACTAACACCTGTTATATACAAGAGTTATAAGGATCAGTAATTGCAACCCTGCAGCATGCAGCAATTACTAATCAGGTTTGATCAGTCATTGCTTCGAGAAAGAGGTCAATCGTCGAATCCGACTCGGGTGGGTAGCGTTCGGGAAGTTGCGCGTATCTTTTCGTGGACGTCTTTTGGCTGAAATGATGATGAATTGCAACCCACGTTGTGGTTTGTGGTGGTAACTTTTGCCTTGCCCTTGTTCTGTTACTTGGGGTCGGCGCAATACGTATTTTTTGTTCTATGTCAACCAACGTCCAACACGCTGTTATTTTTGTATTCCTTTTTCTTTTGTAAAATTAAATAACACAATCGATCTATCTTTTCTCTGGTCTTCTTTTCCAACTTTATCAACAGTAATTTATACCTCAACCATCATCATCCTTCAAGCCGAAAGATGTCCACAGCTGGACAACGGCCTCCCCCAAGTGTCGCTACTTTGACCGGTCCTGTGCGATCTCGCATTCAGCGGTTTCCGAAACTCAATATTACCAGAAAATTCGGGTGACATTTTACTTTATCTTTTCAGAGGTTTTTTGTACCTCCTGTAGACTAGCTAGCCTAATAATAAAACAGTTGGTTATTTGCGCTTCACTGCTTTTTTTTAAGAGTCTAAACTCTAAACCATTCATAACTTAATTAGAAGTCTGTAAGATTACGTCATTGTTGTTCATTCTGACTCAAGCTAGATGAATAATCCGCATTTGTTCAAGTATTTAGCGCATTATATACCTTCCTGTGTTTCGGAAGCATTTGCCCAAGTGTGGCTGACCATTTATCATACTTTTATTAATTGTTCGAAACACACACTCAACTAAATTACTCATTTGGATAAGTACTAACAGCTGGTTCGGTAAAGTTATTTGATACATCGAACGGCGTAGTTAGTGTCGAGTTTGTTTGCACTGACACTTACCTATCTTGGACTCGTAAAACGTGTTATATACGTATAGGTAGGTACTAACTAATTACTTTGAGGTTTTTCCTCGTTTAAAATTACGTTTAGTGTCTTTTTAACCTTGCAATTAGGATTTGTCTTTGCATGAAGCGCTTAGTAAAACGTGCTATGATCATCTTCCTTATCTATGTGATAACAAAGACTGTTTTATGTAAATCCTAAATACACTAGGCCGCACGTCAGTGGTGGTAAAACCAGTACAAGCTGGCCTCTTAATCTATTCAAAGGCTAACTGACTTTATTGGGGAGGTTCTTCAGAAAGTTCAGGTGCGTAGTACTAGTACCTATTCGCGGGCCTCGTCCACGTCCATCAACGAGGAAGACGTAAGGATAGTAGCAGGTGCACGTGGTGTTCTGTAGTTTCTGCCTACCACAATGGAAAAAGGCGTGAGCTTTTGTACCTATGTATGTATACAGTGTGTTTGGTTAACGGCTACCGATACTTTAAGGGTATACATACACTCATTTCTATCGACAAATACACGTTTATAAATACTCCTAACCAACCACCCCGCGAATGGCGGCCATCTTGTCAACCAAATACACGGTCAACACTAGACCAGCTCAAGCTCCACTTGTGCTTTAGGTAGACCGCACGGCGCACGCAGTAGGTCTCAAGGGACTGAACATGGGCTGATCGACTATATGGCTAGACAAAATAAAATGTCAAAAATAATAGGCAATTCATTAAAGCCCTCGCGTGATACATTTTACAAATTAATTGCCTTGTTATCCAAATAGACGATCTTATAAATATTATAGTTTATTTAATTGGTCTGGGAGAATTAATTGTCGCCATTGTCGGACATAATATGGTGAACAAATTTGAGTGTTCCTGTAACCTTCAGTGTGACTGGCATTGAACTTGCACTGGCGTATGATAATGATGATCAAGGTTACTGGTTTCATGTTAATTTCCATCTAGTTGGGAAGTATTGGAGTCTCCATTTTGTTGTGTGTGTATACAATGTATAGCCTTAACAATGGTCGCCTTTTTACACCGTGTATATATCCTTTAATTTAGTGTGCAGTCAAGAATAATAATGTATTAATTAACAAGCTGCTCGCCGCTTGACGAGTTGCCATAGAAACTTTCAGCCTCTTTTAACTGCTTCTGGGGATAAATTGTCAAAAAAAATTAACTGCTTTCTATCAATGTAGGAAAATAACTAAATTGCATGCTTTAGATCTTTGTGGACTATCCGTCAGTGAATCAGTCCATTTAGGATTTTTAAAGTAGATATAATGTGTGTTGCGTAGAAGTTTATCGATCATCACAACATAAAGAATCTACTCACCAGCGTATATGGATCAATTAATTATCTATTGGCCACCTCTTCACCACCCACTAGATAAAATATTTTGACATATTCCTACTCCTACGCATCCAGACCGACTACAAATTGACGATCAATGTCGCCAAACAGTCGCAAGGACCATTGCTAAAGATATTTCATCATAGATATTATGAACTGACGTTTTATAACATACAACACTTACCACCTCGGATAACCAACACATTGCACTATATGCGATGCAGTACCCAGTTTATATACTGGCAGACGGCCAAATTTGGAACTAAGTTTGAAAATGTATATCATTTGACGTTTCGTTGACGTTTATTGAGACCAGTAGCGCCACTAAATCGTCTCAAGATTGACTGGTCAGCATTTACCAAGCTATTTGTGACAATATGTTATTTATTATTGTACACATAATAGTTATTTGCACTTAATATCATGTTTCGGTATCTTTGATTGAACGTGATGTTTGCATTTTGTGTGGTATTTACATACGTGATTACGTGCATGCTTAGTACAAAATTGACGTAGGTCTATATTGCCAGTAAGTGGTAGCGAGCGGATAAGAATTCAGTATGCGAAGGGTGACATGATACCCTAAAAATACTATCGTAGAAGCACGTAGAAGGTCATAATAGTTTAGAGTACAGCCTTAATTTTGCTATTAGATAGTTATGCTAAACAACAATACAATACCACAGATACTCTTATTACACAAGATCTTTGTTCTAGACGCTGAAGCAACTGTAAGAGAAGTCTTTGTTTAGCAATGGGATCAACAAAGAAGCTATAACTAAGGGTTTAGCAGATGCAAACATAAACATGAATGTTACTACTAAATTGTATAACGCATAAATCGAGCATATACCTCTGAATCAGAACCCTAACGCGTTTAAACGATCATTTTATTAGCCATGATTATGCGATCAACGACAAAGAGTGAATCATTCAGTGCACGCGCACTGAGTTTGCACCGAGCCACTTGAGTCGGTATCACTGTATCACATCATCACCCTTGGCTCGCTTCATTCAGAGTGTAACAAGTTTTATTTTATTTTTATCGCTTTTTTCGTGACCGTTGTGAATTTCTCGTTTATGATGATAAGATTAAAGATATTTAGTATTTTCGTTTTCCGTAGTTTTACTTTAGATTTTATGTTACGTCATAGTTATCTACGTATTTAGAGATAGTGTTTTCGTTGAGTTAGGTAAATTAATTGAGATTATTTTAGAGGTAGTTTTAGTGCATCGAACTTGACATTGTCATACTTATTTAATGGCACGTTTATGTACAAAAGTAGTAGCCTACATACTACGGCTAACAGCGCATCTTTCAATCTAAAGGAAAAATGATTTAAAACAAAAGATTTTACCTGTGATATTTTCAGTAGGTAGGTATCTGATCCTTTTAAGTACGTATACTAATTTGAATATTTGGACAATTAAACAGATAACGAAGGCTTAATTTTGCAATAAATGTTGGCGTGTTAATAATATATTGAGACAAAGAAGTACGTAAACAGCTTACGTCATCATTTGAATATAAAGTTGACGCAGCAGCACCGATGAAATCAACCCTAGTGTCTCACCTACCCACATATTATTAGGTATGTTACATAACTCCCTATCTTTTCACATCCGTGGTTGATGTCTCTAACAAGGCCTTTCCCAACTGATAGGCTTGATGCAGAAGTCTGTGATAAATAAGAATGCGAATACGGTGACACATCTGTATGTACTATACTATGATATTGGATGACTTATTTCCGGTATTGGCTACTATTTAGATATTGGAATTATCAAGCAACGGTAACCTGAGCATATTGTATAATGATAACTTGCTTCGGTGATGTAAAACATCGTGAGGAAGCCAGTATGCCTGAGAGATATTTCTCGACGACATGTAGCCAAGTCAGAGCCACGGCTGCAGGGCTGTTCGAAAGAGCTCCCGCGGCCCTGGAATATACAGGACTAAGAAGGAACAGGGGTGGTTTTTAGTCAGTAGAAGTCTGACACTCCCTTCCGCTCTGCCCAAGAGCGGCAGGGGTTATTTGATGATTTCCCACCGCCCAAAAAAAAAAAGAGGCATAGGGTATAAAAACTCTCGACACCAGGTTAGGCGTTAACCACACGATGAATAAAGAGTTACCTTTAAGTGCCTATTATGTAAGTTACAAAATAGTTCGATAATGCCTTTCACTTTCTATAAAAAACCTAGGTAGGTAGAAACATTAAATGAAGAAGTTAAGAAAAGAATTTATGGAGGCTATAAAGCTGAGGCACATTTGTTTCTAGGTAATGATTTTTCATAATGATGCAGGATGCAATTATATTCACTTTTCCTCGTATAACAACTTTGCAGAAAAAACTGGCCTATCATTTTCTTTCCTTACCAATAAAATACTTTATAATCAAAGCATAATTTGTTTATAGGTACTTTTCCTTAAAAAAAACCAAGTTCTTAGGTACGCACGAGACAACACAAAAATAGCTGGATTTTGAAATTTAAATCCTTAACATCAAGATAAAAAACTATTTATAAAAAAAACTGTGTTCATTCGCTGAATATCGTTCGCAGAGGTCACGGGTGCGCCTGCGCAGAAGGCGCGGGCGTCGATTACTTCCTTATTAGACGGCGCCTTACAAGCGCCCCCTCCGAACTACGATGTCACTCGATTAATACAAATAACTCCATGAAATAACACGTAGATGAGCACGTTCGGTGCAAATATTATGCTCTTTTGTTTATAAATATATTAGGTAATAGAGCGTAGTATGTTTTCCGTTGAAGGAAAACATGGTGTAGAAACCTAGATAGGCTGGAAACTTCCAGCAAGATGCAGTGGAAACAGGTGGACTAATACCGTCATCGAATGGCATCCAAGTGTTGGTAAAAGAAATGGGGTTATCCGTCGTCGGCGCGATAGGCCGACGACATAGTTGCCATCGGGGGAAAAACCTGAAAGATGTTGGCACAGGAACGTGGAGAGTGGCTCAAGAAAAGAGAGGCCTATATCCAGCAGTGGGTGTATTCAGGCTGTGAATGTTCAAGGCAGTTCTGTCTGTTATACTAAATAACTTTCTGTACTTATTGGTACGTACCTAAGTAGACAGGCAGAATTAGATAAGTCTAGACTAGGCGATCCGCACCAGCTTCACCCGGTGATAGTATTTATATTCATATCTTTCACTCCACCTATTGCTGAAAACTGCATTAAAATCCGTTGCGTAGTTTAAAAGATCAAAGCGTACAAACAGCGGGAACGATTTTTTTAACCGACTTCAAAAAAGGAGGAGGTTATAATATGTTCGTGTGTATGTAATTTTTTTTTTTTTTTTTTTTAATACTACACAAAGATTATACCTAAGCCTGGAATCGCAGTTCCGCCTTGGTCAATACTCTGGCCAGTTTACCTCCTCTTTAAGAAGAGATGCCTTTGCCTCGCAGTGGGACGATAATCAGCTGGTATTGTTTGTTAGTTGTGGATAGGTCATTAATTCATTATCAATACGTCACTCTGGAGTTGTCGTTAAGTCTGGCCTTTAATCTTTGTGATGTCAGCTGACGATCAGCTGTTGATATAACTTGATGAACTTTGAAATTGAATACGGATGCAAGCAGTTTACAAATGTCTGGCTGATCAACTGAAACGGCAAGTAGGATTAATTATTCTGTAATGGTTTCATTTCGTATTATATTCGATGTATGAGCTTGTGGCTAAATAATGTCAGTCGCTCGGTTCAACCTTCAGGTTAAGCTGCGCTTGTCTAGGTTGGTCCTTGGATAGGTGACCACCCATTACGTAGCAAGTTTCCTGTGAGTTTCGGAAAACATTATCAGCTTTCATTTATTACATCTTTGACAGACGTTACAGGTAGTCCATCATCTGTGTAGCCTTTTCCCAACTATGTTGGGGTCGGCTTCCAGTCTAACCGGATGCAGCTGAGTACCAGTATTTTACATGGAGCGACTGCCTATCTGACCTCCACAACCCAGTTAATACTAGGTAATACGATACTCTTTGGTAAGACTGGATGTCAGAATTTCAGGTCACTGACTACCTGTAACGACTGCCAAAGATCTATATATGGCAACCGGGACCAACAGCTTAACGTGCTTTCCGAGGCACGGAGGAAACTCGGTATGTCGGTCGGTCACCCCTCCACAGACCGACCTAGGCAAGCACAGCTTAACCTAAAGATCGACCCGAGTGGCAGTTCTTATTAAGCCACGAGCCGTTACAGGTAGTCCAGTGACCCAAAAGTCTGACAACCAGTCTTATCAACCGGGTATCGTATTACCTAGCACTGACTGGGTTGTGGAGGTTATCCGGTTAGACTGGAAGTCGATTTCAACATAGTTTGGAAAAGGCTGGGCAGATGATGATAAGATGCAGCGTAGATCCATAGATGGGTTTTTTGTTATTGCACTCTAGTTAAAGAGCATCGATAAAATAAAACACATTCAGTGAAAACCCACTCATGCGATACTTAGGTCAGAGCGGAAATAAAACGCAAATCCTGTCATTTCAGCAATGATTTACACCTGAAACGCTCTTGAGAATGTTTACGATTGCTTGTTTATGAAAAACGTCAATAAATAGAATCTATAATAATGAGTAAGTCATCATTAATTTATTCACATCTGTGAGTTCTGCGACAGTTTTTGTATCTAACACTAGCGGACGTCCCGCGGTTTCACCTGCGTAGTTCCCGTTCCCGTTGGAATACAGGGATAAAAAATTGCCTATTTCACCCGGGAATAGTGTAACTTCCCAACGGTGAAAGAATTTTTGAAATCAGTCCAGTAGTTTCGGAGCCTATTCGTTACAAACAAACAAATCTTTCCTCTTTGTAATATTAGTGTAGACTGTTGAAACTGATGAAACGTTCTCATGTTTTCTGCCTGATTTCAATGTAGTAACTATTTTTTAGGGTTTCGTATCCACAGGGGAAAAACGGGACCCTATTACTAAGACTTCGCTGTCTGTTCATCCGTCTGTCTGTCCCCAGGCTGTATCTCAAGGACCGCGATAGCTAGACAGTTGAAATTTTCACAAATTATGTATTTCTGTTGCCGCTATAAGAACAAATAAGTACTAAAAACAAAATAAATATTTTGTTTTTAGTATTTGTTCTCGGCTCCCATACAACAAAAGTGATTTTTTTCCCGTTTTTTTACGGAACCCTTCATGTGCGAGTCCTATTCGCACTTGGCCTGTTCTTTTATATATTTAAGTGCATAAAGCATTAAGCATACAACTGTACAAAATGCGTTAGGTACGGCGACATTGCACAAAACGTTCTTTATCCCCCATAGAAATAGAGGGTCAGACCAGACCGGCGGGTGTAGTGTCTGATGGGCTACTGCCCGATAGAAGTCGCAGATAACTTACATCCTGTTCTTTATACTCCTACACATTCTGACAGACATCAGCAAAAAGTCTAGTTTTTTTGGCTTAGTTCGCTAGGTTCAGTAAAAAGATTTACTTGACCTTCAAAAGCTGATAATCAACATTCTAAGATCCTAGCTAGCCTAGACTTACCGATGGTCTAGCAAAGCGAAATAATAGAAAATCAAAGATTCGTTTGAGAACACTGAATTTTATCATGATCCATTTTTTTATATTAGTAGGAAAGTTTAGTGTGAATGGATGCAATGTATGGATGTGTTTTAACGTAAACATGCGAATGAAGCCGCGGGCCTAAGCTAGTGATCCACAAAAATTCGATACAACTTAAATATCAACCAAAAAACTCATACTACTGTTCATTCGTATAATAGACCCAATTGTTGATCCAAGGACGGACGTCTCATGAATAAATCATAAAACACAGCAAACTACACACTTTGTACTAGCAATCACAACAATAGTTATCATAGTTTATTGATTTGAATATTAATTATGTTCGTCGTACTTTACTTACAACGCATTAAGCTTAGCTTGGTCTACCTACTAGGGATGTTACGGAGGTGGTTCTATCGGAACCGAAGTCGGAATCGGAGTTTTTAAATTTGGTTTGTTGGAGTCGAAACCGGCATCAGAATCGGAGTCTGAGGCGGATCCCGAGATGGTGGCAGAAGAGAAATGAGTTAAGAGGGAGCGAACTTAGTAAAATAAAATAGTAGTTGACCGCGTCTACCACACTCTGCAGCCGTTATTATCTGATATGTTTCGACCTCCGATTAAAACTTCCGATTTAAAAGTTCAATCGATCGGAAGTTCCGACCTATCGGAATCGAAGTCGAGGCTCCGTAAGTAAGTAAGTAAGTAAGTGTTTATTTTGCAAATATGGGTACAGTACATGGTGATATAAACAAATGAGTGGCAGGTTCAGCCATATTTTACCAAAAGGCATGCAACAATTATAATTTTACGCTAACACAATAAAAGCAATTAATACGAGTAGTTTTGAATCACAAGTTACATAGATCATTGCAAGACAATTTATACAACGAAAGAGTGCATTTGTCAAAATATTGTTCAAAGCTGGACTATCATTAATTACCTACATTAAAATTAAATTAGTAATCATTGGAATTTATTAGAATAACAAATAATATAAAGAAATTGAATAATTTGTAAAACAGATTAATTAATTATATAAAGCGAAAATGTCAAAAAGATTAATATAGGTAGAAATATCAAACATAGAAATATAAAACAAATAAATTATTTATGTCAAAATTCAATAATGTCAAAACGAATATAAATATGATTTATAGAATAAATGTCAAATATTTAAGTAAATTTATCATTCATAAAATCTTTCTCATTGAGGAATTCGCTGACAGTATAGTAAGCTTTGAGCGTCAAAAAGTTTCGGAGCCTGTTTTTAAACAATGACAGTGGCAACTCCCTCCATTGTTTGGGTAATTTGTTATAAATCGTGGAAGCCATGCAATAGACACTCTTGCGCATCAGTGCCGTTTTGGCCGGATAAGAACATATTAGATTATTGTCGCGTCTATTACGTGGAACTACGTCAGCCAGAAGTTTAAAACGATTTGGATTCGACTTTACAAACACAGCTACCTCTATTATGTACAGGCTAGGGAGTGTCAATATTTTGTGCTGTTTAAAGTATGGCATGCAACTATCAGTAGATTGAAGTTTGAACATGGCCCGTAAACATCTTTTCTGGGCTTTAAAAACTGTCTCTCTTTCGACTGAATTTCCCCAAAATATTATTGCGTAACGTAGGTGGGATTCTACTATGCCATAATAAGCAGTAACAAGTGCATCCATGTAAATTATTGACGATAGTGAATATAGAGCGTATGCGGACTTACTAATTTTTTTTCAGGTTTTTGTCTATTACGAGTCCCAGAAATTTAGTATTTTCTACTTCTTCTATTACTTCATTGTTGTAGCGTATATTAGGACTAATTCTAGAAATCCGCTGACAAAAATGTATAAGTTTGGTTTTTTTCAAATTTATTTTTAAATTATTGGCTTCTAGCCAATTAACAACATTTCTTAAACTATTGTTAATGTCATTTTCATACGTTTCTACACTTTTACATGGTATCGTCACAGTACTGTCGTCTGCAAACAGTGTTATTGGTTGGTCAATGCATTCAGGTAAATCGTTTATGTAAAGTATAAATTCAAAAGGACCCAATACGCTCCCCTGCGGTACTCCAAACATAACTTCACGCTCTGAGGATCGATGTACCTCTTCGCGCTTGCTAACTGGATTAATTTGACAAATTTCAGTTATTTGTTTTCGGCCTTTAAGGTAGGACTCAAAAAGACTAAGTACATTGCCCCTAATACCATAAGCTTCAAGTTTTCTCAAGAGAATCGCAAAATCTACGTGGTCAAAGGCCTGTGTCATATCACAGAATATGCCACACACAGGTATTCGTTTGTCAACATTTTTAATTATATTATTAATAAAGTCATATATAGCCATATTGATAGTTTTATGTTGTCTAAATCCTTTCTGTTCGTCACATAATACATTATTTTTGTCAATGAATTTATATAGTTCGTTATAAATATATTTCTCAAATATTTTGGATATCACAGGTATAAGTGCGATCGGTCGGTAATTTTCCATTAAATCTTTATTTTCTTTTTTAAACAATGGCTTTATTATAGAAGTTTTTAAGGCATCGGGGAAGACGCCTGCGGTGATACTCAGGTTAATTATATGACTTAGGTGACCGCATATTTCCATTGATACGTGTTTGAGTATCTTTGTGCTAATACCATCATATCCTACGCTACTTGTATTATTCAATGTCATTATTATTTTATGTATGTCTAAAGGTACACTAGGTGACATGAACATTGATTTGGTGCTCGTGTTTATTTTACAGTGTTTGGGTTTCTCGGTGTCATTCGGTTTCGTCTGAATTCTATCGACAAAGAAGTTATTAAACGCTTCAGCAATGGTCTTGGGTTTTGATAAAATACGATTTCCAACCTTAATTTTATAAATGTTCTGTTTCGGTAAATTGTGCTTTGCGCGATTAATAATTTGCCACGTTGCTTTAGATTTATTTTTAGATAAATTAATTTTATGATTATTTTGGGCCTTCTGAGTTAAGTGTATAATTTGTTTGTGCAATTTTGAATATTTCGTGAATTTTGTTATACTGTCTTTATTTCGGTTTAACCTCATCTGCCACAGAAGTTTTCTTTTTCTTTGGCTACCTAATTTAATGCCTTTTAACAGCCACTTGGGTTTTTTAATAACATCAATTTTGATCAATTGAATTGGAAAACACAAATCGTACAGAAGCTTGAAAGAGTCGATAAAGTTACAGTAGGCAATATTTGGGTCTTCCGTGTCATAAATATCAGAAAAGGAAAGATTTTGGATATGGCCTTTGAACTTGACCACGTTTTCATCACTATAATCCCTTTTAGTCGCATACCAACTGTTTATGACACATTTTGTTTGAACAGGACAGTGAAGGAGCTGTGCTGTATGATCGGACAACGCAAGTTCTAGCACATCAGTTGTGAAGAGCAATACTATTTTATTTTAAATAAGTCCCAGATAATCAAATTATAAATTATTTATTTTACAATAGGTACGTTAGGTACAATAAATTACAGCGAGTTTGAGTAGGTATAGTGAACTATCCAAAATTCGAAAACGCAAGAGGCCGCTCCGCTTGTGCTTCGACCTTATAAAGCCTCAGGTACCCCCTCTGCAGGAACCTCAGCAACATGAAACTGCCTTCGTTGTTGTCAGTTTCTTCGGTGTCGCTCACAGGGGGCGCTTCAATCGCAATGTTGCCAACACGGCCATGCTGCATGGTGCCTGCCCCAGGCGCCTCACGAGTCTGGATAGGATACTGAAATCAAAATAAGTCCCTGTTAAAATACAAATAAATAATAACATTCTTAAGAAGGGACCCCAGAAGAAGTATTGCACACTTAAATAATTTATGCATTGCAATGCCACTTGCCCACTTCCTGCACCTAAAGGGACTTTGCCACACTTAGGAGACCAGGATTATAGCTAACATCACTTGCACTCGAAGAGTATTTCACTCACTCAAGCGTACCAAGTTGATATTATACAACACAACAAAGCAAAGCATAGCATTACATTTCAACATAATGTGCAATACAACAATAAATTAATGATGTACACCTTAATTACATTTACAGGTACAGTATTCTATCTAGGCTCGCTAACTCAAAGGGGAAATTAAATTGACCCACTATTCAAGAAATATTAAAGAGATTATTCATAAACACAGTTTAATGGAACATTAGTGGTAAATAAACAATAAAACAGTTCTAATATAAATACCTTGCCAACACGGTTTTGATTATTTACTTTCCTTTGCCATAATATTATTCAATGCTCCAATCGTTAATATTAATCCATGGTTTCATATTTTCCGCCACGGCTACTCCATTATACATTTTAGAGCTTCTTTGACTGCCTCTTAAATCTGATATCTGGTCATTTTCCAGGACTTTCTTTATTTGGAATGGGCCTTTGAATGCAGGCAACAGTTTTCGACTTTGACCATCATTACTTTGGCTTTGTATTTTTACCAATACCAAGTCCCCTTCTTTATACCGTGTGGCTTTGATTCGCGTTTTGTCGAATCTTTTCTTTTGATCCTCTGCACTGGCCTTAACATTAATGTCCACCATTTCGCGCAACTTTGACACGTCTACCAATGCTTCGCTATCAAAATCAGGGGCGAGGCTATCACTATCCATACGTAACCTATAGCCTAACATTACCTCACTAGGAACGGCTTGAGTAGTTTTATGTATCGTACTATTAAGACCCTGCTGTAATGGCTTAATGCACTCATCCCACCTATCATCGTTAGTATCCGCGCCCATGGTTTTTAAGGCTTCTAATATGGTTTTGTTAAACCGTTCCGCCTGTCCGTTAGCACGAGGTACTCCTGTCGCTACAATATGCAACCTAATATTTTTATTTACACAGTACTGAGAAAATTGACTTGAAGTGAAACAAGAGCCTGCGTCGCTGATTATTCTTCGAGGGTTTCCAAATATTTTAGATATACGTTCTAATTCTTTAATCACTCCAGTTGCATCCGTTTTACGTACAGCACATATAAATACAAATTTTGTGAACGAATCTACTATTACCAACAAATATTTGTTTTTGTTTCTAGTTGTTACGAACGGTCCCAAATGGTCAAGATGGAGGGTGTGGAAAGGTTGTGCATATTTTGGCAGAGGGTACAGTTGTCCCTCTTTTGGACCTCCCTTATTTTTAAAATATATACAACTTAGGCAATTTTTAATATACTTTTTTACAATATAACGCAGACGCCGAAACCAATACCGTGAACGTATACGCTCGACACACTTGTCTACAGAAAAATGACCCAAATCATCATGATTACATTTTATGATTTGCCAAATGCATTTTTTTGGTACGACCCATCTACGTCCCTGACTAGTTCTCCTATAAACTTTTCCGCCTAAAAGTTCGAAATTGTTGAAAATATTTTTATGTTCGTCGACCTCTCCTGATGCCAATATATCCCTCATTCTTACTATTTCAGAGTCCTGTACCTGTACCGTCAACAACCAATCTGCCTCTGTAATAGACATCATGATCTCAGATTCCGATTTTTCACCGGATGACACGGGATTGCGGCTCAAGGCATCCACGTGCTGCATCCGGGACCCTTCCCTATGAACTATTTCAAATGAGAACTCTTGAGTCGATAGGACCCAACGCGCTATTCTAGGGATAATATCCTTTTTAGTTAGGGCATATCTAACCGCATTACAGTCAGTAATTATTCGGAACTGTTTACCTAGCAAGTACAATCGGAGTTTTTGAAGACTACATACAACTGCCAACAATTCTAATTCAAAAGAATGATATTTCTTTTCATCTTCCTTAGTTTGCCTACTGTAATAATGTACGACCTTTTCGCCCTCGTCATCTATCTGGGTAATCATACCGGCGATACCGTCCCTACTTGCGTCTGTGTATAGAACTTTATCCTTATTAGGATCAAAAATGGCCAAAATGCTTTCAGAGGTCAATTTATCTCTTAAAATATGGAATGCCTTGTTTTGTAAATCACCCCATACCCAGACGGCATCTTTCTTCAACAGTTTTGTAAGGGGTGCTGATAAAACTGCGCAATGTCGTATGAATTTACGAAAATAACTAATTAGCCCTAAAAACTGTCGAAGCTGATGAACCGTTTTAGGTATTGGAAAATTTCTAACCGCTTCTAATTTTGACTCATTTGGCATAATGTACCCGGGTTTAATTTTATAACCTAAAAATTCGATTTCGTTTTTAAAGAAATGGCACTTTTTAAGATTAAGTGTTAAACCATTCGTTCTAAATATCTGTAATACTTGTTCTAATAGACTGATATTTTCTGCAACTGTTTCAGTAACAAGATAAACGTCATCAAAATAAATTATAACATTGCCAAATCTTAAGTTTCCAAGTACTTTGTTCATCATCTGTTGAAAACATGACGGAGCATTTGCCAAACCGAACGGTAGCCTTAAAAACTCATAATGTCCGTCTTCTGTAATGAACGCTGTTTTATCTATCGAATCTTTATGTAGTGAAATCTGATGATACCCACTTTTTAAATCTAAACTTGTAAAACATTTATGTCCTTGAAGCCTATCTAATAAATCATCAATCCGGGGCATAGGGTATTTATCTTTGATTGTAATTTTATTTAACATCCTGTAGTCAATGCAGAGCCTTTTATCGCCATTCTTTTTAGCAACTAAAAGGGCTGGGCTGGCATATGGGGAATTACTATCTCGTACAATTTTATTATCTACTAATTCTTTTACTATGTCCCTAATGGTCTGCCTGTCCGAATATGAAGTTCTAAAGGGTCTGCATTGAACGGGCTGTAAACTTGATAGGCTTATTATCATTTCATAATTGTTAACTTTTCCAAGTTCTTTTATGCTTGAAGCAACACAATCACTGTATCGATTGAACAAAGCCAATAACTCGTTTTGATGTGTACTTGTATCTAAATCTATAGCGGTTACATTACTACAAAATTGTGTAAAATTACTCGCAGATTGGAATTTAAGTTGGTCGCCTACACGCGAGTACATTAAATCAGATCGCTCAGTCACATTTCTTCCAATCAATATATCGCACCCAACCATATCATCCAAAACGTACATATCTATATCACTCAAAACGATAGAATCTAAAATAAGGTTAACCGTTACCTTTTTATTTACGTATTTATAAGTTTCTTTAGAAAATCCTTGTAAAACGACAGGTGAGGGTAGTGCGACATATGACAAAGAAATTTTATTTGCTAATGATTCGGATATTAAAGAGCAACTACTACCCGTGTCAATAAATGCTTCATAACTATTATTTAATATATAAACGTTTTTAATAAACTTATTACGTGGGTTTGTACAAATAAATTTAGTTTCTTGTTCAGGTTTTACTACAGGTTTCGTTGAATTTTTCTTATGGTAACAACTCGATTCTAAGTGCCCTCTTTTCCCACAATATTCACATTTATTTGCATCGCATTGGTTCCTTTTATGGTTACCCCCACAATCATAACATTTAATTTTTCGACTAAAATCTTGACCAACACTGGACGAGGACGGTTTGTTTGCAACGGTTGAGTTTGTGGATGCAGGAGTTCGATTTACGGAGGACTGGCTATGCGTTGTTGGTTTAACCTGCATGTCCCGTGAACTACTTTCTTGTCTTGCATTTTTCTTATAAACACGACTGTGTAAATAACTAGCTAAATCATCACTGGATTTAAAATTAATGGCTTCTATAGACGCACCGATAATGTGATCACCTATGTTTCCAACTATAATTGAAATAATATCCTGTTCAGAAAAATTCAAACATAAACGATCTATCTTGCATTTTTGTTCAAAATAAAATTCATACAGAGATTGGTTATCGCTAGGTTTTTTATCTATGATTTCTTTTAAAAGATCGAACATATTTCGCCGTATTTGAAAACTACCCGACAATTTTAACCTCCAGTCGTCCCATTTCCATGCGGGCCATTGCTTTTCTGTACGTAATAATGAATCATACCATACTTTAGCCGATCCCTTTAATTTATTCAAAGCTTGATAGCGAATCATTTTATCAGACCATGAAAAAGTATTTGCGTAAGATCGAATAATGCTAAGCCAGGTATCTATATCATCTTTTATTGGATCAAAATCTGGTATAAAATGGTTCAAAGTGATAGAATTTGAATTACTCACAGTTTCGGTATTATCATGAAATACCATATCCTTTCGCTTTGGTGGCGGCGATGGCGTCCTGGTGCTCGAGCTTGAAGAAGAGGTGGAGCGAGCACGTTTTCGCTTGGAACGCTTACTACTTCTACCTCGCTTTTGTTTACCCATGGCGTGAAGTTCTTTGTCACTTCTGATGTGAAGAGCAATACTATTTTATTTTAAATAAGTCCCAGATAATCAAATTATAAATTATTTATTTTACAATAGGTACGTTAGGTACAATAAATTACAGCGAGTTTGAGTAGGTATAGTGAACTATCCAAAATTCGAAAACGCAAGAGGCCGCTCCGCTTGTGCTTCGACCTTATAAAGCCTCAGGTACCCCCTCTGCAGGAACCTCAGCAACATGAAACTGCCTTCGTTGTTGTCAGTTTCTTCGGTGTCGCTCACAGGGGGCGCTTCAATCGCAATGTTGCCAACACAGTTTTGCAAGATTTACTAAAATTATGTATCCGTAACATCCCTAGTACCTACTACACACACTCACACAGGCTCTAGCTTAATCGAAAATGTAAAATATCAACTTTTTGACGTTTATGCATTTGGAACAAGCGCAAAAAGTAACACCCGTTGTTAAAAGTCAACACGTCATGATGTGAATGAATCTAGAATTTCTAATTTTAAAATCTTTTAAATTTTCCGTTAGGTACCTACGCCTCTTCTTCATTCAATTCAAATCATCAGAATTTAACGAACTAATTAAATTAGAACACGTGGCCGAGTTATGCATATTATTGACATTACCGTTAGGACTTCTATAAAAGATTTTGTTGTGCTTTTTCTCCTATAAATATGGGAGAACTCTTTGCGGGAGAGAAAATGAAGTAATATTTTTGAGTGGCCTCAATAATAACGGGCTGACAAAATGTAAGCAAACATAACATTCGCTTACATAATTAAATTAAGCGGATTGATGAAGCGGCTCTCACAGTGGCTTGTTAAATAACGTCCGAGGACAGCTTTAGTGCACGCGAACCGAAGTTGTACAGAGTTCAACGTCCACTAAAGAAATTGATGGTCCCATGGCACTATTTGAAGTGTTCAATAAATAAGAGCGATGCGTGAATGTATAAGAGTCTGATTTGCGATGTAATGGACTTCATGCTGAAAGGTTATATAATCAGAAATTGAACTCAAGTGTCATAAATACTACCTACAATCGAAACTTTCACTAAGTGATAATACAGATATAGAGAGTAATTAAATTAAAATGGCAACAGTACCACTGAATGACAAACCAGAGACAAGATAATTGTTGCGCAATGAGATATATCGAGTTCGTACATGATACTGAGACAACAACAAGACAGATACATTACATTTATGCATTAGCTTAACGATAGCAAGTAAAGTAACAAACACTTTTACATACTGCTAATCTCCTTCCTCATCACCTCCGTAAATGACCTTTCGTTGAATAGATACAGAATTATCATTAATTCGACAAACAGCAAGTCATATTTTTAAATCATAACTGTCGATACGCTTTCTTGGTCGTTACGCAACCATTACATCATTTTGCAGTTTGGCAACACCATCGCCAATCAGCTGTGCGGAATGAAATATGAAAATAGTCCATTTAGACTTGAACGGGACACAATAGGCACGCACAACGCTAACTGTGATTTATAGTCTGTGGCAAGAATTATAGCCTCATAGCCTGAAGGTGACTTTGGAATTAAAAGACACCTGAAGAAAGGTCATGGCTCCATAATTCATGTGTTTCCAACGAAACAGAAACATGGAGAATTACGATTTATGAGGAATATGATTGGTATCGGGTACCGTGGTTGATTAATATTTAAGCGATCATTTGTAAATTAGATCTAAAGACATACTCTATGTTCTAGGGTAATTTCAAATAAGGTGTAAACAAAGTTTTATTACAAAGAGGCTTTTGTGTCTGCATACATCATACATACATGTGTTTACCTACTGCGTCGTAGGTCGAGTGATCACAAGCGCGTCAGCTAAACATGAGGTCATGAGGTCCAGGGGCCTGCACGCGTAGCATGACCACCGTAGAAACGGGTTTTGTCGACGGAAGAATCGACAAAATGACTGTAAAGTATAGATTATCTATGGCATAGCCATCTAGAGTTGATTGTCTATGTACGCCGCCATCACTACAAAACTTGTACTCATGAAGATAAATAAACGCCGCTTACTTATTTCAAACAATAATGTTTTAATCTACAACCCAAACATTACATGGTGTCAGAAGTGGTTCAAAACTATCACAGAACCGACAATAAGTGAGAAAGAAGCAAAATGTCAAATAATAACGACGCAGTATCTGGTATCAAGCCGCCAGCTAACCTACAATTCGACTCGAACAAATCCACGTGCTGGAAAAAATGGATACAACAGTTCCAATGGTACGCCATCGCTATACAATTAGATAAAAAGCCAGCCGAGGTTCAAGCAGCAACATTTATGGCTGTGATAGGCCCAGACGCGATCGATATTTTCAATAGTTTCAACTTGTGCAAAAAGGACAAAGATAACCTGCAAGTCATCACAAAAAAGTTCGAAGACTATTTCGCGCCAAAGACCAACGTATCTTTTGAAAGATATATATTTTTCAAAATCACACAAGAGGAAGACGAACAAGTCAACGAGTTCTTAACGAGAATTAAAACTCAAGCAAGCAAATGCGAATTCGACAACTTACTAGACGAAATGCTGAAAGACAAAATCGTCTTTGGCATAAAATCGCATCAAGTTAGAGAAAAATTGTTAACAGAAGATAAATTAGATTTGACTAAGGCAATAAACATCTGTAAAACTAGCGAACAAGCTTCTCAACAACTCGACGAGTTTGAAGGCAAAAGTAAATTAGACAAAGTGTCATTGGGGAAAAATACAAATACCAAAACTTTCGACTGCAGAAGATGTGGCACTAACCATAAACCAAGGGAATGCCCAGCTTTCAATAAAGCGTGCACAAAGTGCAATAAAAACGGTCACTTCGCTAAAATGTGCAAAACTAAGCAGAAATACGACTCTAAAAAGAAAAATAAAGTGAATACAGTAGAAGAAAGCTCCAGCTCAGAAGATGACATATATATTTCAACTATAAGTACCGGACAGAAGAAAACCTGGACTGAAAAAATACAGGTTGGTAGCTTGACTTTTATCGCTAAATTAGACACAGGGGCAGAATGCAATGTGTTACCACAACATTTGATCGACAAAACAAAGACAAGACTGAAAGCAAGCCGAACTAGAAATTTAATAAGCTATACTGAGGACAAAATGGCAGTATTAGGCGAAGCAGAGTTACTATGTAAATTAAAAAATGAAGAAACTAGAATTATATTTAAAGTAGTTAAAGAGAAAGTTACACCAATCTTAGGACTAGAAACTTGTGAGAAGCTAGGTTTAGTTGCAAGAGTTAAGACATTGAAAGAAAGTCAGTGCGACGAAGAAGTATTTAATGGATTAGGCTGTTATAAAAATTATGAATATGACATTGACCTGATTGAAAATCCTAGGCTTGAAATTAAACCTGCAAGAAGAATTCCACACGCTATAAGAGATGAAGTGAAGCAAGAACTGGACAGAATGGTGAAGCTAGAAGTCATAAAACCAGAAACAGAGCCTACTCCTGCTGTGAGCCCAATGGTAATCGTCAGACAAAAAGGTAAAATAAGAATTTGTATAGATCCATCAGATGTGAACAAAAACATTTTGAGACGTCATTTTCCACTCACCACTATTGAAGAGATATCAGCTGACATAAAAGGTTCTAAATTCTTCGCACTATTAGATTGTACTAAAGGATTCTGGCAAATCAAGCTATCAAAAAGAACACAAAAAATATTAACATTTGCTACCCCTTGGGGAAGATATTCATTCAAGAGACTTCCTTTTGGTGTATCATCAGCTCCTGAAATATTCCAAGAAATATTGTCAAACTTGCTCAGTAAATTCAAAAACGTTAGAGTGTCCATCGATGATATATTCATACATGCAAAAACCAAAGAAGACCTACAAAAAACTGTTCGTGAAGTCATCGAAGTAATAAATAAATCAGGCTTCAAACTTAATAAAAGTAAGTGCATTTTGGAAGCACAAAGAATAAAATTCCTAGGACACATTGTTTCAGCCAGTGGATTAGAAGCTGACCCAGACAAAGTGGAAGCCATAAGGGCAATGAAAACACCAACAAATAAAACAGAGCTACAGAGACTACTAGGGATGGTCACCTACCTAAACAAATTTATACCAAATATGTCAGACCTAACCAATCCTCTAAGAGATTTATTACATAAAGATGTGAATTTTACATGGGAAAGTCATCATGAAGAAGCTCTCAATAAAATAAAACAAGTACTACAAAGTCCTCCAGTGCTGGGACTGTACGATGTAAATAAACCAGTAACTTTAACCGTAGATGCAAGCTCAAAAAATCTTGGAGCAGCACTACTACAAGACGGACAGCCAATAGCCTATGGAGCCAGAGCATTAACCAAATCTGAACAGAATTATCCACAAATAGAAAAAGAAGCACTTGCCATACTGTTTGGATGTAAGAAGTTCCATGAATATGTCTATGGTAAAGAACTGACAGTAGAATCAGACCATAAACCGCTTGAAACAATTTTCAAGAAAAACATACAATCTGCACCAGCAAGGTTACAACGCATCATGTATAATGTGTCACCATACTCACCAAAAGTTATTTTCAAAAAGGGAAGTGAAATACCATTGGCTGACTTTCTTAGCCGAGATTGTGATGCATCCAACCTGAAATTTGATGAAGAAGAAAACCTAAAAATTGCTGTTATTCTACCTATGTCATTAGATGCTACAGAAGAATTAACCAATGCTACAAAAGAAGATCCACATTTACAGTTACTTCTTAAGACAATAATGCAAGGATTCCCAGAAAATGTCAAAGAACTTCCTACAGAGATACAACATTATTTTAACTTTAAAGAAGAATTAAGCTATCTGAAAGGAATTATATTCAAAGGTAATAAAATAGTAGTACCTAAATCACAAATACCTAAAATGTTAAAGAGTATTCACCAAGGACATCTAGGGATGCAAAGCTGCTTAAGAAGAGCCCGACAATTTCTTTACTGGAAAGGACAACACAATGACATAATAAAACTAGTACGAAATTGCTCAGTCTGTGAACAAACGCAAAGAAACAACATCAAAGACACAGTACTAGTCAAAAAGATTCCAACACTTCCTTGGCAAATAGTTGCATCTGATCTATTTGAGTTTAAAGGAAAAACTTACATAGTAATATGTGACAGCTACTCTGGATATCTAGATTTTCAACAACTAAAAGGACAGTCATCATATGAAATAATTGAACAATTAAAAAAATGGTTTTCAGTACATGGAGTACCAGAAGAGCTCCAAACTGACAATGGAACACAGTATATGTCTCGGGAATTCAGAGTTTTCCAAAAAGAGTGGACTTTCAATCATGTAACCTCCAGTCCACATCACCATCAAGGCAATGGCCTTGCTGAAAAAGCAGTTCAAACAGCTAAGAATATATTAAGAAAATGCAGCCTTGATAAGTCCGATATTCAGCTTGCAATGTTAAATTGGAGAAACACACCAAGAAATGATCAACTAGGTTCACCTAACCAACGACTTTTCAGCAGAATTACTAGATCAACAATACCTACAATTGACAATAATTTAAAACCAAAAATAATTCAAGGAGTTACAGCTGAACTACAACGATTGAGAGAGAAACAAGTAAACTACAGTAACCAACACACTGCAAAACCAGTCAACTTTGAAATCAATGACAAAGTCAGACACAAAGTTGGTCATCGACAATGGGAAGGGGCAAGAGTGGTAGAAAAGCCAAATGGCTTACCAAGGTCAGTAATCATCCAAACAGATCAAGGCCAAACCTTTAGAAGAAACTTTAGCCATTTGCATAAGACACAAGCAGATATTACTAGCAACAGAGTAGTAGTACCCGAAACCAAATATCCAGATGAACCAGCAGCACAACAGGTTCCTGCTCAATCACCAGCTATTCCTAAACTCCTTCCACCTACAACACATTCCTCACCAAGCATTCCAAATCATGTCCAACTTGCAAACCCAGTTCAACCAACATTTCATGTATCTAGATCTGGTAGGACAATTAAACCTGTAAAGAGACTTAATCTCTAATAAGTACCTAAATTGATATACACAATGTCGTGTAATGTACTATGTACATCTTGACATAGACCACATTATTATTATGCTATGTTCCATGTTTGTTTTAAGTACATATGTACATATTTAAACTTAGACTTTAAACCTAGTTCTGTAAAAGTTAATAAAAGAATTTAGCTACTTAATTATTAGTGAATGATTAATATTTATGTATTAACATAAGTCTTGTTATAATGTTAGCATAGTTCAAAATGTAAGTTAAGTTAAACTGTTAGCATTATTTAAAATATTAGTTATGTTATGTTGCTAGTGAAAAGCTAATAGAATTTAGTTACTTAATTATTAATGAGCGGTCAGCATTGATTTACAATGTAAGATAAGTTAAAGTGTTAGAATTGTGTTACAATGTAAGCTTTGTACATGTTAACATTTATATAAATTTAAAATGTAACTTAATTATGGACTGTAAACTCATGTTTTCAGTTTCTCTTCAAAGAAAGGGAGATGTAAAGTATAGATTATCTATGGCATAGCCATCTAGAGTTGATTGTCTATGTACGCCGCCATCACTACAAAACTTGTACTCATGAAGATAAATAAACGCCGCTTACTTATTTCAAACAATAATGTTTTAATCTACAACCCAAACATTACAATGACAGATTGTAGCAAAATTTAATGTCAAATTGTATGGAAAAAGTTTTGTCTATTCTTGGTAGAATAGAGATAGAATCGCCATACTAAGCGTGCTCGGGCAGTAGCAGCCACGGAGTCTGAATTTGTGTCGGGCAATAAGGCTCCTCCCTATTATATGGGACTTACAACATAACTGGTGAAATGTGGGTGTACAGTACACCTCTGATTAACCCTTGGGGTATTGCTTAGCTCTTCAAACTCCACGATGGATATTAATGTAATGCAATTTTACAGCATATACCTACTGGGAAATTATGTTTTTGTTTTTCTTACTCCTCCGCTATTCTTTTTTGAAGGGATCCAAGATAGTTAAATCGTTTCCCTGGGACTTCGTCGAGCTTCATTGTCTCGGCGCTTTTCTTGTGGTCGCCACTGTTGATTCTGGCTAACAGGAGTTACAGTGGTTTGGGAATAGTGTGGCGGGCCTGTCCCATTAAAAAAAATATACTGGAAAAAAAAGGTTTACCGTGCACCTGTGTATTAGAAAATAAAGTGTGGATAAAGCAGTCAACAACTTTAGCCAATGCGAGTACGAAGCAAAGGTCGATTGCTATTAAAAAAAATATTATTGACAATGTGTATGAAATTGGATCAAACGCTGACACCGTTTGAAGCATACATAATTTAAGTCATGCTAAGATCTAGGTCGTTACTAACAAGTGTTATACCATAACTATAAGTCAATAAGAACTTCATATAACGTTGTAGACGGAGGAAGTAGTACTTAGCGTTTGATATTGATTAATTACGACCACTTCCTTGTTAATACACGGGTCATAAGGCCTGCCAGCTATTAACTAGTACAAGAAATTACTTGAGAGTTTATGTGTCAACTTCAATAAGTGAGTATTATTTGTGAATAATATCCATAATAAGCATAAAAGTACAAACATAATTTGCCACTGTCCTCCATATCAGCAGGACACAGAACAGAACAACGCCGATAGGCACGAAGGGACAACTGGGATAAACCCTGTTGCCTCCACGGAAGCTGGTATATTTGATTCTAACAATAAGTATAGCAAAAACACTTGAATGCTAGTATGCTAGATAAAAGCCATATGTACCTTATCTCAGAAAATAAAGGAAATTCTAGTAACAAGTCTATTAAAGCAACGCAAAATGTTTGCATTGCTGACCGAGACCATGAACTATAAAAAGTTATACCCAGTGAAAATTCAACGAAGTGCCAAGAATCTGTTATTTTGGCGCAGAAATGTAATTAATCGTGTATGCTATTAAACTTCACGGTGGGCATTTTGTAGACTTGTATATTATAATAATACCATTTCACACGGTCTAGGGCTAGAATCATAATCATTCTCCTTCACTTATCCATATTTATTTATGGTGGGCGCAGTATGCCTTCTTCTTCCATACTTCTCTATTACTCGTCATCTCAGTAGTCACCTCCTTTCAAGCCATATCATCCTTCACACAGTCCACCCATTGGTCCATGGCTACAAATTGGTATAATAATGTTTTTCTATTACCACGTCAGCAGTGTGCAATGACATCAGCGAGTGCAAGGATAGACATTATCTGCTCCGGCAGCATCCGCTTTTGGGATCGATAACAACAGATCTCGAGTTGTACCTACTCATCTATTGATAACACATAGGTACGATATCCATAGATGACTAGAAGAGATGTTGTTTTTAGTCAAATGGCAAAAATGTACATAAATGTACGTACGCAATTCGATATGCCGAATTGCGTACGTACATTTTACGCTTCAATGAAAGAAATGCTCCATTCATCGTAATCGCATGTAAACTTAGCAATAATTGTGGAATTTCTTTAATCAACATTTAGCGGTTTTGTCAAATCAAATTAAACTAAGGTTATTTGTTGTGATCCTTCTTAGATCAAGGAACCGTTTTATATGGGGATTGCAGATGACATGTCACGTCATCGACATGTAATCGCCATTGGGTTAGGCAGAGGTTTAAATTGTACACCCACATTTCCCAGTTCCATATAATAGGGTGCGAGCCTATTGCCTCTTTATTTTTCGAAATGGCTTCTCGCAGGTCAATTTGTGAGACTGACTTCTGCTTCAGGGGAGTATCCTATGGGCGCCTTGAGCGTAAGGCCGGGGGGCATAAAAACTTATTCATCCGGCATCGGATTTAATACTACGTGGCAACAACCAATAAATTATCTAGAGTACCTATAAAAAATTGTTTGTTTCTAAAAATAAACTGTAGTCGTGGCATTATTTTCCCGCAACTCCATCATTTATGTAAGTTTTAATGTTTCTGTTTCTCGTTTCCAATTCCATTGCGTAGTACCCTTTAGAGCTATAAATAAGTAAGTGATATCAATAACGTTTGCAGGTAGGTTCGGAAGCGGAAGGAGCGTTGACCGGCCCTTGGTGACGGCCACAGAATAGCCTTATTCACGAACATGCAGTACTTTCATGGCACACCCATATTTGCTGTCCTCTTTTAGTTCATTTACCGCTTTAACTACCTGGAGTTTGTTTCAAATATTTTTTTTACTTGATAGCTAGCGTTAAGTAAACTGTTGGTAAATTATTTTGTTTATGTATTAACTACCACATTATGCATAGCATAATTTAGCCTACAATGGTCCCACTGCTCTGACACACACAGGCCTCCTCTCTATGAGAAGGATTTTTTTTTTCAATGAGATGGAGTGGGCTGTATGTAATCCTCCACGCGACTCCAGTGCGGGTTTGGTAGATTTCACATGATTTCGAATTTTTGGTTTCGGGACAAGCCGGTTTCCTCCGGACGTTTTCCTAAACTACCAAAATGTGTTTAAATTATGAGGGGCTTAATTTGTAAAGCTTTTTGTGCAAGCTGTGGTCCCCGGTCTCCTATTTATTTATTTATTAAAAACAGGTACACTTGCAGTACATACATTTCACACTGAAGAATAAAAATATACTGGTTCTATAAACGTGAATGAGTACACCCACCTAATACTTTATATTTTCCATTATATAATAAATTATGTAAACGGAACGAAGGAGCCTGGAACTCACGATACAGGGAATCCTAGTATGAGTTTCAAGAATCAACGCAACGATAGTAATTTTTTTAAACAATAAATTATTCTTATTCTTAATAAAGTTTTGTGTATATCTTTTGTGGCGTTCCTAAAATAAATAAACTGTGAAAGGACCTTACCATGGCCTTCTGTGAATTACAGCCTCCTTATAGCGTCATGATGACAGTTCTAATTTAAGCTATCTTTTTATCAGTGTTTATAGCAGAATAATCATGCTATAAAGTTTATTGGTCAGACTTTCGTCTTCCTTATTTAAATATTTTGTTTGTGTTGTGTATTCTTGTGATAATGTATGTAAGTCCCTTTGACGTTAGGGTATTTCCGTAAGTACAGGAAAAATGTGGGTATGAGTACGACTGTCTTTTGTTTGTGACGTTCCCTGTTGGTTAAATGAGGTCATTAACGTCAATATCCTATAGGTATAATAGGAGTGGTACCTAGAGCTATCCTTTAAAGGTCATCTTTCATAAAATCACGCCTTTTTCCTGTGCGGGTAGGCAGAAACCATAAAACTTTATACGTTATAACCTGATACGATCCTTACATACTCCTTTTGGTTCGTCCTTGTTCATACATCTGGTAATACACGCACGCCGGTTAAGAGTACTATGCACTAGAAGAACATCACCAATAAGGTCAATGTCCTTCTAGGGCGTCCACTCCCGCCCTGAGTGGCAACACCGGGAGCCTCCCGGTGTTGCCACTCAGATATTTCATTCATCATTCACAAAATCCTATAGACCGGACAGAAAAGTTGAAAGGGAATTGAATGTCGTGGTATGGACATGTTATGAGAAGACACGAATCGCATGTGACTAAAAGGTGATGGATATAAATGTTGATGGATGGAGAGGGAGAGGAAGGCCAAGGAAAAGATGGATGGATTGTGTGAGGAACAATATGAAAGAGAAAGGAGTAAAGCCCCCGTGACGTCTAACAGGGAAGAATGGAAGAAGAAAACGTGTTGCGCTGACCTCAAAGAGAATGGGATAAGGGCAAGAAGATGAGATGATGAATCAAAACTGCCAGAAGTTATAGTTTGAACCTAATTCGTGCTCCACTTTTTAATAAATGGACGTAGTTACTTATCTTCAAACAAAAACACCGTTATTTTTAATTTAAATTAAAATACCGTTATTGACATTTTTAATTATGTTTTACCTGCAAACATTGTTGTAGGTTATTCACTCGTAGAATTTTTAATACAGAATGTATTTTGGAAAGTTAAATAATCGGGATTCATGATAAATATAGGTCTTACTGTATTCTGAAGGGATAAAAATAATTAAGTTTCAGTAATAAAATGCATTGCACTATGGAGTCTAATAAAAAAGAGATTCTTGTGACCATAGCCGCCATCTCTTAGATACAATGTTGTATTTATTTATTTCAAACAGGTACGCCAACAGCACATACATTTTACATGCTATTAAATATACAATAGCAAAATAAACAAACGTGGTTATCACTGCAGTTACCAACCAACCAGTTGATTATTTCAGAGACCTCGTTCGTTTCCGCTTTAGATCAATAACTATACTGTCTATATTTATCGCTGTTTTATTTTATCGTAAGTTTATTAACATAACTTTAATATAAGATGCATCATCAGACACTGCATCGAGGTTGTTCGAAATACAAATTGACAAAAAAAAAACAGTTACGTATTATTACGAAGAAGCCCCTGTCACTGGCCTTTTGGGGCTCGAAAAAAAAAAAACCACGTGCTTAATGTGCCTTATTGTCCTGGCATAGTGTCGTTCAGTCGGCTGCTGCCTCGCATTCCACGCTAACCAAGCAAAGAAACAAATACCCGATATCTACACAACGTGATACAACTGAGTCATCTTTCGTCATTCGACGAGCCGAGTTGTAGTGGAATTCTCATGGCCACAGTTCGCGTGCACCGGCGTTCGAGCGCGGTCAAACTTATCGTCGCTCGCTCTATTATCGTCACTATTTTCGGTCGAGAGCCGCTCGATTGATAAGCGCCAAACTACCCTTGTGCTTCGATCGCGGCGGTCGTTTCGGAAACGTAGAACGCTACTTCGAATTCTCCGTTCGGAATATTATTCGTATTTTGCGCCGCGCGCCGTAGTCTCGTGGATTTGAATTTCGGTATTACCCTTGCAAATAGACGTGTGACGGATGAGTGAGTTTTCGTTTCCGAAGGTGTTGTGGGAGCGCGACGCGAGCGGCGCGGGCGCTATGGACAGCTGCCACAAGCTCTACACATGGATCAACCACACGGTGCTCATGCTGCTCTTCCAGATTTTCTGGAAGGTCAGCCAGATCTCCGACTACTTCACGGGAAAGTGAGTACATCTCCTGCTTAGCTATCTCTTATCTAATTGTTCTTGACAACAAACATTAGCAGTGAAAAACATTCTGAAACCATTACCATAGTCCATCAGACATGCAACAACATTTTTGATTGTATCGTTTGAAATATTATGTAAACACTGAATTCTTTTTTCAGTAAATATTGCGAGAAGTTACTTGAAAATTAGTTCGTTTGCCCTAAACTCAGTGCATTAGTACTACAGTTCTCTTAGAAATATCACAGGAAATGTTGATAATATAGTGTCATAAGATAGTTTATCTGATTAACAAATCCAAGTCCTAGATAAGATTAACCTTATTTTGTAATTTGCTACATTGTTATTTAATTATTCAATATGTATATTCATGGCAACTGACCTCTGCAAAAGAAACCGGATACTGGATAGAAGAATTAAAATAGTACAATGCTACCGAACGCTTGTTGATATTTTGAATACGGCAACAGTAAAGTAAAATGCAATAGACTAACACATTTAGATACCATATTCCGTACAAGTGAAGGTACAAAGTAAATAATGCCACTCGACTAAATGTAATCAAACAAATAAGTTATTTGTTAGGACTGTCTAAAATCATCCATTTCCATTTCATACACATAGGTACTACACAATTTCGAACCCTCCTCCATTTAATAAAGCAAAGCACTGTCTTTGAACAGCAGCTGAATCCTGTAGTATTCTATAAACACTTCTTTTTTTTTCTAATTTCTTGGCAACCAATATTTCAATCTCCACCTGAGCTCACTTCTATAATTTCTCTTTGGTAACATTTAAAAATACACACTCATACAACTTCAACGTGCGAAATTTTGAAAAAAGAAAGTCTGCTGTATCAAAGTTTTAAAAAGATTTTCTAATGTCAGAATGTCAGCTTCCGTGAAAAGTAAATAGTGTATGATGGCCTGCCAGTGCTGATTGGCAGTTGATACACGACATGATGCCAAAAAGGAAGTACTTGTTCTGTAACACCGTATAACCGTTAATCTTTACTATTGTGTCGACTTAAACCGATAAATCATAATATTGGGTTCATTGTTACGAAAAGTTTATGAGAATTAGAGCAACTTGAGCAGGCTATAATTTGTCGCCAATGTTTGATACCTACTTGAATACTAGTCGAACCACATCGATACTTGTTTCTTGTAGACTAGAAGTAGGATTATTTTCTTTATTTCTTGGGTACTTTCTGTAGCACACAATATATAAAACACTAGGAAGTGTCGAAGGGGGGGCGTATTGGGGGACTGTCACTTGTAAATAAGTAAAGTAAAGTAAATTTAGACGTTCGAAAAGTGCTGATTATCAGCCTAGTTTGAATAAATTACTTTTGATTTTGATATGGTCTAAGTTTCTTCATCTTCATCTTCGTCTTTTATGAATATCTATTGCTGAGCTGAGACCTTGATCATTCTTATGTTTATTGACTAGTCCATCTATTACGTCTTCTCTGTAATATTTTACAGCTTGTCTGCCCATGTCTCATGTATCCCAATAATCTTGCTTGAGCACTATTATTATTTACGATAGAATTGACTAAATACTCACCTCGTAAGTTTAATTTAATTTTGTTTGTCATAAACTCATAACTCATAATGCTCTTTGAAGGTTATGAATCCGGCTCCCGTAGCCAAGATTACTTCAAACTAAGTTTAACGTGTGAAACTGTAAAATGATAAACTATATAGGTAGTTAGGTATTATAAGTTTGTTTTCATTGCCGCTATCTTCCCCGGGTATTTCATAGTTTTTGAATACTCCGGAAAGTACCCAAGTATCTGAATTTCTTAGCACTTAATTGATAGGTACACAAAATTAATGTAGGCACCTAATTAATAGGAACATACGTTGTTTCTGTTGAAACAACCAATACGTTTCCCTTTATTATTTTATAGTATTTTAAGGTAGTCATTGGTAGCTGTTGGTCCCGGATGCCAAATTTAGATAGATCTTTGGTAGTCGTTACAGGCAGTCAGTGACCTGAAAGTCTGATGACCAGTCTTACCAAAAAGGTATCGTATCACCGAGTATTAACTGGGTTGTGGAGGTTAGATAGGCAGTCGCTTCATGTAAAATAGTGGTATTCAGCTGCATCCGGTAAGACTGAAAGCCGATCCCAACTTAGTTGGGAAAACGCAGATGATGATTTTGAGGTAGTCTTCAGTCAGTCTTTTGGCAATAAATTAAATGAAGAGGAAGCTTAAAATAACAAACAAGATACAATGGAATCCAACGTGAATTCATTAGTTTATATGGCGGCTGATTTAGTTATTCTTAAAATTCGCTTAAATCCTGTTAATCACACATGTGGCGTCTTCTAATTGAAACAATACAGGATCCAATAAATGTTTTCTAATGAGTACAGATGTTATCTTAATTACTTACGTGTCTAAATGTCTAGAATGTGTCGTCTTCCGGGTGCCTGCTGTACACAGCAAAAGAATAAATTAAATAAACCATACATGGTTTATTTAATTTATTCTTTTGTTCACCATCCGTTTCTTTATCTAACATGTTTGAATCCGGACTTTCTACACATCAAGCTTCTACCATCTGTCAAGTTTCTTTAATCGATTTTCAACTTCATCGCTAAAGCATCAGGTTCATTGCTGATTGACAAATTTTTAAAAGTTTCGGGTAGCTTGCAGTGCTCGCGTCTGCAGCAAAGCACTTGTTTTTCTTTCATATTCCATCTCTATCGGATGTCGTCATCTAAGTGTTTCTTCCTGTCCATTACATTTTTGTCTTCAAAACGATCAACATTTTTGAGTCAGCCCCTTCTCTTGAAAGTTTTTCAATGCTTCTCATTCCCCCAAATATGTAAAATGTCTACAGATTTAGAGGAATAGAACCCTACATCTATAGATATATGTCGATATTTTCCACCATTGTGAAGAACCTCTTTTGCAGTCGAAAAAGTATTTTTATTTGATTGTCGTTGCCTGAATGGGAGTCGAAATCTCGCTTCCAAGTGTGTTACAATTATTTTACTAGTTATAATATTGTGCTTAAAAATCAGAGAGAGCAAACCAGTTTATAATAATAATAAAATTTGCTTATCCTGTAAAATGAATATTGTTGGTATTGTGTATAGGCACCATTTTGATTGACATCTGAAAATATCCAAAAAATATCCAAAACAAGTTTTAACAACTTGTTTTGGATATTTTTAGATGCCAGTATGCCATTCGTCTATGTACATTATTATTGTGAACATTGTAAACACAGTTAACGAGCGTACTTACATACGAAACAAAAGACAGCTTTTTTTATTTTATAAATAATAAATGAATTTGTACTTAGGTACTTATTATTATTATTTAAAAAAAATGATATTATTCATAAGTGAAAACTAGTTGCTGTCATGAATGCTACCAATAACTAATATTAATCTCATTAACGCTTATCGAATAGTAACCTCCTTTACTTCAAATTAACCGATAAGATGCGAACTAAAAAATATTTCCTTTCTTAATTATGGCCATGACCAAAATACAATTTTAATTAATTAGATAAGGAAAAGGGCCATCAATTATTCTGACGTTAAAGTAACACAGAATTGGAACCACCTGACAAATACTAAGTACCTACAGACCTACCAACTATTTCGTATCTTTCACTTGCAAATTTAACAAAAAATACGTTCAAATTGTTAATGGGATACTCTAACGCGTACCTATCTAGGTAGGTAGGAATTGTTTATTATTCAGTGCATACCACGCAGTCTTTCATTCGATGTGCTCTTTACGTTTCCATTCACTTCATTACAAAATGTATACGAACATGATCGGTCTTATTTTAAGACTAAATGCCAGTAGGTATACTACATTTTGTGCTAGCATAGTAAAATACGTAGCAGGATAATCAAATGCGACTTATTATTTCCCACGGACAATTGAATAGATAAAAATAACGTTTTCGTTTATTTACTTTTGAAGTTGACAGTTCCAAATGGAAGAGGGATCTTCATCTTCAATGTCAAGGAAGGAGCAAAGATATGAAATTTTATTTTTAAACACGCGTCATCATTCGTTCTTTTTTCAAATCTCAAGTGGACGCGTGTATGCACCCAGCCGGTAGTATAATATCGCTCGAGTATATTTTTATTCTGTGGAAAAGTTTCATCGTTTTATAACACAGGTTTTTAGTACGCTTATTGTACTTACTGTATCCAATACGCTAGTTGATTACAAGGTTAACAAATTATAAAATCGATTAAGTAGTAAGGAAACCAGTTCATTACTTCGTAAACACTTAATGATAATCTACAATGCTTTAGAAAATGTTTCATAGCGTTGCTTAGGTATCTTATTGTTTTTGAAAATTTATTTAGAAATAGATATTTATTCAGTAAGTAAGGCCTGAAAATCCTCCCGTCGGGGATGCGGGTTGTTCGAAAGAGCTACCGCGGCCTCGGCACAAGTGCTAAGAAGGAACATGGGTGATTTTTAGTCAGTAGAAGTCTGACACTCCCTTCCGTTCTGCCCATGAGCGGATGGGAAATCATCAAATAACCCCTGTTATTTGATGATTTCCCACCAACCCAAAAAAAAGCCTAATAATCCTCGACACAGATCATGAAATCATCAAATACAATTAACGAACAAAACACAATGAGAATGCGATACCATCTGAATAATTATTAATTAATTAAAATAAATATTTACCTGTTGGAATGTCATAGTTAGGTTCAATGCTGACTGCTAACTATAGGCCATCCTTTGCCATGACAGGGACACAATGGCCCATTAGTTACATTCAATAATTGTCGTTTACAGCCTTCATTTTATCAGGCCCTGCCCCTCTCTCAGACTGTAGTTTTGTTGTCATCACCTCAGCTGTCTTCCCAATGTAGGTTTAATTAGGCGAAATGACGAAACACTAAACAGATAAAATAAACATACATCTTTCCTCAACATTCAGCTTGAGGAAGGTTCCATGTTTTATGGTTTACCATGCACATCAGGTATGTACCCATGACATCACACTGACCTCAGTGTAATGTCGTAAGGAAACGTGCACACCATAGCATTAGACCGTAATTGCACTGTCTTTGTGTTGCCAGTTTCGCTTTCTAGCACTGCGGGGGCATAGACAATCTATTATGCAGGTCATTGCAGGTGTAAATGCACCAGGGTGTGACGTAGGGGACAGTTATGTGGCCTATTGTACTGCTAGTTCCTCAATCGTCAGTTGTTTTTGACTGGGGCCCGGCTAAGTGGTTGTAAGTAGGCCGGATAGATGTCAAAGTCTGTCTACCTACTGGGTTTATGTAGACCTTGCCACTTACATAAATTAAATGAGCCCTTACCTGTAACTGATACAGGTCAGGGTACACTGAAAGGTAAGCAGGTCAGTAAGGCCTAGATAAATGGCTATCGTTTCCAAACCGTTTCGTATTTCTGGAATAACTTTCGATAGGATTGACGTACTATGCTCTTTGCTAGGTTATTTTCTTTTGCAGTCACCCTGACGAATCACAGAGACTCATTAAAATGCACTGTGTTACTCATTTAAGGAACTCGTCTAAAATGATTCATTGCATTGAAGTACTGCTACCTATAAGTTCAGTTCAAGTTTAGTGCACACTAAGACTAGGTAATACCCTATATGGTAATATCTAATACTATACGTATAGGTAATCTAATCCAAACCATTCAAGAAACAGACTGATAAGTGATAATTCTATTGTCTTACATGCCTACAAATAAAAAGCTTGAATGGTTTTATGTGCAGGTGATATGATTACATTTTATCTTTACAGAAGAATTGTGCCTATATCCGTTGGAAATTCTGTATCTTAATAAAGACAACAAGAAAATGATTTAAATTCGGTTCTTTATCATATTTTATTGAATGAATTTAGGTAGATATACCGGAAGTACCTACTTAGAGAAGGATTAGGTTTATCATGAAATACTCGTAGGATTAGGATACTTAAGTAGATACACCTGTGTGTTGAATGAATTTATAATAGGTGTGTAAACCTATAGTTAGGTGGATTTTGAGATATCCAAATTATCAATAATCGTAACAAAATCTTCAATATTGAAAAATTTCAAACTAAACTTTTCAGCCAGGCATTTTTATTTGTACAACACAATATACAATATAATATGCAGCTGCATTTGTGGAGTCTAGACGCCAATACAGCCGTTCCCAATATAGATCAAGATGAGTAGTAGGACATTACTATCTGTGGATATTGAAGACAATTTGTATGTTAAAATTTTGTTCAGACAAACATCCTTGATGCCGTTGAATTTAAAACGCGCGTCCTTCCTTACATGTACTTATGTATGTTGATGAAGTTCGTGACCAATTAAAAATGCATCTATTTACTAAATATTCATATTAAAAACCTTTACATTATGTAGTTAGTACAATATCGAGGTTGCATTGGTAATGACGTCAATTCGATCTAATAGAACATACAAAGCGGTGCCAAAAAACGCACGCGCGGATAGAACACGCAATGATTGAGTCTAAAGTTCATAGGTTTTATACGTTTTTATATCAATTCATGATGTACCTACCCGAAGAAAGTCGTCTAATTTCAGACATTTGGCAAAACTATCAGGTATTTTGGCATGATATTAGGAAACTAGCGGACACTTCCATTACGTAGGGATATGTGGAACCTACACGAAGGGGCCAATACATAATTCTATATTATTTATGATTGCTCACCAAATCTGTGTTCCAATTTCAAACGATCTACATATAGGTATTCGAATGTTATTCTGAAACTCTTGACAATTCGTTTAAATATGAAAAAGCGTATAGGAATAATCTGTTAGTTACAATATCGTTAGACTTTCTCTCAATACAGTTTAATTGATTCGGACAGTCTTTGTAAATTAAAACGTTCCTAAAGGAGAAATTCCTAGTGTGAACTAGGAATTTCTGTATTGTGGGTGTGTTAACAAACATACAGTACAAACCCGGAACAACTACCTGTAGGCCATACAAATATTTGTTTCGTCAGGGAATCAAACCCACCTCCCCCCCACCCTTCCCGGTTAGTCTTGTCGTTTTTTGACCCACCCATTCTGAATCTCATGCGATTTGCGTAGGGGTCGTCTATGGGAAATCAAAACATATCAGTTAAGTAACAAATACTGGTAAACGAACAATCATTATGTACGTATGACATTATTAATGAAATACTCAGTTATCGAACGTCATCAAGGAAGTTGAATAACATCTCCATTTTAAAAGCTAAATCGATAAATAAAAACCCAGACTCCATGAACCTACTTAATGTCACCCACTTTCTTGACATTTACAGCTAATACAATTGTGTAATGTAGTGAGAAATCTTACTTATTAGAACTAGTGCGTCTTTTCTCATAAACATATTTATTTATTGAACAGTTTATTGGCACACTAAGTAGAGAAAAGAATAATGGAACAGAAAAATAAGGCTTTATAATATTATCAGCATTATGATTGCTGTGACCTCACTGTGACTACACGCCCGTCGGGGCTGCGGGTTGTTAGCAGATACCGCGGCCTCGACATGAAGGGCTAAGAAGGAACATGGGTGGTTTTTAGTCAGTAGAAGTCTGACACTCCCTTTCGCTCTGCCCAAGAGCGGGAGTTTTTTGATGATTTCCCACCCCCCAAAAAAAAAAAAGGCTGTGACTACATTATTAGATACGAGATTCAACTTTATTGTTCTAGATCTGTAAACCTACATACATATTAATCATTTTTTATTATTTTTACTAGGCTACTGTTTCTATGAGTATTTTTAATAAGTATTTTAGATTATGTCCCATTCCCACCTGAAGGAACGTAAAGGTAGACCAAAGAAATGAAGGTGGACTGTGTGAAAGATGATGTTTATGGCTAGAAAGGTGACTCTTGAAATAGTAATAGAGAGAGAGAGAAGTATGAAAGAAGAAGAAAAGCTAAGCACACACCAAATAAATTGGGAAATAAATAAAAAACTGCAGTTTGGGATACGCAGGATTATGATGACGATGAAGCAAAATTCTTAGCTTGTTTTCAATCATTACCAAGTCCAAGAACCATTGCTATTTTGAAAGCTTCCAATACGCATTATGGAAACATTAACATACCTATGACTAATATTAATAATATTAAAATAGACATCGTAAACTTAATTAATTAACATTTATGTTAATTAATTAAGTTTACGATGTCTAATTATAACATTGGTATGCTTGCAGAATATTATCATAATTTAATTTCCATTAATGCTATCAATTAGTTTGAAAATTGGTATTCAAGTCCATGACAAATCTCGTTAGCAGTCGAAGCTTGTATCACAATTATTATCATTTATTAATGAGCCCTAATCGGAAATGTGTGTACTTGTATAGGGTGATGATCAGCCAGGTTTAATGTTCTCACTTCTTCCTAAGTTGGCAGTCCAATGGTCAGACCACTATATAGTCTATCACTGCCTGTATGCTCCCTGTAGAGGGAGCCTACAACGAGGACCTGCAGGTTACTACCAACATAGGTCCGAGACTTGGGGCATCTACATGTGCTAAGTCTTCGAATTTTCGTTTCCCTGACGATGCTGCAAAATGCCAAAGCATTTTTAAAGCATTGAAAATGAAAAAAAAAAATTGACGTAGTAACGTACATTCCTGGTTCTGAATTCACGCCCTACACTCTGATATAGGGCCGTTATCACTGAGATATTATTATGATAGCTCCACTGCTTTCCTTTCAGAAGTGTCATTTTCATAATCATTTCCTGGCGTTATCCCAATTTATTTGGGGTATACTGTACGTCTGCGGCTACCATACTTCTCTATTACTCGTCATCTTATGAGTCACCCCCTTTCTAACCATATCATTTTTCACAGAGTACAGTCACAAATAATTATGTATACCTCCTACACGCAGGAACTTTTAAAATTGATTTTCACGCACTATATTGATTGTTATCTTATTTCTTTACAGACATATCATTTTCACACTCATACTAATACGAAATAGGTCATAGCTTAATAAAGTAGAAAGTTATGTTTCACGAGAAAATGACACATTTTAATGCTCGTCTACATCCATCGTGTCTTCAATCTTGACCTCTTGCACATTAATTGATACTCATTGTGTGAATCAAATAATTTATTTATTCACAAACACAAATCCAGTTTCAATAATGAATTATGTTTTTATTTATTATTGGGAATGAATCATTGTTCCGCTTAATAAGCCGAGATAAGTCCAAGGGACGGGAGTGAGTCAGTGTGGACCGGCTATGGCCATAAGGTTACTGGTTTCATGTGCCAGTGTCTTGTTTCACTTATTGCTACAAGTAGCTAATACCTATAATACTATTAATAAAACGATAGCTTCGATTATTCGTTTATAAACATCATCATCATTCTCCTGCTCTTATCCCAAGTTATTTGTGGTCGGCGCAACATGTCTTCTGTATTCATGCTTACTAACCAATTCGTTAATAGTAGCAAATATTGTTGAAATTAAGGGCCAATCGGAAATGGGAGCAGCGGCGTCAGGTGGTGGCGGCCCCGACTTACTATAATAGCAGTAAGTCGTGATTTCGAACCCAGACCGGCTGTGATCGGAGTACATTCTTGGGAACAGGAATATTATCCAGTACAGGCGCTCAGCTCACTCTCCGGGAGCACTCGTCTGGTGACCATACAGTATAATTCAGTATGAGACAAACAAAACGTAGGACCTGTATATAAATAGATAAACGAAATCTACAGGTATATCTGTCGACAGATACAACCGATTTATTAATAAATAACATTGAGCTCGTTCGTAACCGTACCATATAGTAAAGTTCATTGACCTTTCAATAGAGGTGGCCCTGTCTGTAAATAAATCACCAGAGATAAAACTAAGAAACATTTGGATTGTTTATTTGACGTAACCTGTCACTGATCAAAACAATTTGGTATCGTAGCGTAATCTTCTTACAACAATGTATGGCACATAATAGAAAAACAAGTTTATCTAATACAATATATTTGACCTTTTCAGCTGCAAGACTTTCCGAGCTATAGGAGAAATAAATACATTTGCTGAACACCAAATACCAGTATGACAACGCTTATTTAAATGACAACATGTTATTCTATTCTGTTTAAATTTAAATTATTTAAATTCTCTCCCACATCAACTTTAAAAGAGACATCACATCTACCTACATCTTGATAGGTATAAAAGACGCTATATACAGATAATGTAAAACGAAATAAAAAAAAGAAGTTATGTCTATTCCACGTATGGCATTAATAGGAGGCAGTCGAAGACTTGCCTATGGGGTTTGACTAGAATATTATTGCTAATTTAAGACAACAGCCAACGATGATTATATCTAGAAATCAGCTGCATGCCATAGACTAGAAAGCATTTATAGAAGGTAGTGCTCCATGTTAGTCTTGACTTTTGGTGTTGCCCGCTACGTAGCCAATTTGTTGGATTGTAAGTCTCACCGAACAAATGAATCGTTCCCATTCAATAATTTATTCTCTATGAAGAAATATAGCTCTTTTAAACCATGGTCTATTTCTAGTGTACCTATTTCGTTCAATTTGGCACATCATCGTGAGCTTTGTTTTCGACAATTTACATGTAATACAAGTGAGTGGATCTTCGAATAATATTTACGTCATTGTGCGAATATCTGGTTTATAATGAGCGTCGAACTTGTGTGTTTTGGCGGAAAGATATCGCACTACTGTGATAATCTTTTAATGGTGTTTGGCACCAGAATTACTTTATTATTTACTTACATGTTAGTTGGTTTTTGCACTCTTTGTGTGTATCATATTGTGTTAGCTTCTAATTAAGTTTGTAAACAAGTAATTAAAACTAGTCTAGACACAACATTCATGGTCATTACACATTATGCTATCTTAATTAGTTATTTTTTAATATACTTCCTCGAAAACTGGCTCTTATTGCACTATGATTAGGTTCGATATGCAATGTATTTCGCACGTGTGCGTTTTTCTTATTTTTCCACAACCTAGGGCGTAAAAGAAAATTAAGTACCACAATTAATAACTATACCGTATACTAAGACCAAATCGATAAAACCTAGGAAATTAAAAAAAAAAACACCACTGACTATAGAGTCAACGGTGTTTTTTTTTAATTTCGTCGTTTTGATTTGCGTCTCTAAAGCGTAATTATTTTTCTCTCAAGTTTTTTTATTTAAAGACCTATCCAACGACACCCCACACAATGGACTTCGCGAGAAAAAAAAATCATCCCCTCTTTAATGTGTACTGGAGTTACACTAAAATACTTTTTTTTTTATTATTTTACTTTAGCGCTTTGTCGGCGTAACTTATTTGTAAATTCATGCCAAATTAAAGCTTTCTAGTACTAAGAGTCTTTGAGATATAGTGCGGACAGACAGACAGACAGACGGACATGGCGAAACTATAAGGTTTCCATATTGACTACGGAAAGGGTGACACAGGAAAAATATAAAATGCAAATGTTTTTAGGGAAAAACATTTGCATTTTATATTTTTCCTGTGAGGCTGTCTAGCGGTTTCTAAACTTTGCTTCTCCTTCAACTGGCGAAATCAAACCGCGAAAAAAAAAGCAAATAAAATCATAGTCTCCTGAAAATTTATGACAAAAATACTTATCGTTTTAATAGTTTATTTCTTCGAAAGTGTATTGAAAAACGTCTTTTGATACACGTGGGAATTTGTTATTGCACTTCTCGACCCCATGAACACCTCAATCTGCCTCGCATACAATAACAAACTTTCCGCACTTGTATCAAAATGTACTATTCTCTGCATTCGTAGGTATTATGACTTTTTTCGTTTCAATAAAGTACCTATTTATTAAAATAATCAAAAAAAAACATAACCCTCTCCTTGCAGTCGGGTAAAAGTACGCAGGGTGTTCTAGGTGCGTGTTTATTTATTTTTAAACAACCGAGACAAAAAGTCTGTTTCTCTTTAAAAAAAAACACTGTTTACTCTGGTGATTCGCCAATTTTCGAAATGGACCATGCTATTAGCGCTTTGTTGTCAAATTACACATTAAATGTATATTATTATTTCGATGACCCACAATCTAAAAAAAAAACATGGTTACAGACTTTCTGTAATGTAGGTACTGTGTCTACTGAAACTTTGAGAGTCTTCAGTTTTATAACGTAGAAAATTGATGACACTCGACAGCTATAATATTAGCCTACCTAATTATTCTTCAAATGTAAATATTGTTTCACCACACCTACGGTATTCGATGTAGGTTAGCGCTGCCAAAGTAAACTTTCGGAAGGTAATTTTTATATCGTCGGTTAGCCAACATTTCCGACTAAAAATAGCGAGGTAGACAATATCTTTTAGTGCTAAAAACCAGTAAATGGGTTGTGGAAAACTTAAAATACCTACAGCGAGTCTAATTTAAGACTGAAGGTTGATCGAATTGAAACAGGGGAGGTAGGTAATTAAAAAAAACTAATATGACATAGTAATTAATTTGAATAGGTACCTACTTATGTGTACAATTCTAGGTTCTTGAATTAAGATACGGACTATCGCGTTCATTGACGATCGCCCACTTTTCACCTTTTAACACGTTGATTACAAAACCAAAATGCAGAATTATCTAGATGGCAGAAACGTAATTCTTGGTGGTATTAATTTTTATCAAGAATCGCAACCCCTGTTCCTCGGGTTATTAGGGAATTAGGTTGAAAAGTGGTCGCCGACAGGGAGCGCGGTGGAACATAGACCTACCTAATAGTAACCAAGTAGTATGCTAATTAGCTATTGGTCAAATCTTGCATGGTTGGCGAATCATGATGAATGCAATGTCACAGCCATAGGTATCGGTAGGCAGTTCTGGCTGATGCTAAAAGGTGTTAAGCATTAGCCTGTGGTAGCCACATAAGTACCTATCTACTTAGGTACAACATTTTAACAAGGAATGTAAAGAATCTGCTCCAGTGTGTTTATTTTCTTATCTTACGAGTACAATAGAAACGAAAAGCAGATGGTGATCTTGCTGAATGGATCAGAAAAATGTTTAAAAATAGATCCATTTTTATTATTACTTATTCTATATTTCTGATATAGATAACGTGACGTCAACTACCGGTGCAGCGTACGGTAGTTGAATGATCGCATATCTGGGATTCTGGGCTTTCAAACATGCGCCTACGCGGGTAGTGCATCTATATTTTAGTATCTTACATCCTACGCAATAATAATGTGTATATTTTAGCTTTACAGCCCGCATCCTTCTCTTCCTAATTGTATTAAAAGTTCTTGATATGATTAAACTGAATTTATAAAAAAGGGTTTCACAAACAATGGTAAACTACATAGGTGAAAGATATATGTTTTTAATTTATCGTCTTTAGGTGGTTGAAAGTTTGTAAAGGTGGTCAATGCAAAATCTCATCGTTTAGGTTCTTTCTTCTTTCTTTCTTAATATTAATTCTATCAACATAACAATAGGCACAAAAATCTGCTAAAAAACCAAACTAAACCTTCCAGTGTTTTTTAGGGTTCAATATTTATTCTGTCAAAACCAGTCCAAACTGTTTCCGAAGACTAAAGAGGTCAATAGACCGCAGTAAACTTTTACAATGGTTTATAGCTTGGGTACAAAACTCTTTCCGCAATTTGGTGTGCTTTTGACTTAAACGTTTCTAATATCCTATGGGACGTGTTAATACACGCGATCGACGGCCATGATACGTTTTCCCCTTATATTATAATAATTTACCCTGTGTAGGTGGATCCATTGGTCTATTAAACGATGGCTTTTACCTCATAACAATGTCTAATTTTACTTATTGATCTAATGTATAATAGACACAGAATAATAATTGTAGCCGCAGACACACTGCTGGGTACCTAATTCATTAAATTGTACATTGAAAAAGGATAAAATCTTTGGACCTAGTTTTATAATGCCCACTTATTATAAGTCTTTATATAACTCGATATTATAATGGTCAAGAATTTGGTAATTACTCAAATTAACGGTCTAACTAGTAGGCATTGCTTTAATTAGATATCTGTTATGTGATTATTTTCAGGATAAATTGGCCGATAAACAGATTTTAAATCAATTCAACTTAATTTATAAATCCGTTTGAAATTTTCGGTATAATTATTCTATTATTAAGTTCCTACGTAATAAATAAATAACCACAAAGTAACATGACGTCTACTGGGATAAAAATAATGACGTCTATCAGTCCACTGTCCATCATACGAACAATGTACCAACCGTTATTGCCTATTTACCATTCAGAACAAACGAACAAACAATATTCCATTTTTAAACGACGTTATTAACGTTATCAGTCTCATTAACATTTTAAAACGAAAGAATGTTCTTGAAGGAGGTAGCGTAGCTATTTAAAATTTTCACCACTGGAATGTAGTTGCATTTGCACTATCTTTTATCTGTGCTTTTATTTCAAAAGTGGAACCTTGACATTGTAATATTATCACAAAATAGAAGAAGTCTTGCCATGTTTATAAATTGCATCACCTTTTAAAAATCCTCACATTGTCTACCGTGCCAGTAGTTTTCCATACAAATTGAAACATTCCAATGGTAAATAAAGGAAACAGCACATAATTCTTAACAAATCATTAGAAACAAATCTCAAAATGGCGATAGTAAACTTCGTGAGGAAATTGGCATTTTCTAGAACAATAGAGAGTAGGCAGAGAGTAGGTTTATCTAATGGGGAGCATTGGGAAAAGTATTGGCTTTTTATGCCTATATGGTATCATATCATATTGTCACATTCGTAATTCTCATTTGTTTGTTAGAAACGATTGTTACACAACGGTAAATTAATTAAAACGTGTTACATACAAAGTAAATATAAAATAAGCTATAAAACTTACCTATAGCATTGACGTGGGCTGTCCTTAATTAAACAAAGATCTTTATTGGAATGATAAGATGCATGTGTTCAAGATGAACACTGATCTAAGGCAGCTGTGTTATCAAGGAGTATTTATATCTTACAAAAGATACTTTGTTAGTGGTAGTCGGGTGATTATAAATACATTGACTTCGAGAATATGTGCTTAAGTATTATACAGGTTGTACCGTTCCATAGGAGTCCACAAAGACCACACCTTGGGTAAAGTTCAATAACCAACCGTTCTGACTACCTAGGTACATAATTTTGCCGTGACACACCTCCTATCGCCATATTTCTTACTTCATTAATCATTGGTTACACTGTAAACCAATTCATTCGAAGAATTACATACTTGATTATACTATACTGGTTTATATTTAAACTGCTAATGAATAAATTGAATCGAAAATCCTGTAAACGAAACTTTGCCGAACGATGACTCCGAGAAAAACAATTACAACATTTAATTAACCTTTTTCAAATCGTTTCATAAACGGACTCGTCCTCACGTTATCTCAGACTACTCGTTCAATTGCATCATCTTGCTTCATTCAACCTTCACGTTGTTTGGATATCAAAGAAAAACTTGACGAGGTTCTAAGTGCAGTCGATAAGTATTTGAGTACTAATTGAACGTAGAGGTTTTTTTTTTGTGAATGGCATCTCGCAGTTTAACCAAGGAGTCTTTGGTTAACTGGACCCTCGGCCCGACAACCAAGTTAAAATGTGATTTAGTTGACTGGTCCCGCGGGTCCAGTTTGAGTTGGTCCGGTTTACCAAGACTTCTAGGATGTTATCCTCTGCTTAACCGAACTATCCTGTGGCTGCCTTGAGTGTAAGGCCTCCACCCATGGAAGGAGATGTTACCATGCAACACATGTATACCTAGGTATATTTTCGGGGCAGCATTGTGTGGGACGGTTGGGTGGCAAAATTGATCATAAAAAAAATATGTAATTCACTTTCGGAAAAAACTGCTCTGTCTATGTCGAATAGTACCGAGTCTGAGCCTAACATGATAATAATAATAATAATAATATAATATTCCACAACTATCACACAACGCCATCTAGTCCCAAGCTAAGCAGAGCTTGTGTTTTGGGTACTAGACAACTGATAAACATACTTATATATTTCTAAATACATACATATTATAGATAAATTACACCCAGACACAGAACAAATGATCGTGCTCATCACACAAACATTTGTCCTGGGTGGGAATCGAACCCACGACCTCCGGCATAGCAGTTAGGGTCACTAACCACTAGACCAACAGGCCAGTCAAAATCAGCCAGTCAAAATGATTCAGCGATGATAGATGCCAAACATAATTATGTTGTTTGTCGAACGTCACCAACAGCGGAATGAAAGCCCAATCTATTATGTAGTAGGTGATTCCGTTTGGGTTGACTTTGTTGTTCAACTAATATCTTCTGCCGAATCGATCGTACCATATCGATACGAACAAAACAACAACTAACACAACCTTGATTGGTTCAGGTAATTTCGTAAGTGGATTCGAGATTGCAGCTGTTTTAAACAATTTAGGTTGCCTGCCTTTCGTCGTTAGCCATCGATTCATGTCGATTCCAACTAAAACCTAATTTACTTTAAATCGTTGCAATTAAACGTAAATTGTCAGCGGTCAAACTTATCAAGCGAAAATCGTAAAAAAACGGTCTATGGTTGTGTGAAGCGTAGGAAAATACCCCAATTTCATACGGCCTATGTATCGCGACCATCGATTATATTCGTAGATATAGATAAGTGTATGAACGATACTGTGACTCGAGTTGTATTAATTGCTACAATAAATTAATTGGTTTTGATTATAGTGAATCTACGCATCTAAGGTGTTCCCGATCATTAAAACTGAGTTCAAACAATGACACTACATTAATTAAAACATACGTAGACCTAGAACAAACAAGGAGGTTGAATTTAGCATCAACTGATAAAATCTTTTGAGAAATTGTGCAATCACAGTGATAATTATTAGCGCTATATATAGGCGTTAACTAACAATATGAACGCACATATCGCTCAGTAAATATATCACTACAGTAACATGTTATGTCTAGGCGTCACGCGTTATCGAACTAATTTTCAATTCCACGTAAACTTCTAGTAAACAATATTATCTAACGAGTTTACTCAATACTAGTAGTAACAAACAATCTTACTCGAGTCCACTGGCAATGATGATATCAGTATTTAACAAACCGTTCTCCTCTTTCCAGGTCTTCAGAGCCAAAACCAGAGAACATGGTCATCACGTTTTCGCCTCTCACAAAGGAGTCAAAACTCAGAAGACACATCAGGTCCATGTCGGACGTCCAGAGCAGCACGCCGTACAGAATCCCATTCAGATCGAGAAAAGGAAGCACTCACACCCTCATGTACGACTCTGACACGAGAGCCAGAAGAATCCGGAGTCATCATCACAGACACGTACAAGTAGAATCTTCTGACTCGAGCGACTACTTCGAGTCACCCAAGAAGATCCGGAGTTTGGGACAGAACATCATCAAACACACAGACTCCATGAGAATACTATAAAGCAATCATTAGAGATCTGATTTTAAATTATAAATGAGGCTGTACAATCTAGTTGTCGACTAGATCTGGAATCACGTCGGGTTTCCGTCGATTAAAAGGAAAAATCAGATTTCAATTTTAATTGAGACGTCCTCGAGTTCAGAAGATCATCGTTGTAGATTGTTAGATAATGTTTATATGTTTCACTAAGCATTACTAAACATGGCACTGTCACTAATAATGTGCATAATAATGTAAACAGTCGAAAGGTTGAAACGACTTTGGCAAAGTTTGCTACAATAGTGCATAATTTTTTGTTACGTCGGGAATGTGACGATCCCAAAGATGTTTATCCCAACGTGATTCGGCGAAGTAACAGACTATAGTGATTTCCTTTATGAGACTGTGATGAAGTAGGATAACGGTTATGATAACTATTTAGTTGTAATTATTAGTTTTAAGTTTATTTTCATTGTCAATTTGTGTCAGTAACTGTGGGACGTAACGATACGACGGACAAAGCACTGATGTATGATATGTCGAAAGAATGTGATTGGTGAAATATTTTTCTATGGAAACTATTAAAGAAATGTTATACATATACTTTTAATAAAATCGTAATTAAAGAGTCGCAAGGGTTGAAAAAATTTTGGTAGAACGGTTATCTACGAACATTTTAAGTTAGTGAGTTAACAATGAAATATAAAACAATCCTTACATCATGAGTACTTTTCGCCTGAATGAAATTTATTGCATGTGTAAAGATTGAAATTCTCATAAAATAAAACAGATGAAATCGTATGTTTTCATAAGAAAGTGTGTTTCTCGTACCTTGCGAAGTAACTCTACGGTATCTATTCGAGCCAAAGCTCTGTTAGTGGCCATATCTACAGAATACTGCTGAAACACTTAGTCTGTAGAAGCACTCGATAGAATTATCTTGTTTTTCTAGGACACATTACATGATCTTATTGGTTTAGCCTTTATAAGATTGCATGAAAAATTAGCCTAGACGACGATGCGTGTTACCTAATGGTGTTTCTCGAACAGCTGAAATAGAGTGAAAGAGTTCAGTGTTGTTTGTTTAAAAAATACATGGTAACGTTTATTTTAAGCGTTATTTGAGTTGTTTCTGACATCATGACAGTGGAAAATTTGTGACAAAAGCAAAAAGTAAATATGCACTACTTACACACTGAGCTACTGATTAAATATTGAATTGATATCTCACACATGTTTATGATAAAATCAAGAAAGGATTTTGTTCTTAATTTGTCCAAATATCTTTAATATTCTGGAGTAGATGACCTAAAAATCTAAAATAATGTCAGGTGCAGCAAATATTCTTTTGTTTTGAGATGATAACGTGTAGTGTGGAAGTTGACAATACAAAATGTAGATTTAAGTTTCGAGTATTTCGGCTCATCTCGCTATCTCTGGACCAAAAGTATCAATAAAAACAGAATTTTGTAAGCAATGTAATTATAGGAAATGATGTCAGAGAGAAGTGACGAAGGCCTTCAATTCTGCGAATGTGATAAGTAGCAGTTAAAATATCTATAATATTGTTATTTATTACATAGGTATTGAACCGTGATGAATGTCAATAAACAAAGGAATTCTTAATTATTTTGTTTAATTTCTTCTCCTTAGTCTTAAAGGCTTCTCAAGTTTTAAGCTCACCATGAACTAGAAACTTCATTACCTAGGTATGTGTGCACAGTTCATGAATTTAATGGATTCCGGTGATACTCACAGCCAAATTCGATTTTAGATTACTACGTTATCAGTTAGTACCTACCTACATAGTTTCCCATCGACACGCTGAAGAAGTAGAAAAAAGCAAGCATTGCGTGAAAGCAATTTGTGGGGTTAGGTATAGGTACCTACCTACCTATATAGGTACAAGTACAATGTATGTAATTAGATTTCGGGGAGAGGGAGGGAAGTTCGGTGAATTCACTGTAATTTGTTACCACAAACAATGCTCTACTGACGTCATAAAAGATACAATAGGATACGAGTGATTTATCGAAAAATTCCATTTCTATGGTAAATTAATGTCAAAGTATACTTACTTACATACCTAGATTGGTTGAGCAATCGTGTTAATGATAAATATGATAGTGCTCTGTGCTAGATGACACAATCATCTGCTAGATAACACGAAAAGGATAATAACCCTGTCCTGTAGGCCCTGTAGCTGTGGTCGCTGTGGACAACAAATAAGTTAGATTTTCTGAGGTAGTCAGTAGGTACGTTGGTTATATTTATGGAGCATCAGGTGGAACCTCCTCCTCCTTTGTGGTGTGGATAAGTAGGTATCAATAAATGAAGATCTACCTACCAATATAACAAGTTCCCTAAGATCTGCCTATGGTAGATATGTACTAAATACATTTTATGTCAGATTCATTCAATGAAATAAGACTGGCATATATCCGCTATCAGTCTATTCAGTTTAGCTAGAATACTGTGAATTACTGAAATACTAAACCTGAAATTAAAATTGACTACCTACCCAAAGGCATCGTCAACTATAAAAAAAATCATTGATGCACAATTACTCGAAAAATAATATCTGCCATAAACCCAGGACTTACCATGTTAGTTTGCAACAAAAATACCATTCCTGCATGGTTTCATGATATATGAGACTGTTGATCTTAAGAACTGGTAACGCCATCTATTGCACATATTCGGAAGCCTTGCGAAAGCATTGAATGAAAATTCATGCAAGACGACGACATGTTTAGTCATTCATAGTAGTGACATCTAGTTTTAGAACCAAACAATGAGAGAGCGTTTCGTTTCGTCCAATTGATAAATTATTCATAATCAATTATTGTACATTTCTATTAAACGGTGTTATTCATAAAAAATACAAACATCAGTCTAATTTTGATTCATGAATGACCGTTGGCAGTGGCTGGTGATAAGGTCATTGCCCGATAGATGTCATTCATGAACAGCACTTCACTTTTCATGAATTGACATTACTTTGACATTTTGTTTGTTTACATTTAGAACTTTTCATTGTTATTTCTGTCTTCGGTCGTTTTACCGCAGTGTAAAGTGTCGTCAATAATAAATTCGAAATCTGTAATTATTTTGCAGATTTTATTCCAAGTGCGATAATAATTCAGAATGAAGACGTTGTTTATTTTTCTGTTTTTTATTAAATTCATATCTTCAGAACCAACTCCCATTGTACTATGGCATGGAATGGGTGAGTATTAGAATTAATTAGACTACCTACTATTTTAATAACTCGGGCAACTTACATACTTTGTTATTGACCAAGGAGTTTATACCATACTGTAAATTTAATTTGTAGGTAGTAATAATTGTCTCTGCTAATAACATTTTAACGTTGGTTGCTATGATTTCTATAATTATTATTTGACTAAATAACATTCAATACCATACTAGTTACTGTAATTAAGTTGTATAAATATTTAGGAGTTTACACTTTACATTTTTATGAAAACGATTTACATTCCATTACTTGCCACTTCCACTTACCACCTATAGGTTTTACATTACAAAATAATGATTACCATATAGATTTAATAAAATCATTATATTTAACCTTTATTCTGTGCCAAACTACTTAAAAACAATTTTAATCTTATCTCTCACCGGGGAGACTCTCAGTGGGAAAATTATTTCAAAACAAGTCACTTATATTATTTTTTATAAACACAATACTGGTTTGCTTGAGTAACATTTAAAAACAGGAAAATGTATGTACCTACTGAATAAAATTCTAAAAATAGATTTGTTTCAAAACATATACATATAGTAAATTGTAACTGGCTATGGTACACTAAGCATTCATGCTGCTGTCTAAGAATACTTACTAATAAGTCTACTAATAAGCCTAAAACTATAAAATTAAAATATTTTGTATTTAATTTTGTAAGGTTAGTAGAAAGAATATGGAGTAAAATGATGATTAAAATAATGATGATAGGTATTTGAATGTTTTGAGTGTACTTACATAAATTAGATATAATTTTTTTAAATATACAATCACATTCAAATTCAGGATAAAAACCATTTTCTCTTTGTATACAGGTGACACATGCTGTGTCAGTTTCAGCCTCGGAGGAATCAAGATATTTTTAGAAAAGAATATTCCCGGAGTGTATGTGGACTCTTTGCAAATTGGTAACTCCTCAATTGAGGACCTCGAGAATGGGTACTTCTTGAACCCTAACACACAGGTCCAGGAAGTGTGCAAGTACCTTGCTAAACAACCTAAGTTGAAGGGTGGATTCAATGCCATAGGATTCTCTCAAGGAAGCCAGTTTTTGTAAGGGTTTTTGGTATTATATCTACCATTTAGGGTACCTACTAAACTCAATTAGTTGGTACCCATAATCATCACTTATTACACCTTTTTTTTTTGGCGGGTGGAAAATCATCAAATAAACCCTCCCACTCTTGGGCAGAGCGAAAGGGAGTGACTAAAAACCACCCATGTTCCTTCTAAGCCCTTTATGTCGAGGTCGCGGCATCTCGACACGGCATGTCATCGTCATAAGACGGACGGACGGCGAGCTAGCCCATCACTCACCGTCCACAGGCGCGGGCCTGGCTTTGTAGACGCGGGTCTACTGTGGCCGGAAGCCACCCCCGACGCCCGGAGCACCTTCCGCGGCAGCTGGGAAGAGAGGTTCTCTCCCTCTCACGTTTCGCCACCTCCTTCGCTAGCATCACTGCTTCGCAGAAGGAGGCGACGGAGTCCCATTCCTATCACTTATTACACCTTATCCTAAGAACACCATTATATTATTGGAAATAAATACTTCATAATTAGACAGTGCCCTGCATGGCTGCATTATTTCCTCTCCTAGATAGAAGAGGTGAAAAAAAAACAGAACATTTTGTCATACCTACATAATAAATATTTAGGTAATAAAATACTAAAATCTCTACAAAACTCCAGAAAGCCAGAAGCTTCCATTTAAACTTCTTTCAGTACAGTTCATTTACCATACCATACATCATAATTAAATACTCATTCTTACTATTGAACTACTTTTAACGAAGTTGTATTTTTAAGCCGAGCCGTAGTCCAGCGCTGTGGCCACACACTACCTCCGATCAAGAACCTCATATCTTTGGGAGGTCAGCACCAAGGAGTCTATGGTCTGCCCCACTGCGGAGCACTGGCGCATCCCACCTGCGACTACATTAGGAAGCTCTTGAACTACGCAGCTTATGAAAAGTAAGTCAATCATCTTCTTACTACAAGAACATGATATCTCTCCGGAAGACACAGCGTTGGCAGGCCTCCCAACAGGTGGACTGAGAACACCTTTAGAGTCACGGGCAATTGGTGGATGCAAGCGGCAGGTTTCCGTTCATTATGGCGTTGTATGCGGGAGACCTTTGTCCAGCATTGGACGTCTTTGTCATACATAATATAACAAATGCGCAGCTTAGCATTAGACTTGCTTGCTGTGGAGTGCCACCTTTATAACTTAATACAGGGTTGCAGCTGTATTAATCGTTTTGTATGCATTGCGCGACACACCGGTACTCATCGGTCAGCGCATAAGGAGCGGAATATGTGAAGGTCGCTGTTAGTTAATGCGCAAGTATCCTTGTGGTTTGTTTAATTATTTGTTTTTGCACTTGTGATTGAGGACACAAATATTGCTCATACAAAATTATTTTGTAAGTCTTCCGACTGATATTGGGGGGTTTGTTTTTATCCGTTGTCATTATTAACATTACGCGACAACGAAGACTTATCTAATAAGGTTGATTTTACCACTATTTAGCAAAACGGGATGGACACTGTTTTTGTAACGATATTTTCACTGTACAAAGCGGTCATCATCTGCCTAGCCTTTTCCCAACTATGTTGAGCTCGGCTTTTAGTCTAACCAAAAAGAGCTGAACACCAGTATATTACATAGAGCGACTGCCTATTTGACCTCCACAACCCAGTTAGTACATTGTCCTACAAAGTATAAGGACTTTAATTGTAGCAGTAGATTTCTTTGATCTAATTGACTACAAAATGTATCTAAGCAATTAACAGTAGTGCATATCTATACAAGTTTCCACGATATATATTGCAGAAATCTAGATTACCACCATTTACCTACATACTAGGTACTATGTTCGTTCCGCTTTCTTCGTAAGAAAATATGACCACAACATGGTATTTCTGCTTTTCCTTTCACCGAGATGCGCCAATGATACTTATAGATGGAGGTAAGTAAATGAAATAGGTACACACGCACGCGGAATACGCACGGAACAAATATTTGTATGACCTACAAATAATTGTTTCGGGTCTGGGTGTTTGTTGTGTATGTGAGTTTAAATGTTTGTGAACGCAATACTCAATACTCAATACTCAATACTTTATTGCACCCACGATACAGGAGAAATTCCTAGCGTGGGGCAACTTAAAAAAAAAAAAAAAAATTGTGTTTAACTTGAATTTTAAATTAGTTGTCGACCTCAATAAGGTTTTGTTTCATTCCATGGTTCTTTCTAATGATCTTGTGTAGCCGATTTCTGTACAGATCAAATTCGTAACAATCGCCCTACTCCTGCGCGCCGTATCGCATCTAAAGATCGGCCAAGATTCTGTTTTGTTGACGGTGATATTTGAATAGTACTTACTGCCCACTTATTCTGAAAGCCTATGTATTGTTCCATGCGGGATATGATATGTTAGCTCACTGTAAGTCACCTAAATCTTTCCCATTTTCCTTAGGTAGACCGGAATGTACCTGTGATTGAATGTGTAATATGTACCCATATCGTTTTTAAGACCATGTTGTGTTGAATTTTAATATACTAACTCCAACTTAAAATTACAGATGGGTCCAACACAGCTTAGTTCAAGCGACATACTGGCACGATCCTTTAAACGAGGACACCTACACTCACAAGTCGATCTTCCTCTCCGACATCAACAACGAGGTCTTCGTGAACCAGACGTATGTACAGAACCTGAACAATCTGGATCACTTCGTGCTGGTCAAGTTTGACAATGACACCATCGTGCAGCCTAGAGAGACCGAGTGGTTCGGCTTCTATGAGGCGGGACAGTCGAAGAAGATGCTACCGATGAATGAGACCAGGGTTTATAAGGAGGTTTGTATAAAGATGCTTTAATATCTGATGTACAGTAATCATTCGGACCTCAGACATGAAGTGAACTAGGTGTAGCATAAAATTAAGGAGAATTATAAACATAAAATTAAACCACTAGACTATCTACCGGCGTTAGTGTTTTCTTCAGAGCTATACAAATCTAAAGATGGCCCTATGAATGAGGCCTCCCCGATTGGTGCTCCGCCTGTTGCAGTTTCTTAAGTTCCCAATGACAATTTATAATAATATGTATTATAAATATTTGTTGAGCAGTAGAAGAAAGAGTATTCTGTCTATCTGACGTGATTCAGCATATTTGATTTTTTGTTCAGTTTTCGGTCACCCCTGAAAAGGGGATAGAACCGATGTGGCATATCAACCTGCCCGCCATTTTGATTTTTTTCGAAATCGCAGCCCACAATGAAAGTGGTATGTATGGATGGAACAAAAAATGTCCAGTAACATGGTACCCCAAAGTGTCACGTTACCGAGATATTTGAAGGTAAAGAAGGAAGGTCTATATGCCAGCCTCCATACAAAAAAGTTCAAACCTCTTTATTACTTTAATTTGATTATGATTATACATTCCTTTTCAGGATCTCCTAGGCCTCAAGAAGATGGAAAAGGAAGGAAAATTGGTACTAATATCAACAGAAGGCGATCACCTTCGTTTCTCAGACAAATGGTTTATCGACACTATCATCAATCCTTATCTACTCAATTAGACTAGACTTAGATAAGAAGTTACATTACTAAGCTAATAAGAGATCAAATCTCATTACCACGTCATTGGGTTAATGCGTATGTTTTCGTTAATCTTGAATTCATTAATGATTGCTTGTAATAAGCTTATGAGTCTATTTGTTATCGTTTAGTTTGAAGTTTTTGACCCTTATTGTACCTAAATATAGTTTAATGCCCGTGTTCATTAACATTCGGGGACAATTTAAATAATTGCCCAGTAAAAACGCGCCGTTGGGTACCTACAGCGCCGAGAGTCGAAAATCCGACAGTGGAATAATTTTCAGGCATTTATTCAGATGGTCGTTAGTGTAATGGCAATCCACGTTAAAGTTATTGACTATATTTATACTTATTTCTGTTTCTGAATTATCTATTTTGCCCGGTGACTGACATAGCTTGAGAGATTCGCGATGTCTGACATAAATTGGTAATTGTATGCACCAATTTTATCACATACTTTAAAATCTTTGAAGCTTTATCTGACATTTTGTGTTTAAACTTTTTTTCTAGTTATCTACTTCCAGTGTTCAAAAGCCAGTTGAATCTGTATAAATTATGTTCTAAAACAATGTCATTATTATTGCGTTCTATTTGGAATCTTAAACCAAAAGTACTGATTATTATTGTCTTACAAGTATCACGAATTGATAAATGTAAACATAGATAATTATAATTTACAATGCTTGATGAATCAAATAAGTTGGACGATGTCTTAATTAGTAGCCATAAGAATCTCGAAGCAATAATATTGTGATAATTACATTTGTTTTTAAAAATAAACATTTCAGCAAAGACGTCGTTGTTTGGATTTCTACTAACACTCATAATCTTACATAGGTACCTAATCTCAGAAATAGGTCTTCAGTAGCAATTTTTTTTTGTGTTCCTCCCGAAAATTGTAATCAATTATTGAAAAAAGAAGCATCCAGTTTTGATGTTGCTGAAACTGATGTTAATAGAGTTGCAGTTGTTCAACTTGCAACTCTATTAACATCAGTTTTTCGGCCTTATATCAATTCAATACATTTCTGACTTTTCCATCATTGAAATCGCTGATAAAAAGTCCCTTTTTATATGTTTACTAGGGCCCCATATCCCGTGACAGTCGAAAATAAAACAACAGCATACCACTCTATAGCCACTCTTCATCATCTATTTTGATTCCAAAGAAAATACTTATTCATATTTTATTCGTATGCCAGGTCATTCTATAAGGCTCTCAAGGTTATGCTGCCTGCTCCTGACAGTTGTGCGGTCTACATCGGGCTGTGATCTCGCATCGACGTAGACCCGAACGCATCGGTTGAATTCAGAACTTCGCTTTATGAAAGGGGCGTTCACTCCACGTACCTTGTGTAGTGGGAACTTCACTATACATTGTAACATACAGCGTTCTGCGATCTTGTAACTGGGGGGGAAAATGAGGTTATTTTAGTACCTTATTGTCAGGATAATTAAGGGAATAGAAACCCTTTTTTGAGCTGATACAAAGGCCTCCCTTCTTTTTATACAACTTTTGGTGGATCAATGCTGAGTGTAGGTCTGTTCAAAATCTATCCACTTTGATGGCTATACAGTTTCTTTCTGCCACTTTAAAGTATGAATAAGTTACTATTTACTATCTACCTATTAAGAGCTACAAAGACCATTTCCTAAGGATTAAAGTAGGTTTACTATCTTCACGCAATCTCTGCCTTTTTTGATAGCTCATTGTCCCACTGGTAGACAAAGACCTCCCAACCTGTCCACTTTCACCTCTCTCTATTATTATACAGAGCTGCCGAGGACCAATATTTGTTAAACGAGTCCATCTCCGTCTTCATCATCGTCTTTCTGCGCTTGTCCCATGTTTTTTGGGGTCGGCGCAATACGGTCCATCTCCGACTTTTGTTATTTTAATGAATGAGACGGTTTTAACAGTAAAGTACTGCCATGCTATGGAGCAGCTTAAGGCCGTTGCGTTGCTAAAATCCCAAAAACGACGTATGTTTAAAGAAATTTGTTGAGGAATCCTTCCGTACGATTTCCATATAAAAAATATATGTTATACTTAAAGTCATCACAAATAATTCGTATTGTTTAAAATTTTAATAAACCTTCACATTATTTAATAAAAAATCGTAGTATGTCTTAACCTAAATCGAATTTTGTCTCTGTAACGGCTGAATAGTTCGGTATGAATTTTATACCCAAAAATACGTAGTGATGTATTTATCAATCCGTATTGTTTATTTTCTCTGATTTGTAATAAAATTTTAAAATAATAAATTAATTCCCGACATTTTGAGGCAAATGCGGCGCGAGACCCGTCGCGCATACTTGGAACGCGCTGCGCCAGTGTCTCGATGACTGTTGTCACGGGTGGACTGCACGCATGTCATTACTTCAAAAATAAAATTCAAAAGTTCACGTTTTTAATGTTTTCTGAATTAAAACATATTGTAAATTGTATAGTTATCAATATTTCGTAAAATAAGAACAGAAAATAAGTTTGTAAATATATTTAAAGTAGTTTGTAATTTCGTTTTGTTGTTTGCACCTATCATAGACTAAGCGGACTGTGCCTAATAACGTAAAGTGACGCGTGGCCGAGCTCTCCAAAACTATTGGTAAATTACCTACGTTTCTTAGTAGATATTTTGGTATATAGATATATCTATGATATTATTTTAATTTTGGACTGCCTCGTTGGTCTAGTGGTCGTAAGCACGATGCTGAGCATGAGGTCCTGGGTTCGATTCCCGGGTCGGGCAAAGTGTTATTGGGTTTTTCCATCAGGAAATTATAAGTAACAGCCACGGAGTCTGGATTTGTGCCTGGTTGATGGCAATAGGCTCGCCCCTATTATATGGGACTTAAACATAACTGGCGAAATGTGGGTGTACTATTTAGGTACACCTCTGCCTAACCCTTCGGGGATTACAGGCGTGATGTTATGTTATCTAACTATTTTGTCTTGAGATTTTCGTTTGATGGAAGATGGAGATCTAGATGACTGATGATGTCGTACCTAATGATGATCTCTCATACTACATGATACATTTTGAAGGTCTGATGAAGACCAGGTAACTGCTTATCGGTTCTCAGTCACGGAAATAGTCAGAATGCTCCAACTTTCAGCTTTTATCTCATTGAGCACGGATGCTACTACATGATACATTTTGAAGATCTGATGATGATCAGCTAAGTGCTTATCGGTTCTCAGTGACGGATGTAGTTAGAATGACCTAGCTTTCAGATTTTATCTTATTGAGCACGGATGCTACTACATGATACATTTTGAAGGTCTGATGATGACCAGCTAAGTGCTAATTGGTTCTCAGTGACGGATATAGCTAGAATGACCTAGCTTTCAAATTTTATCGATCTGAGCACGGATGCTACTACATGATACATTTTGAAGGTCTGATGATGATCACCTAAGTGCTTATCGGTTTTAAGTGACGGATGTAGTTAGAATGACCTAGCTTTCAGATTTTATCTTATTGAGCACGGATGCTACTACATGATATATTTTGAAGGTCTGATGATGACCAGCTAAGTGCTTATCGGTTCACAGTGACGGATATAGCTAGAATGACCACCATCAGGTAAATGGTACCATCAGTCTCCAAGGCCTCTTCGAGCTTTTCGAATGAGTCCACACACGACGGTTCTACGTGGTGCCATCAATGAGATCCTATACTTACCTTCGGAGTCTACCATCAGGTAGCTGGTATCATCAGTCTCCAAGGCCCCCTCGAGCTCTTTCAAATGAGTCCAAACACGATGGTTCTACTCAGTGCCGTCAATGAGATCCTATACCCACCTTCGGAGTCCACCATCAGGTACGAGACATCATCAGTCATCCAGATCTTCATCTTCCATCAAACGAAATTCTCAAGACAAAATAATTAAAACGATAAAACAATTAACACCATTAAAACAATAACATACATTACATAACATCGCGCCTGTAATCCCCAAAGGGTTAGGCAGAGGTGTACCTAATAGTAGGCGTGATGTTATGTTATGTATGTTATTATTTTAATGATTCTAATTGTTTTATCGCTTTTAGCGATAAAACAATTGTAGCAAAAAACAATTGTAGTCGTTCTTGTAGCACGGATGCTACTACATTTTGAAGGTCTGATGATAACCAGCTAAGTGCTTATCGGTTCTCAGTGACGAACGTAGTTAGCATGACCTAGCTTTAAAATTTTATCGATCTGAGCACGGATGCTACTACATAATACATTCTGAAGGTCTGATGATGACCAGCTAAGTGCTAATTGGTTCTCAGTGACGGATACAGTTATGATGCTACAGCTTTCTGCTTTTATCTTATTGAGCATGGATGCTACTACATGATACATTTTGAAGGTCTTATGATGACCAGCTAAGTGCTAATTGGTTCTCAGTGATGGATATAGCTAGAATGACCTAGCTTTCAAATTTTATCGATCTGAGCACGGATGCTACTACATGATACATTTTGAAGGTCTGATGATGACCAACTAAGTGCTAATTGGTTCTCAGTGACGGATGTAGATAGAATGACTTAGCTTTCAGATTTTATCTTATTGAGCACAAATGCTACTACATGATACATTTTAAAGGTCTGATGATGATCAGCTAAGTGCTTATCGGTTCTCAGTGACGGATGTAGTTAGAATGACCTAGCTTTCAGATTTTATCTTATTGAGCACGGATGCTACTACATGATACATTTTGAAGGTCTGATGATGACCAGCTAAGTGCTTATCGGTTCTCAGTGACGGATGTAGATAGAATCACTTAGCTTTCAGATTTTATCTTATTGAGCACGGATGCTACTACATGATACATTTTGAAGGTCTGATGATGACCAGCTAAGTGCTTATCGGTTCACAGTGACGGATATAGCTAGAATGACCACCATCAGGTAAATGGCACCAACAGTCTCCAAGGCCTCTTCGAGCTCTTTCAAATGAGTCCACACACGACGGTTCTACTCAGTGCCGTCAATGAGATCCTATACCCACCTTCGGAGTCTACCATCAGGTAGCTGGTATCATCAGTCTCCAAGGCCCCCTCAAGCTTTTTCAAATGAGTCCAAACACGATGGTTCTACTCAGTGCCGTCAATGAGATCCTATACCCACCTTCGGAGTTTACCATTAGGTACGAGACATCATCAGTCATCCAGATCTTCATCTTCCATCAAACGAAATTCTCAAGATAAAATAATTAAAAGCGATAAAACAATTAACACCATTAAAATAATAACATACATTACATAACATCACGCCTGTAATCCCCGAAGGGTTAGGCAGAAGTGTACCTAATAGTAGGCGTGATGTTATGTTATGTATCTTATTATTTTAATGGTGTTGAGACCTCGAGGACGCCTTGGAGACTGATAATGTCATTTACCTGATGGTGGACTCCAAAGGTAAGTAAAGGATCTCATTGACGGCACTGCGTAGAATCGTCGTGTTTTGACTCATTTGAAAGAGCTCGAGGAGGCCTTAGAGACTGATGATGCCATTTACTTGACGGTGGACTTCGAAGGTGGGTACAGGACGAGAGATGGCGCCACTGCCACGATACATGTCAGCTCTAAGTTTATTTATTTCGTTAAAATAGTAATTCCACTCGTTTAAACCTAAAATCACCACTAATCGAACAGTTAAGTGCTTAAGACCCAGTGATAATGTTATCTTCAAGAACATTTAACAAATAGTGACGAAATTGTGATTGTGAACCCAGTGCTCCAACTGTGACAATAAACTGATCTTTAGAAAAGGTAACAATATTAATCGTCCAATAAAGTTGAACTATAAACATAACAAGTGATCGGGTAACTACATTACTTTGAAACCCTTCGTAAAAGTGCTTTGAAAACATTTTTTACCAAAATTGTGAACGGTTACTCATCAAAATTTTAAACTCTGATAAGTAATCAATACTTCTGTAGCGACATCTAGTTAAAAGACTGTACACTAACGTCAACCAGAACATCGGTCGATAAAACAGTACTTTTCTAGTCAAGCGGTCAAGTATTACACCGGTGTCTTGTGAGAACCAAATAGCCGAAGTCAGAGTGTACGTGACTGACGATACGGTAGCTGCGAGTTCGATTCCACCACAGTAGTACTTTCACTTTTTGTGAGGAATCTAAATTTGTTTTCATCATTTATAATGGCTGACTACGAGAACATTACCTTAAGAAGACAAAATACTCAGAATAAAAACATGACATCTAGCGACAGTGAATTTGATATGGATGTGTCATACCAGAGTCTACCTAGCGTTGTAGGAAATGGTAACGATCTTGCAATAATGAAGGAGGAGATTGAAAAATCAAAATCGCAGTTGCAAACTGCCAACTCAGAAATTGACAACTTAAACTTTGAAAATTACACACTTAAAAATAATTTATTGAACTGTGATAAAAAGATAAAAGTATTAAAATCAATAGGAATCCAAGAATGCTCAAACAAAGAAAACCTACCCCGGCAGTTCTACTCACCCCAATATCAACGGAGAGTACGAACACTATTAATGAAAACTGGTTTACCTAGGACTTCTTCAAGAGAATATACAATACAGGCATTAAACTTGATAAGCCCTAAAGCAGGTGTATTGAACAATCCAGTGGCCGACAAAAACATGTTCCAGGGGGTTGATGACCGTCATACAACAACACGTATAGCTGAAAACCTGCAGGATAGTATCTTAAATAAAACCTTCCTAGATGCTTCCATTGGACAAAGTTGTGAAAATGATGAAAGTGTTAACATATTACACACACCTATGGAAGAACTGACTGATGACGCTCCTTGCAATAGAAACACTTTTTCACACGATTCCAAAGTAAACAAAACCAAAAATCGTGTAATCATATTATGTAATGAACAGGGGATTGGTCTACGTCAATCACTCACCGAGCTACTGGGATCAGAGTATTCAGTATTCTCGTTTATAAAATCTGGAGCTACATTGAGAAACCTCATCAATACCTCAAAGAATGAAATAGCTAAATTCAACATGAATGACTATGTTATTGTTGTTGGAGGCCGCTATGAGCGCAACCCATATGATACGGAGATGTACTTACATACATGGCTATCATCTGTTAAGAACACAAATATAATTATAAGCGAGGTCCCGTCAAACAGATATCTTAATGAAGCAAAACTCAATTACATGCTAAGGTTTATTTGTGGAAAGTATGACAATGTAACTTTTATGGATATGGACTACTCTAGATATCGGCCTCGTAAGACAAATTTCATGATTAATTTATCAAGGTCTCTACTTAGGTAAATCTTGCAATTGGACTATAAACTCAAATCAAAAGAGTATCAAAACTCATTAATTTTAAAAAGTAAAAGAATATTTGTAGAGAAAGCTGTACAAACTGAAATAACATACAATCATCAACATAAAATAGAGACCGAAAATGTCCAAATATGTAATAAGAAGTCATCTAGTATTAATAATCAGCAGCTCGAAAATAATACTGCTTGTAGTGACTTTTTTCGTGAATAAACACTTATACGTTCTACACCAAAATATAGCGGGTCTACTTAACAAAGCAGACACCCTCTCTATATGTATAAATGAACTGTCAGAAAAAGACCAGTCTGTTGCTGTACTATGCATAACAGAGCATTTTATGATGTCTGGTCATGAAGACCGCCTCGTAGTACCGAATTATACATTGGCTGCATGTTTCAGTAGACAAAAGAGCAAAAGAGGTGGAGCCTGTATTCTGGTCCGATCTGGTCATTTGTGGAAGGAGTTACTAGAGGTTTCAGAACTTTCAATATCTAATGTTGTAGAATGCTGTGCAATTGAACTGACAAGTTATAGGATAGTAATAGTATGTATTTATAGAGTACCAAAAACAGGGAATTTAAATGTTTTTTTTGGTAAATTAGAGCAACTTTTAAGACTACTGACAAGAAAAAATTGTAGGAATATTATCATAGCAGGCGATATAAATATTGACGTTTTGAAAAATAATAATATGACTTCCGAATTAAAATATCTCTTAACAAGTTTTAACATGACATTAGCAATAAAAAAGCCAACCAGGATGCAAAGCCGGACCTGCATTGATAATTTTGCCCACAATTTCGAGAAAAAATGCAGGACGGAAGTGATAGAATTTGGCCTATCGGATCACACTGCGCAACTTCTGAAATGTCCCGTACGTTTGAACTGTGTTCTGAAATATTGGTATACATCACAACGGGATTACTGTCCAGAAAATATTATTAGATTTAGAACCTGCCTGGAGAAACTAACTTTCTCTGAAATCTATAATAATAATGATGATCCAAATAATGTATTCAACTTATTTTTTGAACAATTTAAATTATTTTATGAACTGTGCTTCCCCCGTAGACGTATTAAAATACCAACAACCCAAAAACCAAAATGGATATCACGAGGACTTAAACTATGTAGCTTAAAAAAAAGGCAATTATTGTGGACGTCTAGACATAAACCTACTCTAACAAATAAAGCAAAATATTCAAACTATACAAAGATATTTAAAAAAATTATTAACCTGACTAAACGATCTCAAAATAATCACAATATTAAAACTTCTGACAATAAAAGCAAAATGACATGGAAAATAATAAAGAACTCTAAATTAAATCTACCTAATGACTCAATAAATGCTATAAGAATTGACAATAAAACGATTGACAAACCACAATTAATTGCTGAAAAGTTTAACGAGTATTTCATTGAAAAAATTGTGCCAATTCCCGGAGCAGGTAAAAGATCGAGTGCGTATATCACAAATAAACAAAAATCAATGTTCATGCCTCCATGTCAACCGATTCAAATATTCAACATTATAAAATGTATAAAAAGCACCAATAGTGTAGGGTATGACGAAATTTCTACAAAAATTATAAAACATGTTGCCGACTTAATCGCACAACATTTGAGTCATATTTTTAACCTATGTATTAGCCACGGTGTTTTTCCGGACCGTCTTAAGGTCTCCATTGTGAAACCTATATATAAAAAAGGTAATAAGCAACTAATGCAGAATTATAGACCTATTGCGCTTTTGCCAATTTTTTCGAAAATATTCGAGAAATATATTTATAATGAACTTTACAGTTACTTAGAAAAACAAAAGATTTTCTGTAACGAACAAAAAGGTTTCCGAAAGAACATGACTATAAACATGGCAATTTATGACTTTTTAAATAAAATTATGACTAATATTGATAATAAAACGCCTGTCTGTTCTGTGTACTGTGATATGACGCAAGCTTTTGATTATGTTGACCATTCAATCTTATTAAACAAACTTGACTCCTATGGTATAAGAGGTAACGTTCTTAGCTTATTAAGCACGTACCTATCAAAAAGAAAACAATCTACCGCTATAACAAACTTAAACTTCAAGACTAAAGAAGAAGTAACATACCTGTCTAAAGAACGCACTGTATACTTTGGTGTACCACAAAGCAGTGTATTGGGTCCGCCATTATATCTAATTTATATTAACGACCTGCCCAAAGCTATAGACTTCCCAATGACACTCTTTGCTGACGATAGCACGATTACAATAGCATGTGATAAACCTAATTCGTATGAAGCCGATGTTAATAATGCGGTAACTTCAATAATCTCTTGGCTGGATAATAATAATCTAAAAATTAACCTTGACAAAACACAAATAATGCACTTTGGTCATAAAAAACCTAGTTCAAAAATGGAGGTTCATTACCAGAAAATCAAAATTCACGATGTCGATAGTGCAAAATTTCTAGGTTTGGTAATTGACAGGCAGCTCAATTGGAAGGATCATATTGAAGCGCTTTGCAAGAAAATTAGTAGCTCATCCTATGCCTTGTACAAACTTGCCCCCACAGTTAACATAGATACACTACTTACAGCGTACCATGGTATTGTAGCATCTGTGTTAAGATATGGTATTATATTTTGGGGTAACTCCACAAATAGGGAAACCGCTTTTAAAGCGCAAAAGCGATCCATCAGAGCCATGTTCAGACTACAAGTAACGGACAGTTGTGAACCATTTTTTAAAAAATACAAAATTTTAACACTACCGTCTATGTACATTTATGAAACTGCCTTATTTGTGAAGCTGAATTCACACCTGTTTCCCAACCTATCAGATACAGTAAAACGTAACAGGCGGAATGATATGCTGCGCGGACGTAGAGCAAAAACAGCGTTAATGTGGAAAAGCATATTTTGTTTAGCTCCGCAAGTTTTTAACAAAATCCCAAAGCACATTAGACAACTAAATTTAAATGGGTTTAAAAAGGAGCTTAAAGAGTTACTGTGTAAAAAATGTTATTATAATTTAAACGACTTTTTGAATGATACTTTGACATCATAATCTAATTGTAATCTCTCTTTTATAACAGATAGCTTGACATTGCATTATGAAATTGACATTTTTATATATTTTTTTATTTTTTTGACACATTATTATTTACTGACTCTGACATGCCTCTTTTGTAACTTTAATAATTTTATGTAATTGTATCAATTCTAACCTAATATTTCTATTTTTGCATTGTAATAATTTATTATGTGTACCTGATATTTGCACGCCCCATGTGGCAGAATGTGATGAGACCTTTATGTTATTTGAGACCTTGTATTGTACCATGTTCGGACAAATAAATGAATTTGAATTTGAATTTGAAGGATCTCATTGACAGCGCTGCGTAGAACCATCGTGTTTGGACTCATTTGAAAGAGCTCGAGGAGGCCTTGGAGACTGATGGTGCCATTTACCTGATGGTGGTCATTCTAGCTATATCCGTCACTGTGAACCGATAAGCACTTAGCTGGTCATCATCAGACCTTCAAAATGTATCATGTAGTAGCATCCGTGCTCAATAAGATAAAATCTGAAAGCTAAGTCATTCTAGCTATATCCGTCACTGTGAACCGATAAGCACTTAGCTGGTCATCATCAGACCTTCAAAATGTGTCATGTAGTAGTATCCGTGCTCAATAAGATAAAATCTGAAAGCTAAGTCATTCTAACTGCATCCGTCACTGAGAACCGATAAGCACTTAGCTGGTCATCATCCGACCTTCAAAATGTATCATGTAGTAGCATCCGCGCTCAATAAGATAAAAGCTGACAGCTGGAGCAGTCTAACTATATCCGTCACTGAGAACCGATAATCACTTAGCTGGTCATCATCAGACCTTCATAATGTATTATGTAGTAGAATACGTGCTCAGATAGATAAAATTTGAAAGCTAGGTCATTCTAACTACATCCGTCACAGAGAACCGATAAGCACTTAGCTGGTCATCATCAGACCTTCAAAATGTATCATGTAGTAGAATACGTTCTCAGATAGATAAAATTTGAAAGCTAGGTCATTCTAACTACATCCGTCACTGAGAACCGATAAGCACTTAGGTGGTCATCGTCAGACCTTCAAAATGTATCATGTAGTAGCATCCGTGCTCAATAAGATAAAATCTGAAAGCTAAGTCATTCTAGCTATATCCGTCACTGTGAACCGATAAGCACTTAGCTGGTCATCATCAGACCTTCAAAATGTGTCATGTAGTAGTATCCGTGCTCAATAAGATAAAATCTGAAAGCTAAGTCATTCTAACTGCATCCGTCACTGAGAACCGATAAGCACTTAGCTGGTCATCATCCGACCTTCAAAATGTATCATGTAGTAGCATCCGCGCTCAATAAGATAAAAGCTGACAGCTGGAGCAGTCTAACTATATCCGTCACTGAGAACCGATAATCACTTAGCTGGTCATCATCAGACCTTCATAATGTATTATGTAGTAGAATACGTGCTCAGATAGATAAAATTTGAAAGCTAGGTCATTCTAACTACATCCGTCACAGAGAACCGATAAGCACTTAGCTGGTCATCATCAGACCTTCAAAATGTATCATGTAGTAGAATACGTTCTCAGATAGATAAAATTTGAAAGCTAGGTCATTCTAACTACATCCGTCACTGAGAACCGATAAGCACTTAGGTGGTCATCGTCAGACCTTCAAAATGTATCATGTAGTAGCATTCGTGCTCAGTTAGCTGAAAGCTGGAGCATTCTGACTATTTCCGTGACTAAGAAGTGATAAGCAGTTACCTGGTCTTTATCAGACCTTAAGAATGTATCGTAGGAGTACCTGTGCTCAGTGAAATAACTAATGAAAGCTAGGTTATTACTTCATTAGTCAAAGTGTATAATTTATTATTAAATATTTTATTCATACATTATGATGTAGGTACTCCAAGAGAAACAAAATATGTTAGGCAAATACGATGACCACTCTGCGACACATTTCTGTTCTTTGGTACGTTTTTCTGTAGTACAGTCGTTTGCCGGTAGGGGCCGAAAAATAAACAAAAGCCAGTACAGAGGTCAAATCGTCAAAGTCATCCACTGCTGTGATCCCCTTAACAGAGGCTCATGCAGTTGTGGACTTCGATTGGCTGAGTTAATAGTTGTAAAGAATACTTACCTACACTATGTTGAAGTACCTAGGTAAATAAGTACCTAGTTACTTAGGTACAGGTTAGTTAACCGTTCAATATTCAACAAGGTATTTATAATCGAGCAAGGTTACAGACCACTTATCCGATACTGGATATTTATTAGTTTTGTACATAGTCTTGATTCTTTGTAAGTAAGTGGTTATTTATAGGTCAATTATAAACCGGAAAATCAAAAGCTTGTCCACACAAGGTAGGTACGACATCAGGACAGGAGTAATACTTGAACTACGAAAACCGCTCTTAATGCCACGAAGTATAATACGTACAGCAGCACATCATGGCAAGCTACCCGAAAATGCCAATTTTTCCCAATCAACCTTGAACCCTAATGTTTTTACGATAAAGTTGAAAATTTATTAAAGAAATTTGACAGATTGTAGTGATGTACTACCGTCTGTACGATAAAATGCACAGATAAATTAGCAATGGCTGTTACCTGCTCAGGGCGCTAATTACTTTGGTCCTTGTCCAAACCAGTTCCCATCAAGACCTTTAAGTACCTATTTATTGTTTGTAAGCTATACTTACTCGAAAGGATTAATGCAGTCCATGCGTATGACGTTGTAGCCTTGGTCTTGAGCTAGCTCCTTGCTTTTCTCTGCCATGAATACGGCTAAGCCTTGCCTTCGGAATTCCGGGAGAACTGTTATCATTTTGATCTGGAATTTAGGAGCATTAATTTAATAACGATTTTATTAAACCTATATAAATAAATTGAGAAGCCCTGACTGACTGACTGAATCATCAACGCCCATCCTAAAACCATATTTTTTTTGGTGGGTGGAAAATCATCAAATAACCCCTTCCGCTCTTGGCCAGAGCGAAAGGAAGTGTCAGACTTCTACTGACTAAAAACCACCCATGTTCCTTCTTGGCCCTTGCGTCGAGGCCGCGGTATCTCTTTCGAACAACCCGCAGCCCCGACGGAGCCCAGCCTAAACCCTTGGACCTAGAACGCTGAAATTTTGTACAGATGTTCCCTTTATAATGTAGACAAGGAATAAGGATAGATTTTTCCAAATTCAATCCCTAAGGGAGTTAAGTAGGGGATGAAAGTTAGTATGTGAAATCCTCTTTTTGTTTCCAACATCTACGCGGGCGTAGCCGCGGGTACAAGCTAGTGTATTAATAATGGGCACACATTTCTGAGATGGGTGATCGGTATTAAGTGACAAACAAGTAAGCACCTGATGAGAATTTTATTTTATCCCGCTGAGCTTTTGCAATAGACAAAAAGCTGGAACATCAGATGTGTCCAACCAACCTAGGAAGATAGTAGGTACCGATCCGTGGTCTTTTAACTTTAGAAGGTCGCCTAGCAGCGTTGCTTATTAACATAACATCACGCCTGTAATCCACGAAGGGAAGTGCCAGAGGTTCCAGAGGTGTAAATACCTAAAAGTATACCCACATGTCACCAGTTATGTTTAAGTCCCATCTATTGGGGCCAAGCCTATTGACATCAACCGGGCACATATCCAGCATTGTTTAGTTCAGGACAAAAGCAACTCTGCTTGGAGGTGGATTTGTGTGACAAAACTATATCTAGATAAAGTTGTTACCTCATAAACTTTCTGTTGTTTGAAAACATCCCATAGATTTGGCGTCTCCTGCAATTTTGCCGTGAAGTATAGGAAATCTTTAGTGTTAGGATCCTGTAAATATAAAGTACGAAGAAGACCGTCCGTTACCTTTTAATTACAATTTTCCTCTTATAATTGAAAAATTTGTTTGTAGGTAAGCTAAGTATATACTCTTCATCACATAGCCTAAGACCTACAATTTAATACGTGCACTGGAAACCGGTTTAAAGACATTGCGGCATTTTGATTTTACCTAGTGGAAGAAAAATTGTAGCTGACATGGACGAGGAGATATACCTACACCTCATGGACAATCACACTCACTCGTAATGTAACATCGGGGCTGCGGGTTGTTCGAAAAAGATACCGCGGCCCCGGCGTGAATGTAACATGTCGTAATGATGTATTTGGTCAATTCAGGGGGGGATTGCACTTACTGCCCCCTTTGTGCCCCCCCAAGTTTCGTTGGGCAGGCAGGCGGGTTATAAGTAAAAAGCAGTACTTGTGTTTACCTGTCTGTAGAAGGCAAAGTTCCGTAAGTTTCTAGGGTCAACGGGGCTGCTGGCAAAGCTGACGCACAGTCCTGCTATCGAGCCGTCGTCCGCTCTAGCGAACAGCGAGTTTCCTGTCAATAATACACGAAGAGCTTAGGATCTTGGAGCAGCAAGTTAATCATTGTACACAAAATGTAGAAAATGTCTGGTTCTGCATAAATTACATATTTAAAAAAAGGATTTGGTCTAAGTACAAATGTTTAGGGTGAAATCACATTTCGAAAGTAGGTATAACAATACTATCTTATGCATGGGTATGCATGCGTTTTTCATACGAATCTGATGGATGCGAGCGAGAGGGATGAGACCATTCAATGTGGCGACACTTTGGGGAGGCCCATGTCCAGCAGTGGACGTCTGTCGGCTGAAATGATGATGATGATGACAGGATCAATGACGCTTGGGAGCTTATAGATATGAATGAGCGGTGATAATATTATGATATAATGTAAGGACGATGGAAAATGTCGACGGCACCGTTGGCGCAGTGGCTGAGCGATTGGACTGCTGCGCTGCGTGTCGCGGGTTCGATCCCCGCACGGAACAAATATTTGTATGCCTATACAGATAGTTGTTTCGGGTCTGGGTGTGTTTGTGTATGTGAGTTACGTTAAACGCACCTACGATACAGGAGAAATTCCTAGTGAGGGGCAATGTTGAAAAAAAAAATGTAAGTACCTTGTTTAAGTAAACCAACTAAATATTCGTCAAGTGCAGAGTCGTTAGAGATGTCCATATTTCGCGACTGAACCAAGACATGTTCACTCAAGTAGTACTGCTTGATGACGTCCAGGGCTAGGCTGTGGTGCTCACTCGTCACTTGGGACAACGAAAAGTGATCTGGCTGAAATTGAAGGCAGAATTTAAATTTACATTTAAGTAAAGGAGAAAATGATAGTTTGGTGGTTGACATAGGGAAATGCAAGCAAAAAATATGTTGTGACGACCCCAAGAAGCATGAGACTTTGCAAGGCAATGACAGGAAGATGATGAAACTAGGGTTATCTAAGCCCAATGTGAATCAGTGTACTATATACCTAAGAAATTAACCAAACATTGCCACCAACTGTGAAACCTAGGGATGTTTAGAACGGGCCTGTAGACGGTGAGTAATGGGCTAGCTCGCCGTCCGTTCGTCTTATGATGACGACAGGCCGTGTCGACGGCGCGTTTGTGTTCCACGCACGCCTCAAAGAGATGTCAGCAACATGGAAGTGGCCGACGCCCGTCAGGGCTGCGGGTTGTTCGCAAGAGATACCTCGGCCTCGACATAAAGGGCTAAGAAGGAACATGGGTGGATTTTAGTCAGTAGTAGTCTGACACTCCCTTTCGCTCTGCGCAAGAGCGGGAGGGGTTGTTTGATGATTTAAATTACCACCTACAAAAAAAGGGATGTTGAGAACAAGGTTACAAATGCAACAACTGATTCCACAACACTTAGAAGCTAGAGAGGCTCTTCGAGGCCTCTTTGTGAAAACTAAATTATATCTATATTTTTTTATTTCAGCTAGGACATGGTACACATCAGATATCTACCGACTCTTTTCAATACCTTTTCTTGCTGAAGCGTATCCATTATACCAAATACGCCGTGACATTTTTTAAATTGTGGTTGAAATACATTTTTTACACTTTTTGATAAGGCAGGAGCCCCTAATTTCGTTAGAGCTAGAAGAAACATGACGAGAATTTTTCGCAGATTTGTACCAAAACCTCGAATCAAAATTATTGTTCTGCAAAGGGGCGGCTCCGATGACAGGCAATAAACTTCAATACTTGACAGTCAGCCATTAATTACGAATGGCCAGTAGTAAAAAAAACGCGATCACGGTGTTCAACGCAGCGCAGATCCTTCATCGTTTGTTTACGGGGAAGCGGGATGTGAAACGTAGCGATACGGACCAAGCACGCGGCGTAGCACGTGCTCCTTCACGCCACGCTTCTCCGTAAACAACATCGTACATTGTCAAAGTTATGTTTGTTTTTACGTGCCGCATCTTCATAAATGAGGAACTGGATGGCGGCAACGCTGCACAACGCAGCAGAGCAGCGTTGAACGCCGCGTGTAATGCTGCATTTCAAATCAACGCATCAACAAAACGCCCCGTGAAAGGGATACGCCCTCCGTCTCTGTAAATGAGCCCCAGGGTTATTGCGTATCTTTTTAAATGTCAGTGGCTATCATAGTGTCCATCGATTAACTTTCAAATGGTTCCATTTAGTAACAAACCATAAACATTTGACAGTTAATCGATGGGCACTATGATAGCCACTGACATTTAAAAAGATACGCAATAGCCCTGCTGAGTGTACGCAACTTTGACCGATCTGGGAATTGAGCCCAAGACCGAGCACAACTGCGGGTCACAAGTGCGACTGCTTAGCGATTGCGACCACTAGACCAATGGGTAGATGGAATTAATAGCACTGATAAAGTACCCTGCTTGAAAATCTCAAGAGAGCTCGGACTCTTTGTAAAAAGTTCATCTTTGGTCTAACTAAGTGATAACTGGAAATGTTGGTATTTCTTATTCAGTGTATTCATTCAGTCTTTCAAATATGGCGCACCTACGGCTATCGTCATCTGTATCTTTATAAACCTCCAGCTCACGTGGTAGAAACGTGTAGGTACATTTAAATATAATTTCAGTTTACTATCTCAGAAACGTTTAATTAATTTTTATGTTTCGTGCTTAAAACATTTAATTACCTGTTGGTTAACAGCTCTTTTCGAAGCTTCGTTAATGTAGTGACACCTTGATAAGAATGAACAATTGTTTAGTAAAACTTGCGTCAATACTATGTAAGTACATGAATTTATAATTTAATTACAGCCCCTACACAAAATGCGTAATATTCTATGATTTTCTAGGTACTATAGGAATATTCATACAGCTATGTAAATGCCTGAACGTAATAGATCTACCATATGAGTCTGAACGCAAACCTATAGCTGAACCGAGAAAGTTGAAACATTCCGACCAGAGAACTGCACGAGCTAATTTGGAAGAATATAAATATGTACCAGAACCAATTAAGTTCGCTGAATTCAAATCAGAAACTGTACCTATGAAGCCTATTCGCAAGTACTGGTTATTGAACGAGCAAGCGCAACACATGAAGGGCCAAATACAACCGCGGGGCTATGAAGATGAGAAAGACGAGAATTTGAAGCAGAAGATAGCGAATCTTGTCGATCAGACGATGAGGGATACTCACAAGAAGATGAAACAAACTGAAGAGATACAGGGGGAAAATCGGGACGAGTCGCCATACAAGGTGGGTTTCATTCTGTGTATGATCAAGAAGTCCAAGAACGTTATGGATGAGTTATTCAACGTGGCGGTGAAGCACAAGGAGCAGTGGAAGTCTCTGCAGCATCTAAAAGTCTTCGAACTGATCGCCCACACCAACATTGATACAACGAATCTGTTGAGGCAACTCGTGAACGTACATTTGAAAAAAATGACACAGGGCTCCCATGCACGTAATGATGAAAACCATGATGATACTCATCAACAACATGATAATAAAAAAAAACATAAAATTTAAAAGTTTATAAAAAAGTTTGTGTAGGCTGTTATGTTCAGTCAGGTCAATATTAAATGATAACCACGTTGCAATAAATATCTAGTTTATTTTACTTGCTCTAAGTACACTATCGTACTAAAGTTTGGAAGCAGTAAGATAAAATCAAATAGTGCCGCCATGCCGTCTTCATTTACCTACTATTATTTGTATAAAATTAATCACTAATCAACCAACCAACAGCACCAAGCGCAATATAGGAATTGGGGGTGCGAGGATTGAATATGTCCATGAGTACATTTACCTCGGCCAAATAGTCTTCTTCCAGGCAAAACAAGACAAAGAAGTTGTCCGACGCACTGAAAACGCCTGGAAGAGCTATTGGTCGATGAAACAAATAATGAAAGGAGCTCTCCCTCTATCCCTTAAGAGAAAACTCATGGACATGTGCATTCTTCCTACCCTCACCTATTTGATTTTGATTTGATTTTGATTTTGATTTTGATTTTGATTTTGATTTTGATAGGCTAGGCTAAAGTAAACACAAAAACAACAGTAAACGGCAACGCGGCAGGCCCAGAAGAAGATGGCGGGACGAACTCGACTCTTTTCGCAGGGATTGGCAATTAACAGCATTGGTTATGGATAAGTGGAAAGAGGGAAGGGAGGCCTTTGCCCTGCAGTGGGACAGAAACGGCTAGAAATAATAAAATAAAAACCAACATACAATATGAAAATTACATTAAATTTTAGCTTCATCGATGTGTGGGGCACATCAATGAAGCTAAAAAAATGATCCTATTAATTTCTAAAAATAATATCAATCTAACTTGTTTCTCTAATTAACTCTAATCGATACCACAAATGTTGTCAAGATTCAAAAATCTTTATTTGCATGAAATATGGTACAATAAAGTCTTAAAAATAGAAGGTTTCACATATTTCGCTTATACTACATTCAGCACGCAAACTTAGGTTGTTACATAAAACATTTTAAATAAATACAATATCAATATTGAGAATTCAGTCTGCTCGTAGGTCATCGATTTTTGACCCTTCTATCGAGTTCATCCCAAGCAAGTTCAATTGAAGAAAGGTTAGGTGATCGAGATGACCATAGTCATCATCTGCCTAGCCTTTTGGCCAGATGACCATAGTATTAATTTTAAAATATTTTTATTTTTCAAATAGTGCTGACACACTCTAGACGAGTGCTTCGGATCATTATACTGTTGAAAAATGTATCCAGGACTAATGAGATTTAGTACACTGAATCCTGAAGAATTTTCAATTATCCTTCAAACTTTTTTGACGGTGTTTACCATATAAGAGAACAAATTTTAGATGCAGACCAGTAGAATGCTGGTAGAATATGGTTATGAATTCCGAATGCAATCTATGTCAAGTGAATTGCCTAAACGACGATGGCAATGAACGGTGTGGAGATTTAGTTACCGTATCCTTCAAGAAGGTGAGTCTACTCTGACTGGCTATATAAATAAAGTAAAACACACCCGGTTTATGAAAAAAGCACATAGGTACTAGCACATCGCGTGCTATCAAAAATTGTGATAGTGCGGCTAATATGAATGTTATAATAGTACATTATGGTATAAGTGTGTAACGTTGGTGATTACCGCTGAGGCGCCTTTGAGACCCGAACCGTTAGGTGAGGGTCTTAAGAGAGCCGAGGACGGTAATCATCAATACACACGTGTATCATACGACGTTTTTCAACACACTTGTGAAGAAAATAACACAAAAAAATAATTTTTAACATGTTTTCAACTGTTAAAATGACGCAACTAAAAGGATGAGGTTTCTTTTTTTTGCTTTTTGCGGATAGTGTTTCAGCCACGTAAAAAATGAGGATTTCAAAGTTTTTTTAATAAAGAGAAAACAAAAGTTTTATTTATTGAAAACGTATACACAAGTTGAAATTATCTATTTAAATTAATAAATTATCCTGAGCGCGCATCTAACAATGGCGATCGGCTATAGACTAAAAGAATAAGTTTTTTTTTTGGCTTTCCGCGGATAGTGTTGCAGTCACGTACAAAATGGGGAATTCAAAGTTTTTTTTATTACAGAGAAAACAAAAGTTTCATTTATTAAAAACGTATGTATAAGTTGAAATTATCTATTTAAATTTGAAGTTGCATGAAATGAGCAAGGAATAGGTACATTAATTTATTTGTAGTATTAAACACAATCTTTTTAGTATCGAAACTTTTTTAAGAACAGAGCAACTCAACCAAAAAATTAAAAAAAAAACCTATAACTCACTTGTGAATAATGGTAATAAAAAAATTCACAGTTTGATTACAGGTGTCATTATATGCCTAATTGCGGTGAAATTAGAGCCACTTTATGAGCAAGTGTATTGAAAATATAATTTTCCCCTGAATAATGTAGCTATTTGCCAGTGAGAGAATTGGATCATTAGTTCCGAAGATTACCCCCTGCATACCTACAAACTTACAAACAAAATAGACAACGGAACCACGTAATATTTCTCACTACTCAGATTCTGCATACAATCTGTTCGTCAAACACGTTGATTCCCATTTACCCCTTTCAAAAGTTTTTTTGTTTCATTTCAAGCCGCGTTCGAAGCAAGAAATAGCGCTGCACTATATTCACTAGACAATACACAACACTGTCATGTGTATTTTGCAGCACACATTGTGTAGCATCTTCTTAAATAATGAGAAGGCGCATCCCATCTTTTCCGCACGGTAATTATTTCTCAGGTGTCATGGCGGTGCCACGCTACAGCCACGCCACCTGTGTCTTGATGAGGTCGGCGCTAGTGCATTAGTTGATGACGTCATGGCTCGGTGCAGGCGACACGCGGTGAGAAGGTTCAATATGCAGGGTATAAACTGCTCTTTGTGCACCAGATAATTGTTTGTTTCAGCTGTAGGTATTCCAATCATGTAGTCACTATAAGTTTTATAATAATAGGAGGGTAAGAAAGGATATTCTTCACACAAGTGAAATACATGCGGGGTGATTGAGTAACGCAATCACATTTCCAATGCAGTTTATTTTTATATGAAGCAATGTATTTACGCATTATTACTTTAAAATTCCTTGGAATTTATAGGGTGTAAAAGTACCCTTAACAAAACCGAAGGGCACGTTTTCTCCCCGTCACTGCAATCATTTTTTCTTCTAGACCATACCTGGGAACCCCCTAGTTATGGAGATATTGGTGGTCAAAGTTGTTTTTGTAAATACGAAATTTTCAGGTTATAACTTTACATAAATTACCTCCATGACCCGTTTTCTATTTAAAGCATCCACTTGCACAATGTTCTAAGAGTGTTACATAGAGTTTTACCGTAAACTGTGATTTTTGACCCCGAATAAAAAAGTCGTTTCCCAGCAATAATTTTTACTTCGTTTGATGTACTTTCTTGGTTGACGGCTTCGCGAAGGTTTCGTTTACACCCTGTAGAAAAGTAGTATTTTGTTCTCAATACACTTCCTCGAAAACTGGCTCTCATTGGACTACCTACAATTAGGTACAACATGCAATGTATTTCATACTCGTAGATTTTATTTTGTTTTATAAAGCGCTATAGTTTGGCTTTAAGCGACTGATTTCAAACGCTGCCGCTGAATCTTTTGACATCAGTCTTCTGAATGTATTTGTAATTCTGTAAAATCTTGTATGTAAATGCAATTTAGCTGGCTGTATACCTACTTAAAAGCTTGTTCGACCGTACTATTACTGATTTAACATCAGATACCTAATCAGGACACACACACCGCAATGACGTAATTTTCAAATGACTAACTTATAATTAAAACAAAAAACTTTTTGCAGTAAAACACCATGATGTCATACATAACTCTCCCTTTGTACCCCACACATTGATTGATTAGATTCACCATCACACACTGAACCCTTCCCCACTTTTAGCAGCAGCATTCAAATAGGTATCGCATCAAACAAAAGAGCATCACAATGGAAAACTAAAAACTTTTTTGGTTTAAATATACAATGGAGTGTAGGTAAACGAGAAATAGATGTATTTTGGGTGTTGGACGACTGCGGGAGAGTGGTTTGGATTTTTAATATAGGTACAATCACTAGCACTACTATGTATACACGGAGCAACTTTTATAAGTTATTTTTACCTACCGTATTCGTTTTCACGAATATAGTAATTTGAAAGCCGTATTATTACGAAATCGATGTAAGCTCTAAGAAGAATCGAAGACTTGTAAATTGCTTTAGATTTTTGTAGTGTTACAGTCAAAACTGTCAATCGGTCACAACTACTTTTGACTGGTGTCAGTCAAAACCCTTAATAAGTTCAAAACACGTTGTCTCTACTAATTATTATTTTCTTTAATAGTTTTAACCGGTCAAAACTTGTTCTGACTGTGACATATATACGAGTACATTTGTAGTGATCTTGACAGTACACTTTTAGCAATATCTAATCAAATCCGGTAGCGATCTTCGTTCGGGTGAACGGCTTCTCACAACAAAACACCTCCTTTCTTGGCATATAATTCTTTACACAGTCCATCCATCGTTTCCTCTACTCTTATAGCCATCCATATTCGACTTTTCCTCTTTCCACCATATCACATGCCCATACCACGATAACACTTAAGTTACTACAGTGAATATAACTTTTTTTTTTTTGGAGGAAGGAAATCCACCCGCTCTGGGCCGAGCGGTAGGGAGTGTCAGACTTCTACAGTTACTGACTAAAAACCACCCATGTTCCTTCTTAGCCCTTTGCGTCAGAGCCGCGGTATCTCTTTCGAATAACCCGCAGCTCTTGATCTCTTTGAGTCACAGTGAATTTAACTTGCTTGCAATAAATTTCTTCAAAAGAGGAGAAGAATGGGAATGACTCCTTTAGTTATCCGATACTGACTAAACGCAACTGGCGTCAGAGAATCCTACATTTATACCGTGTACAATGTTTTTAGGGTAATAAATAAATTTTTGTTAATTTGATTTGATGCAAATAACAATTTTATGTAGGTACCTACCAATATAGAAAGATAGTAAATGATTTTTAATTATTTTTTCAAAACAACCACAATTATTTAACGAATGACTGCAAGTGGTAAAAAATAAAAGTTATTGAAAAAATACTGATAATATTCCTTGTTTCTATTCAAATTTTCTTGTCGAATACACGAAGCTGGACAGTGCGCGCCCATCCGCGGCTGCCCGCCCAAAACGGCCAATACTACGACCAACTCGTCTTGATCTTCGAAAAAATATTGTGCTGTTGTGAGGTCATTGGTTTTCTCAATTCTAATACTTGAATGGCTACTCAATTCTATCACGTGGGCACAATTGGAAAACATATTTTGGAAAGACAGTATAATAGCGACTTTCGTTCGTATTAACCAAACATGCTTCTTTTGTCAGTGTCATTGTTTAGGGGAGCTATGTTCAACAGTGAAAACAGTTGGAAAAAGGCCAGATACAGCTAAATACCAATATTTTACATGAAGCTTCTGCCTATCTGACCTGACCTCCATAATCCAGTTAGTACTAGGTAATACTGTTTGTCTAACTTTCGAGCCACTGACCACCTGTTACGGCTGTCTAAGATCTTCAAATGACAACCGGGACCAACGGTTTAACGGGTTTAAATTTTAAATATAATGGTAATTTTAAATCTAAACACAAACATGCATAAAATTTACTCTTAACGATGCCTTTATCTGTTCTGTGCATATGAGGCTATAAGAAAACTTTAGTGTTTAAAACATTAAATTCTATACTGATTAATGTAATCATAGTCGTTATACACTTCATCAAATTTTCGTAGTTTGTGGTACCTAGTTATGTAGTTTCTACTAGGATGATAACATGGTCATATTCGTTTCTATATTATTATGTAAGTATTTAATTGAATCATGCAAATTGGATTCCCAAGTACCTAGGTATTCGTATGTGTTTACACGTGTAAAAACATCGGATTTGCTTGGAATTTGAATAATATTGCTTAAATAAAAAAAAATTAGTGTGACAAGTTCACTAATGATGTGTTTTTCTTAACTTTTTTCACTTGATTTCATTTGATTAACCTTTTTTATTGATTTTAGATACTACAACTAATTTTACAACACTGTGAGAGTCTCAATTTAATAGACTTGCAACAAAGTGGTGCAGGTCACAGCCATAAATGGAAACTAGAACCAAGAAGAATACCGGCAATGTATGAGCGTGTGATGACTCATACATTGCCAAAGAGAACAGAAATAAAATCGCATTTTGGTAGATATTGGCAGGGCAACAAAAAACCACACAACAAAATATATTTCAAAGCGTCCAGGCGAGTCTCCGAAGATGAGAGAGATGCAAATTTGAAGAATAAACTAGCGTCACTCGTGAAGCAGACAATGCACGATACTGATGACGTCATGAAGGAAATAGAGCCAATAAAGGCAGCATATAGAGAAGAACAACCCTACAAAGCTGGTTTCGTTCTAAGCATGCTGAAAAAGTCGAGAGACGTTGTCAACGAGTTATTTAACGTGGCCATTAAACACAGAGATGAGTGGCAAGCGCTAGAACAACTCAAAATTTTCGAAATAATCGTGCATACCAATATTGACACCACTCATCAATTGAAGCAACTGATTGAAATACAAAATAGTGATAGTGGTAGTGGTGATGGTAGTGGTGGTGGTGCTGATGGTGGTGGTGGTGATGGTGGTGGTGATGATGGTGGTGATGATGGTGGTGGTGGTGGTGGCGGCGGTGATGGTGGTGGCGGTGATGGTGGCGGCGGTGATGGTGGCGGCGGTGATGGTGGCGGCGGTGATGGTGGCGGCGGTGATGGTGGCGGCGGTGATGGTGGTGGCGGTCATGGTGATGGCGGTGGTGGTGGTGGTGATGGTGGTGGCGGTGGTGGTGGTGGTGATGGTGGTGATGGTGGTGGCGGTGGTGATAAAAAAAAGGATGATACCTTGTACAAATTAAGATTTCAGCCGCAATATTAAAACTATGGTTTTATGAATATCCAAATGTTTAAGTTGTGTTGTCTTAGAATTTATATAAATAGTAGATACAGATATTTTTTAATTGTTCCTGAATATTACGAAACACTTATAATATAAGGCAACATCAACCCTGTAATAGCCGAAAATTCAAATTCATTTACTGTCCGTATATGGTACAAATAACATGGTCGTAAATGAACAAATGCCCTCATCATATTCTGCCACGTGGGGTGCGCAACTCCTACGTACACAAATAAAATTATTACATTAAACAATTGAATAAAGAATAGGGTAGGTAGTTAACTAAAAAAATCTAATTAGTCCGTCAGATAGATTGCCAAAAAATATTGGACACGTATTTTTTTCTTTTTTCACGTAAACAAACAATGAAGACGATACAGTGCGATTGGCGGCGGCGACCTACCGCGTCCGGCCCTGGTTGAAGCCATGGTCTGGGGTGAGAGGGAATGGGACGCCGTCACCTCCTTCCACGAAGCAGGCATGCTAGCGAAGGAGGTGGTGGAACGTTAGAGGGAGAGAACCTCTCGTCTCAGCCGCCGCGGGAGACACTCCGTGCGTCGCGGGCCACCTGATCGCTTTCGGCCACCGCCTGCTGCGGGTTGGTTGCCTGGGCTGCGGGTAAGCGGGTTGTTTGAAAGTGATACCGCGACCCCGGTAAACAAATGGGCTAAGAAAGAACATGGGTGGGCTTTAGTCAGTTGAAGTCTACACTTCCGTACGTTCCGCCCAGAACAGGATGGGTCATTAAATTTATTGATGATTTACCATCCACAAAAAAAGGCATGTTAGTTAAAAATATATAAAAAAACAATGTTTTTCAATGTCGAACTATCAATAAAAACTGAAAGATTACAATTCAATTAGGATGTCAAAGTATCATTCTAAAAAATCGTTTAGATTAAAATAACTCTTTTTACATAGCCCAAATAGCAAATCGTTTCATTTCCTATTTGGAATTTTGGAACTTTGGCTATACAGGTTGGGGGGTTTGGGTTTGGTTTGGGGTTTGGGGGTTTGGGGTTTGGTTTTGGGCTTTGGTTCCACATTAATACGGTTTTGGCTGCTATGTCCCTGTAACATAATTATCATACCGTCTGTTCCATCTTACTGCATCAGATAAGTTGGGAAACAGGTGTGAATTCAACTTTATAAATAAGGTAGTTTCATAAATAAACATAGGTTTCCATGTAGGTATAAAAAAAACCTACAACAGTACTAACCCATCGAATAAACTAAATATGAGTCACTTAGGTCTTGAGGGTAGGGACCCTATCTACCTGGCTGAAAACTTGACCGCTAACGCAAGGAAGCTTTATTTTCACGCTCGAGAGCTCAGAAAATGTAACAAAATTAAGTATTGTTGGATCACAGACGGGAAAGTTCTAATAAAGAAAGAGGATGGTGATTCATCTATACTCATAAAAACACTACCCCAGCTGGAACAATTTAACACCTCAGATTGACTATCTGTATTTGCTGATACTTGGCTCTTTTGCATGCTTTTATGTTTTTGTTTTATGATTCAACATTTTACTATTTTATTAGCGTTTAATTTGTGTTTTTGCGTTATATCCCAACATTCCACTTTACTAATAGCGATTAAAAGATTTGTATTATTCGGGAAACAACTTTATATGCATACTTCTACACACCTCACTTACCTCTCACAAAACATTCATCAGTATACACAATCAAACATTATCTTGTACACAATACTCACAAATTGCTATTACTTACCTATAAACTACTCCATTACTACATTAACTCACCTGCCATCTTTTGCCCAGTCCGGACCCTTTTTGATACAGATCGTTCTCTATTTAGTACTCAATGACGATGTGTTTATAAATGAAATGACCCCATTTTCCCCATGTATAATTCGATAACTTTTTTAATATAAATGATAGTATTGATACTTTTTCTGTATCACAAAGTCAAATATGTAGCCCAGATGTCTGTAATTCCTCTATAATAAATCCTAATGAACACTTTAAAATCCTAACTCAGAATATAAGATCCATAAATCGCAATTTCCATAGTTTTATTACCCTATTACATAGAATTAATATAGATTGTGAAGCGATTATTCTAACGGAATGTTGGCTTAAAAACAACGTAACGATACCTAACATAGATAGTTACTTAATGTATCATACTACAAAGCCTAAAAACCAGAATGATGGCATAGTTGTCTTCCTCAAGGACCATCTTGAACACACAGTCTCTGAGATTGATTTCATGGAAGGCACTTGTATGGTATTAAAAATAGGTAACGATATAGCAATCGTCTGTATATACCGGTCACCCTCCTTTAATAATACGGCAAACTTCTTAACTTCTCTTGACTTAGTTCTGAATACACTATCCTCATTCAAAAATGTTTCAATAATTGGTGATATCAATATTGATATCGTTCATACCCAAAATGATACTCATGCCTCAGATTACCTCAACTTAATAGCCAGTCATGGGTTACTGCCTGCCCATACGTTTCCTACGCGTGGCCCTAATTGCTTAGACCACGTGATACTTAAGTCTAACTACGAAGCGCTAACCCTAGTACTTGATTCATCTGTTACAGACCATAACAGTGTACTACTGTGCCTCAAAAACAAAGGAAAAACTTCTAAAGGTTCCAATCGCCCTATTCTCAATAAAATCAACTATAAAACCCTTGACCTGGAGATGAACGATATCAATTTTGATCAGATCTACTGCATTACAAACGCAGATCAAGCTGCTGATCAGTTAATTAACACCCTAAAGTGTGCTATAGATAAAAATTCAACCACGGTTAAGATACCAAATCGTAAACTTATACTTAAACCGTGGGTGACACCTGGTTTACTTCGTTGCATGAGAAATCGGGATAATATGCACAAAGAAACCATGCTAAATCCGAACAATGATATCTTAAAGTTAACATACACAAGATACAGAAATTTTTGTCACAAAATATTAAAAAAAGTTAAGAGAGACCATGATCGTAAGGAGCTAACAGACGCTGGCACGGATAATAGGCGAATCTGGAAGGTAATAAAACGTGTAACTAACTGTGTTAAATCTAAAACTTCGTCTACAGATTTACTACTCACTTCTACCTCCCCTGAATACTCTGTCAATCAAGTAAACGACTACTTTGCGAACATTGGTAAAAACCTCGCAACCAAAATAAAACCTCCAAATCCCCACTCAAAATTCCAGGTACATGTCCCCGACAACTCCTCTTGTGGCTCTTTAGTTATTTTACCAACCGATTGCAGCGAAGTTGAATCAATTCTATTCTCCTTAAGATCTGACTGTGCTGTGGGATGGGATAACATTCCTACAGCTCTGCTCAAGCGATATAAAAACCTCCTCATCCCCGTCATAACTCACGTTTTTAACCTCTGCCTCGAAACAAGTACTTTCCCCTTGTGTTTCAAAAAGTCACTTATCCATCCCATTTACAAGAGTGGGGGTAAAGACTGTGTCGCCAATTATCGTCCGATAGCCGTATTGCCTATACTATCCAAGATCCTGGAGCGGATAATAAATAAACGACTGATAAAATTTCTGGAAGACAAGAACTTATTGTCAACCGCTCAGTATGGCTTTAGACGAAATAGATCCACCTCTAATGCTGTCCTGGATCTTACTAACTATATAGTCAAAAACCTAGACGAAAAGAAAAAGGTCCTCACTATCTTCCTAGATCTGGCTAAGGCTTTCGACACAGTCTCTACTCCCCTCCTGCTTCATAAGCTGGAAAAAATGGGCGTAAGAGGTGAATCTATTCTAAAGGACTATCTACATAACCGAACCCAATGTGTTAAAATAAATAATTATGTAAGTCTTCTTCTTAGCGTGTCGATGGCAATCTAAATTGTGTTGGCCCAGAATTGAGCTACTAGTTTGGCGCTTTCGGCAGCGTCCATCAGTTCCTGTAGTGAACAACTAGCAGGACAGGCAGGGCACGATATTAAGTGCCCCATTGTTTGAGGAATAGCAAAACATTTACACTCCAGTGCAGAGTCATTTATGTGTCCCCACCTCAGCAAGTTTTCTTTGCTGCGACCAACCTGGGTCTTGATTATGTAAGTGATGAGCTGCCAATAACATACGGAGTTCCGCAGGGCAGTGTGATCGGGCCGACTCTTTTCCTCGTATACCTAAACGACCTTTGCCAGATTAAGTTAAACGACACCAGGATAACGGCGTTTGCAGACGACACTGCACTTTCATTTAGTGGTGACACATGGCCAGAAGTTTTTACCAAAGCTCAATATGGTTTTAATATAATTAAGGAATGGTTGGCTAGAAACTCACTGACACTTAATACTGACAAAACCAACTATATGACTTTCTCACTCCGTCAAACCACCCAACCTCCAGCCTCCTTATACCTTGTCGCTCATTCGTGCGCTGTTCCCGACGACCAGATCTGTAACTGTCCCAAATTGGCTCAAGTGACCAATACCAAATATCTTGGCTTAACTCTGGACAATGGTCTTTCTTTCTCACTCCACATTGAATTATTACAGAATAGAGTTAGAAAACTAATCTATATTTTTAAAACCCTACGTCACGTAGCTGATGCACGATCGTTAAGACAGGTTTACTTTGCACTTTGCCAATCCTTACTGAGTTATTGCATATCGACCTGGGGAGGTGCGCCAAAAACAAGGTTGTTAAAATTAGAAAGAGCTCAGAGAGCTATCTTAAAAGTGAGCACCTTTAAACATTATATGTTTCCTACTGCCGAACTTTACAAAAGTTGTCAAGTGTTGACTGTAAGGCAACTCTTCATAGCAAAAACTGTCCTAATTCAGCATTCTGCGACCCCATACAAAAAAATCTCCAAAAGACGTAAAGACATTGTTTGTGTAACTAGGAAAAGCAACCTTACCCATTCCAGTAGGTTCAATTATTTTCTTGCACCTACATTGTACAACAAATTGAATAAAATACTCTCTATTTACCAACTATCTAGCTGCAAATGTAAAAAGCTAATAACTGAATGGCTTCAGGGGCTGACCTACCAAGAGACGGAAAACCTCTTAAGTACAATGGTGTAGTATAATTACCATTTTTACCATACACCAATACACACATACACACACACACACATACACACACACTTACACATAACTAAACGCATTTACAGTACACTTACACATCTATTTACTCTCACTCACACGCGCATGCATACAAAGAAAATTTTCCATTAGTTTTAATTTCTTTTTTGTTTCTTTTTTGTCTCAAAAAAAAAAAAAAATTAAATTTGATATTCGTGAAATTATTATTGTCCTAAAGATTTATGAGGGAATGGGACTGGTATCTTTAACACAGGTTACCTTGTAATCTAGCTAAGATGCCAGTTGCGATCCGTACTGTGACTATAAAGCTACGATCACTGTTAATATTGTAACTATTTAATCTTAAGGTTTTATACTGTGAGAACTAATAAAGCTTATTATTATTATTATTATATGTAGAAGTAACAAAAAACTACAAAAAGTAACATTCGGTAGTGTTAAAATCTTATTTTTTGAAAAATGGTTCGTAACTGCCCGTTTACGAGTATTTGTCCATGATGTCCTAACTACGGAAAGTAATAAAAAAATATTTGAAAACGCAGTTTTGTTTCGAGATGTTTAAGTAGGTGTAGGTGTATTTTGATGATTATAGCAGATAGCTTAAATATTTAAACGGATAACAAAAGATACATTTGTGTAGATTAATCCTGAATATGATGATAGCTCGTGGCTTAAGGGTGTTGCGTTGCTAAAATCCCAAAAACGACGTATGTTTAAAGAAATTTGTTGAGGAATCCTTCCGTACGATTTCCATATAAAAAATATATGTTATACTTAAAGTCATCATAAATAATTCGTATTGTTTAAAATTTTAATAAACCTTCACATTATTTAATAAAAAATCGTAGTATGTCTTAACCTAAATCGAATTTTGTCTCTGTAACGGCTGAATAGTTCGGTATGAATTTTATACCCAAAAATACGTAGTGATGTATTTATCAATCCGTATTGTTTATTTTCTCTGATTTGTAATAAAATTTTAAAATAATAAATTATATCCCGACATTTTGAGGCAAATGCGGCGCGAGACCCGTCGCGCATACTTGGAACGCGCTGCGCCAGTGTCTCGATGACTGTTGTCACGGGTGGACTGCACGCATGTCATTACTTCACAAATAAAATTCAAAAGTTCACGTTTTTAATGTTTTCTGAATTAAAACATATTGTAAATTGTATAGTTATCAATATTTCGTAAAATAAGAACAGAAAATAAGTTTGTAAATATATTTAAAGTAGTTTGTAATTTCGTTTTGTTGTTTGCACCTATCATAGACTAAGCTGACTATGCCTAATAAACGTTAAGTGACGCGTGGCAGAGCTCTCCAAAACTATTGTTAAATTCCCTACGTTTCTTAGTGGATATTTTGGTATATAGATATATCTATGATATTATTTTAATTTTGGACTGCCTCGTTGGTCTAGTGGTCGTAAGCACGATGCTGAGCATGAGGTCCTGGGTTCGATTCCCGGGTCGGGCAAAGTGTTATTGGGTTTTTCCATCAGGAAATTATAAGTAACAGCCACGGAGTCTGGATTTGTGCCCGGTTGATGGCAATAGGCTCGCCCCTATTATATGGGACTTAAACATAACTGGCGAAATGTGGGTGTACTATTAGGTACACCTCTGCCTAACCCTTCGGGGATTACAGGCGTGATGTTATGTTATCTAACTATTTTGTCTTGAGATTTTCGTTTGATGGAAGATGGAGATCTAGATGACTGATGATGTCTCGTACCTAATGATGGTCTCTCATACTACATGATACATTTTGAAGGTCTGATGAAGACCAGGTAACTGCTTATCGGTTCTCAGTCACGGAAATAGTCAGAATGCTCCAACTTTCAGCTTTTATCTCATTGAGCACGGATGCTACTACATGATACATTTTGAAGGTCTGATGATGATCAGCTAAGTGCTTATCGGTTCTCAGTGACGGATGTAGTTAGAATGACCTAGCTTTCAGATTTTATCTTATTGAGCACGGATGCTACTACATGATACATTTTGAAGGTCTGATGATGACCAGCTAAGTGCTAATTGGTTCTCAGTGACGGATATAGCTAGAATGACCTAGCTTTCAAATTTTATCGATCTGAGCACGGATGCTACTACATGATACATTTTGAAGGTCTGATGATGATCACCTAAGTGCTTATCGGTTTTCAGTGACGGATATAGTTAGAATGACCTAGCTTTCAGATTTTATCTTATTGAGCACGGATGCTACTACATGATATATTTTGAAGGTCTGATGATGACCAGCTAAGTGCTTATCGGTTAACAGTGACGGATATAGCTAGAATGACCACCACCAGGTAAATGGCACCATCAGTCTCCAAGGCCTCTTCGAGCTCTTTCATATGAGTCCACACACGACGGTTCTACGTGGTGCCATCAATGAGATCCTATACTTACCTTCGGAGTCTACCATCAGGTAGCTGGTATCATCAGTCTCCATGGCCCCCTCGAGCTCTTTCAAATGAGTCCAAACACGATGGTTCTACTCAGTGCCGTCAATGACATCCTATACCCACCTTTGGAGTCCACCATTAGGTACGAGACATCATCAGTCATCCAGATCTTCATCTTCCATCAAACGAAATTCTCAAGACAAAATAATTAAAACGATAAAACAATTAACACCAAAACAATAACATACATTACATAACATCACGCCTGTAATCCCCAAAGGGTTAGGCAGAGGTGTACCTAATAGTAGACGTGATGTTATGTTATGTATGTTATTATTTTAATGATTTTAATTGTTTTATCGCTTTTAGCGATAAAACAATTGTAGTCGTTCTTGTAGCACGGATGCTACTACATTTTGAAGGTCTGATGATAACCAGCTAAGTGCTTATCGGTTCTCAGTGACGAACGTAGTTAGCATGACCTAGCTTTAAAATTTTATCGATCTGAGCACGGATGCTACTACATAATACATTCTGAAGGTCTGATGATGACCAGCTAAGTGCTAATTGGTTCTCAGTGACGGATATAGCTAGAATGACCTAGCTTTCAAATTTTATCGATCTGAGCACGGATGCTACTACATGATACATTTTGAAGGTCTGATGATGATCAGCTAAGTGCTTATTGGTTTTCAGTGACGGATACAGTTATGATGCTACAGCTTTCTGCTTTTACCTTATTGAGCACGGATGCTACTACATGATACATTTTGAAGGTCTGGTGATGACCAGCTAAGTGCTAATTGGTTCTCAGTGATGGATATAACTAGAATGACCTAGCTTTCAGATTTTATCTTATTGAGCACGGATGCTACTACATGATATATTTTGAAGGTCTGATGATGACCAGCTAAGTGCTTATCGGTTAACAGTGACGGATATAGCTAGAATGACCACCACCAGGTAAATGGCACCATCAGTCTTCAAGGCCTCTTCGAGCTCTTTCATATGAGTCCACACACGACGGTTCTACGTGGTGCCATCAATGAGATCCTATACTTACCTTCGGAGTCTACCATCAGGTAGCTGGTATCATCAGTCTCCAAGGCCCCCTCGAGCTCTTTCAAATGAGTCCAAACACGATGGTTCTACTCAGTGCCGTCAATGATATCCTATACCCACCTTCGGAGTCCACCACTAGGTACGAGACATCATCAGTCATCCAGATCTTCATCTTCCATCAAATGAAATTCTCAAGACAAAATAATTAAAAGCGATAAAACAATTAACACCATTAAAATAATAACATATATTACATAACATCACGCCTGTAATCCCCGAAGGGTTAGGCAGAGGTGTACCTAATAGTAGGCGTGATGTTATGTTATGTATCTTATTATTTTAATGGTGTTGAGACCTCGAGGACGCCTTGGAGACTGATAATGTCATTTACCTGATGGTGGACTCCAAAGGTAAGTAAAGGATCTCATTGACGGCACTGCGTAGAATCGTCGTGTTTGGACTCATTTGAAAGAGCTCGAGGAGGCCTTAGAGACTGATGATGCCATTTACTTGACGGTGGACTTCGAAGGTGGGTACAGGATCTCATTGACAGCGCTGCGTAGAACCATCGTGTCTGGACTCATTTGAAAGAGCTCGAAGAGGCCTTGGAGACTGATGGTGCCATTTACCTGACGGTGGTCATTCTAGCTATATCCGTCACTGTGAACCGATAAGCACTTAGCTGGTCATCATCAGACCTTCAAAATGTATCATGTAGTAGCATTCGTGCTCAGATCGATAAAATTTGAAAGCTAGGTCATTCTAGTTATATCCATCACTGAGAACCAATTAGCACTTAGCTGGTCATCACCAGACCTTCATAATGTATCATGTAGTAGCATCCGTGCTCAATAAGATAAAAGCAGAAAGCTGTAGCATCATAACTGTATCCGTCACTGAGAACCGATAAGCACTTAGCTGATCATCATCAGACCTTCAAAATGTATCATGTAGTAGCATCCGTGCTCAGATCGATAAAATTTGAAAGCTAGGTCATTCTAGCTATATCCGTCACTGAGAACCAATTAGCACTTAGCTGGTCATCATCAGACCTTCAGAATGTATTATGTAGTAGCATCCGTGCTCAGATCGATAAAATTTTAAAGCTAGGTCATGCTAACTACGTTCGTCACTGAGAACCGATAAGCACTTAGCTGGTTATCATCAGACCTTCAAAATGTAGTAGCATCCGTGCTACAAGAACGACTACAATTGTTTTTTGCTACAATTGTTTTATCGCTAAAAGCGATAAAACAATTAAAATCATTAAAATAATAACATACATAACATAACATCACGCCTACTATTAGGTACACCTCTGCCTTACCCTTTGGGGATTACAGGCGCGATGTTATGTAATGTATGTTATTGTTTTAATGGTGTTAATTGTTTTATCGTTTTAATTATTTTGTCTTGAGAATTTCGTTTGATGGAAGATGGAGATCTGGATTACTGATGATGTCTCGTACCTAATGGTGGACTCCGAAGGTAGGTATAGGATCTCATTGACGGCACTGAGTAGAACCATCGTGTTTGGACTCATTTGAAAGAGCTCGAGGAGGCCTTGGAGACTGATGATACTAGCTACCTGATGGTAGACTCCGAAGGTAAGTATAGGATCTCATTGATGGCACCACGTAGAACCGTCGTGAGTGGACTCATTTGAAAGAGCTCGAAGAGGCCTCGGAGACTGATGGTGCCATTTACCTGATGGTGGTCATTCTAGCTATATCCGTCACTGTGAACCGATAAGCACTTAGCTGGTCATCATCAGACCTTCAAAATGTATCATGTAGTAGCATCCGTGCTCAATAAGATAAAATCTGAAAGCTAGGTCATTCTAGCTATATCCGTCACTGAGAACCAATTAGCACTTAGCTGGTCATCATCAGACCTTTAAAATGTATCATGTAGTAGCATCCGTGCTCAGACAGATAAAATTTGAAAGCTAGGTTATTCTAACTACATCCGTCACTGAGAACCGATAAGCACTTAGCTGGTCATCATCAGACCTTCAAAATGTATCATGTAGTAGCATCCGTGCTCAATAAGATAAAAGCTGATAGCTGGAGCATTCTAACTATATCTGTCACTGAGAACCGATAATCACTTAGCTGGTCATCATCAGACCTTCATAATGTATCATGTAGTAGAATACGTGCTCAGATAGATAAAATTTGAAAGCTAGGTCATTCTAACTACATCCGTCACTAAAACCGATAAGCACTTAGCTGGTCATCATCAGACCTTCAAAATGTATTAAGTAGTAGCATCCGTGCTCAGACAAATAAAATTTGAAAGCTAGGTCATTCTAACTACATCAGTCACTGAGAACCGATAAGCACTTAGGTGGTCATCGTCAGACCTTCAAAATGTATCATGTAGTAGCATTCGTGCTCAGTTAGGTAGCTGAAAGCTCCAGCTTTCAGCTAACTGAGCACGAATTCGCATTCTGACTATTTCCGTGACTGAGAAGCGATAAGCAGTTACCTGGTCTTTATCAGACCTTAAGAATGTATCGTAGGAGTACCTGTGCTCAGTGAAATAACTAATGAAAGCTAGGTTATTACTTCATTAGTCAAAGTGTATAATTTATTATTAAATATTTTATTCATACATTGTACTCCAAGAGGAAAAAATATGTTAGGCAAATACGATTACCACTCTGCGACACGTTTCTGTTCTTTGGTACGTTTTTCTGTAGTACAGTTGTTTGCCGGTAGGGGCCGAAAAGTAAACAAAAGCCAGTACAGAGGTCAAATCGTCAAAGTCATCCACTGCTGTGTTCCCCTTAATAAGAACTGCCACTCGGGTCAATCTTTAGGTAAAGCTGTGCTTGCCTAGGTCGGTCTGTGGATGGGTGACCGCCCGACATACCAAGTTTCCTCCGTGCCTCGGTAAGCACGTTAAGCTGTTGGTCCCGGCTGCCATATATAGATCTTTAGCAGTCGTTACAGATAGTCAGTGACCAGAAAATCTGACATCCAGTCTCACCAAAGAGTATCGTATTACCTAGTATTAACTGGGTTGTGGAGGTCAGATAGGCAGTCGCTCCATGTAAAATACAGGTATTCAGCTGCATCCGGTTAGACTGGAAGCCGACCCCAACATAGTTGGGAAAAGGCAGGCAGATGATGATGATGAATCCTGAATATGATTTATTTGTTTAATATTGATGGTTTTTTTTTCTCATTTTCTATAATTACCACTTCTATCAACCCTACCAACACTTACTTAACATATTTACAGTAAGTCGGTAAGATACTGTACCTAATTATTATTATAATTATATTTTTTTTATGGTGGGTGGAAAATCATCAAATAACCCCTCCCGCTCTTGGGCAGAGCGGAAGGGAGTGTCAGACTTCTACTGACTAAAAACTAAAAACCACCCATGTTCCTTCTTAGCCCTTCATGTCGAGGCCGCGGTATCTCTTGCGAACAACCCGCAGCCCCGACGGGATGTTTACTACAACCTCTCTTTATCTAGCCCACAAAACGACTTCTACGTTACTCTACTACGTTACTTCTTCTTTAGTCTTAAAGTTTGTTATAGCAGTAAACTGTTTTCTTTTCATTAGATAAGTGCTTAAGTCTAAAACGCTATCCTCTAATACCATAGACCATAGAGTCAAGTATGTTTAATAAAACTTTATGATCAACGCAATCAATCTTGCGCCATATCACAGTACACAGACAGGTGTCTTAATATCAATATTACTCATAATTTTATTTAAAAAGTCATCAGCCGAATTCATAGGTGCCTCATAGTACATCCACGTTTCCCAATAAGTTCGATGCATTTGGGGGCGAGCCTATTGCTGTCAACCAGGTACAAGTCGAGACTCCATGGCTGCTACTGAATATTTTTTTATGGCTAAATGCAATAACACTTGACTCGATCTAGAATGCTACTCAGAAGTGACGATTGCGACCACTAGGCCAACGAAGCAGTCTAACAACTCCCGTTGCTTTCAAAAAGTCTACTAACTGACCGATTTAGTCTAAAACAAAAAAAAAAAAAAAATATCGGTAAAACGATCAAAACGTGTTAGTCAGCGTATGCAGTAGTCGGCGACTTGGTCAGCTTCTTTCATCTGGGCAGAATTCGTGGCTAATTGTGGCATTAAACAATAGAACCTCTTAGCAATACAAGTAACGCGCCTCGCATTGTTCCCCGCACACAAATGCTGGCTGAACGTCCGTAAGTTTGTGCCTGCATGCACGGACAGTAAAAAATCGAGATATTGTTTTCCCTCAAAAACACAAAACATGACGAAGCTGTTTTTGAACAGTATCATTTGCACGAAATGTTTTGTTCGTGGTCGCTGTTTGTCTAAACTTCTGTAGAGGGTTATGTTGATGTCCAAACATGGATTCAGTGGTATTGTTATTTGAATTTTCAGTTAGAGGGTGTTTTGTTGGAGACTAGCTTAGAGTTGTACCTATACGCGACAAGATAATTATAATATTAGATAACTGGCTGAAAAAATATGATCTTGTATTTCCTAAAATACGGTAAAGCTACAAACAAATGAACGTGCTGATTTTTGTGGGAAACCCAAGTATGTTGTAGTCAGTTTCCAGTCCAACTAGGTGCAGCTGCTGATCTCCACAATACGATAATCCTTGGTAATCGCGCGTGCGGTTGGTAAAACTGTATTACCATTACCAACCACACACGCGTTGCACTGTGTGCACTGTGTAATCGTGCAGGCAAAACTGTGGTGAAGCCTGTGCGTGTGGTAGGCCCATATGACTGGTTGTCAGAATTTCGGACCGCTGCCTGCTGTCAAATATCTATGGTTTAAGACATTTATTTCTCAAAAACAGAATACAATAATTCACTTGGTTGAGAAACACAGGTTACAAGATTAAACGTTCATTGGAATGAGTAACGAATATCTACAAATAACTGCCGAGACCAACTGTTTAATATGGGAAGAACCTCTGTATATAATGGGTGGTCAACCAATCACCGACCAACCTAGGCAAGCGTGGCTAAACCTGAAGATTAAACCGAGTGTGTTATTAATTATTATTTTCCTACGAGTGACTCTAAAACTAATATGTACTTACCTACTTACCAATTTTTGCCTTGAACCATACAATTGCAGAAAACAACGATTTAATCTATCAAAAATAAAATATTTCAATCAACAAAGCACAGATTTTAATTAATTAAATTCGTTCATTCTAAAGCATCACTTGCTTTCCAATGATTCTCAGACAAAGCTCAAAGTGTATTATTTTATAGACAAATCGAAACAGAACGGGATTATATGCTTACATAATATACTGCGTGTTAAATCACATTGACCTTTATGTTTTAAAAACTAAGGCAGATATTGGCTTGTGTAAATAATTCAGTTAGGGCGTAACGGCATTGAGTGCGAATATAATAGGGGATGGAAGGGGGCGGGGCCGGGGCTCGACGCAAATATAATCAAGGACTGGTAAATCTTTGGAGACGTCATTTGCCTTAATTTTAATAAAGATTTGTTTTGATTATTATAAATTATCGGTGGTATCGTTCTTCTTTTCAGTCGCTACCAGTTTTGCGGGAATCTTAACTAATGCAGTGCAAAACTCAACTTTTACAGCCGCCACACACATTTTGTCCTTAAAAAATTTCGAACTTATATATTTGCCCCTTATGATGGGTTCACTCAAACCTGCATTACAACATTGAGGTTGCCAACTGATATAGGGAAGTGGGCGCGTGTGCTTGTCAAAGCTCGAACATGTTTCTTGTGTGGGAAAAGACGCCTCTACCTACACACGCTTTAAAAATAAGCTCTTTCGTACGCTATTTCGACCTCTTTTATCTGTTCTGTGATTTCGATACACGGTAAGCTTCAGGCACTAAGCAGGCCACCGTCAGTGCGTTCGTAGCCTTAAGCACTGGTTAAAACATACAAATTAGGGGCTGGCGGCAGTCACCGGACATTTACAAATATCTCAGAAAACTATCTATCAGTTTGTCTGGTGTCCGGGGTCTCGTTCAGAGTACTGGTTTAATAGAACGTTATAGCGGAGCGCCGCCGCCGCCACATTGATGGCTGCATGGCAGTTGTCTTCTCATCACAATAACGATATCGTAACACAGCCACGACGAACAATTTTTTATATACATAGGAGTGGTTTCAGACTAGCGTTCGACAAGCTCGTATCGGATATTATTCTCTACCACTTGCGCTACATTTTGCGCTAATACGAGCTTGAAATCGCATCAAAACTCGTTCGAGTTTTGCGTGTGGCAAAAGGTGCGGGCACGCGACACCCGATTCCAAAAGCGGGCTTATACGCACCGAAAAAACGCGAAGATCACGTTTTTTCTGTCCTCCAACCTATACAAACGAATCAGTTCAGTTATCAAAATAGTAAATTACTTAAACCACAGACTGACGTCTGGGAGGAACTATTGTCTGAATGGCAATGTAGGTGGGATAATTCCATCAAAGGCCGACACCTCCACCAGTTCTTTCCATCCGTTCATGAGCGGCTGGACATGGCTGGAGGTGGATCATTGTGTTGCCCAATTTCTCACAGGTCATGGTAACTTTAAGAGTAAATTATTTTCCTTCAAGCTTGTTGACTCGCCTTTTTGTCAATGTTCTACATCTGACTGCGAATTTGAACAATCTGCACATCACATTTTATGGGAGTGTAGTCTTTGGCAGAATGAACGTAATATTATGTTAAATAGTGTACGGGTTACATCCGGATTTATTTACTATACGGACCTTGTAGAAACTAGAACAAACCGTGCGTTCAAACATTTTTGTCATACCTATTAATTATTGGAATCAAATATAACAGCTCACCCCGTAATATTAATGACAATAATATCCGTGGTGCTAGGCAACTGGGCTTATCCCAGTTGTATACATCCCTGTGTGCCTATTGGCCTTGTTCTGTTCTGTCTCCTGCTGATATGGAGGGAAGTGGAAATTATGTTTTTCCTACTTCTCCGCTATTATTTTCTGAATAATTTCGTTGCAACACAGTTAAATCGTTTCTCTGGGACTTCGTCGGGCTTCATTGTGTCGGCGCTTTTCTTGTGGTCGCCACTGTTGATTCTGGCTTACAGGAGTTACAGTGGTTTGGGAATAGTGTGGCGAGCTTGTCCCATAAAAAAAGACGAATCATTTGCCGATAGAACTATAAGTCTAAGGCTTATTAGGTCTATTTTTATTTATCTACTTTATGCATTAAATTATTCCAAAAACGGTAGTATAGTGCCAAATACATTTCCAAAGTAAGTAATATAAAAGTAACTTTAAGTTTTTTAAGTACCTACTCACACAATGCACTATTGCATTTGCTATACGCAACAATTTTTTATAGTATGAATGTCGTCTCCACGCCGTTGTTGCGCACTAATCAGCGCGGTTCTACGTCTGTGCGCTCTCTATCACAATGCCGCAATTACATTTGCTCAATAATTGCCGCCCGCACCCTTCACCCCCTCTGTGACGAACAATCCAACAACAATCAATTTAGATATATAATAACGTCTAGATTTTGAGAGATGAAGATCTGTATATGAAAATTAAAAATAATATTAGACAGGTATATTTCGTAACAAGATTTAGGATCTAGAGCCGCAGCAAAGGCCCCACAGACATGTTTCATCGTCGACAACCCTTTCAAGCGGCGGAAAATGTAACTTCGAATGCTAATGCAATGGTGTTTATATTTCAACGCTTGCAAAAGGCTGCTGAAATATAACCGCTAATCGTACTCGATCTGGATACAAAAAAATCTCAGGACGAAAGTTTTAATCGGTGTACACAAAATTCAATTTAGGCAAACTGTTAACAGCTCGCTGATTAATTCACCATCTATACCTCCCTACATTTGTATTGTATAACGGGTTGGTGGCATCTCCACGTCCAAAACGGGCATTTTACGTACATAATACATTTCCATCTCCATTTATTTAAACTCCTATCAATTAACCAATTAAATCCTTAATTGAATATTTTAATTTAGTCCTGATCCCATTAATGAGTACGAAACAATTAAAAGGTACCTGTCACAGTGGATTAGCGGGTATGCGGTCACTTCGGCCGCGGGACGTCAATTCATTACGAAATGGTGAAAGCTATCCGATTTTCGCGCACCACCTGCTTTCAAAGTATCAATAGGATTTAATGGTTCCCTGTTCTATTTTAAATGGTTATTTAATGTGCTGATGTGGTTATGTCAAGTTTTACACGTTGGTTGAGTTTTTCGGCATTTTCTTTGTGTTTACTTTTGTTCTGAATTTTACATAGTTCTAAGGTAAAACCAAAAAACATTTAATAAAAGACTGTGTAATAATGCAATTGGCTGGACTTTCAGTTATTTTAAACACTTGTATTTATTTGAATTATAATAATAACAACGTCAATTTCACCCTTGAACGACTAATGTTTTCCAAATACTGTAAATGTAAATACTTACCTAGGTAATACAATATAACAAAGAAATATGTCGGGATCGTCTTTCAGTCCAACTGGATGTAGCTGAATACTAGAATAAAATAGAGCGACTGCCTATCAGAAGTCCACAACCCAGTTTGTATGATACCCAGTTGTTTTTCTCAGTAGCCGCCGCGCGCCGCGGAGTTTGGAATTTTCGGACTAAAACATAACTGGTAAAATGTGCGTGTACTATTAGGTACACCTTTGCCTAACCCTTCGGGGATTACAGTTATGTTAATATTGGCAAGGCCGGTTGTTAGACTTTCGGGCCACTGAGTACCTGTGTCGGCTTAATATGTTTTCCGAGGCAAGACGGAAACTCGGCATTTAACTGGTGGTCATCCATCCACGGACCAACGTCTTTACCTGAAGTTCAATACTCGAAACCCTTGAAGAAGCTCGTTGAAGAAGAAGCTAAGATATCTTTTTACTTGCCAGTTTTGTCCCACTGCTGGGCAAAGGCCTCCCCCATTCCTTTCCAACTCTCCCGATGTTTAAAGAAGGTATAAGAAAAGAAAAATCCTGGAAGATAAAATATATCGTAAGCAACAACGATTCATATATGATACGAGTTTATCTCAAAGATGTCAAGTCAAACAAATTAGCAGAGAAACGTGGATTTGAGATAGCTTTGTGAAAGTGTTTGCTAAACCGTCTGTAAATTAGCGAGGAGTGGATCGCGTAAAAGTAAATACTTCAGGCGGTGTCTGACAAATTGGTTTAGCTGTTGTGTCCAACGTGTCCAAAAGAAAAGGGATTTCTACGCTTTCAAAAACATTTTTCTTTTGAAAACTGGCCTTAAAAGTTCTCAGAGAATATAAATTGTGACATTTCATCTGTTCTAAGATTGACGTAACTTTTCATTGCAGTAAAATATTTCTTACCTTTTTCATATACAAGGCTAGATGGTTATAAAATTATGGTAAATTTTCTTGGACTCGAAGGATAAGTGAAAAGAAAAAGAATATATTTTCATGCTCGCTTTATTTGTACATCGTATTCAGTGTCTAGTTAGCCTTAGCTGTCAAACACCTTACTTTTGGTGTGACTGGTTTTTTGTCGTGCTAAATATTTTTTATAGATCAGATCTCAGTTTGACTGCGGTACTCAGAAGTCACTTAGTAAAGATTTGACATACTTTTGTATGACTAAACTGTTAAAACCTTTACTAAGTGATGGCCTAAGTAATCATTAAAGCTCTCTGAGTGCGGCAGTGAGTCTACTAGATTTAGCCTCCTTTGAAGTTTACCTGCCTGCCAAATCCTCACCCGCCACTGCCCGATAATTCTTTATCCGTCAAAACAAGTTTGTCCCAAAACTCAGTCAAAATCTAGAGCCACAGTACCTCATACTATCTTTGGCGGTGACCGCTACGGTGAGCTTTAATTAAAGGATTGGTCGTTTTTACACACGGCCCGGTCGGCTTCGGCACAGGAATGACCCAGCGCAGAAAGCTAACAGACAGTGTTGCCACTGACGAATTTCACTCAGATGAAATGTCACGAATTTAAAGACTGAAGTAAATGTGGATGGAAATACAACTCAAAAGGTGCGCTGGTTGGGTGTGAATATATTTGCAGCTTTCTTCTTTTGTTTTTAAGTGTAACAGTTCAACGAAGACAAATCGAGCCTTACCGTCACCAATGTGATCACTCAATGGTCAAAGAAGAAATCACCAAAATCAGTTTTGTGGATGGGTTGTCGCAGGTTGAGGCTCAATTTCAACTTTAGACAGAAGCGGCTGCCAACATCCATACCAGGTAAGTATCATCATTCATCATCCACCCGTATGTACCATAAATCGAATTTATGAGATAATTATGCTCGTCAATGGGGCTTGTCTCAGTTTTATGGTTAATCGTATAAAGACCACGCCTATTTATAACATGTTTTATTATATCTATGTGGTAACAAAAAGTAGACAAAAAACACACGAAAATAAACCCCTTCGTTTTTAACCCGTGAACCCTGGCGTCCACTGCGTACGGACTACGGACGTAGGGGTATAATTATCCAGATCAAATGGAGTCCATCCGTATTCGGTTAGTCTGAGGTGTGCCACAGAAACGTCAGCTTTTTTTGGTCCTTTTACTTTCAACGTCAAATGAATGAAGCCGATATTTTACGGAGATTTATTTTAGGTTAGTGAATGATGGAGAGCTATTTGCGTATTTGACGAGATTTTAGGCGAATATTAGAAACTCGAATTTAGTTAAAAGTATGTGTATCTGTATTTGAATAAAATTTAACAGTTTTTTATAAAGTCGATGAGATTAGCATTGTCAGTGTAGCTACATCTCAAGGTGTCACTGTTACTCAAAAGTGTAAGTCACATAATTTTAAACATTATTTGCGTAAAATGCTGTAGGTATGATAGATAGTCCCTAAATAATATTGATTAACAGAATATTTAAAAAAATAATCATTTCACTATAAATTGACATGATAACATTCAAATAGCTTTTAGGTAATCTACAAAACTCACGTAATTATTCAATCTTGGTCAGCTTGTGGGAATGTTGTATATTAGCCAGCGGCTTACTGAACATCAACATCGTCACCTGCCTGCTTTTCAGAACTATGTTATGATCGGCTTCCAGTAGTAATAGAAGTAACATGGAGTGACTGCCTGTCTGACCTTCACAACCCAACTAGTACTTACGATACTCCTTGGAAGGACTGGTTTTCAAAGACTGTAACGACTGCCAAAGATCTACAAAATGACAAACGGAACCAACGGCTGAACGTGCAAATAATAAATAAAGACAAAAACATAATAATAGCTAGCACTATTTCAATACCACAACGTGAAGCGAAGTGCATAACCGAAGCCACTGAAACAAGTAATTAATGAACGAAACAAAAAGCAGAACCCTTTTGTGTGTTATCTTCCCGGCGAATATTCTCGTTATTGTGCGCTCTATAACAAACTGCATTCGAAATTAAAATTTTTCATTCTGCGCCCTCCCCTGAGTCCTGAGTCCTCCTTACAGGAGCGAGATCACTTTTGATTATATTCCCTCCCACCGCAACGTAATTGGGATATTTTGTTGGAACAACAATAGCTTGCACATTCATTCGTTTTAGGTATTATAATTTTTTTCCCATTCTTCTCCACTCTCGTCTACGTACCTTTCATTTGGGTAATATCTTTTATTATTCTCTGTAGCTGAGTGCTATGACTCATACAATTATGTGGACTTGTTTATTTCAGTTATCTCTTGATTGTGTCTGACCTGCGGGCTTGTGAGGTCAGAAAAACAGCTGATACCAATTAGAAGTAGTGATAAGTGAGTGTAGCTCCGGAATTATTGTTAATCAGCGTCAAATTATAAAGAAAGTTAAGTACTGTTGTACTAAGAAATAATAATTCAGAAGTACTTGGGGTGCTAAACAAAAAAAATAACAAGGAAATGTAGGGTTAAAAATGGCAACAAAACAAAGCGTATTTTTACGCTTCTTCACCTTTTCGCTTGTAAATGGTACTTTCAATCTTTTAGAGGAATTAGGCGCGTTGTGGCAGTGTTGGCAGGAGGTGACAATGTGGCAGGTAGGTGCAGGGTGCAGGCAGAGGTGCAGGGTGGCTGAGCGACAACGCGTGACGTCATCAACTAATGCACTACACGTGTAGATTGTCGCAGGTGAGGTCGCCGCCGCAAGATACCTTCACGGCGATTTATAGATGACTAGAAGTGTCTGTTGTCATAGCATTTATCCATCCGGGATATGTCTACAATATCTAAGGAGATCTTAGTGCATAGTTTTTTAATCTTTAAACCGCTAACAAATAAAATAGAGTAACAATATTAAATACCTACAAGTTAGCTTCTTAACGATATATAGGAGACGCCATGATAAAAGTGTCATAATAGTAACGGGATAAAATTGAAATAATATTATTATTTTCCTTTACTCAATTCCGTAGTCATTTTGTAGAGGGTTCGTAGCGAGATCGTAACTGGAGACGTAGAGCATCTACGAGAAGACGGTAATGGTTGGTTACATCGCCACACAACTGCGTAGATCTATGAGAGAATCACAATCTGAAAGATTCTATACGAAACTCCAAATCCATAATTATTGAGGTTCTTCAGTAGCTTGTCTGAATCGCAATGAATATTGACGCCAGCACATAAAGCTACCTGATACTGTCAAATTTTCCCAATCAACCGCTTTAGCGACAAAGTTGAAAATCTATTAAAGATTTGACAAATTGTTATAGTTTGATGTGCTGTAGTCTGCTCACCAGCCAATACTAAGCAGCGGTTTCTCAAAGAAGACCTCTGAAAGAAGACACTCCCACACTCAATCTTTTAGACGCCACGGTATACACAGACCTGACTTCACACAAATCCTACTTTACGATAGCTGAGTTACATCTGCGTGATTGGCAAACACAAGAACAACTGTCGGATCCCACCAGACACAACGCCTGTCCTATCGGAGGATCCTCTCATTTCTATGGAGGCTAGAGAACTACCACAGCATGTTCTTCACAGTTTTCATGACACCCATGAGGGACTTGGCTTTACATGCCGTCGAGAAATATTCCTCAGGCATGCTGGTTCCCTCACGAAGTTTTCCTTCAGTAAAGCAAGTGATAATAAAGAATACGCACATGAATTTGAAAAAAGTGCGTGTCTTGGGTTCGAACTAGAGCTATCTAAGAGTCCGACCGTCATACCATATGGAGCGAGCTATGCTAGGAGTCTCTCTCAGGGATCGCGTCGCGTCGAAATGAGGTGATCCGACAAAAGACCAGAGTTATCGACATAGCTCAAAGAATAAGTAAGCTGAAGTGGCCGTGGGCCGGTCACATTAGCCGCAGAACCGATGACCGTAGAAGTGGAGTAGACGTGTTCTTGAGTGGAGACCGCGAATCGACACGCTAATGTGGGACGCCGTCAGGCTCGGTGGAGCGATTCAATCTTCGTAGACTAGCCGGTAGCAACTGGATGTGAGTTGCCGAAAATCGAGCTGAGTGGCATGGCGGATTGCGTTATAGACTGATGATGATACGATGAAGAAGAAGAAGACCATGTCCTGTTACCATTTCCAATAAATCTAACTCCTCGTTCGAAGGTGCAAGACTGATTACTTCTCCGTGTTCACAGCACGCGCCTTACTAATTAACGGAGTCACGCTCACGACAATGAGAGGGGAGGGAGGGGATAGTATGGTACGTTAGGATACCTCACTGTAGAAAGGGTGATTACGCTATTTCGCAGGTATAATGTCACACACTAAAATGTAAACTAAGATTGGTTTAGAGTACTACCTAATTCAGGTTTTGTTTACATCTAACTTAGTCAATGATGAGATGGAATAAAGAGTTTTGGTACTTTACTACGAATAACCAGATGGATCTTAAAATAGGTAAGTAAATATTAGTCAACAACAATCACTTAGAAAAATAATCTAATAGTTTCAGATACTCTTGCTAAGATTTAAATGTCGAAATCATGATTAATCAAACTGTATTTCAGTCAATCCTCACCGCTAAACATTCGCAAATATAAAAACAGAACAGAAATAAACAGAATGTAATCAACAAATAAAATATTAAGCAAATGAATACCTTTTGTGTACATTTGTTTGTGAAGGTAGGCGTATTTTAACCGTTTGGCGACTGGACTTTTCATTGAATTCCCCGCCTACCGTGGCTTCTATAAAATTATATGGAAACAAACAATTTGTACGCCAGACACGATGTCTCAAAGTTTATTTATTTGTACTGAGCTATTTCGAGCACCCGTTACTTACCGAATTTCCTCCGTGCTTCGGAAAGCATGTTCAGCTGGTCCCGGCTGTTATACACATGTTTAGTATAACTTTGACAGTTGATACAGGTAGTCAGTGGCTCGAAATGTATCGTGAGGAAACAGGCTGGTCTCCATGCGGGTTGACCTCAGAGATATTTGTCGACGGCATGTAAAGCGAAGTCAGAGGCGCAAGGGTGGCATCTACACTAATATTACAAAGAGGAAAGATTTGTTTTGTTTGTAACGAATAGGCTCCGAAACTACTGGACCAATTTAAAAAATTCTTTCACCGTTGGGAAGCTACACTATTCCCGGGTGACATAGGCTACTTTTTATCTCTGTATTCCCTTGGGAACGGGAACTACGCGGGTGGAACCGCGTGGCGTCCGCTAGTCATAGATATTTATGGGTGGCATAGAAACTCTGACACCAGGATAGGCACTAACGCCCTGGGCCGAGAGTCTGATAACCAGCGTAACCAAGGGGTATCGTATTGCCCAGTTCTACAATGTTCAATGTATGCAATGTATGTTTTGTCAATGTTCTACATCTGACTGCGAATTTGAACAATCTGCACATCACATTTTATGGGAGTGTAGTCTTTGGAAAAATGAACGTAATTATTAATATGTAAATAGTGTACACCTGTACAGGTTACATTCGGAGTTATTTACTATACCGACCTTGTAGAAACTAGAACAAATTTCCGTGCGTTCAAGCATTTTTGTCATATTATTGGAATCAAATATACTCGTAACAGCTCACCCCGTAATATTAATGACAATAACATACGTGGTGCTAGGCAACTGGGCTTATCCCAGTTGTATACATCCCTGTGTGCCTATTGGGCTTGTTCTGTTCTGTCTCCTGCTGATATGGAGGGAAGTGGACATTATGTTTTTCCTTCTCCTCCGCTATTATTTTCTGATTAATTTCGTTGCAACACAGCTAAATCGTTTCTCTGGGACTTCGTCGGGCTTCATTGTCTCGGCGCTTTTCTTGTGGTCGCCACTGTTGATTCTGGCTAACAGGAGTTACAGTGGTTTGGGAATAGTGTGGCGGGCTGGTCCCATTTTTTTTCCCTGTTCTATGTTGTGGAGGTCAGACAGGCAGTCACTGATGTAAAATACTGATATTCTGACTGGAAGTCGACCCTAACATATTTCGGAAACGGTTAGACTGAGCTATCTTATAGCGTATCCGGCAATATTGTGCTTTAATTTTGTATATCTACAGCAGTGGTAGAAATGTTTGCACAAATCTACTCACTAAAATATCTACCTACCTACTTGTTTTTCAATTTCCCACGCCTCCTTTTTACTGTTTTGTTTATCGTTTGTTCCTTTTTTCGTTGTTTTATGTTGACATAGTTGTGCAAATGACTGTACAGTGTATCTACGGACTCAAAGAATATGACCAAAGCATATAATTATTTGAAATGTAAATGTTCACATTACTTGTTACATATCTGTATCATTATGTGCTGAAATGTAGTATTCTATCTGTGCATGAGGTTCTTCATCATTCTCTTGCCCTTATCCCAATTCATTTGGGGTCGGCGCAGCATGTCTTCCTCTTCCATACCTCTCTGTTTTTCGTCATCTCATGAGACACCTCCTTTCTTACCATATCATTCTTAACACAGTCCGGTCATCGTTTGTTTTGTTTGGTCGTCATAGACTCTTATACCCTTTTTTGCGTGAGGTTGTGCGATTCATACGAGTATTATGGACATGAAAATCAAAACAGTACGATAGTTAATAAAACGTATTTATATGTATGTAGTTGTATGTAGTACATAATTGAGTTTGTCCCTTCAGGAACTTCTCAATAACAGCCCGGAGTCTGGATTTGTCCGGTTGGTGTATAGATATAATAAATAATTTGTATGGGTTGGTGGCAATAGGTTCGTACCAGTTCGTACCGTTAATCAGACTCTCTGTTTAACCCTTTGGGGATTTTGGGCGTGATATTATATAAAAGTACAACTGGATAAAATAAAAGCTATTTACCGAACGTATTTGCTAGGTTACAGGCAAACGTTGAGCACCCCAGTCTGCCCGAATGCGCACTCTGTAAAAATTACAAAATGAAAATTGCGGCCCGGCGCCGCTGAATACATTAATATTGAATATTGAATACATTATATAAAAATATTGAATACACCGCTAAAACGGGAACCGAATGGAAATCAGCAAAAATCCCGAGAGATTTTATTTGAAACGCGATGTTTGAGTTTTACATTAATGCTTATTAATAAAACCATTCTTCGCTTTTCATAAATTTCGCTACCAGTCTGCTTCGGTTCATTGGTAGTTATTTTTTATATTTACTTTCCCATCTATGTAAGTACATAGGTGCCTAATTCGGTAAGTACATAGCACTGAAGAGAGAAAATAATAAGTATTATGTAGTTGCAAAATGATGCTTTTATGGTTTAGTAACTATACAGACCTGTGATTGGTCAAATGTGAGAAATATTTAAAGGGACTGATGTAAATCAGAAATATGGGCAACTTATACTAACTGAAGAAATGTCCTTAGAAATAAAAATTCCCATAAGCTTGCATTGCCCACGTTTGACAAATCACGATCAAAAGTAGTTTCTATGATTATCATGATACGGCAGACAAAACTTTGATGTAAGTAGAATGAAAGTGTATTGTTGAACACTAACAAGATGAAAAATATTAATATACTCTTATTTTACTTTTGGGTTTCGGCGCACTCGGCAAAATAAATTGGCTGCGTCTAGATCTATAGTAGAATTGCCTAAACATCACTCTTTGACTGTTTGATATCTGGTTTTGCTCAGAAAATCTTATAAACCTGCTATGTCACGAGTTCACGACCATAAATGCATTACCACTTTCCAACATCCCTAATATACAATGAATTATTCAAATCCCTGCCAAATTACTATGCTCAACATTCAACTACATTCAAAGTCATATTCGACAGAATAATCACATGTTATCGCAGCTTCCATCAGATGATTTCATTGTATCTGCATCTGTGCACGATCAGTAATCAACTTTGTACGCGAGTGTACGTACTCTTAGTGGTAGGTAGGTACAGTCGGCGATAGCCAACAATGCTCGGAGCAATCAATTTGTGTATTCAATCATCTCTCGCGCTCTCTCTTCACTTGATTGAAATATGAAAACCTTAATTGAGACTGGCTTTATCGAAATATGGCGCCGTGTTGTGAATTTATTTTAAAACATATAGGTAGGTACATATTAGAGGTAAATGTTTTATTGTGTGGTTGTAGACGTTTTTAATTAAGATAATTTTGTGTAAATTACTTTTATGTTAGTAATAATTCACATTCTTATCATTTACTTAACAATTCTTAATTCAATAAATCATCTCCATTAAAAAACAAAAACTTTCCTAAATTAAATTATAAATCTGAATTATTAATTAAATTAGAGATCTGAGTATCTAACACCTGTCAATATGACATTAAAGAGTGCATGCGTTTATGTCAAATTAATTAGTTCTTGCAATCACTGATTACCTTAATACAGTCAAACACAACGTGCTAACTACAAAGCCAAGTAATCAATCACCAACTCAATCAATCAGATTACACTCAACAACTCATAAAAGCGATGGTACAAATGAGAAATGTGATTAAAAATAACACACCGCCCCTATAATAGCCCGATTACTCGCGGGTTCCGTGTAGTGAGAAAGAGTGCAATCACATTAGCGGGTGAACCCTAAAATTTTAATCTGCGCCACAATGCCGGCAATCGCTGATTGCAACGAGCGCATATGCATAGTCTTTGGGGATCGCTTAGCGTACACTGCGGGAGCGAGTTACAGGCACACTGCTACCTTTTTGTGTGGGGATTCAATGGAGTTTCGATGATGATTGTTTCGCGTAGAGGTGCGATTAAATTTTCAGCTTTTTTTTCAGAAAAGAGTGAGAATAAAATTAAGGGTTTGGATGTTGGTTATCACCTCTGGGTAAGAAAAGATACACAGCATGTCGATGTAATTTAAGGGTGAAAGTTTGGGGAAGACGAAAGAAAGATGATATGCATAGAAAAGGTGGCTTATGACAGACTAATAGAGAAGTATGAAAGAAGAAGGATTGCCGTACCGACCTAAATAAATTAGGATTTAAGGGCAGGAGAATGATGATGAAATTGCAATTTTAACAAACAAAACCTCTCAATTACTTTGTACTCACAGATTCTTCCCATTTTTCTCAATATTAAAAGAAAATCTGCAGCTTTACCTACTGATAAATCGTAAATTGTTAAACCGAGTTGTACCCCCTAAAAATTGATAACTGCATCCCCTTGTCTGTCCCGAAGTGTACCCACGCGACCGGCAAGGGACGAATTGTTTTCATATTAATAGCATGTCGAGAGGTGTACCAACAATGGGCCAACCCTTGGCTAAGCATGTTGTTTTGTGACCATTTAATCACTCGCCAACTTTAACGCAAGAACCTTTGGTAGATTTATGCAAAATTTATTGGGATATCGAGTTATTCGAGGTCGTAACAGGTAGTCAGTGACCTGAAATTCTGACATCCAGTCTTACCAAAGAGTATCGTATTGCCTAGTATTAACTGGGTTGTGGAGGTCAGATAGGCAGTCGCTCCATGTAAAATACTGGTATTCAGCTGCATCCGGTTAGACTGGAAGCCGACCCCAACATAGTTGGGAAAAGGCTAGGCAGATGATGATGATGATCGAGTTATTCGAGGGTAATTTTTTGCACTTTTTTTGCACCAATACCTATTGTAATCAAATCGTCAGAAGTATCAGAGCCCGTGTCGAATCATTATCATCTGCTTAGCCTTTTCCCAGCTAAGTTTGGGTCGTCTTTTCGTCTAACCGGATGCAGCTGAAGACCAGTATTTTACATGAATCTACTGCTTAGCTGACTCTCACAATCCAGTTAGTGCTAAATAATACGAAACAGGGGTCTCGTAAGACAAGAGCTGAATATAACAATGTAAATAAAATCAACAGCTTTTTTTAATACAGCAGCTATTATTTAAATATTAACAAAATCGCGAACCAAATTCAAGCTAAAATTAATCAGTACCGTAATCAGCGACTCGTCAACTCAAAGCCGTACAAACAAGTCACAAACTGATTTACGAGAGCTCACGAGTACGTTGTACAGGTGCGGCTGACGAGGTAGTTTTGTTTCACCCCCCTCCACTTCACCCCCTCTCACCCCCACTAGCTGCACTACAGAACAGTTTCGTCGCGTCTGAAAATTAATTCCTCTACATAATCAGGACATCCGAGCGCCGCTCGCGCCGCCCGCGCCCGCCGTAGCTTCACTCCGCAAATATTATTGAAAATATTGATGCTGACTGTACACTTGTGCTTCGGAACTTGTAATTTAGGTTGTGTACGATGTAGAAAAGCAATTTAGAGTTTGGTTTAGTTGCTTTTAACTTTTTTCTTATTTGTTTTTTTGAGTTTATTACGATTTTATCGATCTGCACGTTTGCTTGGATTTTGTCCATGTGTAACTGCGTGTGGATGTTGTTTTTTTTTTGCCAAAGGGAAACAGTTTCGGGCACATTGTATGCTAAAACAATCAGTCGGCGGAATTTTCCGAATCGCCCATTGTTTTTTGAAGAGGGCTCATAACTAAAACAACAGTTTCGCGAAGGTAGAAACAATGGTACCTAGACTGTTTTGGTGGTCATATTCTTATTACACTACTCAGGTGGTCATCGAATTTAAAGTCAGCAATACTTGATCAGAATACTGATTTCAAGCAGGTTAGTAATGGATACCTATCGGTACCTACCTACCCATCATCTGTAGCAAATACTTCCAAAGTGGCTTTAGGTAGCTTAGTTAGTCCCAAATATTACTCGTAGTTACTGTTCGCTGACTTGCTTTTATTAATAGACTTTATCACACTTACTCGTATAACAAGCACATTGATCATAAGTTTTAGTCTATTTTCTTATAATTTTCTCCCAGAATCGAACCTCGAACATTCCGTCCAGGTGTCACGCAAGGAGTTGTAGCGACTCACGTTTTACTAAAGACAAAAAGGCTGAACGTCATAATTAAAAAAATCTCGTGCCTGCAAAGAAAGAGGGTAGTGGCGTGAAAGCAAGACGGATGGGGTGCCACAGAAGGGCTCGCAAAGACAATGCCGCGCTTTGGACGCGAAGCTTAATCATAAATATATCAACTGAGACACCGTTAGGCTTGAACACACCTTGGGGACTGTGTTATTTACTCGTGTATTTTTGTGGTACAGGAAGTTTCAACTGTGCAATAGAGAAATAGAGTATGTTGGTGCTGGTGATCAACTTTTCTTCACAGAAATTGCGTTTAGTTTCGGTCATCATCATCACCTGCCTAGCCTTTTGCCAACTATTTTGGGGTTACCTTCCAGTCTTACCGAATTCAACTGAATACCAGTATTTTAATTTCGGAAGTCAATTAATTTAATTGCCTTTATACTATTTGTGCAATATATGGGTATAAGTTTCGTGTGGTTATTCAGAAACGACAAGTGCTGTAAAAGGAGTTTGTTAGGATCGTTGTAGATGATTGTCGTTTCTGTCTACTGCATAGTTTCTTAATCTATTATAGTTAGTGGGTACCATATCATACTGATCTCTTATATAGGGTGTAAAAGTACCCTTAACGCAAACGAAGGGCACTTGTTCTCCCCACCACTGCGATCATTTTTTTGTTCTAGACCATACCTGGGAACCTCCTAGTTACGGAGATATTAGGGGTCAAAGTTCCAAATTTTTCACAGCTGTTTTTGTAAATACTAGTATTTCAGGTTTTAACTTCACTTAAATTTCCTCCATGACCCGTTTACTATTCAAAGCATCCACTAGCACAATGTTTTAAGAGTGCTACTTTGAGTTTTACCGTAAAATGTGATTTTTGACCCCAAAAAAAAAGTCATTTCCCAGCAAAAATTTTTGCGTAGGGGTACTTAGTTTGATGTACAGAATGCTTGGTTGACGGATGCGTGAAGAGTTCATTTACACCCTGTATAGGTTACAAAATAGCCTGTTTTTAGGTGTAACGGAAAAACAGTTTATGTTTGGAAATTATGATATAATCTAACTAACTTTTCAATAATATAAATACAATAACTGTCCGTGTAAATTAATAATAACTGACAAAACATTCATTAAATACTTGAATCCGACCTCTAAAAGTTTTCAATCATAAAATCTTGCGCAAATTAAAATAATATTTACCCGCCAGCCTGCACCCAGCCCAAGGGTGACGAAGGAGGCATGTATGAGTGTATGAAAGTTAAAAGGGGTGTTAAGACAAAACGGATGAGTTCGGACAAAGACAGGAAGCGACTCTGTTCTCTTTTGATATCGCTTGTAAGCAATGGGATACCTAACATATTTTGATTAATGAATGTTTTTGTGACATACTCGTATGTACGATGTGCTTGCACCCTTTCTGGCGTCTCTCTATTGTCTTTGAAGAACGATGTTTGTTTTAGATTTTTTTGATGTTAGTACATACATATTATATACCAACAGAAGACAAGGTATACGCCTATAGGTACTTGTATAAGCACGGGCGGGTATACACATTTCTACAAACTGCGAAACTTATCAGGCTATGATTTAATCACCAAGTTATCGTGCTTATCTTTTCACGCAGCACAGCAAAGAAAAGAGTATGGAAGAAAAAGACATGTTGCGCCGACCCCAAATAAATAAAAAGACATGTTGCGCCGACCCCAAATAAATAGAAATGAGGGCAGGAGAATGATGATGATGATGATTGGTCATGCACTACCCAATAGGGATGTTTCCTGACTAAAATATATGATTCTAATTAGTCCGTCTGTTAGATTATCAAAAAATATTGGATACGTATTTTTTGTTTTATCATTAATAAAAAATTACGAAATAAAACGTGGCAAAGATCGTGAGTGGGGGCTGGTGACGTCACTTTCTGGTAAGAAATGTACCAAACTGTGACGTCGCGCGACTTTTCGAAGCACTGCATCGTTTTCATTTATTGTTTACGTGAAAAAAGAAAAGATACGTGTCCAATATTTTTTGGAAATCTATCTGATGGACTAATTAGAATTTTTTTTCAGTTACCCTATTTGTGCAGACATAAGACGCTACACGGTTCATAAACATATGCGACAAAATCCCAACTAATGTAGATAATTTATGCTTTCGGGATAAACCGCGCAGTTTAGCTCAAATTTTGTCGAGCTGTTCCAAATGTGATTTAGCGACGGTAAATGTCATCATTGTTATTCAACAATAGCTTCCGCCCGCGGCTATGCCCGTGGTCTGTATATATAGCCTATGACACTTATAGATAATGTGGCTTTCTATTGGTAAAATATTTTTTATAATCAGTTCACTACTCCAGAGATTACCCCCAACAAACTCACTAACTTTACCTAATACATATATAGAAATATAATATATAAATTATAGACTAATTGTTGACCATGCCGATTCCTATGGTCGACAGTTAATCTAATAAACGATAGTACCGCCCCGTACGAACATAGTAGCAGCCTTTACTCATCAAAGACCACACCACATATCAGACATCAGAACAACAATCGATCGCACACACACACGCACGCAAACACACACAAAGGCACACACACACGCACGGCTCACCGGCACAGCAGCCACCGCAGTCGTCATTTAATTACCTATCTAGTTAATCAAGGCAGGCTTGAAAGCGCATTAATTAGACCAGTGTGCGCGCTGCGCGGACGTCTGTATTGTCCTTCGCCTACCTGCAAATCAGTAAACGCTGTTAACGTTGATGTTAGGGTTGCCAGGGTTTGTGGGTTTTAGTTTGATCTTTTATAGGTTTTTGAGTTTGGAATCGTGAGCTGCTGATATTGCTGCAAGTAGGGGCAAGTGACGATACATTTAGTGCAGCAGCAGCCTAGAAAGAGAAGATGTTGGGTACATCGATCGGGCTAGAATAATGAGTCTTTCCATTGCAGAGACACGGTCTTCTCTCTGTGAAAGCCAGTGGACTACCAGTAGATATCGTATGCCTGATGGTATTCCACCATCAGAGGCGACCCTGGGGCGGCGCCGTCACCGAGAAAAGACGGTTTATGCATGATGTGGTAACAGACATAGGCGAAAATAATAAGATAGTAATATTCAATGTGCAGACACAAAATGGATAAAATTCACTGATATTATGGAAACTGTCGAATTCACATAACGGACAGTTATCAATTAAAAAAACTGACGAATCAACGGAACTATTTAATTATATACATCGATGAGTGAGGCAAATGAGGCAGTTTCAGGCGGAATTGCTCATAAATTTGTCATCGATTTATTCACTTTTAATTTCAATTTACCATGTCATTGAGCAGAACAAAGTGACCAGCCCTACGCGACTAGAGAAGGGAGTCGTTCCCACCGGTTTGCATCTCGCTTATAAATGCTATTTTAACGCGGAAAAAAAGATTAATTAACTAATTGAGCCGTCGGACCGCTCCGTGCTCTTTTTTAAGCTTTTTTCATTCGACTAATTAAGATGATTGCTTGATATGACAGCGGGATGTATGATATTTCAAAGACCGCGTTTTTAAATTCAGGGAACTTTACACTAAAGGATAATTTTAATAGTTTGATTGCTTTTCTGTGAAAAAGTCTGATTTCTGAAAGGAAAATGTTTAATGGCTAGTAAATGAGCCGTGAAGTCGTTTTTAGTTTGTAATAAAATTAATGTTAATATGTAGGTATGTTCATGTTGTTGTATGACATCCTTGACTGATGCCAAAACTGGAAACATTACTACATAGGCAAGAAAACTGTACAATGATTGAAGGGTTAGAATAATTAAATCCCATGTCAAAGTCAGTCCAGTACAGTAGTACGTTTATATTAGGTTTACACTTTGTTTAACTGAAAACTAAGCAAACTTTGCATAGCACCCTTTATAGACTAGACCTAGACTTTTCATCCCTTTATAACTTATCTGACACAAATTACAAAATTCTTTTGTACATCAAAAAGCGAACATAATTAAAAAAATATTTATAAAAACACGTATCTTTCAGGCATTGTAAATTACTGTGTACGAAATACCCACAACATGGTAAGGGAGACAATATGGCTCGAATGTTTAATTAGCGCATTGCAGGCTCCACGGGGATGAGAGGGGGGTGAAATGAGGGGGTGAAGTGAGGGTAGTGGGGGTGTGAGGGCGCGGGAGGTGTTATTCATTAAAATGTTTGCGGAAACTCGTTTAGCGCCGTTGCGGCGGGCGGCCGCGCCACCCGCCCGCCTTCGGTATAGGGCTGGCAATGATTAGGTTTTAAAGGTGTTAATAACGTGGTTTCTAAGTATATCTTGTGAGAAGGCCCAGAGGCAGAAGCCTAACTCCCTGGTCAGGACAGTTCCGCTCTGCCCTAAACACCTCTCAAGTCTGCGATGCCTTACACGCTGCCAAGAACATCAGAGTGAGCTGGCGCAGGACAGTCCGGGAGAAAGTGATCCAAAGAGGCCACTACCCCCAGCACTGAGGAAAAACGATACAAGGAGGAGGAAGTAAATCTTAGACATCACTGACATCTGAAAGACTTACAATAAAACTTTACAGGTACGAAGTCACCAATTTGATCCGCGCCGCAGAAAAATAACAAATAATATTCCATAATACCAACAGCACGGCAACGGAGCGGAAATGTAATGACTGTAATTGTATGTCTAATAGGCAGTTTCTCCAGGTAAAATACTGGTATTCAGCTGCATCCATTAAAGAGTGAAAGCCGACACCAACATGGTTTTGAAAAGGCTCAGTGTATGATGCAGTGGTCAACAACCCGTACGCACAACTTGCCCACTTAAGGACATTCTTTGGTTACAGTTCCAATGGCTATAATACAATCCACTTAAAAGAAATAAAAACCAGACTAATTAAAAAGCAAGCCCGACTCAAGCTGAGCATGATATTCTGGGATCGAATCCCGGGTCGGATAAAGTGTTATTGGGTTTTTCCGTCAGGATGTTTTTAGTAGCAGCCACGGAGCCTGGATTTGTGCCTGGTTGATGGCAATAGGCTCGCCCCTTATTACATGGGACTTATTCTATAAACATAACTGGTGAAATGTGGGTGTGCTAGGTATACTTCTGCCTAAATCTTTAGGGATTACAGGCGTCATGTTGTGTTAATTACCTAATTAAATGATAATGAGTGAGGGGCAGCCCTGCTGGGTGGGTGCGACGGGCGGGAACGTTCATTTACTTCTCGTAATCGCTGCTTCCGCTATCTACAACCCACTTAGTAGACTTAATTTAGCTACACAAGCAACTAACTATGTGATTTGTATGTTGGAGGATAAAATATAGCATATTTACAAAGGAGAAGGGAATTACTCCATACATTCCTGGGCCCAGGTGTTAACTGAATCAAACTAGCATTATTTGTAAGAGGGTATAATAAGAAGGCCTCACTAAAAATTTGGTGAAATTTGGCTATCCAGGAATCAAGTTATATGAAGTTTAGTAAAAGTAAGGTTAATTAAAACATTGTAGCTTTTTTTATGTTTTTCACGAAATACTCTTGAATGGCTTCGGCTGTGTTATGGTTTTATGCATGGAGCGTGTTTGTATCAAGATCCGTCAAAAGTCCTATGCAAAGCCGAGGTCGTGGGGTTAAACAATAGAACATGGAAAAATACTTGCGCACTCAAAACGAGAAAGACAACGAACGAGTGCCATCTGTCAGTCGGTGTCTGACTGATGTCAGGCAGAAGTATTGCCAGAAAAAAAATAAAAGGAATTCTATTCGCTATGAATCGATTCCACGAAAAAATACTTGTCACTCGATTCTCATACATATTCTGAGATTTTAGCGATTTATTCATAATCGATTACCAGCAATTCAGGCATTACTTAATCGATTATTTAGTTTCATAACTTATTTAAAGTTTTCTCGCTTCCTAGATAGAAACATGGTACCATATTTTGTGATTTCCTTTAGAAAAATATAACGGTTTTTTTAATACATATTTCAACTAGTTAACTGCTGGGCCCAGAAGTCCCCTTCTCCTTTAGTTCACTTTGTAAGCATTTGTCACCTAGACTTTCAAATTCAAGTGTCTACAGAAAGAAACCTTCAAAAAGCGGCCGCCCTTAGGGAATTAGACCAGGAAATATGAATTCAACTAGACCTAAAGTCCCACACAGTGACATGGTAGATCAATAGCCCGTAACTCTATCTCCCCGGTTGAATCGTAGCCTAAACCTAAGTCAACATGGCTCCTTATTGTATACTTTTAGCCATATGAACGGCAGTAAGTGGCTGCAGCACTTAAGGCTTGTATTCACGCCAATGACCTTGTGCATACAAACTACCCCTCTCGGTCGTAGATACGGACTTTAAACGGACGCATTTTTCATTTATTATAATTAAAATAATACATGTTTTTAAAAAGTAACAAAACCAAATTTTTTTCCTTTGTATTTCAAATCAGTAGATATTTTTTTTATTTTATTTTGTTAAAAAATGAAGCAGTAAAATGGTTCCATTCAACGATTTGGAGGTGATTTTGTGGATTATTTTTCTTATTATGTGATACCGATACAAAAATTATGGCTAAACCAAATTACGTGTCATATCATGTGGATAACTAACATTTTTTCTCAGATGTAATTTCTCTGTAAGTGCCGGTGAAAAACTGCTTCATCTGCACGCTGTTTTTAAGCTTTTTCGAGAGAGGAGCCTTAAAAGGGTGTCAATTACCGTTGCAACTGTAGCACTGCTGTCTGTTCCTGGATAAGAAAAATTAGACGCGTGCTAAGCGTTTTTCCTTTGGTTGTGAGAAATTATTCTTTATTACAGACATAACGCCTTACATTCAAGACATCCATAGGATATCTCCGGTTAAGCAGAAGCAGGTCAGCCTCATAGGTTGACCTGTGAATTGACATGCAGAAAAAAAAACTTGACATTAGGTAGACCGCGGCAAAGGTGGTTTGACGAACTGACCTTGGTTGCGGGGCAAGGATTGCCAGATATTTCACAGGATAGAGACTTTTAGGGGAAGAAATGGGAGGCACTCAACACACACAAATAGGCTAACAAAAAAACATTTTATGTCATATCGGCAGTTAATTTCATATCTTACCTACTATCTGCAGGGCTATTGCGTATCTTTTTAAATGTCAGTGGCTATCATAGTGCCCATCGATTTACTGTCAAATGGTTCCATTTTGTACCAAACCATAACCATTTGACAGTTAATCGATGGACACTATGGTTATGGTTTGGTACAAAATGAAACCATTTGACAGTTAATCGATGGACACTATGATAGCCACTGACATTTAAAAAGATACGCAATAGCCCTGCAGGTCAGCTTTACAGTGTAGTGGCCATTCTTAGGAACATCTCAACTAATCAGGCCATTAATTACTTTACCAAGAACATGCAATTGACGAATATTTATATTCATAATTATGAAAGCAACTTCAGTTGCAATCTTTCTAATTTCTTTCATATTTCATGTAAGTAATTTAAGTGATCCTCAAAATGAAATGTAACAATAATTGCGCTTTTTATGTTAATGTTGTGAACAACGCAACGTTTCCAATTTAAAGATAACGAATAACTATATTTCATTAAAAGTTATGCACAAGTTATACACAAAAAAGTTTTCAACTTGTAACTTCAGCGAACAATTAAAAACTGTAATTTATTAGTTGCTTGTGTTTTTGTCTGTCGTTGCATGTAGGCTCATACATTCAACGACACGAGGCTCGAATGACTGACAACCAGTCTTACCAAGGAGTATTGTGCTACACAGTCCTAACTAGGCTGTGGAGATCAGTAGGGCTATTGCGTATCTTTTTAAATGTCAGTGGCTATCATAGTGTCCATCAATTAACTGTCAAATGGTCCATTTTGTACCAAACCATAACCATTTGACAGTTATTCGATGGACACTATGATAGCCACTGACATTTAAAAATATACGCAATAGCCCTGCTGATGGGCAGTCGCTCTATGTTAAATTCTGGTATACAGATGCATCTGGTTAGACTGGAAGCCGACCCCAACATAGTTGAGAATAGGCTAGAACGATGATAGTTTATGAGTTTTTATGTCTATAATGTAAACTTGAGCGTAATTTCGTTGTGCGTAACTTCAATGCATCAAAATATTCTCAAAAATATGAATGAAGTTGCACTCTATCACATTTCTGCACAAACAGTTATAAAAAAAAAAAAAATAACGAATGTAATGTGTGATAAAATGATTTAATAACATACTATAGGCAATTAGAATGTAGAGCAGAGAATCATGGTTTTGACGATTTTTTTTGTATGAAAAATGAAAACAAAAATAAAGATAGTTCAAAAATAATTGATGTGCCAGTTAATTCTTAGATAATAATATGGCGGGGTTCTGGAATATTAAAAAAGACCTTGTATAATGTTTATCATATCATCATGATGGTTACATAAACCAACTAATCAGCCAACTAATCAGTACTTTAAAAAGCCGTCGTTCACCGTATTAAATATTTCATTAACAGGTCCACACCAAAGTACTTATACACCGTTTATATTTGCAGATATGCTGTAACTTAATCTACACCTATTAAATACAACCCCCATTACGCCCTCTCATTGGCTGGGATTTTCAACCCCTGCGTCAAACCGCCAATCACGTGCGAGCTTTCGGTACCGAGGGGGTGGAGTCAGGGTGGTTTTCATGGCGAGATTTTCGCGAAATCAAACAGTACTGTTCGGATCATCTCGGATGAGACTTCTTTGAGTAGCGCTAAGTTCAGTGTGGTGGTCGCGAACGAGAAGTTTTAGAACTTTGTTAGTGTGAATTATTATATCTAAACCAGTAATAATAGATTATGTTATTCAGAATTAAATAATGAAAACGGTAAAAGTAAGACCCTAAATAATTGCTGATATTTTAATGACCAAATCGAATAAGAAAATCACCGTTGAACAGTATCGAAACAAAATGTATCGCCTACTTCGAAACGATGCTCAAAACTTTTAGTTACATCATTGCGAAAAGTATGTAAATAAACCATCTGCAATTAGGACTTATTACGGCACAGAAGAAACTTTAAAAGCCAGAAAACGAAATATTTTGATCGGAGAGATCGCGATGGCAGGTCCTTACCTGTCTCCTCTCCCCGGGGACCTTCTCACAGAGTACATGTTCGGACGTCGTCGGCAGCGGCGAAACCGCACGACCTTCACTCCTCAGCAGCTCAGCGAGCTGGAGTCGCTGTTCCAGAAGACACATTACCCTGACGTGTTCCTGAGAGAGGAGGTCGCCTTGAGGATCAGCCTGTCCGAGGCTAGAGTTCAAGTAGGTTTTAATCTGCGTATTTTTTTGTAGACATTGTTTTATCGTGGTATGGATATGTGATGTGGAGGACTGAGGCAAATGTTGAATATGGAGGGATGATATAGCTAGAAAGGTAGTGACTACTGAGACGACTATTTATAGGAAAATAAGTATGGAAGAGAAGACATGCTGCGCCGACCCCAAAATTAAATTGGGATAATAGCAAGACAATGATGATGATATTTTTTTATTCAGCTTGCATCATCATCTTTTAGAAGAGGAAAGGTCCTGAAGAAGTCATCCTTTCAGAGCTCCGAAGCCAATTAGCAAAGATGTTACCCTATTTTCACCCGACTGTGGTAAAACCCAAAAGGAGGGTTATTATTTGTATGTTATCTGCTCAGATCCAGTTGTGATTGCAATGATTGCAACGTTTTTGTAGTAGATACTGCAGAGGCTGCATATAAATGGCGTTGTCAACTGATCTCAACGAATGTCTATCAAATAAATTAATGGTATTGGACGAGGCAATCATTACTTCAGATAGAAAAAGATTAGACACTCAACCCTGAAGACTATTTGTTTTTCACCTGAGACGAAAGATAATTATGAACGGGGTCAACCCCTGATACAAGTTTACAACCCGTGTAAACTTCAGATATAAACCATAGGTACGTTATTCGCGGGTTTTTATTTTTGTCCTATTCATCATCTGCCTAGCCTTTTCCCAACTATGTTGGGGTCGGCTTCCAGTTTAACCGGATGCAGCCGAATACCAGTATTTTACATGGAGCGACTGGCTATCTGACCTCCACAACCCAGTTAATACTAGGTAATACGATACTCTTTGGTAAGACGCGGAGGAAACTCGGTACGAGTATGTCGGGCGGTCACACATCCACAGACCGACCTTGGCAAGCACAGTTTTACCTAAAGATCGACCCGAGTGGCAGTTCTTATTAAGTCACGAGCTCCTTCGATTCTTCGATTTTTGTCCTATTAAATAGCTTTATTCCAAGTTTATTGTAAATGAGGTCAGTTTTATTCTCATTTTAGTAACACCAGGTCCGGTAAAGATTCCTTAATAGCGTATTAAATTAACAATTAAATCAGGGGAAGCGGAAATAGCCCCTGAATCAGTCAGAATGTTATTACACAGTTCTCTTCATAAATCAACATCAGCCAAATTTAGAAATGTTCCAAAAAGAAAAGCCGGTCTAGAGTCCGACTCGCGCAAAGCGAGCCCTTTTTAATTTTATAAAATTAAGTAGGTATTTGTTGCTATAGCGACAACCGAAATAGACATTTTCTAAACATTTCCATTGTCTACCTATTACGGCTCATGTAGTACAGCCCGCTGACAGATAGAGGAACGGAAGAACAGGCGGACAGCGAAGGCTTGGAGCGGTTTCGCACTACGTCCGATCCGAATCCGCTCCAAACTTTCCGAACCCGTGAAAATACGGTCCGGAGTAGTTGTAGAACTATTTGTACGGTAATTTACGCACTAGATCCGGCTTCCGTCATCCGATTTCTTTCCCTTCTACGGATTCGGATCGGACGTAGTGCGAAACCGCTCTTAGTAATAGGGTCCCGTTGGTTACAATTTGAGTACGAAACCCTAAAAAAGTCACGAGAATTGTTTGAATTATTAATTGAATTTATACGTGGCTTGGTTATTTCAAAAAATCATCGGCTTCCAGTCTAACCGGATATGGAGCGACTGCCTATATGAACTTCACAACCCAATAGGGTAGTTAACAAAAAAATCTAATGAGTCTGTCAGATCGATTAACAAAAAATATTGGACACCGCATTTTTTCTTTTTTCACGTAAAACAATGAAGACGATACAGTGCTTTGAAAACTCGTGTGACGTTATATTCTAAGACATTAGTATGACATTCTTACCGGTGAGTGACGTCACAACCCCCCACTCAAATCTTTGACACGTTCTATCTTCCTTATTTTTTATTGATTTGATAAAACAAAAAATACGTATCCAATATTTTTCGATAATCTAACAGACGGACTAATTAGAATCATATTTTTTTTTGTCAGTAAACATATTATTGGTAGTTACGAGCAGTACCGGGCAATACGATACCCCTTAGTAAGCCTGGTTGTCAGACTTTCGGACCACTGATTACCAGCTGTAACGATTGCCAAAGATCTATAAATGCCCGGACCAACGGCTTAAAGTGATTTCTGAGACATAGAGGAAATTCGTGTGTTTATTACACACCGAATTTCCTCCATGTCTGTCTGGTGGTCAGTTATCCACAAACCAACCTAGGTAACAGATGAACCTCAAAATCAACCCGGATGTTTTTATTTATCCACGACCTCCTCCTTTTATTGAAGACATGAAAACAGCAGAATATATAAAAGTAAAACTCAATTATCAGCTTTCTTATCAACGAACTTTTTTCATTCTAATATTTTATTGACGCTTTGACCTAAGAAACTACGGTTTCGTAGACGGCCGAAACCATACAAACAACCCCTACATTAGGGGATTAAAAAGTTCTAAATCAAAATTGATAAAAGTACGAACCAGTTGGGGGCTTTGCCTTTTATTGTTCAAACTTCAATATGGACAACTTTGAACATTTCAAGTGCATTTTAATTTACGTAATGATTAATTATGTGAAATTAATGAAAAAGTTAATTTTGATTCGAAAATTATTGGGGACCTAATCATTTCATCATTATCAGTACATAAGAACTTCATCCAAAATATTGTAAATCGCCGAATTCGTTTAGTTTTCAGTGTGTGATTTTAAACTTTTCATTGAGTGGTTTTAGTTTTTTCTCACATGAATTATTATTTAGATGCAGAAAACACTGTTTTTTCTTGGTAATTGACTTTCTGTTATTATTCCTGGGAAATATTTATGTCTAGAACTGAATCATCATCATTATTTCAGTCAAAAGACGTCCACTGCTGGACATAGGCCTCCTCCAGGTCTCGCCACATTGACCGGTCCTATGTGTCTCGCATCCAGCGGGTCCACGCAGCCATCACCAGGTCATCGGTCCACCTAGGAGGAGGCCTAAAACTGTATAGCAAACACTAATTCCGCTTTAGTATTGTAACCACGGGGGGTTTTACGTCGCGGTGCGCAAGGATGTTTGTCTTGAGACTTTTCTTTGGCGCATTGGGTACATGGCCATGTACATATACCCGGTGCATCAGGTGAATGCGGCCGGTATATAAACTAAATACCTACCCTTTTGAGTTTCGCCGCAGTCCGGTAAAAAGCAACTAGGTATCGGAACGAAGAGTGACGTTATGAACCTCAAAAAGTTATATGTGCGTTTGTGCATGGGTTCCTCCTAAAGTTACTTAATCGTTTTGACATACTTACTCAAAATCATAATTAAAATATTTTATGTTTCACATAGTCTTATATGGGTACTTATAAAAAGACGAGAAAAGGTGCACGGTTTCAAGAAACTTCATTATTAGATTCAAAAAGTTTTTATTTTATTTTTAGTTTTGATTTTATTTTTACAATATTTTATTGCTGTGGGTCTCACTGCCGTGAGAAATTATGGCTTAGCTTTTATTGCTGGGTGCACACTATACCATAGTAAGAAAATTTACATGAGACTTGAACATAATTGGCGATAAGTGCGTTTTCTTTATGATACACCTCTCCAAGTCTTCGGAGTCTAAATTCGTGATGATATTATGCTATAATAATATAAAGACTTTACAGGTTGATCATAAAATCTTCTGTGACGTTAAAAGTGATCCTAATATTTTCGTTCAGTGTCCACAAACTGTAACTGCTGTTAAGTAAGTTGCTGCCGTCTTGCAATAGTAGAACAGCTTTTACTTGTGTATTATGTAACATACTTGTAACTCTATTTGTCTTTTATTACCTCTTACTTAACTAAAGTTAAATTTAGTAAGTAAGGTATTGTTACGTTTGCAAGAATATCTCTCATCGTTGGCAATATCAGCTTGGGAAATGCTGGAGTTTTCGCGAAGAACCTTTGTGTTTAGTTTCGTTTGACTACATAGGCAATTTCAAAAATCCAGGCCAAATGCAAGTCGGACTTGCACATGAAGAGTTCCGCACCATTGTAGTAGATATTGAGAGATTTTCCATGTTATTACTGTAAAGGAAGGAAGTCTTGAACGAATTTCTGTATTTTTTTCTGTGACATATGTGCAATGTGCATACAACAAACAGCTGTGCCATATATATATTTTTTTTTTGACTGTGTAGTGATTGCACTTTTATAGGAAAAAGGAGTGCGATACGTCATAGAGCAGCATCATTTTTTTATATTACCGACGAAAATATTAATATGTGGAGGGGTTCAGATTATGTATGGAATACGTGGCAACCGTTTCTGAGTCGGTATTCTTTCCACTCTGCACAGGATCTGTGTGATGTAGAGTTAAGTTTGGACTCAAATCAAACGCTTTAAAATAATTAAAGCAGTTTGAGTAAAAAACTAAAGCCTACTCAACCTAAGATAAGAAACGGAATGGTGAAAAAATGTAATAAAAATTATCTTAGTGAATTTCGAACCTTACTTTTGATAGTGAAGTTATCTAGGGGCGTTTTTTTTTGTTGTGGCTTCTCACAGTTTAGCCTAGGAGACTGGTTACTGCTTAGTCGGACTAATTCTGTGGATACCTTGAGTTTAAAGCCCCCAGCCACGGGCATGTACCTAACTTTTAGACAGTGACTAATCGCTAAGGGCACCTCCTGTGGGATACGGACCTCTACTTAGGACGTCACTGGGTGGGGGCAGCAAAAGGGACAAGCTGGATCTGAGAGATCTGGGCGCGTAACTGTAAATCGCTTAAGTCGGTGAATCCATTTGGAAAAACCTTGTAATTCTCCAAATTATTAGTAATGAAATTATTTAGTACTAGCTGTTGCCAGTGGCTTCGCCCACTACAACACGAAAATTATCCCACGGGAAGATATAATCGCGATAAAACTACTCTATGTGTTAATCTAGGTTATAAACTATATGTGTGCCAAATTTTATCCAAATCCGTTCAGTAGTTTTTGCGTGAAAGAGTAACAAACATCCATCCATCCATACTTAGTAGGATTAGAACTACTAAAATTCTTCCAACGACGTAGATCGTAGATGAAACACGATCGTGGCTAATTTCCTTAAGTATGGAACGCTAACCAAATTATCTTTGTATAAGTAGGTACTTACTTAGCTCCTAAAGGTTAGTTCCTAACCTAGATTAGTAGTGGCCCAGTGGTTGCGGCTCCGACTTGTGAACAGTAAGTCGTGGGTTCGAACCCAGGCAGGCGCACTACTTTGTGTAATTTATTTCATCACCAATGCTCTCAAAAACGGTGATGGAAAACATCGTGAGGAAACCAAAAAATTCGAAGATATGTGACATCTACCAACCCGCACTGGGCCCACGTGGTGGATAATAGCCCGTACCTCTCCTAGAGAGGAGGCCTGAGTCCCTGCAGTGGGAACATTATAGGCTGATGATGATGAGTTCCTAACCTAACCGAAAATCAATAATATCAAGGATTATGTAATTTATTTCATTAAATTGCAGTGATTTTGGATTGATATCGATGCAGTATGGTTCAAGATTTTTTATTAACAGTCCTAATTTTCAGGTATGGTTCCAAAACCGTCGCGCAAAATGGCGCAAACAGGCGCGGCTGCAACTTCTGCAGGATGCTTGGCGGATGAGGTGCCTCGGACTTGGCTCTCCACCACTGCCTATGTCAGGTGAGAAGAGATCGTTTAATAATAGAACAGTCTATGATCGCAGGTCTTCAACTTAATTATAGGTACCTCCCTGTTTATTAAAAAAAAAGAAAAAAAAAACCATTGCCCCACACTAGTAATTTCTCCTGTATCGTGGGTGCGTTTACAAACATTTAAACTCACATACACAAACACACCCAGACCCGAAACAACTATCTGTAGGCCATACAAATATTTGTTACGTGCGGGAATCGAACCCGCGACACGCAGCGCAGCAGTCCAATCGCTCAGCCACTGCGCCAACCGTGTCCGGTGTCGTTAACCGTGTCGTGTCGTATTTGTTACTAGCACTTCGCCCGCAACTTTGAAAAAAGCAACAGCTTTTTCCAAGCATTTGCAAAAAGTGTGATAGGTAAAAATAATTCATTAGCATGAATAATGTACTTTTCTATAAGTGAAAAAAGATAGTATTAGATAATTAGTTCCGGAGATTATCCCCCCCCCCCCATACATAAAAATGTTTCCTTTTTCAAATATTAGTATAGAAATACGCAATGATGACGACTATTGCCAAGGATTGCTTCAACTGTTTGGGATGAGGAAGGATAATTTATGTAGTGTGCATGAAGGGGTTCGCAAGTTAACTGCGCAGTTCTTTTCATTTGTTTGCTAGCCGTAGCCACGCATTCGTACGTAGCTAGCTGTGGGCATAGTGCATTTTCATACAAAATTAAGTTACATGAGCGTAGCTTAGCTGTGGTCCACTGCGGATCGATGTCTTAATGCTATGTTATTAATTACTATGTAGGTATGTACCTACCTACTTCAAAAACCTAAAATTTTCGGGCATGATACAGTACTGTATGTACCTACTCACAGGCAAATAAGTTTTTGCACACTTTTTTCCCAACAGATTTAAGGTGCTCTCGTTTATTTGTAATTAGGGTTCCGTTGCCAAATGGCAGAATCGGAATCTTTATAGATTTGTCCTGTCCTTTTTTTTTGTGTAGCTTTTTCCATTTGCGACATTTTCGTGAAACCGCATCAGTAGGTAAATTTGTTTTTCATTACACACTATCTACAACAAAATTTAGTTTTGCTGTTGAGTATAAATAATTGATGATGTTAAGAATATTGTTATTATATTATTTTGTGCATAGCATTTTTTTTTTTGCAAACTGTGGAGAAACGCTTAAAAAAGAATAGAAGTAGGTACCTACCTACCTTAATACTTTTATTGGTACTTACCGGAATATATTTTTTAAATATTTGTAAGGGAGACAGCGAGTGCTGGTTGGTAACCTTTCCCCACAGAAAACCCTATCGTATGTCCACAGATACGATAGGGTTACCTACGATAGGATAACATACCTCTATTCATTTATTGTGGTGTTAAGTTACTTTTATTATTTCGACCTCCTTGTTTCTCATTTATTTATCAACAATGTATTGTATCATTTACAGGGCACGGCAAACCGGACTCATCACCAGAAGCGCCAGAGTCACCCAACGACAAAGATTCTCCGGAGCCTCCAGGTGTCATGGAGAATCGAGAACTGAAGTCTCCTCGCCAAGACCCGTACATGCACAACACAAACATGGAACCAATACCAACAGGCAACCCGAATGTGCACGAACTGCCACCGATGGCGTACAATGATGATGGCAGGATGATGCAGCAGCCGTTCTCTTTCACACCGATGATGATGAACCAGCAAATGGAATCGGAGATAGTACCGACAGACTTGAGGGTGATGGCGAAGCCTAATCCATGTCCTTGCGGGACTTCTGTTCAAGATATGGATGAACCACAGAACCTTGCCTATCGGCCTCAGAGAAACAAAGAAATCAGTGACAGCGATTCTGACACAGAAATAGACCTGACGTCACATTCTAAAGACGATGATATAAGGGAATCCGAGAGGCTGGCCAGCAGGATCGCAACTAGCATCTTCAGAAGTGACACAGTGCTCCATGACATGATGCCGAATGATCTCAGTTTAGGAACAAAGAATGGTAATGATAGAGTTAGAAATAATGTCTCAATCTAATTGGACGTCTGGTTTCAGAAAAAGAACATTGTATGTTGCATATTATTATGCTTTTTAGAACGACTTTCACCAACGAATAGAACGCGATCAGCATAGTTGCATATCTGAACTTTCGTCAGTGAATCCATCATCATTGCTGTGGAACAGTGTCAGCTCTTGAACACGGTTAAGATTTTTGCTGATCGCGTTTAGTTCGTCTTGATTTCTTTGGAATAGAAGAATGTAAGTAGATTACGTATGAAATATTAAAATTTGTAAAAGTAGTTGTTTAGTTTTCATGCGTTATATTTTATTTAAGTTCTAAAAGACAGAAACGTGATAAGTTAAATTATAGTGATTATGTTCTAGTCAATGTTACTGTAACTAATAATACTTAAGCTATGTTTTGTAGACAATATGTAAAGTAGAATTCGTGTGTATAAGAACTACCGTCATACCTAGATACTTTCTCACATAGTTAAGAACTGTAGCTACAATAGATATAAATACATATTTCTTACCGAACTATATATACGATTAGTTTTCAGAAACTTTGTCTGATTATAATCCCAAAATTAATGTACCTATTCGAAAACGAAAAAGCATTTTGATCATGTTAGTATTATAGTCTAAGATCCCGCCAAAGGCCAGCCTTCACTTAGGTATCTGTTTTGTTTTTTATGCAAACTTTATTCATACACAAACATTAAATTATAAATGGGTTACCCAATTAAATTAGTAAGGCAAGACAGGTAGTTAGTAGAGTCAGCATGGCCATTCTGAACCCCACATAGAATTTTTTCACAGGTTATTATAAAAAATAATAATAATAACTTAATAATATTATGGTTCTGCTAAGGTTGTCGTTTGGGGTAAAGGTGGGTCATAGGCGGGATCTCAGAGTATTAAGGTGGCTGCAGTCTGACAGAAGATACGTCGTTCAGGCGTATCTTCGTTAGTAAGATTGTCGTAATATCCCATCATCGGTTACGTGTGTAATATTGGATATTTTACTATCTATTTATGTCTGTTCTGGCGTTACGAAACGTATTTATTGCCAGAAGTGCACCTTTAATATTAACTCCCAAAAGTACCTATAATTAATCGTTTTTTTTTTATATAACTGTAAAAAGGTTAATCATTTATGGGCATGTTTAAGGAATAAGACAAATCGTATCAATAGCAATTTTATTATAATTGTCATAGTTCAGTATTGTCTACCGAGTGTAAATCTAAATTATTATATATCACAATAAATTCGGTATATTTCAGAAATTTTGCGTATATCATTATAATAACAGGCTAATAAAATAAATATTTACATCAATTTACAACCCTGACTTTATTAGGTTCTGATCGATTTCATGTTAAAAAGTTTTGCTTATAGGTATAAGTATACATATACATATTATACATATATGCAAGTATCCTAAGGGTTACATATTTTTTTGTCATTAAAATTAATAGTTAGTTAAGTAAGTACCTCATAATAGTATAATCAACTAGTAATATAGCTGTAGAAGTCACAATAAAAAATAAGAAAACTTCAATCGGTGAAAATGTACAAAATATTATACAGCAAACTTATTACTATTCGTTTTTAATTATATCTAATTAATCACTTGTAGTACATTGCATTGCTATATTTCAAAATATCCTAGTTGCATCGTTAATATTTACAATATTACTTATAGTCGTCAGTTACCTACTTAATATTAGAGTTGGTATGCTTTTTAAATATTCACCAGACCATTTGTATATTGAAATAATACAAAAATATTCATATATTTAAAACGTAGCACCAATTACTTAATAACACCAGATTAAATATACTTTTAAATTAGTTATTAAAATGGCGACGACGACGGATGGCGGCGATGGTGACGTTGGTCATTACAGCTATCCATTACATTTAATGACAGAAATTATAAGTAGAAATATTTTATACGTATTTAAAAATATTAAATACTAATAGTTAGTGACCTATTATTTAATACAATATTATCTATCTTGTTCTCTTACTAAAAATGGGTTTCTAGATGAGCTCGTTTTTTTTGTTTCGTCCATAATGCCCTTCATGCACATATTTATAAATTATAAGTACTTTACGTTTAAAAATAAATTATAGTTCCATTATAATAGTGATAAGCTATTCGGAGTCCTCATTTTATCGTTTATGACTGGCAGAATTAAATCATCCTTTAAAAAGTCAGTACAATTTTTATTCGGTCTATAAGGGCAAATTGCCTAAATGAAATTGATTATGATCAGTAAAGACTGCGTTCAAAAGCTTGTCATTGTTGTTATTGACTATCTGATATTGACACTGAAAACTCTCGAACGCGGTTTAATTGTGCTGACCGAGATCAGTTACATTGATGAAATACGTTCTAAGTTATCATCATTTAGTGCATATTAAAGGGCTCCCTTCATCGAGATCGATACTTACTTGCCACCTTACCAGCGATGCGTTAGCAGAAGAAGGCCACTTCTTCTGATACAAAGCACAAAGCATGTAAGAAGTGGCGCAAAAGTGAACTTTACGTTTGTTCGATCTGTCATTGGCTAGCTTATCTATAGTTGTACAATCCTGCATAGTTTTTTGGCACTTAAATAAGGAGGGCGCCATCACCTAATGAAATTGTCTGTGGAAAAACAAGATGGCGGCATTTACAAAGCGCATAGTTCCGATAACGGCCACGCGCTTAGAGATCCACATCCAACTACAGGGATAGGGGTAACTATCGGGGGTATGTCTCGGGATATCCGTGGTCTTGTCAAAAGCACTTGGAGTCGTGTTGCTCGCACCAGGCGGGTCCGATGGCGTCGACGCGTATGCCGCGGGAGCGCAGGCGCGCGCGCTGGCGCTGCATGCGGCGCTCGGCGGCCGGCACGCCGCCCGGGGGGTCGCTCCACAAGCGCTCCGCCACGGCGCTCGCGCGCGGCCAGATGCGCGTGTCTGAGGAAGGAAAACACACATTGTACTTATGCAGAAATAGCTTTTGCCTGCGGCTTCACCCGCGTGGTAATCGGTAATTGTCTCATGGCATAGTACTACTGAGATAAAAAGTATCCTTAGTGTTAATCCAGGTTCTGTGCCAAATTTCATCCAAATCCGACAAGTCCAACTCGTAGTTTTTGCGTGAAAAAGTAACAAACATCCATCCATCCTCACAAACTTTCGCATTATAATATTAGTAGGATAGAATTACAAATAGATAATGCCTGTATTCTCAATAGAATGAGATATACATCCCACCATGTATCTTTGACGTACCTCAAATACCAAATACATACAACACACCGCTAACTTTGAGGTTTCTTTGATTGATGTTGAAAGGGTTGAGCGGATATCTTTTGTAGCCATAACCATTATAAACGTAAAGGAAAATGTCGTGAGAAAACCAGCATGACTTAGAACCAAATATTCAAGCATAATATGTGCCATCCAGCCTCACTGATCCCGTGAGGTGGCTTATTAGCCCAGCAGTGAGAACATTTTAGGCAGATTTAGTTAACTCCACATACCTAGACCCTGCTCGTCGACATACTCGCTCCACATGGCGACCTCGCCTCCCAGGAACTTCTCATCCCTGGGCAGCGTGTGAGCGTACATCTTCCTCCAATTATTGTACTTGGTGGTGCCCCAGAACCCGCGGTCCAGATACCATACGTCCTTGGGGATGGAGACGGTCCTGTAGCCCAGCTTTATGAGCTCGTGTAGCAGCGGACTGCTCACTGGCTCCCATACTTCGATGACGTATCTGAAAAGAGAAAATGGGGGGATGATATAAGTGCCGTTGTTGCATGACATTTATAACACGCTTGTGAATCTCGAGGATTTGGTTAAGGTGTTAAAGGCGGCGAGCCTAATGCAATCAGCCATGCACAAATCCAAGCTCCATAGCTGCTACAGAGAAATTCGTAACGGGAATACGTAATAAGCTAAAATTTAGTTCAGCAGTAGTGCTTGCGATTAGTAATTCTTGATATCGTCGACACACGATGAAACAGGTCGGTTATATACAAAAGGGGGTTTACATCTACGGCGCTTGTAAAAACTTTGACTAGACTTGAAAATAAAGGAAGCAGCAACCAAACCAATTTGCTGGAAACCAGCTACATCATCATCTACCTAGCCTTTTCCCAACTATGTTGGGGTCGGCTTACGGAAACCAGCTACATAGGGCTCTAGAAATTCCTCAGGCAAATGTATGTGCTTGTGTATCATGATGAAAGTATGACGCCTGCTCCAATTCTTAAAGCAATCTTACACATAGTCGTTATATTTGATCTGTCATCTATCATGTTAACATCATCCGTATGATTGTAATATATTTATTAAAATGAATTAATTATATAAAGTGAATTGCCCTTGTAGTCCGGTCAATTTAGACATTCGAAGTTACATAAAGTCCCAACAAGCTGAATTTCTGTGAAGTTGTTCAAAACATAATTATAAACAATGTCTAGAAGTTCCCCATCATTCCCCTGTAAGGAAAATTTTTTATTCAAGGTCAAAGGTTAAAAAAATGAGTTTTTCGCGATTTTCAGCAAAACGGTAAGTTTTATCATAAAAGTACTTCAGACAAAAATTGTAGATCATAAAATTATCTATAAAAATGTATCAATACTTTTTTTCTTACGAGCCACCGTTTCTGAGATATAACGATTCAAAAAGTTATAAAAGTTGTTATCGTCATAATATGCACACGTTTCCACGCCACCTATGAGGTAGTGTACTTAGCGCGTTTTTTTTAACGTGGTTTCCCCAGTAGGCCTACTCCACGGGTCAGTTGTGATCCTGTTTAATGTAAAACTATTGCAAAATAACGGAAATTTTCAAAGATTGGGAAAGATAAAAGCGATGTAAATGAAAAAAAAGTGTTGAAGTTTATTCGTCTTATTCGTAAGTTTCAAATTCTTGTTCTTCTTCTTGATCTTCTTCTTGTTCTTCTTCTCCTGCTTCTTCTTCATCTTCATTTTGGATGTAAGTAAATTGCGTCAATAGCGATGTATCGCATGATACTTCATCGGAGTCAAACGAATCCTCCATTGTTTGTGATTCAATATTAGAGCACGACCGGCCTTGACAATTTGTGCATGCCAAAGAACAAGACAGTCCGACTTTTTTGCAACCACATTTAGCACTGCATCCCTTTTTGCAGTTGCAAAAAATAGTGTTCAGCAGTTTTTCCGGCGCAGATGGAAGTAAAGTTTGAACTGGCTCTAATATATTGTTGACCAACTTCCAACCCCAGTCTGTAGGGTCTAGCTGATAACCAAGCCACACTTGAACTTGGTAATATACTCGAAAAAGATGTTGGTGAGCAGCAACTGAGGTTGGAGGAAGACAAGCTAATTGAACTTGTTTTTTATTTTTAGTATTTTTAACGAAACATGCATATCGATGCTTATCTAAACAGGTAGTTTTTTTAGGAGCTCCGTACATAGAAAGAAGAAAGCGGATGCCGTTGGTAATAACTTCTTGTTGAGTTGAATTACTCTTTTTAAAAACATTGAATTAAATCTTGTTTTTCAAACATTTTGAAAACTGCTGTTTTACCCCTCCTGTAAAATGCAGATGTCGTATCACAGCCAGTTATTGCGTGTAAAAATAGTACATGATCTTTACACTTTACTAAAGTAAATAAACTTTTTGATGAAAAAAAAACAGCAGTTTTCAAAATGTTTGAAAAACAAGATTTAATTCAATGTTTTTAAAAAGAGTAATTCAACTCAACAAGAAGTTATTACCAACGGCATCCGCTTTCTTCTTTCTATGTAGGGAGCTCCTAAAAAAACTACCTGTTTAGATAAGCATCGATATGCATGTTTCGTTAAAAATACTAAAAATAAAAAACAAGTTCAATTAGCTTGTCTTCTTCCAACCTCAGTTGCTGCTCACCAAGATCTTTTTCGAGTATATTACCAAGTTCAAGTGTGGCTTGGTTATCAGCTAGACCCTACAAACTGGGGTTGGAAGTTGGTCAACAATATATTAGAGCCAGTTCAAACTTTACTTCCACCTGCGCCGGAAAAACTGCTGAACACTATTTTTTGCAACTGCAAAAAGGGATGCAGTGCTAAATGTGGTTGCAAAAAAGTCGGACTGTCTTGTTCTTTAGCATGCACAAATTGTCAAGGCCGGTCGTGCTCTAATATTGAATCACAAACAATGGAGGATTCGTTTGACTCCGACGAAGTATCATGCGATACATCGCTATTGACGCAATTTACTTGCATCCAAAATGAATATGAAGAAGAAGCAGGAGAAGAAGAACAAGAAGAAGATCAAGAAGAAGAACAAAGAATTTGAAACTTACGAATAAGACGAATAAACTTCAACACTTTTTTTTCATTTACATCGCTTTTATCTTTCCCAATCTTTGAAAATTTCCGTTATTTTGCAATAGTTTTACATTAAACAGGATCACAACTGACCCGTGGAGTAGGCCTACTGGGGAAACCACGTTAAAAAAAACGCGCTAAGTACACTACCTCATAGGTGGCGTGGAAACGTGTGCATATTATGACGATAACAACTTTTATAACTTTTTGAATCGTTATATCTCAGAAACGGTGGCTCGTAAGAAAAAAAGTATTGATACATTTTTAAAGATAATTTTATGATCTACAATTTTTGTCTGAAGTACTTTTATGATAAAACTTACCGTTTTGCTGAAAATCGCGAAAAACTCATTTTTTTAACCTTTGACCTTGAATAAAAAATTTTCCTTACAGGGGAATGATGGGGAACTTCTAGACATTGTTTATAATTATGTTTTGAACAACTTCACAGAAATTCAGCTTGTTGGGACTTTATGTAACTTCACTCTCATTTTTTGGTCTAAATTGACCGGACTATTGTTATTGTTTCATCGGTGTACGCGAGATTCAAGGATCTTATTTAACCAATATTTGTTTTAGAAAATAAATTAAAAGTAACCTTTCTTTGTCCAGATGTTGACTAATCCTTTGCAGCTGGGTGAGCTCTGAGGACCACAGCATGACGGGTTGTTTAGGCCCGCCGGCGGCCGCAACGGCCTCATCCCAGGCCTTCAGGGCCTTCTCGTGGAACTCTGCCCAGAGCGAGATGAAGCCTTCCATTGTTCTCGTGTCATAGTTCTGCTGCTTCATGTAATTGGTGATCTCCTCAGTTGTGTTCCAGCATTCAATGTACACCTGCAATGATTCAGTTAAAGGTAGAGTAAAGGTGAAGTTTCTGTCTCCTCCTTTGATGTGGCGTGTGTTTTATTTACAGATGCTGTGATGTGGTGTATTCAAATCCGTAGGCGTCGCAGTCAATATTAATAATGTCAATAATTAATGAATTTTTAAAATAACTGTACCCGCTTTTAGTAGAAGCTCGACAAAATGACCCTTTTATACACAGTGACAAACAATCTCTTTTTTGCAGCTCGAAAAATTTAGCACCCTGCCTTGGGCAGGTTAAAATTGTTTGTAGTTGGTCGAGTTATATACTTTAACCGTCGATGACCATCAAACAATCTCCCAGGAAGTGGGTAGAAAAAAAAATACTCTTTATACTAATCATGTCAGCGTATGCGATATGGGAGGTCCATATATTTTTTCCAACCTTGAACATGTGACAGTTTGATAGTCTGAAACTCTGAATTTTCACCTGTGTGCATAACATGGGTATAGGTAACCTTATTTATTATATTATCTATGGGTATAACGCTTATTCTTTACACAACGGATGTAAAATACTTCTTCTTCCCATCTTTATGATATTTTTCGGTCTGAACTATGGTCCAGAAACTAGCAGTAAAACGCGTAGGATTTCCCCGTACCAGAAAACGCATGTCTCACCTCGTCTCCTCCCATATGCAGCAGCGCGGGCGCCGGCACAGCATCCACAATGTCCCGGTACAGGTCTCCCAGCACACGGTACACGGCGGGGTTGGCGGGGTTCAGCTGGCCGCAGGGCGGTTGCACGCACAAGTGCCGCCACGGCCACTGGTTCACGCATACTGCGAGGTTCCCGAGACCAAACTCCTGGAAATTGCATTAACTTTTTGAAAAAATGTGAGGCTTGTAACATGTGCTTAGTATTTATTCTGAATTTGAATGTAGGATCAGTCAATTTTAACAGTGTTCTAAGAAGTAATTTTAACCATGCTTCCGATATCAGCGGACAACTATATTTTAAATGTATTGAATGCACTTTTTAAGAAAAAAAAAAGTTTTAAATGTAAAAAAAGAGCAACAAGAATAATAAACGAAATAATATTACTAGGAAGTAGAATAGTAGTATCCAAGTTAAATAGAGCTAGCTCAGTGTATTTGGCACACGATATATTGAAGGTAAAATACTTAATAGTTCACACACGACACCTAGATCTAAGTGCATAGCAATCCAATCCTGGAATAGTAGCATCTAAAGTTCATCAACATCTGAGACGATTCTCAGAAGGCGCTCAGTATTGGAACCCTGCCCAATAAATAATGAAAGGATTATTTATGTTCTTCCTCAGTCTAAAGCTTTTCTAGATTCCACCTCAGTAAATCTTGGTATCTACCGCCAAAGATGTTATAACAATAATAATATGTACACTGTACAGGGACAGGGCCCTCAGCTGTAATCAATTGAATTTCCGTAGAAATAGGTAACCCTAATTTCCCCCTAGTTCTCGCAACCGGTTGTGGGTATGCGTCTAGTGTGTAACCAGGTGTACCTAACGTGACATTACCAGATGTACTGTGGACGAAGCAAAATGAGTAGCTATTTAAGGATGACATTCTGCAAGGAAGACATATTTTGGTATGAACATGTAATGAGGAGGGACGAAATGCATGTGACTAAAAATGTGATGAATATTAATGTTGATAAAGAATGGCAGAAGAAAAAGTGTTGCGCTGACCCCAAATAGAAAGGGACAAGAGCAGGATGATGATGAGCAGATGGCGTTCTGTTTTTGCCTACCCCGATGGTTATGAAGCGTGTGTACATGATGTGTCTGTTTCACGAGCTAACTCACCGGTCCCCACTGCCATCCGTTGCCGGCGTGCGCAGGCGAGTCGATCTCGATCACAACTCGCACGCCTCTCACTTGCGCGTATGTTATCAGCGTCCTCACTTCCTCTGCCGAGTAGATCTCTTTCGCCGAATAAGCACCGTATCTGAAGGGAATAAGGTACAATGGGTGTAGAAATACCATGAACGAAGCCGAAAGGCACTTGTTCTACTTTTCATTGCGAAATATTTTTTTCTGGGAAACTCTTAGCCACGGAGATATTGCAGGTCAAAGTTTCAACATTGTCACAAGTTTTTTTTTTAAATGCAAGATTTTAATTTATAACTTTACTTTAAATTCCTCCATAACCCCTGTAAAAAACAAGAAGCATTATCCTGGCAAAATTGACATCATTAAACGGAAAAAAATTGGGTTCTGGAGGTAAGATAGGCAGTCGCTCCATGTAAAATACTGGTATTCAACAGCATTCGATTAAACTGGAAGCCGACCCCAACATACTTGGGAAAATGTTAGGAAGATGATGAAAAAGAAAAAATATATGAAGAAAACAGACTAACCTGGTAAATTGCGGTACTCTTGTAGACTCCAGAGGAAAACTATGTGTGTCAGTGACATGCCAGTGGAACACATTCATCTTATTAGCTGCCATGCCATCAATGGTCCTCATCACATCCGCCATGGGGATAAAATGTCTACTACTGTCGAGAAGCAGACCTCTATGTTCGTAAGTGGGACGATCACGGATCTTGGCTCCGGAGACTAGATGGAGGGCGCAAGTATGCTGGTCGGAATATTCAGATTTGTCTGACGCTGCGAGTTGTGTGAACGTCTCCAAAGCATGGCGGGCTCCGTATATTGTTTCTGCGTTCACGTGAACTGAGATCTGGTCTTCTGTAGAAGAACAAAGGTGTTGTGTTACGATTCGTGATGATAGGCGTGGTGGTGGTTGCCAAATGAAAGGTCCACTAGTTGCCAGCAAGTGTAAGGAAACGGAAAAGTACATTTATCCTACAATTGTGAAAGAGACGATGAAAAAGGCGCTATTGAAGTAACTGAAAACCAGAAAATAGATATTGCATCATAGAACTTTGACTATGGCACCAAATCTTAAAAATCGCTCTAACATACTTAACATCACACTTGTAATCCCCGAAGAATAATGCAGGGGTGTACTTAATTAGTACACCCACATTTCGGCAGCTTTATGTTTAAGTCACATTTAATAGGGGGAGAGCCTATTACCACCAACCGGGCCAGCATCATCAGGCGGGCATTAGCTTCCCCATTTTCGTTTTCAAACTATTTTTTACGTTTTCTGGTCTATTGCCATATTAAAAGTTGTTCATAATGATGAATATAAAACACCTTTTTTTTTTTTTGGGGTGGGAAATCATCAAATAATAATAATAATAATTGACTAAAAACCACCCATGTTCCTTCTTAGCCCTTCATGTCGAGGCCGCGGTATCTCTTGCGAACAACCCGCAGCCCCGACGGGCATATAAAACCCCTGAAGATGTTTTCAGTTATATTAATTACAACCTTCACATAAAACAGTACGTAACAAACCTTTAGTCTGTACATCAAGCATGTACTCCTCGACAGTGGTCCACATCATGGAGACGTCAGCACTCCTCACGTTCAGGTAGACCACGATGGGCGTTTCCACTACTTCTGTCACTACTCCATCGCACTCTGCCAGCAGGTTCGGACCCACCAGCTTTGTCATCTCCACCATGAGAGACAGAGCTTCTGCGGGCACGTTTTGTAGATCGAACCTGGAGTCAGAAGAAAGTTGAATTTACAAAAAAAGATTTTTTCAAATTTGATTTCCCTGTCAAAAGTTTTATGTATCATCACTACATAGTATAAAACAAAGTCGCTTTCTCTGTCCCTATATCCCTATGTATGCTTAAATCTTTAAAACTATGCAACGGATTTTAAAGCGGTTTTTTTTAATAGATAGAGTGATTCAAGAGGAAGGTTTTAGTATATCATTTGACCAACATCCACGCGGGTGAAGCCGCGGGCATCAGCTAGTTAAGTATAAATAAAAATTAAGTATAATATACGAGTTGAATTGAGAACCTCCTCCTTTTTTTTCGTCGGTTAAAAATTAATGAGGGAAGTCAGCTTAATTTTGGTATGTAATTCTGATTAGTTTGAGAGTGAGTTGGTATATCGCCTGTTTATATCGGGTAAGTCAACGTGTTACTACATTTTAGTTTTTTCAATAAGTTGAGTTAATATAATGGGTTTAGAGTTAGGATGGCTCTAGGCAGTCGTGCCGTAGTATATCTGTAAAAACCAAATGACAGAGAATTCAGCGGAAATAGCAGCCCAAATCAAACTACCCACATCCGTATCAAACAATAGAATTAAGTTTAGATCAACAAAATTCAACTGCTTTATCATTTCCGTTGTTTTTCCCAGACACCGACAACATCATAATCAATTCGTCAACACCGAAAACTATATGATTTTACTAATAAAAGTTAAACTACACAGTATACAGTTTTGCAAACAAATGTTGCACATCATCATCATCCATGTACTCTGCCACTTCAAAACGGATCGACGATAATATAATACGATCCTTATTATTTGTTCTTATGAAACATGAAAAATATATCTAACCTACTTTCAGCCCTCTACTCTGCCACCGTTCAAAGAATAAGCTTAATCACAGAGTTGTAAAAAAAAGTTGTTAAATGTTTTTCTATACAGGGTGTAAATCAACCCATCACACAGCCGTCAACCAAGCATTATGTACATCAAACTAAGTACCCCTGCGCAAATTTTTTTGCTGGGAAACGATTTTTTTTTTGGGGTCAAAAATCACATTTTACGGTAAAACTTAAAGTAGCACTCTTAAAACATTGTGCTAGTGGATGCTTTGAATATTAAATGGGTCATGGAGCTAATTTAAGTAAAGTTAAAACCTGAAATACTAGTATTTACAAAAACAGCAGTGAACTTTTTGGAGTTTTGACCCCCAATATCTCCGTAACTAGGAGGTTCCCAGGTATGGTCTAGAACAAAAAAATGATCGCAGTGGTGGGGAGAACAAATGCCCTTCGCTTGCGTTAAGGGTACTTTTACACCCTATATATAATGTAACAGTGTACTCATTGTTGAGGTCGATTTCTTAGATTTTTGGTTCTAGGACCACATAGGATGCCACAGAACTGAGTAGGGTAGGTGTAGGATACTACACCAAAATTGATTGAACAAAAGGAAATTTACAAAAATGAAATCCTACAATAAAATATTATAATGACAAGCGCTTCTAGAAGTACTGCCATAAACATTACGAGATTGCGAGCGTAATAATAGCACGGCACAAGTGGGCGTGTTTTTATGTATGTACCTGCGCAAGCGATCACGACTGTCAAATAAACGATGGGTCGTAGGTCAAGGAACCGCTAGTATTCAACTGTTTAAGATAGGTTGTTCACCCTGACGGGCTGCGGCAAATCGCTTCAATGAAGTTAGGGCTGCCACAGAGAGAGAGCCGACATAACTGTTTAGCATACCTTATTATTGCACTTATTTACCGTAAAAGGTTAGGCAGTGATTCAGCTCTGCCTGGCATTAGGTGGGCGTAGATTTATCTCACAATCCAACACTGCCAACAATTCGTTTCGTAATTAATGTCGAGTACCATATGTATCTACCTAATTAGCATACTAATCCATGAACCCTGATAAATAATTGATGGAAAATTGGAAAACACTTTTCACAAATTTCTGCTGAATCAGTCAGTGTCTGGTAACCGAAGCCGGTTCAAAATTTGTCCGTACAAGTTTTGTTTGTTTGTTTTACCTATACAGGGTGTAAATCAACCCATCATACAGCCGTCAACCAAGCATTCTGTACATCAAACTAAGTACCCCTGCGCAAAATTTTTTGCTGGGAAACGACTTTTTTTTTTGAGGTCAAAAATCACTTTTTACGGTAAAACTCAATGTAGCACTGTTAAAACATTGTGCTAGTGGATGCTTTGAGTAGTAAACGGGTCATGGAGGTAATTTAAGTAAAGTTATAACCTGAAAATCTAGTATTTACAAAAACAGCTGTGAAAAATTTGGAACTTTGACCCCCATTATCTCCGTAACTAGGGGGTTCCCAGGTATGGTCTAGAACAAAAAAAATATCGCAGTGGCGGGGAGAACAAGTGCCCTTCGTTTGCGTTAAGGGTAATTTTACACCCTTTATATCGCAACGTTGTACTCAACGTTCATTTTACTAGGTACCTAATTTTCTCAGTACATCGCAGTGTTGAGTAGGTATTCTTGAAGTAGATTTTTTTAAAGTTACGTACCTAATCTAGATCTTTTTTGTACACGTATACACTATTAACATACATATAAACTAAAAAAAAACACAAAAATGTAAGATTTGTTTCCTTACGAACTAAACCCGCAGTGGTGGGGAGAACAAGTGCCTTTCGTTTGCGTTAAGGGTATTTTTACACCCTTTATAACTACATAATATGAGTGCCAAACTATTCGATTACAATAAACAATACGTTTATTGGTTATTCTCAACAGGAAACTAGCAGGAATTGGGTTCTTAGGTGTCTTCGAGCCTGATAGGTAAGTGTTGAAGACCAATTCAACGAAACTAGAATGTATTTAGCTAGATAAACAACAGTATGCAGGAGGATTCTAAAAGATACTTTCTTTTTTTGGATGCCCACCATCCAAAAAAAGAAAGGTATTTTTTCATCATCAAATGACTCCTCCCGCTCTGGGTGGAGTGTCAGACGTCTACTGACTAAAAACCACCTATTGTTCTTCTTAGCCCTTTGTATCCGAGGCCCCGGTATCTCTTTCGAGCAACCCACAGTCGCGTCGGCCCTTGCGGGAATTGCGGGCCCCTGATTGTCACTCATACACCCATTTTCAAATCGTAAAATCTAAACAAAGACTTAAAAGGCACCGTTACGCAGACTGGTCCATCCGCAAGCCTTATTTACCAATTTAGTATATGCAAGATAAATATGAACACATGTCAATGTTAGTGACCTCTGGCCGGCGACCTTACATGAGCATACTGTACCACATATCGATCGTTAAATAACGGCATTCGATATTTATTCGTAGATTATGATATCATGGCCACGAGTTAAACGATTAAATGTGGTACAGTTTGGTGTCAAAGTCAGTTACATTCTGAGCTGGGATGTTATCATAAGTGATAACAGTCATGTGAAGTGTTTGTCAATGGAGCAAGTGCAAATATTGCGATATTGCTATACACGCACTAACAAACACACATACATTTACTTTTTTATTTTTATTTTGTTTAGTTAGAACTTGTTTTGTTATTTTTATGTCTTGTTTTTCTTACAATAGTCCTGCATGTTCTACAATTGTGATAATTCAATCTCGTTTCCTGATGTAACGGTTAAACAGATTTTGATGTGTAGCACACATACATACAGACAATGACTTGGGCGAAGTCACAAAAGTTAACGCTAAATCGCTATTCCCCTTATTATTTTTAGTACTCTACCACATTGCTGTCCTATTTGACCCTAAGGTTGACTGGTAGAGAATGCCTTGTGGCATTAAGTCCGCCTATGTACATGAAATGACATAGGTTTCAAAGTGGTGTTACAATTAAATATAGGAAGTCCGTCTACGATTTGCGTTGGAGCGAACAAATTAAATTAATGTATATATTTTTTATAGAAACTGTTCTATAAAACTTAAAATTAAAAAAGAGTACATCATGTCAGAATGACTAGAAATTAACAATTAGATTATTACTTTCACATAATCTTAAACAATTTACACAAAAATAAATAAATGTATCAACAATTAAGACAATTAAAAACTCGGTAGTGTATCATTATAACTCTGTTGTTTTTAAACACATAGCAATAGTATTTAGAAGTGGTCCCGGGTATTTTTAGAACGTAGTCTGTCAAACTATTGGATGGCACCCAGCACATGGGACATTTATTCTGGTTAGCCCTTCCTATTTACAATTTTAATACACAGTGGAATGGAGGACGGATATTAGTTTATAAGAGTTTGGAGCGCATCGTTTTATTTTTTATATGTAGGTTGCAATAAGTAGGTAGGTTCGATTAAAGGTGACCTATAACTTATTTATAAGTCAGCAAAGTCAGTAAAGTTTGTACAGCTTTAATTCTGCAAAAACTATTTATAAACTATATTTAATTATAATTATGAAATCATTGCCAAAACAACTTGAAACTTTTCAAATTGTATTTCTACCATTTTTATTTTGGAGTACAAATATCCAAACCTCTTGAAGAACAAGTTAAACAAATTAAAATTAATTAGGAACGTAGAAGTTGAAGCAAAAACCATAATACAGAAATTAATTGTCTACAATCATGACGGTAAATAATTATTGTTTATTAAGAACAATGTTGTACAGGGGGTCCTCTTTCCAAAAATTGCCATAAAGAACAGTTCATAATATAAACTAATAGATGGAGAGGGACTGATAGAGGAAGAGCAAAGAAAAGACGGATGAATTGTGAGGGGAATTATATGAAAGAGAAAATAATAAATTATGCCATCACGGTTGAAACTGGAGAATGGAAGAAGAAAATGTATAGCCCCAAGTAGAATGAGACAACGGCAGGAAAATTTATGTTAACTGCGTCTGCGACGTAACGTATTCATCGTGATTTTATTATGATTTTGCTAACGTGGCCTTTAAGACCTATAAGAAGGCATCCTATGGAACAGCGTATCCACTGGGATTTGTCTTAGCATGCCAAATAAAGAAGCAGAACGAATAATGCATTCGCATCACACATGTTTCGTACTATCTGCCTTGATATCATGCACGGTAACTGATAGCACACATAGCTATGTGATTGTGCACATCTTAGCCAGCCTGTTTTAACCTTCATTTGTCATGCCTTCTATTATTATATGAATTGTCATTACATTATTATGTGGCTACAAACGTGGGAACTTGTTTGACATCTTATTGTAATGTACAATTGATGCTTTATAGATTTTTAGAGGCCTTACCAAAGAATAGAGGTTTTCATGGTCGTTGTTCGATTAAATAATAAATTACCCACGTTATTCTACAGTATTTATTTTTATGGAAGTCATTGACAAATTTTATCATTCATCTTCAGTAATGATGTTCACGGCTAGGAGGACAAGCCTGACACACTATTCCCAAATCACTGTAACTCCTGTAAGCCAGAATCGCCGAAAGCGCCGACACAATGAAGCCCGACGACGCCCCAGAGAAACGATTTAACTGTCTTGGATCCCGCAACGAAATTAATCAGAAAAGAATAGCAGGAAAAACATAATTTCCACTCCCCTCCATATCAGCAGGAGACAGAACAGAACAAGGCCAATAAGCACACAGGGACGTATATACTCGGCGGTCAGACAATCACCGGTTTCTGCTGGATAGCCAGGATACAAACTTAAAATGGAGAAATTTGGAAGACTTCCTCTCAGCGTTGGTTGACCAACCAAGAAGAAACAGGAGCTCGTGACTAGATATTATCCAGTACTAACTGAGATGTAGAGGTCAGATAGGCAGTCGCTCCACGTAAAATACTGGTATTCAGCTGCATCCGATTAGACTAGAAGCCAACTCTGCCTTGGCAGATGATGATGATGGTTGAAGAATAAATAGGAACGAAAAATTGCTCACTTTGCAATTTTAATACCGTAGAGTTAATCCGTTACCTACATTGCACTGGGTAGAGTAAATAGGAAAACGTGGGCTGTGGTGTGTAAAATCTAGATATATTTTATGACTGCAATTTTATGGAGCAAGATTGTTCCACCTGAGACAATTTTAATCCTACGTTCAATAGTAAGTGAAAAATATGAAAGTCAGGTGGACTTGGATGTGCAATCTGCGTATCATCGTAGAAGTTTATGATCAAGTACTAAATTACTAATTACAAATTCTAAAATAATTAAATTTTTCCATTGCATTTTAGCAAATAGTTACGTATACATGTATGCCTAAAAAGTACCGTCTGCTTTATCGTGTGATTAGTGCCTTACTTAGTGCCTATTGGCCTCTGACTTGGTTTAACATGCCGTCGAGAAATATCTCATAGGCCTGCTGATTTACTCACGATGTTTTCCTACACCGAAGCAAGTGATAATTAAACAATTCGCACAGGAATCCGAAAATTCGAGAGCTATGACTAATGTAAATGTATGTAAGTACTGTGAAAACTAGTCATTTAATCATAATTCTCAATCTCAGGTCGCAGGCTAAACTGGAAGCATCTACCCAACTCTGTTGGACAATTGGCAAAAACCAGATACTGATGACCAGTGCATCGAATAATTAATGAATAAGTACTCATTACACTCTAGGTTCATAATATTTGGCTGCTGTAACCCGTGCACCTGATAGACTATCTCGTTACAACACCACGGGAGACGACCCAGCTATTCTTAGCAATAGACTACACTCGATGCCCTAATAACTGTCACAGGTAATATCGACGATGCAAACTTAAAACATCCTAAGTGGTACTGAGCGTGCTGTTGAATTCCAACTTTCAGCACAGAGCTCAAAGTTGCAAATCAAAGAGTAAAGTCAAGAGTGTCGTTATGTCAGTGTTGTGACGCGCAGGAGTGCCGGAGTGACGCAAGACGAATGACACCGGCGCGGGCGCAGAGCCGTGAATAGATCGCGAAGTAGACGCACGCGAGACACCTGCGGCACAGTATAAATATGGACAGTAGCGAAACTAAGCCTAGTTGATGCGATAACTACCTACGCTCCATTGAAGCCATAGGGTTGTCCCTTTTATGCACGGTTGCTGAAGTCCCTAGATAACTTCTCAACATAACATTTTTATTCTGTTGTGATCAATCAATCGAATTAAAAAAAGCTAGCTTACAAATACAATCTAAATAGGTTATCTTATGGCGTCGGTTAATCTCAACAAAAGACATTTATGTAGTTTAAACACGGAAAACAGTTTAGTACACAACAACTTGTAGAACTATAGATCTTTAACTTTGTCATAACGGCGCACGCGGCTTAACCTGTTACAAGTCTTGGCGGGAGCGAGCCGCGGTTGGACGATACTCGATAACGTTTCGTGCGCTCGTTGGAGTGCGCGCTCGCTATCCACGGCTGCGGCACAGGTTGCGCGCGGGCAATGCTCATGAAAAAAAAAGGAAATCAAACAAACAAAAGTCACCGACTTCAGAAGCTGTTTTTTTAAAATAGTTGTTTTCATTTTTCCATTTTTAGTTGTAATATCCTATACTAATAGTTACGATGCATTTAACATTCAACCAAGAAACCTAACCCTTAACCTTCAAGATTCTCTTATAATTGCTTTTAACTCCTAACCGTTGAGGAGTTGTACCTTCCACAATCAGCTCACCTAGATAACCTGAAAGAATACAACCCCATAAGATTTTATTTAAGAATTATCCTCCAACTCCTAACCGTTAAGAAGTTATTCCTTCCATCATCAGCTCATCAACATGAGGTAATGACTGCCAGATGTAAATACTTAAATAGCATTAGAAAAAATACGAAACACGTAATACGTGCCTATAAAATTTGATGGTTGCCCTCGATTTCGTTAAGATTCCATCATCAGATCCAGACATGGTAACAGTGGGACCATCTCGGGAGTATACTTTTTCGATTAAATTTTTTTTTTCAATTCGGTTCATAATTGAGGGAGTTATGCGGAAACAAATATGATACAAAAACAAAACCAAACCGACGAATTCAGAACCTCCCTCTTTTTGGAAGTCGATTAAAAATACTTTCTTCTGCTGATGAAGCCGAGTTGACACAGCCGTATACCGCGCAATACGTTCGTTGCATTTAAAAAAATATCGGGAGATATGAACTTATACGTGACCAACTGACCACTCGTCTCGGCGCGGCACGCACAACTGAGCGCACTGCGAAGACTTGCTAAGTGCCCCGTCGATGCGCATGTTTGTGTGAGTGTGCGGTTTCGAGCGTTTGTAGGTAGTTTCCGTACTGTCCATATTTATATTGTGCCTGCGGTCTGTCACTATAGTGTCAACAACGAGGTGTCACGCACTCACGCGCAAGTATCGTCACAGGTTACCAGAGCAAGCCACAGAGAAATTCTATCTGCAAAAAGTCGTTGTGGGATTATGAAATGCAAAAAAATGAGATGTGTGATGATGTTGTTCTGTTCAGTTAGGTTTTTGCTAAACTAAAGCTAGTTTTAATACGTAATTGATTAAGTTTTGTCTGCCTAATTAATATTAATAGTCGACGATGGAAAACTGAGCAACAACACAGACAGGGCAGATAATAGGCCATTAGGAACGTAATAGGCCATTATTAAAATAAAAAGACCATTCCAATACTACCCAGTACCACCTATTGTTCATAAATACTCGGTATATTTCGTAAAATAACGCGCATTATTCTCAAAAAAACAAAATGATTTATTATTCTAGGAAGTCATGAAAAAGATAGAAAGTGTATGATAGCGATTTCAGTCTATTATAATGTGATGTAGTTTTTCTTTCAGAATTCACGTGATGTGTCCCGACAGTCGTTTGGTTGTTTTTTCTTTGTCTTTTCTTTGTTGGAACGGAAATAAATGGACTGCAAATGAGTTTTTTGGGTTCAATGGATATCTAAGATTATATAACTGGCTACCGCTTTCCTTCCTATTATTATATTCTAGATCACATGATTGAGTTGTTTCTATTAAAAAAGCTGTAAGCATTCAATAAATATTTTATTAATAAACCCCACTTGAAGAACTGGCTACGTCATAGATACCATCTATATATTATTATACTAGCTGATGCCCGCTAAAATGCGAAAGCAACTCTGTCTGTCTGTCTGTCGCGCTTTCACGTCAAAACTACTGAACCGATTTAAATGAAATTTGCTACAGGGATAAGTAGTCTAGAGCCTGTAAAAGACTGAAAAAATTGTAAAGCGAAAAAGGATACCGCGGCCTCGACATGAAGGGCTAAGAAGGAACATGGGTGGTTTTTAGTCAGTAGAAGTCTGATACCTCCCTTTCGCTCTGCCCAAGAGAGGGAGGGGTTATTTGATGATTTCCCACACAGAACAGATAAAGAGGTTAGAAGGGCCTTGTGGGCGGGGCAGGCGCGCCGCTCATATGTCGCAAACGCTCTAATGTCGACAAAATTTCTCATATTGTGACAGCGTACGTCGCGTACGAAGCTCCGCGAAGAAAAAGAATTATGCCGTCTTGCGCTATTGTATCGTGTCGGAAAAGAAGCCAGGTGTGTAATGTGGTTCGAGACGGAATTTCTTTTCATCGGTAAGTCTAAAAACCTTAAAATACAAGTAATATTTGTAATTATTACAATAGTATTATGTACTTCGCAGACAAAAATGATAAAGTCGCAAGCAGATACAAAATTAAGTACACTGCTTGCAATACGTGGGTACTATCTTGTACTACGTGGGCGATTGCGCAATGCATTTCGTTCACTGCGAACGTTGCGTGCGACGAGCCAAAGCTTAAATTCTGCGTAATCTATGCGTTTCGATAGTGTTGTACCAAGTTGTAAACCATGTCGATATTTAGTATGTGTGAATGTTTTCAAATTATAATTATATTATGATAAAAATAACTTTTGTTTATCCTATACTATCAATAATTATTGTTTATTGTGGGTTATTAATAAATTATTGATTGTTTTGAGGTTAGCCATTTATAATCGAAACATACATTTTAAATTTTACTTTTAGATTTCCAACAGATCCAGATAAAAAAAAAATATGGATAGAGGCAACCGGTAGAAATGAATGGATGCCTACTAAATGTAGCACAATTTGTTCACATCATTTTGCAGAAAATGACTATAAAATAAAAAAGTCACGGAAAAGATACTTGAAATCAGGAGCATCTCCGAGCAAATATATCGATATGCCTTTTTCAGTAAGTAGTGTATAATTTATATCTTTATAATTATACTGTAGGTGTCTATGTCACTGAACTCCTCCTAAACGGATGGACCGATTTAGATGAAACTTTCTGGGGATATTTCAATTGGTTCTTGGATGGTTTGAAACACAATTGAACCCGGTAGTTGCTATCCGGGCAGGACGACGTCTGCCAGGTCTGCTAGTTTTACATAAATTTTATTGCTGTTTTTTGAGTATTTTACCTAATTATTACCTTAAAATGTCACCTAGATCGATATCTTTTGTTGATATTATTATTATTTTTCTCTGATTACTACTAAACAATTTGTGTGTTTCAGGGACAATAATAAAATCTGCATTGAAATTGAATTTCAAGTAATGTTCTATATTAAAAAAAAATATTCTTAACATATTTTAACTCTTGGTATCAAAATCAAAAGTCATTTATTCAAACTAGGCTGATAATTATAATCAGTACTTTACGAACTTCAAAATGTATTTACAAGAGACAGTCCCCCAAAACGCCCACCCTTCGACACTTCCTAGTGGTTTAGCTGGAAAGAAGTAGTGGCGGAACAACCTCCTCAGCAACACATCTGTCTGTTAGGTTAGAAGAACCAGATTCAATACAATATTATTCGTAATTATATCCGGGTATCGTGTGATAATGTCGTAGTTATATTGTATCTTCCCCTTTATTTTGATATTATTATAATATATGTATTTAGAAAGTCTACAGTATTACTTTAATTTCAATAGAATGTGTGTCTTATTTTTAAGTGTTTCTCTTATGTTTCCTTTTGTTTTTTATATTTTATTTTTTATGTGTTTACGACCAATAAATATTTTTGCTTTCTTATTTTCTTTTTTTCTGTCCCATCCCGAAATTAAAGTAAAAAATTGCAAAACTTAAAGTAACAAAACTAAAGTTATTTTATCGATATCAATTATCGACCTTTTGGTCACCGTAACATGTATGAGAAATAAACGCATGTGTCAGTGTACGTCATACGCAGTGTTTGCGCTAGTGTGACAACCAGTAGCAAGCTCGCGATCTAAGTGAGTGCGGTTTATTTGTGTGCGTTATGCGCGTACGTATTAGCCTCTTGCTTGTAGTGGATATAGAGAGTGGGAGACAAGCGGCGACAGGCGTTCTAATACAAATCAGGAACTATTTCCTTTCTAATCTCTTTTATCTGTTCTGTGATTTCCCACCCCCAAAAAAAAAAAGGGGTTGAAAGGGAGGGATGAAAAGATTACTTTTGGTCGTGATAACCGACATCCACGCGGACCCCATAGCCATTGGTTAAATTTAGGATCCCGGCAAAAGACAACAGTTTCTCTGTAGTAAAGTAATAAATAACGGTACGTGTATACCGCTATAAAATGATGCGTATGTGACGGGATGACTCGTCAGTACAATACAGTTACGAACAGTTATATGCGATCTTCTCTACAATAACTATTGCTAGTTTGAAATAAGACCTATTTATATTATGCTGTGGATTCCAAAATATAATATCAGTGAAAATATATACGTAAATAATTAGCAAAAAAATACAACTAATAGTTCAGTAGTAAAACCATTTTAAAGTTGCGAATGTGTTTTCATTGTAAACCTTTTCGCCCATTAACAGTTTTGATTGTAACATATTTATTTATTTTACACACAATGTACACGACATACTTACAGGCTAGGCTAAAAACTAGTAACGACATGACCCAGTTAGAGCGCAGAAAGATAACTTAAAACTAATAATATTGCAGTGTCTAATTGTATATTATCTTCATATCTTAGATTTAAGAAGAAAAAAAAGATATATCTAATATATTTATATTACATATGGCTACTACGAGTGCTCTTGACTGTACGTACATCCCAGATGTAAGTGCGTCGTAAAACGCGATCCCAGCCAAGCATAGCTAACAGCTATAATCCATGGCTAATAGAATATCAAAAGTTTATGGTAAGCCGCTTATTATTTAGATGTGTTCTTAAATGTTTAGCACACATGTTTTGTAAAGTATTTGTTATAATTTTAATTGAACAACGTTTCTGCAGATGGGCAATGCTGGTTTGAGCGTGGGGTATTTATACTCTCATGAATACTCATGATTTATGTTTATTGTTGTCTTAAAGCTTAGTGTTATTATTGTTAATAAGCACAAACGCTTGGGCTCCTCTTTTGTATTGGCCTAACTTTTATTATACATAATAAAAGTTAGCTGCTTGAAATAAAATATATAAATAAGTCTTTCAAAATCCCCTAAGCTTAAATACAATATGGCTGTTCTTTTATTTACAATTTAGTTGCGGGAATCAAGTCTGTTGTATCATTTCAGTTGTATAATATGGGACAGTAATCATCATTAAGTATAAAATGATGGGATAAGGGATTAATTAAAGCTAATATATTTTTTTAATACTTATCTTGGTATGGTCATGTAATGAGAAGGGGTGAAACGCATGTGGCTAAAAAAGTGGCTAAAATATTTAATATTGATGGATGAATGGGGAGAGTAAAGCCAAAGAAAAGATGGATGGATTGTGTGAGAAATGATATGAATGAGAAAGGAGTAAATGCCACCTTAACGTCTAAAAGGAAACAATGGAAGAAGAAAACGTGTTGGGCCGACCCCAAATAGAATGGGATAAGGGCAGGAAGATGATGATATATTTTATTTAACACTGTTAGTTGCAAATGTTATTATCACCAACAAAAATGTTTATCAACATCACCAGGCATTTGCTAGTTGTTAATAAATAGGTATAATATATTATTACATTCTTTATCAAATTATCACCCATGCATTCGTTCGTATATTTTATTTGCTAGCTTTTATTTCGGTTGACAATCCCGTGGGAAGTCTATAACGGCCAATTTGGTCATTTAATAGGGCCACCTTGATAGGTGGCCCTAATAACTATGTTCCATAACGGCAATTACTTAGACGTTTCCGTGGACTTCTCAGGAGATGGCGGGACGAGCTGGACAGATAGGTAAAACTACTACTGGTCCACATTTGCCCTGGAGCGCAAGATTTGAAGGTCATCAGTGGGATGACAGGGTAAAGAACAAGCACAGGCAGCACAGCTGTTCTATAGAAAAAATATCGGTTACGGTAAAGTGCGCTTTATTACCCGAAAAATAATAGTAATTTCCTGGCAAATATTTTTGAGTAGAATTATCTACTTGGTTTGATGTAAACAATGGTCGATTGAAAGGTTTCATGAAAGGTCCATTTACACTTTGTACAGTCTGTAAATAGGTAGTTTCTGTTTTAAACAAAGAAACTGTTTTTTTTCACACCTTCATACTGTAATTGTTCCATATTTCTATGTAAGTAATATTGTAAAAATGACCGTCTGTAGCAATACTTGCAATACCATCACGACTAGTCACGGCACGCGGCGTGACGTGTAGGTAGTGTAACACACGATTTCTTCACACATCGTTGTCTGGGACTTTACGTCTAATTAGGTACTAGCTCTAGTTTCCCAGAGAATTGCCAAGTTTTTCATGTAATGTGGGAATTTATTAAAAATATTAATCTCATTAAATGCTAGTTAGAATTTAGTCATTGAAAATATAGTACAGTCATTTGGTCGAAAAAATAGAGGTTACCTGGAAAGTTTTTCGGGAGTTTTGAAAATTGGTAATGTTATAGATTTTGACGTGCTCTTTCCGAATTTTAACTTTGCCACCTCGTATCTTTGCCGCTCGCGCCGCCATATTGCAAAAATGGTGCCTAAAAGCAGTTTTTTGATAATAACTCCTTTCCGACGCATTTTACAAGAAAAACATATCTATACAAAATAATAGTAGAGAAAATTTCCTACAATTTATGTCATAACCTTTTTTTTCCTAAAACCAATAGCTTCGGCGTACGAGCACCGTAAACCATTATACAACTACGCCAACGTATAATATTACATCTAAACTGCTCATATAAAAAACCCATATTTAAACGAGGTTATCGAAGTATTTAAAAATCCAAATGCTGATCCAGAAGTCATTGCTAAAGCTGGAGAACGTTTCATCGTCGAATTATACAGCTACAGCGATGTGAAAAATCGGAAAAGTACATCTATACATATAATAAATCTGTAGAGAAATCGTTTTTGTACATCGAAAATATATAAAAAAAAAAATTGTCAGGGTATTAAAGTATAACCAACAGAACACATTTCCAGCATTTTTGGAATTTTTGTCTGTTTGTCTGTTTATCTGTTTGTCTGTTTGTCTGTTTGTCTGTTTCGATGACTAAGCATCACGTCAAATTTACGAAACGAATGTAGGTAACTTTTATACATAAATATTGTGCGTAACTTGGGCTATTACTTAGTCTTTGTTTCATCGTAATCGGTGCTCTCTATCAAAAGATATATGAATTTATAGTTTTCAAGAAGAACTTATCGTTATGGTCAAGAATGAGACAAGCAACGACATCTATTGAACGAATATGGTACTTATTACTAAATGCCTTCACAAGAAAACTTTAAAATAGTTATGATAGCAAAAGGTACGTAGATAAAAGTCTAAATGACGCTGCTTTCAAAATCTACATAGCCTAAACCTTATAGTGTTTGATCGCTCTTTTTTAGCAGTTTATCTTCGTCTTCGACAGATGGCGTTATTCATTTGATGTCATTTTCTGAACCGCGGTGATAGTAAACATACACACATTATGTTTCGTGAATAGTCAACAAATAAAAATTTACCAATTACACAGTACTAAAATACAATTTTTTTTAAACTAAATTAAAATTAGATAAAACCCAAGACATATTTTTTTTTGTACCGTGTGGGAATCGAACCTGCGACACGCAGTGCTACTGTTAATCGTCCAGCCATTGCGCCAACCATGTCGTCATATAGATGTGGTGTGTTGTTAGCCCTATGTGTCGAGGCCGCGGTATCTCTTTCGAACAACCCGCAGCCCCAACGGGCGTCGGTCCTTGGCTGCCCCTTCAATGTTGCTGACATCTCTTTGAGACGCGCGTGAAACACGAACGCGCCTCCATCGTCATAGGACGGACGAACGATTAACTAGCCCGTTACTCACCGTTCACAGGCCCGCGCCTACGGTGGCCGGAAGCCATCACGTGACCCCGATGCCCGGAGCGTCTCTCGCGGCGGCTGGGACGAGAGGTTGTCTCCCTCTCACGTTCCGCCACCTCTTTCGCTAGCATTACTGCTTCGCAGAAGGAGGTGGCGGCCATTTCAGATTCGATGTCCCAGATTCGGTACAGGTCGAAACACCCTCTAATCCCCCCTTTTTTTTGTGGTTCGTAAATTATCAAATGACTCATCCCGCTCTGGGCGGAGCGGAAGAAAGTGTCAGACTTCTACTGACTAAAAACCACCCACGTTCCTTCTTAGCCCTTTGTGTTTCGGGGCCATGGTATCTCTTGCGGACAACCCTTTTTTTTTTTTTGGGGGGGGGTGGGAAATCATCAAATAACCCCTCCCGCTCTTGGGCAGAGCGAAAGGGAGTGTCAGACTTCTACTGACTAAAAACTACCCATGTTCCTTCTTCGCCCTTCATGTCGAGGCCGCGGTATCCCTTGCGGACAACCCGCAGCCTTGACAGGCGTCGGCCCTTGCGGGCCCCTTCCATGTTGCTGACATCTCTTTGAGGCGCGCGTGGAACACGAACGCGCCGTCGACACGGCCTGTCGTCGTCATAAGACGGACGGGCGGCGAGCTTACCGATCACTCACCGTCCACAGGCCCGCGTCTACGGTGGCCGGAAGCCATCACGTGGCCCCTGACGCCCGGAGCGCCTTCCGCGGCGGCTGGGTCGAGAGGTTCTCTCCCTCTCACGTTCCGCCACCTCCTTCGCTAGCATCACTGCTTCGCAGAAAGAGGCGACGGCGTCCCATTCCTCCTCGCCCCGGACCATGGCTTGCACCAGGGCCGGACTCGAGAGGTCGCCGCCGCCGATCGCCGCTACGAGAACATTGCGGACAACCCTCAGCCCCGGCAGACGTCCCTTTGGGGCCCCTTAATTGTTGCTGGCATATCTTTGAGGCGCGCGTGGAACACGAACGCGCCAACGACAATCTGTCTGCCTGTCGACTATAATGTACCTGTTTCAAATTTCTTCAAGATCCGTTCTGACGTGGTTGATTAACAAACATCCATCCATCTAAACTTTAGTATGAGACATAGTCAGTACTTTGCATTACTCTCTTCTTATTTTCTACAGCGTCAGTAAGTTAACGCAGGGCAATGATTAAATGTACTTTTATCTAAGCGACGCATTTTAGTTTCCGACAAGCACGCGAACGAAGTCGCGGGCACAGCTATTCTAAATATTTACTGCACCATAATGTTTACAAGTACAAGGTGTAACTGTATATTTAACAGTAAGAGATACCTATAGTAATTGTTACTTTAATAATATAATTTTTTATCGAGAAAGGTTATAAGCAACATTATGTGACGCAGACGGAGTTGCGTGGGTCAGCTAGTCTTTAAATAATTATAGATATGCATGCTTCACAGCATCAGCATATAAGAGAAAATTTAATATTGCGTCGCTACCACCAACAGAAGCCGCAGCACGACAACATTCGTTTCGAACTTATCACCAGAGTCAGCAGTGGTATGGGAACGAACATAATGTAGAACAATGGGGATGGAAAAAAGACAAGAACGGGTTCATTCCTGTTACTACAGTCGAGCTCCCTGCTCCGGACAGCTTGCTAAAACTTATTTCTTGCAAATGCAAGCAAGGTTGTCACAAAGCTTGCGGCTGCAGAAAGGCAGGGCTAAAGTGCGCCGTTGTGTGCACGAACTGTGGTGGTTCTTGTGATAATTCGCAATTTCCATCACAAGACTGCGATGAAACTGATGACCCCATCGCCGATGATGCAGAAGAAACTTCCGTCTTTGATATTCCAATCAGTGGTGAAGACGATGAGAACACAACACCTGGTCCGTCAACAAGAATGAAGCGACGGAGATTGAACTAAATTTTGAAATAGTGAGTCAGATGTGGATTAGGCCTACTGGGGATACCACGATAAAAAAAACGCGCCGCTTTCTCTACCTCATGGTGGTGTGGAAATGAGTATTTCTGCCGAAACGTGTGTTGAACTACACTTTACGGCGCTCGTACGCCGAAACTATTGGTTTTAGGAAAAAAAAAGGTTATGACATAAATTGTAGGAAATTTTCTCTTCTATTATTTTGTATAGATATGTTTTTCTTGTAAAATGCGGCGGAAAGGAGTTATTATCAAAAAACTGCTTTTAGGCGCCATTTTTGCAATATGGCGGCGCGAGCGGCAAAGATACGAGGTGGCAAAGGAAAAATTCGATAAGAGCACGTCAAAATCTATAAAATTACCAATTTTCAAAACTCCCGGAAAACTTTCCAAGTAAAAATACCAAATGACTGTACTAATAGTGATCTCATAATAAATTAAATTATATTTAGAACGTAGTCCCTATTATGGTAAATGTTTGTGAAATTATCGCAATTAAAAAGGGTAAAATAAAATACTTCCAATAAAACCACTAAATAAACAAACAAAGCCATCTACTTCCGAAAGTAAACTTTTTTTTTGGAAATTATTTACATTGTATGTCGTTGTTACTCGCCATGTTGTTGTTACTTCGGCATAAATTCTTTGATGTGTACTAATACTACGTACTGTACTTTTCAGTTGTAGCATTTATCTTCAAATCCCTTATAGGCAATAATTATGTAAATAACATAACATCACGCCTGTAATCCCCGAAGGGTTAGACAGAGGTGTATCCATTAATACACCCACATTTCGCCAGTTATATGCGAGCCTCTTGCCATCAACCGGACGCAAATCAAATAATTATGTAAATAAGACTCTGTTATTGAAAATATTAGAGATCGTAGAAGGTCAAACCAACAGTCGGATGGGTGAGTCACATTCCGAAGATCGGAAATAAGACACACAGACATGGGAATACTGGCACAAAACGGAGGTCTATGATTATTAAAGTTTTGCAATTCTGAAGAAAACCTACCTTATTGGAGGAACCAAAAATCTACCCGACTTCAGGAGAACGTGAAAATCTTACCTAAACAAGACTCTGCCAGTTGACACACTTGCAAGTGGTTACAAGGCCGCGATGAGGCAATAAATCATCAGGATCTCTATTGAGCTCTTCATTTGTTTTTAACAACTTCAACTATACTAGGAGAGTATATATATCATCAACATCGAGTGTCTACCCACATGGACGAAGTAATTGCTGTGATCATCATCTGCCTATGATTTTTCAACTATATTGGGTTAGGCATTTTGTGTGGAAATCGGTTGTCGTGGTATGGGCATGTGATGCGGAGGAATGAGGAACATGTTGTGAGGAAGGTTTTAAATATGAATGTGGAAGGATAATTATACGAGTAGAGGAAGACCAAAGAAACGATGGATGGACTGTGTTAAAAATGATATGGTAAAAAAGGAGGTGTTATGAGATGACGAGAAACAGAGAAGTATGGAAGAGGAAGACATGCTGCGCCGACCCCAAATGAATTGGGATAAGGGCAAGAGAATGATGATTGGGTTAGGCATTCAGACCAACCAGGTGCAGCTTTATACCAGTATTTTACCTACATTGGCTATCTGAACTCCACAAGCCTTTTACTGGATTGTGCTATTGGCCGCAAGGTAAGACTTGTCGTCACCTTGTCCGTCTTTCGTGCTTCTGAATAGTGACTACCCGCAACGACCATCAAAGATGTATAGATGACAGCTGGAAGCAACAGTCGGTTTGTAATGGATGATCACCCATCCACGGGCCAACCATGGCAAGCGTTGGATTGACCGTAGCACCCATTTGGGGCAATTGCTCTCCTCAATTAATATTGGCTTCTCAGCAATATTTACGTACCTCTGATTCATCTGCGTATTGGCATAATTATCACTTGCTTCGGTGAAGGATAACATCGTGAGGAAACCAGCATGCCTTTTTTTTTTTTTGGGGGTGGAAAGTCATCAAATAACCCCTCCCGCTCTTGGGCAGAGCGAAAGGGAGTGTCAGACTTCTACTGACTCAAAACCACCCATGTTCCTTCTTAGCCCTTCATGTCGAGGCCGCGGTATCTGCGAACAACCCGCAGCCCCGACGGGCGTCGGCCCTTGCCAGCAACATGGAAGGGGCCCCCTTCCATGTTGCTGACATCTCTTTGAGGCGCGCGTGGAACACGAACGCGCCGTCGACACGGCCTGTCGTCGTCATAAGACGGACGGACGGCGAGCTTACCCATCACTCACCGTCCACAGGCCCGCGTCTACGGTGGCCGGAAGCCATCACGTGGCCCCCGACGCCCGGAACGCCTCCCGCGGCGGCTGGGACGAGAGGTTCTCTCCCTCTCACGTTCCGCCATCTCCTTCGCTAGCATAACTGCTTCGCAGAAGGAGGCGACGGCGTCCCATTCCTCCTCGCCCCGGACCATGGCTTGCACCAGGGCCGGGAAACCAGCATGCCTGAGAGATATTTCTCGATGGCATGTAAAGCCAAGTCAGAGGCACATGGCCGGCATAAAAACTCTGACACTTGGTGACAATAACCTCACGATAAAGAAACGAGTAATATTTAATATCAATGTATGAATGTAGATGGCTATAAGTGTAAAGGAAGACCAAAGAAATGATGGATGGACTGTGTGAAAGTGAAGGATGATATGGCCAGAAAGGAGGTGACTGCTGAGATGACGAATAATAGAGAAGTGTGGAAGAAAAAGGCATGCTGCGCCGACCGCAAAAATTTTGGGATGAGAACCCTGAGACAGCTAGACGGAGCGGTGGCGTGGCAGACCGTGGAGAAGGTGTCGGGAGGCCTTTTTTTTGAGAGTTGGAAATCGTCAAATGACTCCTCCCGCTCTGTGCAGAGCGGCAGGGAGTATCAGACTTCTAATGACTAAAAACCACCCATGTTCCTTCTTAGCCCTCTGTACTGCCTTGAGGCTTTTGATGGCTTTCTCTTTAACTGGCAAGAAGAGGAGCAACAACGAGGAAAATGAAAGGAATGAGGGGCTGGAGGCCTTTGCCCAGGAGCGAGAAAGATCAGGCTAACAGAAAAATAGGGGGCAGGAGAACAATGATGATGACCATCAACGATCAATGACGCGGCATACAAAAAGAACCGAGTTCCACAGTCGGTTCCTAATTATTTATGAGCCATTAAACACCGTGATGTATTCACCGCCTATTGTGTTAGCTTGTTTATTGACTGCTAATCGGGCAACAATCGATTGCGGTGAACTGTAACCGAAACAAATATTCGATAACGATTTTCTGTTTTACGTTCGTGACAGGAGACTTTATTCGAGGAAAGAAAGAACGTGTTGTTTGCCGTGGGAGTATGGGGCGACAGTAAACCATTCAGTCCAGTTCAGGTCAAGGTTGCCTTATGAGTTATGATGATTGTTCCTTTGTTCCTACACGTTAGACTTCTATGTGGAAATCTCGTGGTCGCGAGGACGACTAACCGGACCAGACCGACCGGTCAAAAGTGCCATTGCGGTTTTTTTATTAAAAAAATCTCAGAAGTAACCCGGAGTTTGGAAGTTGGCGGTGTGAGACACGGTAGGCCTCATAAGGCACAAGGTCCGGTATCCACCAAAGCGGAGACGAGCAGAGCTGAGAGATGTGCCATATTCGACCAATCACAGGAATGGCGGAAGACCAGATGTAAATCTACACTAATATTATAAAGAGGAAAGATTTGTTTGTTTGTAACGAATAGGCTCCGAAACTACTGGACCGATTTCAAAAATTCTTTCACCGTTGGGAAGCTATACTATCTGCGGGTGACATAGGCTACTTTTTATCCCTGTATTCCCACGGGAACGGGAACTACGCGGGTGAAACCGCGTGACGTCCGCTAGTTTTAAATAATGTGATTGGCCGAGTTCCGCACATCTCTCGTCTCCGCTCCTCTCCGCTTTCGATACCGGGCCTTAGCCGTTGGTCCTGCGCCTGATATCTCTACGGTCGTGTTGGAGTAGGATAGTAGGATTCTAGTACACTGACAAATTTTGATTGCAATTTACAAAGCGTCTGCATCATCTGTGTAATCATAAAAGTAAATGCAAGTTAGCTGGCTATATACCCAACACCTTTTTCGACCATACATGGGCCAGCAACGCCATTCGATCATAGGCTAACAAAAGAAGCACGGAAGAGCTGCGTGGTTTACATACCTGAGATAATTTGGATGTATCTTGACCGTCTGCATGCCGATGGCCGCAGTTATGGGTTTTGGCCAGAGACCTCCGAACCTGCCACAGACAGTTCTGCAGATGTTCAGGCTTCCGAACATCATGCTGCTAGAGTTGGTGACTGGGTCGTCATGTGGATGCGTAGTGCGCTCACAACCCGTCTCTGGTACGCATTTGTACCGCCAAGCTGGTCTGCGAAAGGTTTTTACTGTTAATTGATGGAGTCAAGCAGAGCTGTGGGGTTACCATGGAGTCTTAAAGCAGTATTGTTTTATTATCATTCCATGGTAGGAAAGAGACAGAGCTATACAGGGGTTTAGCGCCATCTCTTTTCAATTTTTTTTTCTTATTCTTGAAGACGTCATGGTAAGCCACCTGGTGGTAAGTGGTCAGCGCCGCGAGGTATTTCAGAGAGAAAACCAATTTGGAAAGCAACTGTGGTGGATGCACAATGTGGAATATAGTCTGGGTGTTTTTCGCTAAGGTGCTCTAAAAATAGGTGCCCTCAATGGAATATACCTCACCGACGCCTATGGACCGGACGATTTATTTATGATATTCAAAACATTAAGAAACACAGTAAGTATCGTTAAACCTCAGCTGTTTTACGATCTCAATGTGCAGAAACCATGAACAGTTTACTTTAAACTATTAACGAGTGCTTGAATAGTAGCGATGAATAGGAAAAGTATTTAAAAGTACTCGTATATAAGTACTAAACTTAAAATACGAAAAAGATGCAACAAGTTCGTATTTATCGAATTTCCATGGATTTTTTTTTATTAAATTTCTAGAGGTGTAACTTAAAACTTCAAACATTAAACTTTGATAAAATACAGGCATTTTCACATTACGTCTTAATTTAACATAGTCACAAGCAATAGAAATTGTAACTTACAGATAAGTATGGGCCAACACATCTTCCGCGCCGTTGTCTGAACAGCCCCCAAGCTGAACTGTCGCTATGGCCAGCAGGACCCACGAACACAAGCCCGCCATCATTGCCTGTCAAACAAACAATAACACAATCACCAAACGTAGGTAAAGCTTTCATTGTTGCCGACCTTTTAAAAAGTCCATTCATTATGGAATTTACCTGAAATGTAATTTTTATCTTAGAATGTACACAAAGGAAAGGTGCAAACGTTGCACAAGTTTTAGGGTTCCGAAGTCAAATGGCTAAAATGTTTCCTAATAGATTCGTCGTGTGTGTCTGTTCACTCGTATGTCACAGCCATTTTATCCGAAACTGTTGTTTAGAGAAGTGTTTTCTACGAACCGTTATACAAAACAGATGTGAAATTATGAAAAAAATAATGGGGCTCTCCAAACTCCATACATTTGAGAGAGGATGGAAAAAAATATGTATATTATAACTGTGTGGAGTGTCTATCGACAGCTCTAATGCTGTCTAGATTTGTGAAGTACTTCTTTCACAAGTCAATGGTTGAAGAATCTCCTCTAATTTCTGAAGTAAAACGAAAAAAAATTCGGTGAAAATTTGTTTAAATAAGATGGTTATAATATGAATATGGCGATCTTATTGTTGACCTGGGCCTGGGTTAGGTTAGGTTTTCGATGTTTAATTTTTAAGATATGGGACTATTTTGTTAGAATCCGCAACCGTTCTCCTAAGACCGATTCGCCATTGGACTGTTCGTCGACAGGATGATTCATTTATTTCCGTTTCCCCAGCAAATTCTTTCATCTACGGACATTTCACCAACAGAACCTTTCATATGCGTCACTTTCGACGACAGCCGACAGCCCTTTCCAGCTACAAAATATTTCACCGACACAACGATGAACCTATAACCTTTCCATCTACGACGGACAAGCGATATAACAAAAACATAACCCTTTCCTTGCAGTCGGGTAAAAAGTACACATATCGTAAGAGATACCACGGCCTCGACACAAAGAGCAAAGAAGGAACATGAGTGGTTTCTAGTCAGTAGAAGTCTGACACTCCCTACCACTCTACCCAGAGCGGGAGGAGTCATTTGATGATGTTCCACCCTACAGAAACAAAACTTTAAACTTTGCCTACAACTCAAAAACTTAATATTAAAAAAGAGTTAGTCTTACCTATAAAAAAAAGCATTACCTACTTATTTATGTAGTTTTAATTACTTACATCCTATTCTATTCTAAGAAAATAAAACAATAAATTTATCTTAGTAATCTTAGCCGGCGGTTATAGGTTTATCGTCATGTCGGTGAAATATTTTGTAGCTGAAAAGGGCTGTCGGCGAAAGTGACGCATATTATTATGAAAGGTTCTGTTGGTGATATATCCGTAGATGAAAGACTCTGTTTGGGAAACGGAAATAAATGAATCGTCCTGTCGACGAACAGTCCAATGGCGAATCGGTCTTAGGAGAGCGGTTGCGGAATCATTTTGTCAAACTGCAGCAGTAACTTTGTTTTGAAACAAATTTACTTATGCTATTGACTGTGCGTATGAATGAGTGTTAAAATAATATGTTTTTATTGTTTGATGCTATGGAACCCTGTGTGTGAGTTAAGTTTATAATTTGTTTATGTACATCAGCATGTACCCCACAAATAAACGACTTAGTCGTTTGTTTTTTCTTGATTGGCATAACTCAGCACAAGTTACGAGTAGGGTCCATACCCAAAATCGATTCAGCCGTTTCGGAGATTAGCCAGAATAAACAGACGGAAAGACAGAGAGACAAAAAAAAAGTGGATTGTTTTAAGTCGTATTTACTTTCGTTTAGAAAAAACCTGTTACTTTGACTTCTACTGTTATTACAAACAGACACTTCAATTTTACATAGGTATTTGTATAGAATATAGAACTATCATCAGCTTGTAATCTTCCCACTGTAGGGACTCCACTCCAGGAGAGTGATGGTCACTGTTTTGAGAGCTGTGTGTGGTGATGAAATAAATTACACAAAGCAATGCGAGTGCCTGGGTTCGAACCCACGACTTACTGTTCGTAAATCGGGGCCGCTACCACTGAGCCACCGCTGCTCTTTAAAGAAATATAAGAAATTTTAGTAGATGTATCGACCAACTTTTACCGATTATTTTATTTTGGCACTATAGATGTCACTTGACAGACCGACTTGTTGACAAGCGGTAACCATAGTAACAAGTACAGTGTGACCACTACGAGTGTGCAATTTGGCGTTGCGCTGCTTATCAAGAAAAAACACATTGAAGAATGGCAAACTTGGTACATTTATTGTTGTCATTGAGGTAATACGTAGCATGCATGCATGCGGCGCAGCATGTCTTCCTCTTCCATACCTCTCTGTTTCTCGTCATCTCATGAGACACCTCCTTTCTTACCATTTCATTCTTAACACAGTCCATCCATCGTTTCTTTGGTCTTCCTCTACTTTTATACTCCATACTCAATTCACATTCATATTCAAAACCAAATAACCAATATTCAAATTGTCTGAGCCTCAGACGAAAATGATTTTAACCCAATATACCTCAGACTCTGAGGTATATTGGGTTAAAATCATTTTCGTCTCTTGCTAGTTCTAATACTAAAGGGGACTGTGAAGATCGACCTTCACCACTCTGATAACCAGATGAGACGTATTTATTATCAAATATAATTTATAAACAAATATGACTTCAATAACTTGCCTATCAAAAAGTGCTCATAGCTATTTTTAATTGGGTGCTAATTAAACCGGCTTCTTTTTAATAGCGTTTTTCGCCTCTAAAAATCTACATTGCCTTCTAAATTACTAAGTAAGCCACAATTAACGAGCATCTAAGTATTCCTATCTTAGCCACTAGTTAAGTTCTATCTGAGCCACTCTAAATATAACTCAGCATGGTGGTTATTTTTTACCCGACAACGGCGAAGTGACGCGCGCTCGCTTCGCTCGCATATTAAATAACACTAATATCTTCTGTCCCCGAAGTGCCGGGCCTCCGCCGGCCTCCTTCGTCGACCTACGGCCCGGTGCCTATTAGGGTGCTAATTAACTAATGTTAAAGCTATAAAATGTAAAATGGTTATGAGGTATAAATTCCGTGGCTGCGTTAGTAAATTAGGTGTCTATGTAATAAGTACAAGTTACGATAATTGATGATCTTTATTTGACGCTTTCTGTAAGATATTTAGTTGGCATTGTAAAAAGACGAATTAGCTTTTTAGAGGCTATCTTATTTTCCCGTGGCTTAGTCATAAAATTAGAAGTTTGATCACGTGGCCATTAAAAAAATCTGTTGCTCGATTTATTATTTCCCTTTTTAATTTAATTAATTTTAATCAATTTTCTTTCATTACCTTCACTCTTTTGATAACCGAATGAATTTTGGTCTCAACTGATAGTTTTAAACACACAGAATATGCCTATGTAGGCTTGTCTACTCATTTCTGTGTATGGCTACCTGGTAAGCTGTGAACAGCAGGGCTATTGTGTATCTTTTTAAATGTCAGTGGCTATCATAGTGTCCATCAATTAACTGTCAAGTGGTTATGGTTTGGTACAAAATTGAACCATTTGACAGTTAATCGATGGACACTATAATAGCCACTGACATTTAAAAAGATACGCAATAGCCCTGCAGGTAAGTCAATATAAGTAACTACACCGATCTGCTAACCAATCGAAATTGATATCAAAGGTTATATATTTTAATTACAAAACCAATCATATAGGCTTGCCTGCAAAAAATTGCTATGAGCACTTTTTGATAGGCAAGTTATTATAGACATATTTTTTTATTAATTATATTTGATAGGAAATACGTCTCATTTGGTTATCAGAGCGGTGAAGGTCCATCTTCACCGGCTCTTAGACCATAACTCAAAGCATCAATGTAGCTGGAAGTCGTTCTCAACAAGCATCTAACCTTACTTCCCACACCTCGGTTTATCCGAAGTTCACTGATTTTTTTCTATGGTTTTCATCCCAAATTTTCGAATTTACAATACAAATAGTCCACCTATTTTCTTTCTTAACTTTGACTTCAAGTTCTAAACTAAAGACTTGAAGTCCCAGGTTTGACTGAAGACCCATATTTGACTAAAGCCTTTTTTCCCTGAAGTTCCAAGTTTACATAAATTCACATTTTTGACTGGAATCGTATTAATAACTATAGGTCGTGTCTTTGACTTAAATAGTGTTTTTGACTAAGTCGTGTTTTTGACTTGTCGTGTCTATAATTACTGAAGTCCTACTTTGACTCGATGTCCTACTTTTGGCTAACTCCAAGTTCTAATAATGAAGCGAAACGAAAGAAAAGGTTTTTATTTCGCTAAAATAGGTAACCAATGATAACCATAATCAATATTCATGAAAGTAAAAATATAAATTAATTTTAAAATGTATGATTTTTTTACCAAATTACCACCATTTAAATTTCGTGACTACACGAGAAGAGGATTATTGCCGCCAGCGCCCTTTTTTCATCTTATTTAAATATCATTATCATTGGAATATTTGTTGTTGTTGGGTGTTTGGTTGTGTATGTGAGTTTTTATTCCCAGTGTGGGGCAACGCTTAAAAAAAAATATGACATAAATAGAATATAATCTCGATACCTAATAACAGTAATAACACCCTCACAGATCGAACAGGGTTCTTTTTAACTTATTGTCCTATATATTTATAAGGAACAGTCCTGTCGTGTATGCAGTATGACTCATTTTCGAGTAGGTGTCAGCTATTCAGAAACTATATGACAAGGAAAGGTTACCAGTAATGGCTCGAAAATACCGTATTTTCCTGTACACAAATAAACAAAATAATATTAGCATTTTATTTCTTGAAACAAACCCTAAATTAAATATTATGAAGTCGAAACCAGCCAGCAAGCTTTATTATCCTTTCATACTGTGAATGTTTACGTCATTACACTGAAGATAAAAACATCGATTTTGTTTCGTGTACAATACTCGTTTAGATGTTATCTCCATAATTATGACGGAAGTATAAAACCAACTGTAATTTAGCGTTTCAATATGGCGGCTATACCTATACATATGTTCATTGTACATCATTCCATTAATATTGAGTAGGTCGTCTCATTGTCCATATTAGCGGCACATATTGCGTGCTGACGAACTGGTGCTGGCTAACGGAACTTACGGAACACTCAGACGGTACTATAGATACTGACGGAACTATAGATACGCCTCAGTGGGACACTTCCGAACACGCGATTGTGTTTGTTTGCTTAGTTTAATTGCCTTCATTATTTTTGTTGCTAACTAAAAAAGTAGGTATCGCTGCGGCTCTGTAGGATAAAAAGGAGTACCTATGTATTTGAATGGGATGTTAGTTGCTAAGTTGGGCCTCGTTTTTTTTAAGGCTCTTCTGACCTTAACCAAATTAATTTGCTGCCGCAGCAAGCGTTATTGTCGATTGGCTGTCATCTGTGAATTCTCCACTTTAAAAGCTAGATCATCATTCATCAGATTTAGTTTCCCCCACTTATAACCATCCGAATTCATCTTTAAAACTTTCCTTACGACACGGCGACTTGGCTCGCATGCTTGCGAATTTCATGTCCATACCAAGACAACCGATTACACACAACTTCTTGATCGGGCATAACGATATGCATGATACATTATTGAGGATTCTGCATAAGTTGGAGCAGGTTCTTCCATACACCGACTCATTATTATAAGACTGCAAAAACGGTGTCCTATAGCATTTTTCAACTGTGTACGATTCTCATGACAATATACGCTTTGATTTATATCACTGACCTATTGCATCAGTGGACGTCCTACACACACTACGTTGTTTTACTACATGGCTACCATGTATTCAGTAGGTCTACCTTCCTATAATAACTACCGGAGTATCCAGTCAACGACGAGAAAACCCCAACAACATAATTCGCCCCATATTAGTAGTTTTATTAGTAACATGTTATAATAAATTGTACCAATTTAACTTTGATCGAAAATTAATTTATTTATAAAACATAGTTAAACTTCTCATTTTGTCAAGGCATACAATAGCTTTCAAAACGTTTCGTTTTTCTACAGCACTTTTCTTCGGGATTATCATAGTACGTTTTTCATTGGCTTAAAACGTGAGTCCCACACGTTTCCCTTTTCTAAAATTGTAGTCGGAGAAAGAAAGTCATATTTGTCATGACAGTTCGTCATGTGCCATCTTTGTTTTGCCAGTTTGACATGTGCCATCTTTGTCTTGCTTTTTTGTCATGTGCCATCTTTGTCTTGCCAGTTAGTCATGTGCCATCTTTGTTTTACCATTTTGTCATGTGCCAACACATAAAGTGATCAATATGCACACAGTTCTATTTGATAGAGCTTTGTTATATTCAACATCTTTGCTTTGCACTATTCTTAATTACTTCTTACCGTTATTAATTAAGCAATTACTGTTAGGTTTACAAATTAAAACAGGTCTAGACAAAGGAATTTCCAAACAGTTTATTGGTTCATACGTTATTTATATTAAAGCTATTTTGTGCGCTGATTTAATATCAGTTTTTATTCTTCATTGTTTGAAGGTCATAGTAACTACTCAAAATTCTATTTGTTACGTTCACTTTAACACTAAGTCATGGACGTGTAACGATAATAATACTTAGCTCATAACTGGCAAGGTTTAGTTCCGCTAGGTAGGACTATTTATTTAAAGTGTAGGGTGAACAAATGATCCTCCTCACTTCATGCAATTTAATTGCGTAACTTAACACACTCTCAAACACAATCCGAAGGAATTTTAAAGATACTGCTATTCAATTATTTCATAATTATATTTGCTAAAATCGGCTGTTCGATAAGAAAAATATAGCAAACTAGCAATGCATGTTCTTGAACAGTCTAAATACCTACTCTATTTAATGATGGAAGGTATTGTCATTATAAGAATATTACGCTAGTAACCCGCCTATTGCTGTCGGTGTAATTTATCTATATATAAATAAATGAAATAACACCCACTATTTACTGAATTCATAATATATTAGGAAACTATTCTACGGTACGTATAAAAAAAATGTCTGTTGTCCGATTTTGACAAGCATAAAAGGCGAATATAGGGTGTAAAAGTACCCTTAACGCAAACTAAGGGCACTTGTTCTCCCCACCACTGCGATCATTTTTTTGTTCTAGACCATACCTGGGAACCGCCTAGTTACGGAGATATTGGGGCCTTGGGGGTCAAAATTCCAAATTTTTCACAGCTGTTTTTGTAAAGACTAGTTTTTCAGATTATAATTTTACTTAAATTACCTCTATGACTATTCAAAGCATCCAATAGCATAATGTTTTAAGAGTGCTACATTGAGTTTTACCGTAAAATGTGATTTTTGACCCCAAAAAAAAATCGTTTCCCAGCAAAAATTTTTGCGTAGGGATAGGTACTTAGTTTGATGTACAGAATGCTTGGTTAACGGGTGTGTGATGGGTTGATTTACACCCTGTATACAATAAAATAAAATAAAGTTCCGACGAATTGAGAACCTCCTCCTTTTTGAAGTCGGTTAAAAAGTAACTTACGCTACTTTTATTTTAGAAAATGGATTAGGGTTATTAGTACCAAAAAATAAAACCCATGAAATTGTTAACAAAATTCGATTCAAATAGGGAAATAATATTTTTATAGTAATTTTACGAGGACTTAAACGGGTTGCGGGATTGTTTCTGGTACTTAATATATAATACTATTATTATTGGAATCACAGATACAATGAGAAGAAGATTGCATGATTTATACCACCTCCTAGGCATGTAACGATTATTTTATTCACTCTAATTATTATTATTTTAGGCACTCTAATTAGGCAGGTACCAGTACTATTTAATAACCATTGGTAAATTTATACGACCAAACGATCAGTTGTTTTTTAAAACGTTTACAGTTTCGTCTACCTTTAATGCCCTGACTGCCTCATACTAAACAAGCTACAGTGATTATAGCGCCAGATCAAATGATGTATAAAAGCCTGTGATCTCGTAAACATCGTCTGTGTACATAAGTACTAATTATATCCATCAGTCGACCTGCAAAATTGAATGATTTTGCAGGTGACTGTACAAACAACCATATTTTCATACAAACATTACAGATATGTACTGTCAGCTCCACCAATATATATATATATATATTCACTTGGTGACGTTTAGATTTTTCGTCTACTATATTGATTTCATTTGCATGTAACGTAATGAAAGTAATACTTTAGAACCCATATTATCATAAAAAAGGTCATAATATCACGAATTTGCAATCAAAGCGATTGTACAGTACACAATTAATATTCAGTATTTTCGGGTAGGTATTTGCTTGAATTTTTATTTGAACATATGAAATAGTTTCGAAAATCTAGAATTAATTCTTTGTTGAAATAAACGTTCAATGAAATGGTAAATAAACACAGTGACTGGCAATAAATAATTTAAGTAAATAATAATTCAGTAAATAGTGTTCGTACAATTTTATTTTATTTATACATAACTTTACATTATAGTAAGTTGTGTATTCTTTCATCCTATAAGTAACAATTTAAACCAATAAATAAGCAAGACTATTCACACACAAATAGATACCTGTGGTTGCGTGGTTAGTTTAATCCTATTACTCACTTTGGTTTAAATAATCATACAGTATTTAGACAGACGTTTCAATTATAAACACAAATCTAAAAGAAGAAACGTCTGTCCGAATTTATACAAATTAACAGCTCTTAAGTTATTTATATTCTTGTTCGCATGACTAAGTAGACCACCTATTTTTCACTTGGGAAAGGCCTTCGCGTTCATGAAACTGAAAAAATCTAATTACGTCCTGATGTTTTTATGTACCTATCTAATAATATTTATCGTACTAGCAAGAAACACAGTTTCCAAATACTTTGGAATTTAATTAAATTACGCATAATATACGTTTGCATAACAGGCCATGAAACGTACCATTAAAATTAAGGCTCCTCTCTCGAAAAAGCTTAAAAACAGCGTGCAGATGAAGCAGTTTTTCACCGGCACTTACAGAGAAATTACATCTGAGAAAAATTGTTAGTAATCTACATGATATGACACGTAATTTGGTTTAGCCATAATTTTTGTATCGGTATCACATAATAAGGAAAAAAATCCACAAAATCACCTCCAAATCGTTGAATGGAACCATTTTACTCCTTCATTTTTTAACAAAATAAATATAAAAAAAATATCTACTGCTTTGAAATACAAAGGAAAATAATTTGGTTTTGTTACTTTTTAAAAACATGTATTATTTTAATTATAATAAATGAAAAATGCGTCCGTTTAAAGTCCGTATCTACGACCGAGAGGGGTAGTTTGTATGCACAAGGTCATTGGCGTGAACACAAGCCTTAATATGGTACCTTGGATCCTGTTTCATATGAGCAACTAGAAGTAGTGCATAAATGGCTTTAATAGATTATTTTTAAATAAAAGCCAATCAATATGCATCTTTTATTTCCCTAAACGAATACCTAAGTAGAATAAATCAATATCTGCAATGAAGCCATCACATCACAACACACATCTGCCATCTAAAAGAAATGGAGAGCAAGCTAGCTATATGGGTCATTTAGTAACACTTCAAGTTTGGAAACTTTTTTACAGAGGGAAAATCTTTGAGTCAACAGGAAGACCAAGAAAAATGTTATTTACGTGCATAAAAACCTGAGAAAAAAACCGGCCAAGAGCGTGTCGGGCCACGCTCAGTGTAGGGTTCCGTAGATTATAAAATATTATGTAAACGAAGTTAAAAAAAAAATACGGGCAAATGAAACTTGACCTCTGGATTGTATAGGCGCTCATACGATTCAGGGACCAAATTATATTGGTTAACTGCAGTTTCCATCTGTTGTTTCCATCCAAGTTCAAAATAATTTTCCTAGAAAGTCCTTATAAAGTTCTACTTTTCAGATTTTTTTCGTATTTTCTAAACTTATGGTTCAAAAGTTAGAGGGGGGGGGACGCTTTGTTTTTTACTTTTGGAGCGATTATTTCCGAAATTATTGACATTATCAAAAAATGATTTTAGTAAACCCCTATTCATTTTTAAATACCTTTCCAACAATATATCACACATTAGGGTTAAAATTAAAAAAAAAAACACTTCCCACTTTACATATAGGGGGGCTACCCTAATAAAACATTTTTTTCCAATTTTTATTTTAGCACTTTGTCGGCGTGATTGATACACATATTGGTCCCAAATTTCAGCTTTCTAGTGCTAACGGTCACAGAGATTAAGCGAGGACGGACAGACAGACAGACATGGCGAAACTATAAGGGTTCCTAGTTGACTACGGAACCCTAAAAAGGTAAACAAATAGACACACAAATAGTTAAAATACCATTCTAGGAAACAGTATCTACAATTGATATAACAACTACACCATCAAGAGCGCAGCGCTATTTTTCTTACTTTTATTTTTTTAATAGTAATAATTTTGTTAATACTAAGACTTACCATTAATAGTTATTTGTGCAACAAGAGAGCAAAGTGGGTTTTTGCTGCGAGTGTTGATTTTGAATCCCGAGTAAGCGAAGGATTCTATAGTTGAATCACGAGCGTAGCGAGTGATTCTAAAGTTGAATCCTGAGTGTGGCGAGGGATTCAAAGGCACGAGATGCAAAAAAACTTTGCTCTCGTGTAACACACATTACTTTTCACTTCAGCAGCGAGAACACTTTAGGAGCTAAAATAATAAACAGGAATAGATTGAAATAACTATTTATTGTGAATCAAAACAATTAACATTGTAGGTAGAGGTCCCAATTCAATAAAATTAGCCTTATGCCCAACTGACATTATTTTTAGAAAAGATACGAGTTTTGCGTATGTTTCAATATGCACGTTATGTTTTGTTTTTAAAGTAGCTTTCCACATTGAGTAAATACTCCACATTGTAGATGATCGCCTCGTCTGTGATAAATCTAAAAAATATGATAGCAACACCGTCTCCGAAAAACTGCTTGTGCCTTTTGTAAGTCTCCATTCTTTGAAGACATGGTATGCTTTCAGATATTTTTCGCGAGATTTTTCAGGCAGGAAACTTAATTCTGCATTTTTTACATTATTCTTCAATTCTTCGGGTGTTAAATAGCAGACTTCGTCACTGGACTCACTCATATTTATTTATTATTACTACTTTATTATCCAAATTTTATTGTACTTTGTAGCTAGCGTAACAGAGAATAAAACAATAAAAATTTGAATCCCGCTTTTTTTTTTAAATTCGTTCTGAAACTACACTCGCGGTATTCTGTCTCAATATTAAAAATTGTTAAAACTATAAATAAATAAGTAGATACCTACATGATAAACTTCGTATTTTTTTCTTCAACATTCTTCATCTTGATTTAAATATAAAAAATATAATTCGATTATTCGAAATATAACAATTTTTCATTTCATCACGCGATTTACAATATCGGTATCCGAACGTTTTATTGTTTGTTTCTTTTATATGCCTATAATAAATATGGAATTTGAAAATCTAATTTCGAATCGACTTGTTTCTATCTCTCGCTTGTTTCGTATCAAAGTGAAAGTGACATAACAAAACAAAGTTGAAATCTTTCGAATTTTGTGAGTAGACCTGCACAGTTCTCGGTATTAAAAAAAAAAATTAAAAAGTTACTTTGTCTCACGCTCGCAGCAAAATCGAATTTTGCTCACTGTCTGTAAACAGCAAAACCTGCTTGTTTGAGGTGCTGAGGTGAAAAAATAATTTCCTACACGACACAACACGAGACAGGATTCTAGTTTTAAACAAAGCTACGACACAAATAAAGTCCTATGATGCCAAACCTACCTTTTTATTTTAAAACAAAGAGTGAAGTACATCGTTAAGTACTGAGTGAGTGGTCGATAACATCTACAATACTTTACAATTAAGACAACCGTGTTAGTCTGAGGCCTCGGATAAGACAATTATCAGATAAAATGTTATTATCGGATAAAAAGTTTTCCTTTCATGAATTTATCTGTACTTTCTTTAGTTTCCTACTTTAAAACTATATAAACAACAAACTTCGTTTTTAGATCTCAGTTAGAAAACATATTAGTTTTTTACAAAATCATTAATTTTGTGATATTAAAAGCATTTTTTTATTAAATAAGAAGACTAATTGCGCCTCATGGTTTCTCTATCGGCAAAATTACAAATTTCCATAAAAACTTTCGTTCCCGCAGATGAAAAAGAAAAAAAAAACCTCTTTCGTGGACGAATTTTCTAAACTTCTTCCTTCTCTTTTAGTGACATGTGACACTTTTCTGAAAAATTACACCTTTAAAGACAGTGGTTTGGTTGGATTGTGTTTTGTCTGTCAGAGTGCGAATACACTACATACATCTAAAACGTGTGTTTAACTTCATATTTCACTTGTCTAGTTTTCTTTACATTTTTGTATTTTTCACAGATAATGGTTGTGCATAACGCACCTTCTTGTATGTATTTTATATGTTTTTTGATATCCTTTTTGTCTATTGATTTTTATTGTTTTAAGTCAGATTAGATTTGGTTTTGTTCTAGCGTATGAAAGTCAGTAAAAATTACTACCATTTGAAAAAGCGCCTTTCTTTAATAGTTTTAATAAATACAGTCCATTCTCACAATAACAATGGTTGTTGCGTAAAGATTTTCGTATTATAATCTAGTTTAATGTTTCCTGAAAAACAGTTAAATAATTAGTGTTGTTGTGTGTACATTTTAATTTAAAATACTTACTCTTAAATTAAAATGTATTTAGTAATACAAGTGAAATATTTAAAATGTATACATTCAATAAAACTATTTACATACTATCAGACTTACTAACTTATTATAAGTATTCTAGTCGTAATCGCACAAACTATGTAGGCGTATAGCGTAGTATTATAAGTATAAAATAAATATGCAAAGTAACTCACACGTATGGAAATCAAGAGGACGCTCACTTCGAACGAAAGTTGCAAATTATTTTGTCGTCCGTTTTAATTGGTAACCAGCAAAACACATAGAATGTCCACTTCATAAGTTGACGCACAACACTACACTTCCGTACCCTACATGACTAATTGTAAGTGACAAGTAATTAAAAACTATTAATAAACTGAGTTCTATATTTCAGATAGCACCAAAAATACAACTTTGTTATTATTATTATTACAACACACTCATCGCAACATTTTAAACGTAACTGAAATTCATTGCAGGCTGTTTACAAGCCCGCGATTTTGTTTTTTTTACTTTTTCGCTACAAACACGAAGCAACCGAAGAGAAATAAACCGGACCGCCACGTTTTTGTCGTTTTATTTATTGTTTACTTTGTTTTGTTTTTGTGCTATATGCACGCAGGATGTGTTCGCGGCGCGAAGGTCGCTTGTGCTTTGACTCAGTGCACGATTACGGCTGGCTATAAGTTATTTTGTTATAGTTTAATTAATACCGACGCCGCCGTTCTGGAGCCATTCGCATTTTGATAAAAGCGCGCGTGCGGGCGTAAGGCGCGAACTGCTCTGATTGGCGGACTCACGGACTGGCCGTTGCGGGCGGTACGCGCGCGCGCTCTGCGCATTTTGGCGGGAGATCTACTTTCAGCCAACCAAGGCTGGTAATGAGATGTAAACTTTACCTTTCTATTGCCTTGAACTTTATTTCTCACTTAGAAACAAGTACCTACGTTATGTATAAAGATAGCTTCGCTTATGACACAAAGATAGCCTATCTAATCATATAGGTACCTACTTAGCTATCTATAATAAAGACGTATTGTTTTAAGATAAGGGGTATGTAACTAGGTAAGAGGTAGGTAGGTGCCTGCTTCATATTTTATAAACAAATTAGAAGATTTGTGCCCGCTTGACGGCAATAGGCTCGCTGTCGAAATGTGGGTGTAGGTACTAATGCCTTCACCTCTGCCTAACCCCGCAGGAATTACAGGCGTGATGTTATGTTATGTTATGTTAATGTAGGAAAGTATTGTTTTTTTGTTGTTGTTTTTATTGCTGTTTGAATGCGTATTGTATTGTTTCAGCATTCATGTCGCGTAATAATACGCCATGATGCGGCAGTGCACTTCATAGAAATATTAATAAACAAAAGTTTCTATTACCGTTATAAATTAATGGAGGCGGTGAAATTAAGAAAGTGTATGTACAGTCACCAGCACTAATATATAACTCAACAAAAAATACAGAAGCAATTTGCTCTTGGTTGGTGATTGCAACTGTGAGCTAAGACCTATATTATAAAAGTATGGCGTTCAAAATACAATGCTCGTAGCAACGTAAAATTGCAATCAATACAATTGAAAGAAGCACTTTATTATAAGTAGACTAACTAGAATTAGTAAAAAAAAAAGTAGAAGTTCTGTGTTCTAGTAGTAGTTCTGTGTTAAAAATGATATGGTAAAAAAGGAAGTGTCACATGAGATGACGAGAAACAGAGAAGTATGGAAGAGAAAGACATGCTGCGCCGACCCCAAATGAATTGGGATAAGGACAAGAGAATGATGATGATGAGACTAACTAGAATTAGTTGGTACCGACTAGGTAATATTTATAAGTATAGTAAGCATTGACTTATATATTACTGCGTAATAGTAAGTGTAGTCTAGCCTACTTAGTTGGTGCATACTTTTTCATTAGCTATTCATAAATAGTTCAAAGAAACATCCGTCAATTCAAGTGGCAATGATCTTCTCTCTGTTCACGCTACATAAATCGCAACAAACGTGACAAATATAATATGAGCTAATAAACGCAAGACAGAGCCATTAAAATAATTGATCTCGAAGCAATTAGACGTGTCGGTCTTACGTGGAAATCGTTGAGATAAACTGTTTACGTGAATAGGCCGATACCGAGCCCGCTTTGAAGTGCTTAACTTTACGAGCTTGTAACTAGAAACTGGATCAAACAGGTGTAGGTACCAAAGAGATCGATTTTATTAATAGATTATACGAATACGCGAATAGCCCTTCTTCCCGTGACGTCAATGTCGATGAGCGCAGCCAAACCTGCTCCTATACATTACACAAATGGGCCACCGCTCTGTCACCCACTCCACCAAAACGGTGTCATAATAGTTTAAAAATATTGTTGTATTTTTAAATTAAATTCTCCTATTGTTGAACTAGTTTTGAAGAAAAAGTTTTTGTTTTCTCTCTTGTTCTAAATAAATCATGAAAATGTGGAATGATCATCTATTTTGTTTAAAACTGTTGGTATTTTGTGATTTATTGTGTAAAATGTGTAATAGTTTATGTTATGACGGTAAGGAATCAGGCGTATAAAGCCAATTCTTACACACATTGTTTGAAAATAAAAAAAAATAATGAGCCTGAAACAAAAAAAGTACACTACTACAGGTCACGGCCATTTTTTTTGGGTTTCATACCTCGATAAGAAAAAACGGAACTCTTAGGTATAGGATCACTTAGTTGTCCGTCCATCCGACCGTCTGTCTGTATGTCAAGACCCTTTTTCTCAGGAACGCGTGGCGGTATAAAGCTGAAATTTATATTAAATACTCAGGTCTACTGTCCCTCAAAGCTGTGAAAATCTAACTACTAAGCCAACGCAATCAAAAGATACACGTTTAGGTTTATCATTCATTGGAATCAAACCCGTTTTTTTTTTTTGGGGATGGAAAATTATCATATGCATAACCCCTCCCGCTCTGGCCAGAGCGGAAGGGAGTGTCAGACTTCTACTGACTAAAAACTACCCATGTTCTTTCTTAGCCCTTGTGCCGAGGCCGCGGTATCTCTTTCGAACAACCCGCAGCCCCGACGGGGGGGAATCAAACTCTACAGGGTAGGTACGTCCCGTGAACTCAGAATCTTGAAATTTGGTACGAAGCAACGCAACGTCTTATAGCAAGTAATGTCGACAGTAGTTTTGAAAATTGACATTAGTATTGTTTAGTGACATTCGTTTTGTAAATGATTTCAGTATTTCCCTTGACATGTGCTGTTTTGAGATGACCACATGACTATTATAACTTAATTTTACTCTTCTCTTTTTATGGACTTTGATTTATATTGCTATTATTATTAATTAATTTGTATTACGTCATTCTATAATAATTGTTTTTCTAGTGTTCAGGATTATTTAATTTAATTATTGTGAGTTTTCGGGCTTGATTTATTTTATAAATACCTAAAAACATTTGCACGCTCTCTGGCATAACATAGCGCACTCATTATTGCCTACATATTACCACCATTATTGTACCTACCTCCTACCTATAATATGTTAAACGGATGAATAAATGACTTATGACTTACAGCACAGATAAAGGAAAAAATGCGAAAACCGTAAATATTTAGTAACTAGTAAATATTATTATAATAATTTAATTTTAAACTTTCTTTTTGTTTGTACGGAACCCTCGGTGCGAGAGTCCGATTCGCACTTGGCCGGTTTTTTTTACAGAAAATGTTTCCTTTCCTATATAGGGTGTAAAAGCACCCTTAACGCAAACGAAGGGCACTAGTTTTCCCTACCACTGCAATCATTTTTTTTGTTTTAGACCAAAAAAATTAAGCTATAGAATAGCTTTTCTGATGCCAAATGTTAATATTTTAGAGTTTACTGTTTGAATGCATGTTACAAATTTAGATGCTAAAAAATAACCATCATGCTGAGTTATTTTTATAAAATAGAAGATAACTGGGGGCTAAGATATTTAGACGCTCGTTAATTGTGGCTGACTTAGTAATTTAGAAGGCAATGTAGATTTTTAGAGGCGAATAATGCTATTAAAAAGAAGCTGGTTTGGTTCGTATTAGCGGGTGCTAATACGAACCAAACCAGCGGCGAGTGCGGGTGCAAATTATGATTTGTTTAGGTTAGGTAAATTTTAATGGGTATTAAAATTTACCTAACCTAAACAAATCATAATTTGCAGTAAACTTGCGAAAAAATCTCGCACCGCTGAAAATAGAAAAATTATAAAACCATGTGTTCTTTCTTTCTTCTTTTATTATAAAAAAGTACTCACCTTACCATCTATCTATATCCTGTAAATACGAAAATCTGAAAAACACACGACGCGCGCATTGACAAACATAGCGACCGCATGTAATGTAACCCTCCCATGAAACTATGTTCATACGGGCTACGTAATGTCCATAAAATTATTCAATAATTTTCCAGATGCAATAAAAATGAAACAAACGATACGTTTTACGAATAAACTCGTACATTTTTAATTAAAAAAAAACATACTACACAATAAACGAATATACGTCATGCATGACAAACAATAGTAAATTTTTTTTTTATGTTGGTTGGAAAATCATCAAATAACCCCTCCCGCTCTTGGGCAGAGCGAAAGGGAGTGTTAGACTTCTACTGACTAAAAACCACCCATGTTCGTTCTTAGCCCTTCATGTCGAGGCCGCGGTATCTCTTGCGAACAACCCGCAGTCCCGTAGGGGAACAATAGTACATTGCTCGTGGTTTAATAATAACTACGCCTGCCCCCTCGGGTTGATCTTTAGGTTAAGCCGCGCTTGCCTAGGTTGGTCAGTGGATGGGTGGATCTTTGGCAGTCGTTACAGGTAGTCAGTGACCTGAAAGTCTGACAACCAGTCTTACGTATTACCCAGTATTAACTGGGTTATGGAGGTCAGATAGGCAGTCGCTCCATGTAAAATACAGCAACTAAGCTCCATCCAGTTAGACTGGAAGCCGACCCCAACATAGTTGGGAAAAGGCTAGGCAGAAACAATAGTACATTTTGATGTAAATGGGCAACTTTATTTTGCCTTCGAGGTGGAATTCACACCCGAACCGCAGGCAAGGTTGTTATGGAGTTAGTCGGGGCTGCGGGTTGTTCGAAAGAGATACCGCGGCCTCTACACAAAAGGCTTAGAAGACACATGGGTGGTTTTTAGTCAGTAGAAGTCTGACATAGTCATTTGATGATTTCACACCCTCCAAAAGGTTGTTGCCGAGAACTTCAGTGACAAATACCCACGTACAAGTAACAAGTACTTAATAAGTCAAATAAGATAATAAAACGAATAGGTAGTACGAGTATTTTTGCTGTGAATCTTTGCGTTCTTATGTTTTCTTCAAGTTAAAAGAGAAGCAAAGGTATGAAGCCGCTCAACAGCCTTATATGAAAAAATGAATATACAATTTTTCTTTAATCGACATCACAAAAAATGTTGATTTGATGATAAAAAAAAAGTTTTTTTTTGAATAATAACGTTTAACAACAAAAGTGTTCTTAATAAACAGAAATTAAGAACACTTTCGCACAATACCACTATAGAATTGACAGTGCATACCTATTATTATCTGTATTCCTAATTTTCTTCCTACATATTATAATAATTTACGAGTGAAACCAAATAAAATAAAGACACCTTTGTTGGGATTTAAGCCCCATGTCCCGTTGAAGTTCGTCGTGTTGATCTGGCCCCATTATCCGGTAGAAAGCATTTTAAAAAACAACTAGTATACTTATGTAGAGCTTAAGGTCCGTATAAACTCTTATAAAAGTTTACCGAACATCTTAAGGCTTTATAGGTGCATTTGAAAACCATTGTCATGCTTTACACTGTATAGCGGTTGGACTGTGGCATGTCAAAATGCTTTTGTAAAGCCTTTAGTTTAACTGCAGCAAACCACAATGCAGCTGTACAGCTTTTAGCTGTTTTCAGTGCATTTGGATCAACAATAGCATTTTAAGTAGTAAAATAAATGCTTAATGCTGTTTAATGGCATAAACGTGAACCGTTAAAATGCCAAGTTAATCCAGTACACAGCTTTCAGCTGTTTTTAGTGCCTTAGGGTTTATAATAGCATTTTGGGCCGTAAGATAATGCCTAATGCTGTTTAATAGCTTAAACTTGTACCATTATAATGCACCGTAAATCTATCAAACAGCTTTGAGCTATTTTGAATGCTCTTTGTTGTGTTGTAGGACTTACAAGTGCTAAGTAAAAGCCTAATACTGGTGAATAGCATAAACGTGAATCAATATAATGCTTGCATTTTTAAAGTTCACCTGAGTGCTGTTGTCCGGTTAACAGCTCTTTAACCAAATACACGTGAGCTATTGTGATGCGTAAAGCCATATATACATTCACTTTACTGTACTCGTAAAGCCATTTGTCGGTCATATTGGGGAGAAACACATTTTATTAAAATCAACAAAACAAGATGTACATTAGTATGTTTGCATCATCATGAATACTAATTATATTTCATACTACTATTACATACGTACCAATAAAAAATGTTATGTGAAGTACTTACTGAAGTTTTCTATTTACATACATAGATTTAAAGGGTAATCAACAATTTCTTTGGCAGGTTTTAAATTTAATAACCTGCCAAAGAAATTGTTGATTACCCTTTAAATAAATCTAAATTAAAAAATAAATTGATTTTGACAATTATCGTTATGTACCGCTATTTAACTTTTATGGGTTTTATTGTTTTGCTCAAGGATTCCCAAAATTACGTTCAAGTAATGGCACTATTTCAGTCTACATCAAGCCTATTGGCATGCCGGTGAACCCATATAAAACTACTTTATAGATAATGGCACTACGATGGTTCACCAAAAGTCTTCTCTCTGGCCTCTAGCTTAATAATTGTTTACATGTGAGTATTTCTAATGCTGGCGGCATTAATTAGCCTTTCTAAAGGTTCACCGGGCTACTGTAGACCGATACCATTTTGTAAATATTTTTTAACCAAAAAATATAATCTAATGGACCTATTTATAATAGCAATAGACCTTTATCATAAATTAAAAAATAAATTGGTTTTGACAATTATCGTCATGTACCGCTACTTAGTTTTTATGGGTTCTATTGTTTTGCTCTAAGAATTTCCAAAATTACGTTCAAGTAATGGCACTATTTCAGTCTACGTCAATCCTATTGGCATGCCGGTGAACCCATATAAAACTACTTTATAGACAATGGCACTACGATGGTTCACCAAAAGTCTTCTCTCTGGCCTCTAGCCTAATAATTGTTCATATGTGACTATTTGTAATGCTGGTGGCATTAATTAGCCTTTCTAAAGGTTCAACGGGCTACTGTGGACCGACACCATTTTGTAAATATTTTATAACCAAAAAATATAATCTAATGGACCTATTTATAATAGCAATAGACCTTTATTATAATGATATAACTTAATTAAATACTGCCCAGTCAATACTATTATGTTAATTGTGCAAAATTCGTTCTAAACTAGAAATATACAATTGTTTTGTTTATTTCGTACATTTCTATATATCAAACTTTATATCAAAAACACAAAATATCGAAGGCGCGTGAAAATTTTCAATTAAACTCATATAGACATTTACAGTAAACTACATTGCGTTTAATATTTGATGGCATGAAATAACAAAACAGTCATAAAGTCATCCAGTATTATACATTGTTTAGTGATGCAAAAAAATGATGTTGTCTTTCATTAAGTTTTGACGGTCTCCGTCCATACTATATTGCTGGACATAGTACTTATACTACAACGTTAATAAATAACATTTGTGCCATGGTATTAGAGATGTTTTTGCAATGGTGTAGGGTTTATTTAAGTTCTACATGTGAACACTTTAAAAGCCACAATCATTCTTTTAGCACAATCTAATGCTAGTCCAATGCTTTTGTAATGCGATTGGCAACTTCATTGACCGTAATTATGCTTTTTTAATGCGATTGGCAACTTCATTGACCGTAATTATGCTTTTTTAATGCGATTGGCATCTTAATTGGTCACAAAAATGCTAACATAATGCGCCTGTAATGCTAAAAAATTACTACTTGTGAACCTATTTATGGCCTAAAGCCGCATAATTTGTGCCCAAATAAGCATTACAGTAGCCGTATGGACGTTTGTAATGCTAAAATATAACCAACTCAAAATGCTAAAACGATACCGAAATGCCGTAAGCCGGCCGTTATTGTGCTTTGATGTGTTACTTGGGCGTTAGCCCGAGCTGCGATGGTATGGTGCGAAACACCATTGTTGTGACACTACACTCGCAATACATACAAAACCCATGATTTTATCTCGACGAGTGTGCAGTTAGGGATACAAATAACATTGAGCTACAGAGTAACAATAATGTGACACAATGTGTTGAGGATTGTTATAATTAAACGACTCAACCTTGTTATATACACGAATACGGTATATTCAATATAAAATATAGTCGGACGGCACTTTACATAGTTATAGTGGACGCGACATAATAATTGCCTTAATTGGCCGGTGTTCTCTCGCCGAATGCGCCGAATGAATTGGTTGTGGCGCGCGCGCTGCCGGCGCCCGTTTCCGGCCCCCCGCGCGCGCGTCCCGCCGCTTCGTTCGGAAGCGCTTATGGGCGCGTTCATACTCCGCGCCGTTGAAATGTTTTCAACAACTATTCTTGATCAGTCACAGGTAGGGGGCATATTTTATTGATTGCCCGTTTGATGGTGCCGGTAGTAGTATGGATGTCCGCTACTCTGCAGATCCCGTCGGCTCCTGGATATAATTTGGTGACGCGACCCATACGCCAATGGAGCGGCATCAAGTTGTCCTCTCTGAGTATAATAAGATCTCCGACATTGATAGGTTTGCATTCCTTTTTCCATTTCGCTCGACCTTGCAGTTCCGCCATGAACTCCCGTCGCCATCTCTCCCAGAACCGCTGCCGTATTTCTTCGATGAGTTGGTATCTGTTGGGTCTAGACGTTTTCACAGGTAGTGAAGGTACTGACATCAGCGGACGTCCGATTAGGAAGTGCCCAGGGGTTAAAGGATTGGTATCAGTGGGGTCTGACGACAGGGGGGAAAGAGGTCGGGAATTGAGGATTGCTTCTATTTGAGTGAAGAGCGTCCCTAACTCTTCAAACGTGAGGGAAGCATTGCCAGCTACGCGTTTTAAATGGAATTTCGCGGATTTAACGCCGGCTTCCCATATTCCACCAAAATGTGGCGAGTATGCCGGAATAAACTTGAATTTAATGGCCTCGTTAGCTTCATAATCTGAGACCGCTTGAACACTGGACTGTATCACCCTACCCAACTCATTGTTAGCGCCAACAAAGTTCCTTCCGTTGTCGCAGTAGATGGTATATGGCTTGCCACGACGCGACACAAACCTGCGCAGACATGATATGAAGGCTTCGGTGGTAAGATCACTTACTACCTCCAAATGTAGGGCCTTAGTAACTAAACATACAAATACACACAAGTATGCCTTGGTGATACGATTACCTCGTCCTTTTTTGGAAGAAATCATAAAGGGCCCAGCAAAGTCAATCCCACAAGAATTAAAGGGAAAGTCTGGGTTGACTCTAACACTCGGCAAGTCACCCATTAAAGGTTGTGCAGTCTGACCTTTCATTCGAGTACAGACAACACACTGTCTAACTATAGTGCGAGCTAAGATCCTGCCTCCAAGTGGCCAAAATCTCTCGCGAACAGCTGACAAAAGCAATTGTGGACCTGCGTGCAATAAATGTAAATGTTCATATTTCATTATAAGTTTAGTAAAATGATGTTTAGCATCCAGTAAAATTGGGTGCTTTTTGTCGTACTGACAATCAGACTGACTTAACCTGCCACCCACTCTTATTAAACCATTGTTATCCAACCTTGGATTTAAAGATAGCAATTTACTCTTGTGATGCAGTTCTAATCCACATTGAAGGTTTTTTATATCCTTTGCAAATGACTCAGATTGACTAACTTTAAGCAATTGTAATAAAGAGTTCTCAAGTTCGTTAGCTTGCAAAGGTCCTTTTAATTTTAACTGTGTGCTTTTACAATTATTAATAAAACGTAAAACATATGCATAAACTCGTTTAAGTCTGATATAACTAGAATATTTTTCAAATGCTACTGATGGACAACTATTTTTGGATGTGTCATCAACAGTAACTAATATTTTGACTTCAGGCAATTTTTTAAGTGTGTGAGGTTGAGTAGGCCACTGGTTCTGTTTTAGGAACGAAGGACCTTCCCACCATAAAGATGATGACTGCAGCTGCTGTGGGTCAACGCCCCTAGAAGCTAAGTCAGCCGGGTTTAGGTCTGTTGGAACATGTTTCCATTCAAACTCTTTTGTGATTTCATTAATTTTGTTGACTCGGTTACGTACAAACGTCGGTAAGGCTTTGCTCTGAGTTTTCAGCCATCCGAGTACAACTGTGGAATCTGTCCACACATATTTTTTGGTAATATTGCATGGTACAGACTGTAATACCTTTTCACTAATTTGAGCCCCTAACAGAGCAGCACACAACTCCAAACGTGGGATGGTGAGCTCTTTAATCGGAGAAACTCTTGTTTTTGCACATAACAACCTTACTGTAACATTCTGTTTACTATCTTGAGAACGCATATAAACACACGCTCCATATGCCTGTTGACTTGCATCTACGAAGCAATGTAGCTCCACTGACTGAGATTCTAAATTATCATTTAATACATAACGATGTACTACAATATCAGATATATGATGCAAATTTTGAATGAAATTAAACCATCTTTTTGCATAAGGCTCAGGTACGGGATCATCCCAGTTTAATTTTGCAATCCACAATTGTTGTAATAAAATTTTTGCCTTTATAATACAACAACTAACTAACCCTAGCGGGTCAAATACTTTACATGTTGTTGAAATAATAGTACGTTTAGTAACCTTTGTACTAAAGTCAATTCCACTTGGAAAACGCAACTCATCAGCCTTTGGTGACCATTTCAGACCTAAGACATTAGCTTCGTCATGAAAATTAAGACAATTAGATGATTCTGACATGTCACCAAGGATAAGAGAGTTTGTACGAAATTTGCGTAGTGGGAAACAAGCTGAATTTAAAGTTTTAGTAACATTTAAATAAATATGGTTTAATTCCTCTTCATTTGAGGCACCTGTGTTAAGGTCGTCAATATAGAAATCATTCTTTATAATATTGGAAACAACCTCATCCTGACATTTATCAGAGTGTGCTACAATGAGTTTTACCGTAAAACGTGACTTTTTTACCCTAAAAAAAAAAAGTTGTTTCCCAGCAATAGTTTTTGCGTAGGGTTACTTAGTTTGATGTAGATACATAATGCTTGAAAATCAAAATCAAAAGTCATTTATTCAAACTAGGCTGATAATCAGCACTTTTCGAACGTCAAAATTTACTTTACTTATTTACAATTACAAGTGACAGTCCCCCAAAACGGCACCCTTCGACACTTCCTAGAGTTTTTGCTGAAAAGAAGAAGTGGCGGAACAAACTCCCCAGCAACACATCTGTCTGTTTGGTTAGAAGAACCAGACTCGATACAATAGAAAGGTGTAAGTTAATATTACGATTGACTACAGACACAAATCAATAATAAAAATGTATATAATAATAATAACATGAAAAAGACATGTCAGTAAACTAATTTTGGAGAAAGAACATAAATAACAAACATTGTCTTGTGTTCAACACAGCGATCAACTATTCTTATCATTTAAGTATCTTGGTTGAGGGTAAAGAAAGAAAGAAAAATATTAATTTGTCGCAGAAACATGACGAGCATACAATAAGACAATAAAAAGCAATATAAAACACATACTCGTACAAACAAATATAAAAAAATACAAGCAAGGAAAATAAAACGAAAGTTGCACGTCGTGACTGCGACAAGCAGGTTAACACTAAGCATGGTGCTGTGCTATACTCGTTTGGGTACGTTTACACCCTGAACAAGAATCGTAGCAGGAGAGACGTTTTGTATTTTGTGCTTAGACCCCCATGGCAAAATGCGTCAGTTTGTGTATGTATGAAAAACCTTCCCCGTCCCGAGCCACCTTTCAGGTACATTTCATCGCGATCGGTACAGTGGTTTAGGCAAGGAAAGGTAACAGACGGGTAGAGTTTATATCGCTTGTTTTTACAAGATACCAAAATTATGTATTTACCAAGCATCTCATAAAAGTTCTTAGAACTCTGACCTTTAAGCTGACTATAGCTGATGTATCATATTGTATGCATATTAATGCTTATCCTCAAAAAACTGGTTTTGAGTGCAAAACGAGTTCTCTGTCGACGCCGTCTTGGCTATATGTAACGGTTTGCGAGTCGCCATTTTGGGGGGATCAGATTAATATGACGTTTAGGTAATAAGTAAAATTATAATAAAACATGTACATAAAGGAAAGAATTACAGGGAGTCAATAATGGTTTTTAGTCAGTAGAAGTCTGACACTCCCTTTCGCTCTGCCCAAGAGCGAGAGGGGTTATTCATGGGATGGGGAGGGATGATTATCCACCCGCCAAAAAAACAAAAAAAAGGCTGGCAGCATAGCCACGTTTCATAGTAATGCAATCAGCATTGCTATCTTTGGCCCAAAAATAGGCAAGCCCTCTGGTCACGTATAGAGTCAACCAAGCGTTTGGCGATATAGTCTTTAATTGACGACACGGTTCGTGCAGTGACTGAGCGATTCGCTGCTGTGGTGTGTCAGCTGTGTGTCGCTTTTTCGATTCCCGCACGTAACAAACATTTGTACAAGTAGAGCCTGTTCCAGGTCTGGCTGTTTGTGTATGTGAGTTAAAATATTTGTGGACGTACCCACGATATAAATTCCATGTGCTTTCGCAGGAGTTTAAACTGGACACAAAAACTAGCGTGGATTGGATGTCTAGGTTAAAAGAACCTTATCTTTCTTCTTTCTCACATCCTTATAATCGTATCCTTGTGAGCTTCGCAGAACTGCGTACATGGACCCTGCGTTCATCTTCTTACTGACCCTCACATTGTAGGCACAGTCACGAGTCCTAATATGTTTACAATTAGTAACATTCAAAAGTGATTTTCTCGTGAAACAACAACAAACTACTTTAAGATAAGACCTATTTCGTAATGGTAGCTAAGGTTTTCAAAATACCATGTTCGTGATAACGTAAATCGTTAATCAATAATTCAATAATATACTATATAACACTTTTTAAAATTGCTTCGTTATACACTCGTGTACTCACTAAATAATGCTCAATCGTCAAACTATGCAGCCGCGGCATAATCTCAATTGGTTTGAACTTAGCCAACATTTGCTTTATACGAACGTCCGAGCGTTAACCTCTATGTGCAAATGGGCGTTTTCCAAAAAAGTTGTACCTTGAAAAAAGTCAGTGTCCGACCACTTTCAGAATAAATTATCGAATTTTATAAAAGTTTTTATTACATATCATTTATTTTAACAATAAAGTAACATACAGTCTCATAAATCAAATAAAAATAAGGTCTGAATCTGTTATAAATCAAATATAAAATCAAAATAAGTAAAATGAGGTCGATGTTTTTGGTATGTCCCACACCTACTGAGTCAAGTTCAGAGTCACATAATATGGTCGTGTTATATTATTATTCAAATGTTTTGCATTTAACTGGTCATTTATGACCGTAACTTCAATTTTAAACCGTAAAATGTACATGTTACGGTTGAAAATTATTGTAAAGTACCAGATTTTGGGTTGTCCTGCAAAATGGCGTATGATGGAATTTCCGCGTACGTGACCGCATTTTCAACGACTTCCAACAAAAAATACCACCAATTCAATACATTTTCCCAAATATAGCAACATTATTAGTCTATGGTGGCTGCCATATTTATTGTTTGACAGCCAGTTCGCCAACAAAACGTACTCGAAGTGGTCGTCTCGACTCATGTGAAAAAAATATTTCCACAAACGATACTGCTTTTCTCCAGGTAAAGTATTCATGTGTATTTCATTCTATTGTCTATTATACATGTTAATTTATTGTTATTTGAAATGTTAAGTTATATTGAACAAAAGTTTGATAAATAAGTAGTAAATTCATTTGAAAATTTTATTGGCATGGTTACGTTACCTCCATTAACGCTACTATCGCATGAATGGAACTCAAAAGTGACGTAATGGAATCCTAAAGGTCGGTTCATAAAGCCATCGTTTTAATTAGTGTTCTAAAGTCTAAATAAATAAGTATGAATAAAATAATTATGAAATGCCTCGAATTTTTTAAATGAATTGCTGCTTATTACTTAATTTCGTGTGTAAATCAAACAAGCTTTTTCGAGTAGGTATTCCGGCTTAAAACACTCCATTCAGGATAACATTAGAAAAATAACAGTGAAATAACGATTTTGATTACATTTGTTCGATTTGTCTTGGGACTGATGAATAGTGTTGATTGATCTCAAATGTGATTTTTCGTATTGTTTTTTTTAAGTGTTGTTTAAGTTACGTACTTTTTTACTTTTTTTTACTCTTTTTTGTTACATTTTAAGACCGTTTACAACGTACGGCATTTCATACAAACTATCAAGTCTTTATTTTTCGAAATAAATTTCATGCATTTCGAAAACAAGAACTTGAAAGTTTGTATGGAATGCCGTACGTTGTAAACGCTCTTAAATGACATACTAGTAATATTATGTTTAATACGGTACAAGTTACCATGATTGTTGTCATAATTCAGAGTCATATAAACGTTGCCTTATAGTTCCTAAACGTCATTTTCGAATTCCATTAACGTCACTGTCCTATTATTACTGTGATTTATTCTCTAAGACTAATTAATAGATCTCAAAGAAATTTTACTGTTTTTGTTCAATATAGTTTATTATTAATTTTTAATTTGTTATAATTAAACTTTGGAAAGAATATTTCTCATATTTGACGTTCTAGGATGAAAAACATATAGTACAAAGTACCCAAAAGTAGCGTAAGGAATATCTTTGTTAAAACATTTTTTGATTAGATCTAATAAGCTGAATTATCAATATTTTTTAGAAGACTGATTGTGTTTATTTTTCATAAATAAAGTTAAAAATACTGAACTTCTTTTAGTTTTCATGAAAACTATTTTAAAATTAGTAACGTAATGGAATTTCTTGAGAACATAATTTAATTAAAATTGTAATTATTTTCAAAATTCATTATTATTTTCTTAAAAAAATACTATTTTCATACTGCTCATACTATATTTTATCAATTTGATTACATTTTGAAGCTAAATGTTAAAATTCACATAAGTGGAATTCTAATTACGTCACCGACAATTTTTTTGAAAAACGCCCAAATACATGAGGGTACCGTGCTACGCATCTCTTGATCGAGTTTGCCTGCTTCGGTAGTATTGGTTGAAAAACAAAGCCGTCGTTAAAAGTGTCATTAGTAGAGTCAAAAAGAAAGAGAATAATGGAAGGAGCAAAGGGGTCTGTCATCCCTCCCTTCATTTTTCCGTACAGTGGGACACAATAAACCAATACAAATGACCAAAATCTTTCAATCAAATGTTTAATAAATAATTTCACGTCCTGCGTCTTACTACAAATACAATCTGATGGGAACAGTTCTAGAAAATGCAACACTTTACTTACTGTTAACCAGCACGGGTGCCATAACCGTTTTTTTTTTAATACATAACCACTGAAAATGCTGGATGTGGTCCTCCGCTAGCAATTTAATTCTACAGACAGCTGCTATCCCGATATCTACAATTGTAGAACGGAACGAAAATTCTTGCTTATTGACAACGATACACAAACATCTTTCAGCCAGAATTATATCTGTTCCATCACGCCATATTAATTTTGTCCTAGCCTGCACTGTCCCACTCCTGCTCCATTCTCTCCTTCCATTTGTCCCGCACCTACGCGTCCTCCATCCAGTTCTGGCGAAATCTGTCTATTTCGTCCCATCGTCTCCTTTGTGGCCTACCGCAACCCCACTTAGCTGTGTGTGGCCACCAATTGTCTGCTATTTGGACAGTTTGCCGGGCATACGCCAGAATATGTCCTGCCATTTGAGTTGGACAGCCTTTTGGAGCCACGTCAGTCATATTTGTTTTGGGGCGCAGTATCGTATTTTGAACACAATCCGATAGTTGAACACCTAGTATAAGCGCTCCAAGTCTCGAAGACCAAGTCTGCGCACCAAAGGTAGGCCTTATGATGCAAGGATTTCAGATCACTAAATTATCAGGTGTCACGTTATGTTTTAGTCTACCTAATCATCGTCATCCACAGCCCGACTTCATCCACTCCTGGGTATAGGCCTCTCTGCTCTCTTTGCTTGTGCCAAGTTGCAAGTTCTACTGCCAGCCTCATCCAAGATATTCCCGCAATGGCAACAATATCGTCTACCCTTCTCGCATATATAATTATGTAATATCTACTGTTGGTAAAACAGTAACTGTACGAATGCTCAAATATTTTGAATAGATAGCTTTATATTTGTAAACATAATTTTTGCAATCGGATCAGTATTTACAGATATTAACTTTCACAAACATACTAAGTACTTATTTAGTAACATATAAACATTTTAAACACATTATAAACGTACTAAATACTGAGTTCTTGGTCACTGGTGAATACTGATAACATCCTGAACACCTGAGTTAGCCAGACTGCATAGAATCCAAGACTGTAATTCTAAATACCTGTACCAACCTACTTGCAACTATTTACAGTAGAAAAGTGTGTCAGTGACTTTAAATGCATTACTAAACTCCTGATTGCGGACAGCAGTTAATGTACAACAAAGGAGTTTCCATTCAAACATTGAGGCAAACATGGAACCCGGTTGCAGATTGTGCGCATACGCTAGGTACTGGTGCTCGTTAGTGTTGCCATGTTATTATAATGTCGTTGAATCTGGCGCATGCGTGGTTGTTAACTCATTTAATGCATCTAGGGCAGAACGTGTGCGATGGCGATAAGAGTAATGCAACTGCGTGTTATGCATACAATTTAGAATGTTAAACTGGTAGGAATAAGCAACCTAGTTTTAGGCACTAGTGTGTCAGTCTGATCCTAACACTTCTATCCTATATATTCTATCCTATATATTATATCTATGATCCTAACGTCTTTGTGTATAGGTACTGATCATTCATAAAACTATTTCTATACAGGGTGTAAACGAACCCTTCACGCATCCGACAACCAAGCATTCTGTACATCAAACCAAGTAGGTACCCCTACGCAAAAATTTTTGCTGGGAAATGACTTTTTTTTTTGGGGTCAAAAATCACATTTTACGGTAAAACTCAAAGTAGCTCTCTTAAAACATTGTGCTAATGGATGCTTTGAATAGTAAACGGGTCATGGAAGTAATTTAAGGTGAATGCTCCAACTAGCCCGCGAAATTCAAATTTTCTTACGTTTTTTGCAATTTGCAGGCCAGTGCTAGTTTGTTTTTCAAGTTCCTGCACCTTTATGAACTTGGAGGCTTGTACTGATGATTTTGATGATTATATTTCTATAACTACATACGTCTTACAGCCGCAATTTATATTTTAATCAACATACAAACTAGCACTGGACTGCAAATTGCAAAAAACGTAAGAATATTTGAATTTCGCGGGGTGGTTGGAGCATTCACCTTAAGTAAAGTTAAAACCTGAAATACTAGTATTTACAAAAAACAGCTGTGAAAAATTTGGAACTTTGACCCCCAATATCTCCGCAACTAGGAGGTTCCCAGGTATGGTCTAGAACAAAAAAATGATCGCAGTGGTCCCCACCACTGCGATCATTTTTTTGTTCTTCAGAACAAATGCCCTTCGTTTGCGTTAAGGGTACTTTTACACCCTTTATATGATTGAATTCAAATGACGAAATAATGAGGTCTATCTATCTTCTATCTTCTATATATATCTTCTATATATATAAAAATGAAACCCGTTTTCCGTTGTCACGACTTGGCATGAAAACGGCTTGACCGATTTGGCTGATTTTTTTTTTTAAATGTTCGTTGAAGTTCAAGGATGGTTCTTACGGCGAGAAAAATTCGAATAATGGCCGGAAAAGCCCTAAAAACAGCCCTTTTCTTTTTCCCATACAAACGTTTTCTAACTAAAACGTAAAATCAATTTGAGCTTTAATACCGTACCCATAAAGTTCAAGTGTTAGTGGAGAGGTTCCGGGAAGGCAAAACAATTGAGTGACGCGATGACGTTCAGTTGTTCCACAGAACAGATAAAAGAGGTTAGAAGGGCCTTGTGGGCGGGGCAGGCGCGCCGCTCATATGTCGCAAACGCTCAAATGTCGACAAAATTTGATTTACCGGCCAACAATCGCGCTCACACTGACAGCGTACGAAGCTCCGCGAAAAAAAAGAATTATGCCATCTTGCGCTATTATAATGTGTCGGAAAAGAAGCCAGGGTGTGTAGTGTGCCTCGAGAAGGGATTTCTTATCACCGGTAAGTCCAAATACCTTAAAATACAAGTAATATTTGTAATTATTACAATAGTATTATGTAGTTGGTAGAAAAAATGATACTGTCGCAAGCAGTTAAAAAATTACGTACATTGCTTGCAATACGTGGGTACCATCTTGTCCTGCGTGGGCGATTGCGCGATGTATTTCGTTCACTGCGAACGTCGCGTACGACGAGCCAAAGCTTGAGTTCTGCAAAATCTATGCGTTTCGATTGTGTTGTAGGTACCAAGTTGTAAACAATGTCGATATTTAGTATGTGTGAATGTATTCAAATGATATTATTATGAATATGATTAAATAACTTCGTTTATTACTGTCAATTATTGTTTATTGTGGGTTATTAATTTTGGTTTCCGTCTAAAATTTGTTTTGAGGTTAGTCATTTATAATGGAAACATAACACAACAAAGTTTTATTTTTAGGTTTCCAACAGATCCAGATACAAGAACACTATGGCTAGAGGCAACCGGTAGAATTGAATAGATACCTACTAACTAAATGTAGTAATTAATTGAATGTATGTCTTATTTTTAAGTGTTTCTCGTATGTTTACTTTTGATTTTACTTTTTTAATCTTTAACCTACCTTTTCATTATTTCTATCCCGTTCCGAAATTAAAGCAAAATATTGCAAAACTTAAAGTTACAAAAGTAAAGTAATTTTATCGACATAAATTATCGACCTTTTGGTCGCCGTAACATGTATGAGAAATTAAAGCGTGTGTGAGTGTACGTCATACGCAGTGTTTGCGCTAGTGTGACAACCAGTAGCAAGCTCGCGATCTAAGTGAGTGCGGTTTATTTGTGTGCGTTATGCGCGTACGTATTAGCCTCTTGCTTGTAGTGGATATAGAGAGTGGGAGACAAGCGGCGACAGGCGTTCTAATACAAATCAGGAACTATTTCCTTTCTAATCTCTTTTATCTGTTCTGTGAGTTGTTCAGTCAACGAATGACAACTTCAAACAGACCATACGACATTATCACAATAATCACAAATAATTACTGTTTCTTTCCCAATAGAAAAACGATTTTTCAAATGGTGTTTGCGTATAATATAAAAATTAATTGCTGTTCGTTAGTCTCACTAAAACTCGAGAACGGCGGGACCGATTTGGCTAATTATAGTGTTGAATTATTCGTGGAAGTCCAGGGAAGGTTTTAAAGGTGAGAAAGTGGTAGGTAGGTAGGCAGGGTAGTAGGTAGAGTAGTAGGTAGGGTAGTAAATAGGATAGTAGAGTAGGTAGGGTAGTCGGTAGAGTAGTAGGTAGGGTAGTAAGTAGGTAGGGTAGTAGGTAGGTCGGGTAGTAGGTAGGTAGGTAGGTAGGGTAGTAGGTAGGTAGGTAGGGTAGTAGGTAGGTAGGTAGGGTAGTAGGTAGGTAGGGTAGTAGGTAGGTAGGGTAGTAGGTAGGTAGGGTAGTCGGTAGGTAGGGTAGTAGGTAGGTAGGGTAGTAGGTAGGTAGGGTAGGAGGTAGTAGGTAGGTAGGTAGTTGGTACACAGGCAGGTAGTAGGTAGGAAAAAGGGCATTGCAACGCATGCCGGGAACAGCTAGTTGAATATAAAAATGATCGATAAGTGTTATCGGAAAAATCTGAAAGCCTTTTATTTCTTTTATCGATTTACTTTCTGAAACACCATAAACAATGCTTTTACGATTAAGGTAATGTTGATGGCTTTTAACAAGATGAATGTCGAAACAGTTGATGATAACCAAAATACAAGATTATGTCGTGAAAAAAGTCCTAATTCTACTTTTTCGAGTCCTGAATTGATCACATCTCCAGTACCGATCTTTGGGTTGAGTAGAAATAAACTAATGATTCGCCTGTATTTTCTGACGATCTAGAATTTTTGAGTAGTTTTTGACTTGCTTTTACTGCGAAGGTAACAAAGAGCAGAATATATTAAAATATACCAAAAGGAGTAAAATATTTATACGAAGAGAAACCTTATTGACGTTTTCTGACTTCTCCGTTATTGGCCGTCTTTCAATGGTAGAAAAACGGTCGCTGCTATTCATAGCCGATTACTAATGATTTCAAAAGGTAAGAAATAAAGTCAATGATGATTACTCAGTCCATCGGCAAATATTGTATTCTCATAGGTATAAATATACCTATGAGAACTTCAACTTAATTAAATACTAAATCTAGTTTCATTCCTCTCCTTATATAAAGAAAGATTCGGTCAGATGGTTACCTTGCTTCCAGATTCAGTCAAGTACAATGATTTCAATAGGGTTAAATTAAATAAGTAGATACTGCTTGAAGGGATTCCAGGCAACCATTGTGAGGATCGGCTGGAGGACACGGTGGAGCACACCGTGAAGGTCTGCCCCGTTTGGGCGGAGCTCCGCCGTGTTCTCGTAGCGGCGATCGGCGGCGGCGAACTCTCGCGTCCGGCCCTGGTGCAATGTGGCTGTGGGTTGTTTTTGGGTGTAATTGGGTGGTTTTTAGTCAGTAGAAGTCTGACACCGCTCTGCTATAGAGCGGGAGGAGTCCTTTGATGATTTGCCACATTACAAAAAAAAAACAAGGGATTCCAGACAAAGATAATTATATTATAAAAATACACAAAACAAGTATATTCTACAGCTGTTCAAAATACCCAAAACATTATACAACATAAACATAAGAACGAGGCAATACCACGAATCGGGCACACAGACCCGATACAAGAAATGTAAAGAGCAAAAGGGAATATTGGTTCACAAAGCGAAAGTTGAAGTGAAAGTCTAGATGCTTGAACATACAGACAGCCCAATAACGTGTGTTATTCTCATCACGAACCACGACTGCATTCACCCAAACGTTAATTTACATAAGGTATAAGGGTCCGTTTCCACTAAACGAAGAAATCCTTTCGCACTTTTTTGATTTGGATCATTTACGCCTAGCCTTTTTTCACCTATATTGGCATCGACTTCCAGTCTCACCGGATGCAGCTGGAATACTGAATACCAGTATTTCACATGGAGCGCCTATCTGACCTCCAAGACCTAGTTAGACGTCACTGTATATGGACTAGATTAAAATTGATTTTATCTATACAATTCGATGCTTATCGAGCGTCACCTGGAGAGACAACACATGGACTGTACTTTATTCAGTGACATCAAAATAGGGCTATTTCCACTTTTCTCCCCTGAGAAAATCCCCCTCAGAACATCAGATATCCCGAAGAATACAGCTTAGGTGGGCCGCGTTTAGCAAATTGGACGACATTTCGAAATCGGCCAAAATTCCGCAATGACTGAAGTCTCGACTCTATAACCAGTGTGTTCTGCCCACAATGACGTACGGTGCTGAGACACGCTCTACCTCTAGCAGGAGGCTGTGTACAGATTGAGAGTGGCACAGAGAGCCATGGAGCGTTCCATGCTCGGCATAAAACTAAAAGATCGAGTTATTTGTGGAATAATTATTTTTTCGATTCCACTTTTACCTCCTAAGGGGGGATTTGTGGAATAAGCCCAAAATAGTTACTTCCTTCGGTTTTCAAAATGATGGTGAACTGAAAATCCGAAAGCATGTGACATCTTCCGGCCCGTACTGTGTCCGCGTGGTGGATAACGGTCTTCGCCCTGCTAGTGAGGAGGAATGTGTCTCAGCAGCAAAAATATTACAGGTTGATTATGCTATGCTGTCGAAAAAAAAAGGAGAAGTTAGGAACCTATGAGTATGACTGTGTTTTAGAGCGTAGATTGATACAGTATTATATTTTAGTAATTCTCTCTTTTGGGCCCGAAGAATTGCCAGACTTAAGTAGCAATGGACAGGGCACACAGGGCCCGCAAAATAGATGGCCGATGGGGCCGAAAAGTTCTAGAGTGGCGACTGTGAACCGGAAGACGTTGCGTTGGAAGGCCCCCCACTAGGTGGACCGATCCCGTGCGTATGTCCCGCAGTGGACGTCTTTCGGCTGAAATGATGATGATGATTAATTATCTTGTAGCAGTCGGTGAAAGGTATACATAAGTAGGTAGGTATTCGGCATTGGAGCCGAAGGTGCAACTGGAAAAGTGGCGAAAGTGCAATGTAAACAATCACGCACTTTTCTAACTGATGCATATCGGCAATACCTACCTCTGATGTACTTTTTAATCTATGATACGTGCATGTCTTTACTTTTTACTTCCTTCCCTAGCGATTGACCGAAAGTTACCGCACTTAATTAACATCAAAGCATTCATTTCACAGTTGCTTCCTCAATGATATATGGGCTTACGTAAGGGCGGCACTTCCTGGGGAAATATTCCACGGTAAGTAGCTGACAGCAGAATGACTAATCGTGTCGGTATTGTTCGAATGAAAAATCCGGAAATCGGTGGCGTATCATAGCAACATGTTATATCCTCATTTGCTCAGTGGCTAAAAACATCGGAAGAGCTTCCGGGAATGTATTTGTATCTCGACTCTATATCGACAGGAACCCTCGAAAGGTATTTAGCTTAGTTTTTGTTCTAGGTTCGAATCAAATTTTACTAAGGGTAAAAATTCGGAAGTAAGGCTCGTCCCGAGATTAAATAGGACTGACCACATACTTATGTTATCTCTGCTCAACCCTTCAGGAAAATACTGGCGTGATGACAAGTTGTATTTGACGCCATCTCGTGTCAATATTTGTAAACTAAAATATTAGACACAGACCGCACTAGCAGTGTTTCCATATATATTAAATGAGTCTACCACACAACACGCATTGAAATTTTTTGTAAGAAGATAAATTAAAACAATCTACCTATATTTACCTAGATTAGAGCAAAAGAAACGAAATTATAAAATACACAAATATTATAACTTTAATTCTAAATTACCAAATGATTGGAAAACAATGATGGTATGCCTTTGGTACATATTTCATTTATTTAGATGGCAACTCGATGTTAGTGTTCAAAGTTGGTCTCGTAATATTCGTCTAGGATTTTTACGTTTATTTTTTTAATTTCTGAGTGAAATTTTAAAATGTATACTGTTTCTAAGGGACCCAGCAAAATTGTAGCCAAAACTCGACGAGGTAGATAAGACGTATTAACTAATTTGTTTTAAAAATAAAGTTCGAACTTATCAGTGATCATGTGAGATGAAAATATCGTTTCCTATTATTTTTAATTTACAGGCCTCTCACAGAACTTGGAACGATTGGATAGCCGCAAAGATCACAATAGAAAGTCTTCTGAGTCTGATAATGGAGAGATCATCAAGTAAGTTATTATAAAAGCATACATTTCATAGTGGTATTACAGATTTCATCACTGTTTTTACATAACCTCTTCGGCTAAAGATGTGTACTTTGTTGATCAGTTTAAAGAAATTTAGCATGAGAACAACGTTTGTTAAGGAAAGAAAAGAGTGTATAAATAAAGTCACAACTCGCACTATCGCAATTAATATGATTACAATATGAATCTTATTGGATTGTTCAAATTTCAGCATGCCCAAGCCTACATTTCATTCCAATGGTAAAAAGACAGTGCACCAAAGAATACAGCACAATGTGATCACGCCGCAACATGAGGAAATCATCAGATTTATCAGTGAGAGTAAGTTGTCTGTAGTACATTTATGAACTTATCATAATTTTGTTTGGAAAACTTTCAGAAATCAATTATTATAATATTTGTATGTATGATTTTAGCTTGGACGCAATCGGCATATGGAGAAAGTGAGCCCTCAACACCTACAAGTACAAATGGTAAGTATCAACATGTAACTGTATTTACTCTGTTGGTAGTCTATAAATTTGAAGGACACTGGCTAAGACATCTAAACAACAATTGACAGAAGTGATTTATCTTTATTACTTACTCATTAAACAAACAATATTTCTTCATCCCGCCAATTTAATGTGTATAGTTCAATCATAATACTTTTACAGAGACAATATCCAAAACGGTTTTTTCTATGTTGCCATGTGAAACAACAATAATTTTGTAATAAATGTTCATAAAGGCCTACTTAAATATACTTGTTTAAACATAATTATCAAAATATTGATGCTAATTAGCGGGACCAGTCAGACTTTGTACTGTAGCCTATTTTTTTTAAATAGTCACTTCAGCCACAATCACATTAAATTATTAACTCATGCAACTGTGATAAACCTGCACTGAATAGATACTCTTTCAGTTGTCTATTGAATCAACATTGAGCTGTCCATGTTGATTTATGGCGGCCTAGTTTTCTATGAATGCATGTTGCTATATGAATCAATTAAGGTCATTTAAAATGCAAGGCTTACTGTAGCAGTTAATGTTCCCTTTTTCAATTGAATAGCATTGCAGATTTGTATAAGGTACCTACTCATTGAATAACTAAGATTTTGTAGCATAACAGTAAAGTAGTAGAGACATGGACGCACAAACCATTGCCATGTTATTTGTACCCCTAATTTTTATCTTGGCTTGAAAAAATATGTTGGTGTTCTGTATGGCTGTGGGTTGTTCGAAAAAGATACTATGGCTCCGGACACAAAGGGCTAAGAAGGAACATAGGTGGTTTTCAGTCAGTAGAAGTCTGACACTCCCTCCCTTCCGCTCCGCTTAGAGCAGGAGCAGTCAGTCTATGACGTAAAAAAAGGGTGTTCCTTATGATGTACTGAACATAATGGTTCTTGCGTGGATGTCTCACAGGTTGATAACATGGTATCATGACAGTTTGATAAATTGTTTTGAGTTTATGTAACATTAAACCTTGTAATAAAATAAAAGAGAAAGGTTTGTCATATTTTCAAGGCGAGCAAAACACTAACTTGTATATGTAGTAAATACTTTTAAAGAATATCAATAATTGTTACTATAACTTTGCATTATTCCACTCTTCGGCAAAGGCATATCTCCTTGTATTCCTGTTTTTCGATCTAGGGCTAATATGAAACATTAATGATTGGTATTGCCGGAGCATCTTTTACGAGGTCTGTTATAAACTCATGGCGCCTTCTGGCTGAATAATAACTAATACCTATATTTTTTTTTCCAGATTCTGGTTGCTCATCACCCCCTCTGTCCAACCTGTACTACCAGGACGACGCGCCCAGCCCAGTACTGCGTGACTTCAAGCCATTCGACCTGGAGACATGGTGGGGCAGGAGACTGTTCCAAAACATCACCAACTCGCTCTGAGTGCAAAGGGTTTAATAAAAAGATGTGGAAACATAAAAGTTGGCGGTAGCGTAAGTCACAATCATCTGTAGTTTACTAAATTTTTATTTAAACTGTACCTCGTAATATCATATTGCCCTTGACTACACACAGGAAGCAATTGTTTTGTCCATTTAACTGAATTAGGTACTAGTTTTGAGATGATGAATGAGATGAATCGTTGGTTATCCTGTTATATCTGGTTCTAATTGAATACTTTAGGCCTGAGGTCAATGTCAAAATTGTAACACATTTATTTCTATTTGCATTCTGCATACCATTCTTATTGAAGTTGGGAAGAGGGTTATAGCTACCAGTGGTCAGAGCTCAAACGTGAAATCTAACGTAAGTCATGCCCAAAGGAATGTCTTTAAACCTTTGACCCAGACCTTAATGAGAGCCTATTATATTAATAAATTGTTAAGGCTCTTGACTTGATAGTCAAGATCCTGATCTGATGATAATATGCCATAGCAACCATTAGCACATAATGAACAATATTTTTTTTACATCCGTTTTTACGGATGATTGTTATTATTAAGAAAAAAGAAAGAATTTCTAAAAAAAAGTTAAGTAATCTACAGTTGATTGTGGATCTCAGTAGTTATGTCATATCGTAAGTAAATTTTTCCAAAAGCTCAATTTCTTTGCAATGATTCTGTGAACCAATATTCTTTAAGATTGTTGATCTGTGTGAATGTTATAGTTTTTGTTTATGAAAATGATATAATTCGAATTCGGAGCAACTATACATATACCAAAGAGTATCATGTTATGATATGACCATGTTAAGACGCCCTAAGAAGTTTGACATCAATTTTTGCCAAAAATATATGAGCCAAAATGTTTATATAATTACTATAAAGTGAGTAGCATTGTTCTACTGTCTTTATATTATTGAATGTTACCATCACAATTTAAATCGCATGTTATGTAATATGCTAATATGTATCATTACAAGTTTTGCAGCTAATTTACATTATATTTATATAAAATAATGCCTTTTTGCAATAATTTGTATTGCAATCATACTTTGAAGTGCCTAAATACAGCAATAGTATAAACAGTATTATAAATTGTTATGCAACAAGGTCGAAATATTGTTAAATTGTAAATATGTAAAGGTTCTCATGTTACTTAATAATCAAATCATGTACTTGAGTATTATTGTCATATATATTCTATGTTTTGCTTGGAAGCTTTTAGTCGTAAAGCAAAAATTAGGAAAACCTGGAAGCGTACATTGGGTTAGTTTTTTGTATTTGTTTTGTAATTATATACAGACACAAGTTAATAGCGCATTGCTAAGCACCTTTGTAGTATATTTTACTTTTATGTAATATTTCTTTGCATCTTTTGTTTGACCTAACAATACAGTTGTGATGTCTGACAGCTGTAGTTTTATTCCTAATGTATCTATCACAACGTCAACGCCATATCAATCTGTAGTCGCCTTATTTCGTCCCTAAATTTCGTCGACTCAAGAAATTTGTCAATATTAACTTGCCCAAAGTTCCTGTGAACATATATTATAAGTACTCGAAATTCTTGTGAAAAATAGCTTTTTACTAAAAATGTTACTGTTATTGTTGTGTATAATGTTAAATACTTGTTTTCAATGTTTATTTGTGTTATGCCAAGCTTCACTTGCTAGAGGCTGAACAATGTCTTCCAGAACAATATTGGTGATCTAGTCTGGCCTTAAATATCTTTATAATAATACTGTAAACATAAGAAATATAGAATCAAAAGGATAATGACGAAAATCTAAAAAAAATTAAGTGGAAGTTGATAGGTATGTACTTCATTTGCATTTTTTTCGACTTCTGTGTCAATAATTTTATTATGTCCTCCATTCTACTTGCCTTGACACTAATAAGACAATGTATTATGGATATTTTAAAAAGACCAATTCAAACAAGACACCATGCTTATAATGTTTCATAGGTGCCTATGTAGGTTTATGTAAGAACACATAATATTTACATTTATTTGATTCTAGACAACAAATTAAAGTCATCTTTGATTTTTTTGCTACAATTTTTTTGTACCAGAACTTATGGCCAGACTAGATAGTTTACATCAATTGAATCATGTTATTCGTCGTGTACAAATCTTTGGAATATTGGTTTTATTTCCTTTGTACATAAGAAAATTTACAAGAATGTCTATTGTAGTATTCATTCAATAACTAAAGCAAATTATAATAACTTTACTGTTTACTTGTTTTGTATATTTTAGTGCAATAATGTGAATTGAAAGTTAATAATAGAAATATTTACATAGTATTTCAATAATTGTTTAAAATGATCTATTTATATTTGCTGTTGTGAAGAGGATATATTATTATGAAAGCTGCAATTGCGCAATAAAGTACAAAACGAGTTGACGCGTAAAGCCCACGTTGATTTATGCACTAAGCAATAAATGCACGAATCGTAGTATAATTTTTAACCTTTTAGATGAAATATTTGAGTCGTTGTAGTTGTAACGCAGGAGAATATTTTTAGACTGATTTAGTTATTAAACGTTATGCTTTTTGTTGTAGTTGAATAAACCATCTGAAGAATTATAAGTTCTTTTTATTTGAAACTTTCGGAACCTAAAAGTTTAGTTGTACTGACGTCAGCTATATAAAACATGAAACTGTAGAATTTTCCCAATTAACCTTCAACCTAATGCTTTAGCGATAAAGTTGAAATCTATTAGCTTGATGTGCTGGCGTACAAAGGTTTCTTGACACCTTCATCGGAACTTAAGGTAGCCATACACACTGGGGTGTACGGTGTACCACCCAGTACCACCTGACAGGTTTAATTTTACAGGTAACATCACATTTATGTCGGCCGCCAAAAGCACGCAGCAGGTTGTAAATTTTCCCATCGGGGCTGCGGGTTGTTCGCAAGAGATACCGCGGCCTCGACATGAAGGGCTAAGAAGGAACATGGGTGGTTTTTAGTCAGTAGAAGTCTGACACTCCCTTCGCTCTGCCCAACAGCGGGAGGGGTTATTTGATGATTTTCCACCCGCCAAAAAAAAAAAAGGTTGTCAATTTTCAACTTAGGCTACGTACGCACTGACAGGTGCCTGGTCTTAGCTCCTAGACTCTAGGACCTAGAGCAAGGATAGCTAACCAACGTCACGCTACACAATAGATTGGCTACGCTATCGATTTTAACCATTTGCGAGCCGCTTAGTACCTACATGGGATTTAAACATAGCTGGCGATATGAGGGTACACCTCTGCCTAAGTTCTAGAATTTACACATTGGCCGCTCAGTGCACTTGGCTAGCCACCTCTCAGTGTGGGGACCACGTATCCTAGCAAGTAATTAGATTTTAAGTCTAAGCGCTGAGCTAGGCACCTATCAATGGGTACGTAGCCTTACCGAGTCGTATAATGTTGTCTTGTCATAACTAAATGACAGATTTATTAAATCTCTGCACTGGTTTCGAGGTATTTTACAGGATTTTTATATCGAGAGAAACATGCAAGGTGTAAAAATACGCAACGATTTGTTTTCTCCTGGTCAAGTTAAGTGTTTTGCTGTGAACAATTTTGCTGTAAGTTTTTAAGGCGTAAGGGGTTATGATTTTACAGGATCTACAATTTTAACTGTCATTATCTTTTTTTACCTATCATTCACTCCGATTTATTCATATTATTCCTCAAATCCATTCATCTTAACTTTAGTCTTTCTCTCCCTCTCCATCTATCTTTAGCTATACCTACATGCACTTCATCTCTCCCTATTACATAACCAACCAAAGGATGCCCTTTAAATTTTCTGTAACTGCCACATTCATACTTCCTCTAATATATTATGTACCTACCAAAGTACTCAGTGTCTAAATAATCCACCTACCTCAAGAAATTTCTGACTGCGTGTGAGGTGCGTCTTCTGACGCTTCAACGACACCCTTCACATAGATATCTCTTTTACTTATAAAGTTAGTGCTCTGGCCTACTGTTACTATCTTTAGATTCCACCATTCATTAATTTGGCTAAGTCCAGCGATGATTCAGTTCAGAGTCCCAGGAGTTCATTGACTTCATCATAAACTGTTCCCCAGCTGGACAACCACCAAAAGAACTTCATGAACAGTGTTCAAAACATGCGACACACGCTTGGTTGTCTGGAGCGCAGTATCAACAAGTCCAACGAGTATGAACAGAAGCTGCTGCACTGTAAGGGCTCTCACAGACACTCGCATGGCGTCAATGATTGGTGGGAGAGTGAATCAGAGGAAAAGTGTTTCAAGTGCTCTAATACAACCAGTAAGTTTATAAAGATAATGTCGTTGTTAAAAAATATTGGAAAGGTGGCCTAAGAAACCTTGACCCATCCAAAGACACAGGAAACGGTCACCAGATGAGGGACGCACAGCACCAGGAATGTATAGCAGAAGGACAAAGGGATTTCAGTGCATGATACCCTGCAGTGGGTGGCTTTGCTCTTAATGATGATTGGTAGTGGTGCTGTGCAAGGGAAACCTTTACCCAGTACTTCGACTAAGATGATGATGACCGTGATTCTCCCTTTAGTCTTCAGTTTAAACAAACATGTTCAACGGACTAAATATCTTCGTCTAAGCGTACCTATCGATGGCAATCTAAATTGTTTTGGCCCTGAACTGAACCACGAGTTTGACGCCTTCAATAACAGCCGTTGGTTTTTGTAATTGCAAAAACAACCGGGCAGAATATTAAGTGCCCCATCGTTTGACGCAACACATTCCCTCTCGAGGGCTGAGTCATCCATTAGTCTCCACCTAAGCAGGTTTTTACCTCGATTCTTACGTAAATAATGTTGACCCTTTTTTAACAGGCGCAACTAACACAAAGTCGTCGGAGAGTCAAGAAGATTACACAGACACCTGGTCCTCTATGAGCATTATTTGTCTGCAATATCAGTACGTATTTTAGAATGAATCCACCATAAATGCCAAGATATGCGAGAATATAGACACAATAACAGACTTTAGCGATACGAAACCAGACGTTGCGTTGGAATGTCTCGAACTAGGACACTAGGTGAACCGATTTGGAACGTTTCGAACTAAGACACCTTGTGAAGGTAGTGTTGCGGGGATCCGCTGGATCCAAGACGCACGGGACCGGTCAATGTGGCGACACTTGGGGGAGGTACAGTCCTGCAGTGAACGTCTTTGGGCTGAAACGTTGATGGTGATGAGCGACAGAACAGGTTTCCATCTAAGTAACTCTGTAAAAACGCTTCCGAAGGCGACATTGCCACCTGTGATCACCTGTCACCGTATTGAGTAATACGATCTTAATACTGGTTGACAGGCTTTCGGGCCATTGATTTTCCCACTGCTGGGCAAAAGCCTCTCCTCGTGACTTCCAGCCTTCGGAAGAGCACCTTTAATATTTGAAATGTATACAGGGTGTAAATCAACCTATCACACACCCGTCAACCAAGCATTCTGTACATCAATCTTAGTACCCCTACGCAAAATTTTTTGCTGGGAAATGACTTTTTTTTTTGGGTCAAAAATCTCATTTTACGGTAAAACTTAAAGTAGCACTCTTAAAACATTGTGCTAGTTGATGCTTTGAATAATAAACGGGTCATGGAGGTAATTTAAGTAAAGATAAAACCTGAAAAACTAGTATTTTCAAAAACAGCTGTGAAAAATTTGGAACTTTGACCCCCAATATCTCCGTAAGTAGGAGGTTCCCAGGTATGCTCTAGAACAAAAAAATGATCGCAGTAGTGGGGAGAACAAGTGCCTTTCGTTTGCGTTAAGGGTACTTTTACACCCTATATATTAATTCATATTTTTCTAGATACGAACAGCTAGCGAAGCGTTACAGAGCTCTGATACAAGCTTATGATGAGCAATGTTACGCGGTCGGCATGCGCGACAAACGATTGCAACAATGGCGGGAGCGTGACAACTCGACGCAGGCGCATCTCACGCATGCGCACAACGCATTGCTCACTGTTGGCGAGAAGTTTCTAGCGCTCAAACAGAAGAGGAAGAAGCAAGTATGTGTCGTTTGATGATAATAAAACTACAGCTGTCAGATTAGGCGTTCAAAAAAAACATACCAAAACGAACTTCTCAAGACTTTGAGCTGGAAAGAAATAGCGCTTGAAACCACCCAGCAATATCTTTTTTTGGTACAGGCATCTCGAAGTTCAGTCTAGGAGACTGGCTTCTGCATAACCGAGAAAATCCCTGAGAATACCTTGAGTTTAAGGTGAATGCTCCAACCACCCCGCGAAATTCAAATATTCTTGCGTTTTTTGCAATTTGCAGGCCAGTGCAAATCATTAATATAAGCCTCCAAGTTCATAAAGGTGCAAAAAATGACTTTTTCAAGTTCCTGCACCTTTATGAACTTGGAGGCTTGTATTGATGATTTTGATGATTATATTTCTGTAACTACATACGTCTTACAGCCGCAATTCATATTTTAATCAACATACAAACTAGCATTGGCCTGCAAATTGCAAAAAACGTAAGAAAATTTGAATTTCGCGGGCTAGTTGGAGCATTCACCTTAAGGCCTTGTCGTGTTACTTACCCCTAACAAGTAAAAGAGGGTAAGTAATTTAACAATTGAATTTAATTTAGAGGTAAGAGGTAAAAAATACAAATAAATCTATAAAAACACGAACCTTCCTAACTCACGCTTTGCACAGAACAGCTCCAGGGTAGGTAAATCTCGAAGGCTGGCCAGCAGATTACGGGCAAGTCCTTTAGGGAGGCCCGGAGAATACGTTGGAGGTACTTCGCGTCGCGAGGATCACGGGCGACTCCTTTAGGGAGGCCCGGAGGATACGTTGGAGGTACTTCGCGTCGCGAGGATCACGGGCGACTCCTTTAGGGAGGCCCGGAGGATACTTTGGAGGTACTTCGCGATGGTTCTTCTTAACTCAGATAATAACTTGTAGACGTGTTCATTCTTCTTTAAAAACCAGATCTCAACTGGAGGGCATCCTTCAGAAATCCCTTTTTATAAAACCATCTCTCCGTTTTTTCCACCCAATTGTCTTTTAATTCTTTCCAGAATTTAAGTTCTTGAAATCAAAAATTGTGAGTTGCCTGTATTTAAAACGGCCTGTATTATTCAGTCAAAAACTTCCTCAAAGAATTTCTGTGAGCGTGTTAATTAATTTTATAAGCGTGAGATAAGTTACAGTAAATAGAAATTATCAATAAATTACATTATTTGAGCTAATATATTAATAAAAATAAATTAAATTATATAAATCAAATGTAACCTTCATAGTTCTAACCACTAAGAAAAACTATGACACAAATTAAAAGAAAAAGTAAATGACATATTGACAACTGACGTTATGTCACACGAAAAGTAAACAATGAAAAATTATAAGATTTAATATTTTAAAACAGTAAAAACAACGTTAATAAATCGAATAAGATCGATTATAAGACTGCCAACAAAAATAGTTGTCGCCAAGGCGCGAAATGAGACGTAAAAAGGACATTTTATGAAAGATGAGGATGATTAGTAAAAGTGTAAGTATAAATCTCAATAAATACTATATTTCCCCAACGACCCCGAGAAAATTTTTGGTCTAGAACAAAAATTTTGTAAGGTTAAAGTATAACAGCATTCACAAAACGTACATACTTCATTCAAATACACCGACATCTTACGAAGTTAGGTCAGGTAGGATTCACATTCAATGATCACTACGCAACCTGATAAGTTAATAACTTTAAGGCTTATTTTCGGAGTTGTAATCCGCTCTCGTCTAAAACCCATTAATAACATGAAGTAAAAAATTTTTTAACAAAGGCTTATTTTTAAAGGAGTTGTAATCCGCTCCTAGTCAACTTTAGTTGATAAATAACAACACCGCACTCGGTAAACTCCGAGTTAACGTCAGGGCAGCTCCCGCAATAGTAGTCGGTATGCTCCGAGTAAAACGTCAAGGGCAGCTCCTATCAACTTTTAGAGTTAATAGTTAGAAACAAGATTCATACTAACTTGTAGAGTTAGTTGAAACGAAGGTTAGGTAATATATAAAGAAAGATTAAAAATAATCTTATAATGGTTTAAGAACCGATGAATGAATTAGAAAATAAATAGAGTTTTAATAAGCCGAAAAGGAACTCTATTTTAGAAGAGGGAAAGAAAAAAGAGATGAGTCATGTGTATATATGAAAAAAAAAAAATATTTAGAAAAAAAAAAAAAAAAAAAAAAAAAAGGTTCCAAAACCAGAGGGTAAGGGAGGGCTGAGGAGGGACAAAGAGTAAAAGATAATTTCTGAAGGAGGATTCTAAAATAGCCTACTAGAGGGTAAGGGAGGGAAAGAGTTTAAGAGGGTAAGGGAGTGAAAGAGTTTAAGAGGGTAAGGGAGTGAAAGAGTTTAAGAGGGTAAGAGAGTGAAAGAGTTTAAGAGGGTAAGGGAGTGAACGAGTTTAAGAGGGTAAGAGAGTGAAAGAGTTTAAGAGGGTAAGGGAGTGAAAGAGTTTAAGAGGGTAAGGGAGTGAAAGAGTTTAAGAGGGTAAGGGAGTGAAAGAGTTTAAGAGGGTAAGAGAGTGAAAGAGTTTAAGAGGGTAAGGGAGTGAAGGAGTTTAAGAGGGTAAAGGAGTGAAGGAGTTTAAGAGGGTAAGGGAGTGAAGGAGTTTAAGAGGGTAAGGGAGGGCTGAGGAGGGACAAAGAGTAGAGTTAAGTTCTGAAGGAGGATTCTAAAATATCCTACTAGCAGTCTCTATACTTTGTATTGACCCAGTATCGATAAAAATGAAAGTTAAACGAGCCCACGACACTAAACGTAGTTCGATATAAGTGTTTAAGAGGAGGACTCAAGAGTTAAAGAAAGAGAGTTTAAAAATACTAGAGGATCCGATATAATGATAAGTAATTGTAATAGGTATTACATAAATATATTATATAGATTTGTATAAACGACCACAGGATATTGTCCTGCGGCTGTCGTAAAGTATCCAATCTCCAACCTTGGCAGTGCCCACAAGTGGTTATCACATCCAAGAGGCCGAAAGGGTGCACATTATCTTTCGATAATGGAATGTGTGCAAGTCTGTGGGATGCAGTGTAGTGATGTTTTGGTAAAGTATTAAGTATAATGAGAAACGACTACGAGATATTGTCCAATAGTCGTCGTATAGTAACCAATCTCCAACCTTGGCAGTGTCCAGAAGTGGATTAACACATCCAAGAGGCCGAAAGGGTGTCAATTACCAGAGGTAAAAGAAATGTGTGTGGGGGTGTAGTATAAATGTATGTTTAGTATTAAGTAAAGTAGTAAAGATTGATGAAGTGATGAATTATGATGAAAAATAATTATATACCAAATTTGATTGCTTGTGGAAGTTTTTTTAGAATTTAGAGAGGGAATGAGTGAGATCTAGTCTTGATTTTACGTTGGGCGCCAAACTGTCGTGTTACTTACCCCTAACAAGTAAAAGAGGGTAAGTAATTTAACAATTGAATTTAATTTAGAGGTAAGAGGTAAAAAGTACAAATAAATCTATAAAAACACGAACCTTCCTAACTCACGCTTTGCACAGAACAGCTCCAGGGTAGGTAAATCTCGAAGGCTGGCCAGCAGATTACGGGCAAGTCCTTTAGGGAGGCCCGGAGAATACGTTGGAGGTACTTCGCGTCGCGAGGATCACGGGCGACTCCTTTAGGGAGGCCCGGAGGATACGTTGGAGGTACTTCGCGTCGCGAGGATCACGGGCGACTCCTTTAGGGAGGCCCGGAGGATACTTTGGAGGTACTTCGCGATGGTTCTTCTTAACTCAGATAATAACTTGTAGACGTGTTCATTCTTCTTTAAAAACCAGATCTCAACTGGAGGGCATCCTTCAGAAATCCCTTTTTATAAAACCATCTCTCCGTTTTTTCCACCCAATTGTCTTTTAATTCTTTCCAGAATTTAAGTTCTTGAAATCAAAAATTGTGAGTTGCCTGTATTTAAAACGGCCTGTATTATTCAGTCAAAAACTTCCTCAAAGAATTTCTGTGAGCGTGTTAATTAATTTTATAAGCGTGAGATAAGTTACAGTAAATAGAAATTATCAATAAATTACATTATTTGAGCTAATATATTAATAAAAATAAATTAAATTATATAAATCAAATGTAACCTTCATAGTTCTAACCACTAAGAAAAACTATGACACAAATTAAAAGAAAAAGTAAATGACATATTGACAACTGACGTTATGTCACACGAAAAGTAAACAATGAAAAATTATAAGATTTAATATTTTAAAACAGTAAAAACAACGTTAATAAATCGAATAAGATCGATTATAAGACTGCCAACAAAAATAGTTGTCGCCAAGGCGCGAAATGAGACGTAAAAAGGACATTTTATGAAAGATGAGGATGATTAGTAAAAGTGTAAGTATAAATCTCAATAAATACTATAGCCTCCAGCCAGGGGACACCCTAGCAACACTCCCTATTTAGTTTTTAAGTCCTGACAACACTTGTTACAATTAGTAACGTAGGTAGGCATCGTACAGAACTTTTTTTTTTTGGGGGGTAGGAAATCATCAAATAACCACTCCACTAAAAACCACCCACGTTCCTTCTTAGCCCTTTGTGTCGAGGCCGCGGTATCTCGCGGTATCCGATGGGATCGTACAACCCTTGAGGCGTTAATATGGCGCATTGAGCTTTCAAATGAAATTCACAATAATTGAGACGATGATCTACCTACATAACCGAGGTTTGTCTTTATAAAGCTCTATGCACCATATTATCGCCATTACTGAAGACTAGGGTTTTTCTGACATGCTCGTATTAAAATCAGAAAAAATGGTACAAAGATCAGCTGATGGCTATGAGGCGGTCTCTGCAAGCCATGATGGATGCAACAACTCGTGCGCGGATGAAGTTTGACACACGGCTCGAGGCTTGTATGGCCAAGGAAAGCGAGTCTGACGCTGCCCTCCTGCTTTATGAAGTAAGTTGGTTCGATTTCTGCCTTTTGGTGTGGTTTAGGCCGCGATATAATGAAGGGTATCTACATTGAATTTTCGTGACTCTCAACAAAACGCTCCTGAGTATCTGTCCTAATAAAATTCGTAGTAATTTAATTATAGTATAGGATTTTGTATGGATTGGTTAGTAATGGGTAAAGTCGGAAATACGACGAATAACTTCAGTTGCTATAGGTACTGTAGGTTTACACTGTAGCACTTGGCGTAGCACGTCGGGTTGCGTATGCGTATGCGTAGCACGTCGGGTTGCGTAGCACTCGTAGCCGTAGCATGTAGCGCGTAGCAGGTAGCCGTAGCGTGTAGCATGAAGCGCGTAGCCGTAGCATGTGTACATAGCGTTCTGTTTCATACTTACTACGACTGCAGGTTTGGTACTTCATATTTTGTTTTGTTTTATTTAATATTGCGTTTCTTGTTTTCAGATACGCAAATGCAACCTCCTATTTCTTGAAAATATGCAACTGAAGTCGCTCATTGAACAGTTAATTCCGGGCCAGATGAAATGGGAACCATGATCCATTTTATAATTTAAATTTTTGACTTATAATTACTTATTGTTAGATAGATATTAAACTAACACATTGTCTTAAATAAAAGTTTTATTTGGCACGTCTAAACAGAACAAATAAATAAAATAGTAGACATTTAATATTAGACCCACTGCAAACTTTGCTTGTGCAGTTATGATTTGAATGATTTAAACAATTTTTTTCGCTCAAAAACAGATGTTTGCCTTAAAACAATAAATTTTATTGAAGTCAGGTATAACTGTTTCAAAATAGCATACATAAAATTACTTAAATGCTTATAAAAGATGTAGGTACGGTCGAACAAGGTATTAAATATACAGCCAGATAACTTACATTTACTTTTGATTATACATATTTAGAGAGTGATGTTAGACGATACAGCGTTTGACATTAAGTCGCTTAATGCCAAACGCTTTAAGAAACAAAATTGCAATCTATATTGTAAGTGTAGGTACTAAATAATAATAATAATATATGAACTCAGCGATCATTGTGCCGATAGTTGTTTCAGCCAATGGCTTAATTGCCAAGAGCCTCGACCAACATCTGAGGAGGCTCTCGTTAGGCAGCTGGATCAGGGGCTTGATACAGAGAGCGGTACTCCTGGACACGGCTCGTATTGTTAGGAGGTTCCTTTCTCTAAAGCCCTGAACTGACCGTAGCTTGGACCCTGTCCCCGATACCGGTGGGCTAATTTTTTTTATATTTATAAATGTGTTTTTATTATTTTTGTAAGAAATATTAAAAATGTCTTAAATAACTAATAATATTTCTTTATTTCGGATATCAGCACACAATGAATAAAATTACAAAGATTTCTGCGTGTATACTAAATAGCGTGTTCGACTGTACGTACATAGTAATTAAACTTAGCCTACCTAAATCTTTTAGAAAGATTAAATACCCAATAATTGGGACATTTATTTAAAATCTAAGCTCAGGGAGGGCACTCTATAATATTATTGTCACATTTCTATAAGGAGCCAGTGCAATCACTGATAGTATGGTTCTTTAATTATATACAATAGTATAAGGATTAAGGGTGGTACGGTCAGCAACAGAAGTAGCATAGCATTTCAGAATTTTAATGATTTGATGTACAGGAGCCCAACTAATATTTTTAATGTTTCAAAAGATTATTCTTTGAATTATTCCATTTTATTTGCTTTGAAACTTTTAGTGTTAATATATTTCTGATGCTGACTGTACTAAACCGTCGTAACGACAATTATAGATTAAAATATTGAAGGGCGATAAAAGATAAATGAAGTCGGAAAAATATGAAAATCACCTCGTGATTCATACAACAATGCAAACCCTCTGACGTAAAGGCTCATTAACGTGTACACATACACCTACATGTACGCACGACGACTTATCAAACTATACATAACCAGTTTATGCGGACCCGTCATTGTACGGGAAACCTATACAAAGCGAGAGCTGTATACTCGAAATCGTTGGTCTAATTTATTAGAATTCGTAAGTCCATTTCAGCAAATTTTACAGGAGCAACTAAAAATTGATTTACTTGCAAGTTTCGAGAGATTTTTTAAAATAGCGTCCTATAATATTTAAGTTTAGAATGAGTGTAGATTGATATTTTACTAATATTTTTTTTAATTTTATGGCTAGAGTCTAGGCACATATTTATACTGTGGTCTAGGGAATAAAAAAGTGGCGTAAACCAGATGGCGCAAAAAATGCCGTTTTTGGAGTAACGAATTCTGATATTAGTCCGACGAAATATATTTTGAAGTGTCACCCTGTGTACAGACACGAGCAATAATATGTATACACGTAACGAAAAAAAAAAAAAAGTGATAAAGCGATTTTATTTTAGTGTGTTGATTGTAATTTTATTTAGTTACGAACATACTAGTTCGTAATTAGTTATCAAATCTTCCTAGGTGTGTATCTATAATTATTTCACAGTAGAATGCCAAAACTACTTTCAACCGGTTAAATATTACAATGATAACTCACATTTACTTAGCACCCTATTAGATGGTTTCTGTTTTATTTGTGTACCCATTACGTACATCGTAAAGGTTATTAGAAAACTTGTTAGGTTGTTTATTTTTGTGACAACCTTATGCTTTATCTAACATAACTATTATATTGTAATAATAATAACGCATTTTAACTCACTAAGGGTTTTGACTGACACTAGTCAAAAGTAGTTTTGACCGATCCGATTAAAAGTTTTGACTATAACATTTACAATTTTACATATTAGTGCTCGTGACAATACTTACAGAAACTTACCTAAATCTAATCTATCTATGCCTAATTTGTATCTGTTGGGGCTCTGAAAATCTTCAAGTCAGTCTTCATGGGTGGCAGTGATAGCAATCTTCTGCCGTTTGATGTGGCACAGGACATTGATCCAGAGGAATGAGCATGCAGCCACATACACCACTCTCATATGTGAAGGTACCATGGAGAAGTTTATGATCTGCACCGGGATCCAGAAAGATTGATTTGCTATAAACGCGTTTTTATACTTGTGGCGAAGCTCCTCCAAAACGTCTTCTTTTTGTTCCAGAACGCTTAGAACTGTAAAAGAAAAGACGCTGTTTAGCCGTCTATAGTCAACTAGCTAAAAAACATGACAAATTATGTACTAAAACCTTCCTCGAGAACCACTCTATCCATTGGTGAAAACTACATGAAAATCGGTGCAGTAGTTTTTGAGTTTATCGCTAACAGACAGACAGACGCGGTGGAGGATTTTGTTTTATAATTATGTAGTGATACTTAAACAGGACTGCCTGGTTGGTATAGTGGTCGCAAGAGAGTACATTCCCTTGAAACAATTTCTGACCCTCTCGCAGAGCCAGCCGCGGTAAAAGCTAGTATTTTCATACTTACTTCTAAGAGAGTGAGAGCAAAGAACTTTTAATTAAAATTTTGTCAGTAATAACTCGTTATCTAACACAAAGGGCCACATTACGTTACATCTACATTCTCATACATAACAAGTACCTAATGAATATTTATTAATACAGTAGAATGAGGAATTTTTGGCATCTTTTCTGTATTTCAGATTATTTCTGCTCTTTTTCACCTCATGTCGTAATTGCCGGTTATAATGATGTACTTTCAGCATCAAATGTAGACTCTGTGGCTGCTACTGAGATATTTCTAATGGAAAATCTCAATATCACTTTGCCAGACCTGGGAATCGACCCAGGACCTCATGTGCAGCAGTCTCGCTTGCAACCACTAGGTAAGTAAGATGTGATCTTATGTTAGTTCTAAAATACATAAATTAAAGTTATTTTTGGGACAATCCCGCCACACTATTCCCAAACCACTACAACTCCTGAAAGCCAGAATCAAAATTGGCGATCACCAGAAAACAAATCCCGCAACAAAAGAATAGCGGAAGGGTATTATTTTTTTGTTATGAACCTTATGTGTGCCACTGTAGGGCATACGTTTCCCTTTCCTCTTTCCATTTATCCCTGTTTTTGGCTGTTCAGACGAGTGAGAAAAACAAAAATATTTACCAATAAAGAACAATGCTAGCAGCGTGGGCGTCATTAAGAACTGGTCACATGCCACTTTCGTCAACACCGTTTTGGCAGCCTTCCCGACGAATTTCTTATCCAGGAATTTGTACCTGTAAAACATTTAATATTTTGTAGGTAAACAAAACAAAAGATACATTTTATTAGAACATTACATAATGATCCCTACATCTTAAATATTTCACCCCTAATATCCCCCCCCCCCTCCTATGCTTACGTAAACAATGGGATAACGCATTTCTCTTTTAATGTTCTTCTGTTTTTTATATTGATTCATGAGCAGCAGATATAATTCTAGAAATAAGAAAATAGGGTGACGTAAACATCATCTAGACGCCCCCTCACCCCCATGACAACAAAAAATAAGCAAAGCAAAGACACGCAATACTTGAACGGTCCCTAATGAAAATAGCAAATTATGCAATAGTAAAATAAATTCGGGGATCTAAAACCTAATAACCACTTTCTGATAAGATTACTCAACTTTACCGCTAAATAAATTAGGTTCATGTTTGATTGACCTGGTAGCTTGATGTGGGCGCTCTGTACAGTCACAAACACTAATTAAATAGAATAATTATTTCACCTACCAATAATACAAAGTGGGTGCGTAAAGTGTTGTGCCTACCGCTGAAATACGAACTGCTGATTGAATGTTGTAGTCCGGTTTATTTGGCTGTAACATAACAAAAAATTAATTGTCAGCCTATTATGTTCCCACTGCTGGGACTCAGGAGTCTTTGTGCGATAGGAAATGGGCCATTATAGACCACGCGGGGCCAGTACAAGGTCTGTGGTTACAAGATCATCAATCAACAGGCACTCCCTCCCTAGTACTATACGTACGTAAATAGCACTCGACGTAGAACTATACAAAGATTTATGTATGAGCACATATAGATATACACTCATTGAAATTAGATATTATAATCAACTTCCTGTAACGTATGGTACCACTATTAATACTATGAACATTGAGCTGTGATGTCATCACGTATAGATAGTGAACGACATTTTCGAACGCTTCTTTCAATGGTAGCGTGGCCGAGCGGTCTAAGGCGCTGGTTTAAGGCACCAGTCTCTTCGGAGGCGTGGGTTCGAATCCCACCGCTGCCAAAATCTTTTTGTTTTTTTTTCGACTTTCTTTCGAGTTTTAGCAAATATATTTACTTTTTGGGCATAATTAATGTAAATATTTTAGTGATATAAAATCACACTTCGTTTTATTAATCAGACTCATTTAAAAAATGCCTGCCATTATTATCTTCTTTTTTTATCTTTTTACACATTGTTTATAGGTATTTCAAAAACATTTTAAAGCATAAAAAAGTAGTAGCCCACCGGTATCGGGACCCGAGTCAGGTACGGTACCCTCACTCACCAACGAAATCTTGTTGAAGGTCTGCTGGGAGATCTCCGCAGCCATGTAGAAGGTGGCGTACACCGTCATATTGGTGAGGAGAGGCCGCTTCTTCAGCGCCTGCTGGAACCCTCGCCGCAGGGTGCTCAGCATCCTGGCCTCTGGGATGACGCGAGGTAGGACCTGGAAAATGGTCCACCTGTATATACATATTTTGGTCTGTTTTCAGTCGGTACAGTACACAAATAAAAGCCGTAGTATAATTCATCATTGCTCTAAACACGGTGAAAGAAAAGATCGTGAGGAAAGTGTAATAAAATTACATATATAAATATATATTATAACCCAAAAAATCTAGGTGTGATTCTTCCAACCACCATTTACAGTCCGCGCTCTCTCATAGAAATCAGAAAAGAGGCCTATATATGTTCCAGCCATAGATATAATAAATAAGGTTCCAGTTATAGAAACTTAAAGTTTGATTTTTTCGTCCTCATCCATATTCATGGTCCCACTGATTCTCTCATCAACCAATGGATTCACCTCATTTACCTTGATATTCTGTTAAATAAGTAAAACCGTAATGAATAAATTCTGTAGTAGGTATGAATAAGTTTTGTAGTTCCCATTAATTTCATGTAATGTCCTGTTGTATTTTGTGTGTAGGTAGGTACTTATATAAATAAAATAAATAATTTCATTATCACTCGTCTCTAGATCCCCACTATTATTTACCTGCTTTATCAACTTTCATTTTGACGATTATGTTCCTCTACAAACTATCTAGGTGTCCAAAACGATGCTATCATCGTTGACCTCTAAATCATTACCATTTCGACCTGAGCTAATTAGCATAAGGCGTGCATTGTATGTTAGTGATAGCTACTACTTATCGTTCTGTAGCATCTACCTACGTATAGCTTGAATGGAACAGTAAACCATTAATTATTTTATCATTAAGTAACACGACAAATTATCATTAACAGTACCGTTAGAGACACGCTAGAAAGGAGTACTCAACTTCTGAGATTGAGAGGACGATTAATAGAGCAGTACACAGTACCGGTCTACACACTTAATAATATGCTACACAGTACCTAAAAAAAATGTGAAAAAAGGCAGGAGAGTCATGATAGCTGATGATATAAACAAACTTCAATGCACGATGTTCCTTCTTAGCCCTTTGTGTTTGGGACCACGGTATGTCTTTCGAACAACCCGCAGCCCCGGCAAGCGTAGGCCCTTGCGGGCCCTTAGCTAAGGAAACAATGTATGAACTGTGTGAAGGATGACATGGCTTGAAAGGGGGTGACTGCTGAGATGACGTTGATAGAGAAATGTGGAAGAAGAAGACATGCTGCGTCGACCCCAAATAAATTGGGATAAGAACAGGATTCTATAGTATTACCTACCATATAAAGTATTCTTATGCCTTTTAATGTCCAAAAAAAACCCCGGTTAGTTTGCCCTACATCATTGTCATCACCACTTTGCCCTTATCCCAAACTATGTTTTGCCTATGTGAAGGTAGGTTACCAGCATTACATAAGAAGAAAGTCCTCGACAGATTTCAGTAACTGTGGTAAAAACACAAGACAATGAAACGTTCAAGTGTTAAATTGATGAGATAAGATTTTCGCGAACCTTGTACCGAATGTCAACAAAACACAGGAGATATCAAAATATAGGTAGGTACTCACAAACCTCTCAAAACTGAATACCTGTTTTGCGATTTCGGCGGTCTCTCTAGTCCAGTGCCTATAACTCTTGCCGGAACTCCCATACCGATCTGCTCCAACTTCCGGTACCTCGGGTCGCTTGTCCAAGGGGATGGTGATGTAGACCGGGACGTAACGCAACGGATCAACTCAGGATGGATGAAATGGCGACAGGTCACTGGAACAACTTGCGACCCACGGATGCCCCTCAAGTTAAAGGGGAAAATATACAAGTCCGTGATTAGACCTGTTGTACTGTATGGATCAGAGTGCTGGGGCTTTGAAAAAGATGGATGAAAAACGATTGCATGTAGCGGAGATGAGAATGTTGAGATGGATGTGCGGAGTGACAAGAATGGATAAAGTGAGGAATGAGTATATTAGAGGAAGTTTGAAAGTAGCACCTGTTACAGAAAAATTGAAAGGAAGTCGTTTATCTTGGTATGGTCATGTAATGAGGAGGGATGAAACGCATGTGACTAAAAAAGTGATGGATATAAATATTGATGGATGGAGAGGGAGAGGAAGGCCAAAGAAAAGATGGATGGATTGTGTGAGGAATGATATGAATGAGAAAGGAATAAATGCCACCTTGACGTGTAACAGGGAAGAATGGAAGAAGAAAACGTGTTGCGCCGACCCCAAATAGAATGGGATAAGGGCAGGAAGATGATGACTCACAAACCTCTCAAAACATCGAAACTGATAAATATCTTAGCTATTATTCTCTACACAATCCGGGCCAACTGAATGTTGTTGTGATGTTATGTTATGTACAATTTTAAACGCATTCCTGTGGATTACGCTCCACTCGCTATTAACATCAAATTGCCGACGTCATACATAAATGCTGTCAGCCGAGAAGAAACATTAATAACGGAGGAAATTAAACTTTGTTCCTAGCAGTAGAAATAATAGAACGTACGAAGAGACAATATAAATACACGATTGAAATTGAAAGGAAACCTGAATGAGCCACCAACGACCGGCGACCTTGAAAGTTGTCTACAACATATGACTTTGAATTTATAAAGGATTATCCTCAACAACAGCTCAAACAATATTTTATTATACTGTACTAGGCAAATATGAAAGATATAAACTTCAAATCTTGATAGAATTAAGTAAACAACATCAGTACATCACTTACAGTTAACTCAGATAAAACTTGTGATTCTGTCCTTGCTCCACTGCTCAGCAAGAATAAACACTTTTGTATTCCACTATCAGTAAATCCAAAGTATTTAAATACAGAGAAACACGCCGTGCTATCGCGCGCAGGCGACCTGTATCAGCTGTAATTCAAACCGAACTGTCCCCTACATATCGCAGTCAACTAACAATTGACTTCAATGGAATAATTAAACGAGAGGCGTCGTGTTCGTTCACTGCTCGTTCAACAATACAAATCTGACCTTACACCGAGTGTACTGCCTGTTTCTAGAGCTAGTACAAAAAGGGGATGTGCATAAAGTAACTGCATTTATCGTCCAGATTAGGTACTCATTCGCAGAGTTGTCGAGGCTCACAAAAAGTAAACAAAATCTAGACTGATGAATTTCGGTATCAAATAGGTCACCGAACTACTTATCATGACATAGTTAACAACTAAATAAGGTACCTACATACACTGATTTCGAAACAGTAGCACATGTGGGCAAGTTTTCTACAATGTTTTCTCATCTCACCTCGTGTGAAAATCCCTTTGCCGCTGCACATCCTATATAGCCAGCTACTATATTAATGACACTTCCGTTTCACTGACGTATTCACGTCCATACCACTATATATACGGTATGTTATACCGGGCAACTGATAACTTCCGTATGAAAACTTTTCTACGATTACGAAAAAGGTTATACTGTGAACCGGCACTTGGTTTTGAGGCAGTCAGGAAACTGACGGCAACTCGCGGTAGTCAGCTGTCCAGAACGTTTGCGCGCGCAACAGAATCTGTCTACTGCGCAGGTAGAGAAACTTGAGATACATCTGTATATCAAATAATGCTGAGGTCACACATAGAGCCTTAGGCGAACATTTATGTTTCCTCGACAGCCAAATTTCAAAGATTCATTAATTTTGATGAGTATAAATACGTATGGACAATTCTACTTATACCTTTTTTTTTTGAAGAGTGTGAAATCATCAAATGACTCCTTCCGCTCGGAAGGGAGTGTCAGACTTCTACTGACTAAAAACCACCCATGTTTCTTCTTAACCCTTTGTGTCCGGGGCCGCGGTACCTCTTTCGAACAACACCCAGCCCCGGGGGCTTCTTATAGCTAAGTCGACTAGACCAGCCAAGCTTAGAAATGTATATAGAAAGAGAGTAAATACAAAGATGAGAGCAGCGTTTGTAACAATAAAATATTCCCACACTGGAATAAGATTAAAATTATCCCCCTTAAAGACATCATGGTGACCCCACCGGTTATGCACGCACGTTGATTTGCAATAAATTATGCTGATGATGTTGTGGAAACACAAAAATGGCAAAGCCCAGTTAGTGTAGCATCAGCATTAGCACGATCCGGGTATAGCGGCGATCTGCAAAATCATTAAACTAGGACAACAAGTTCGACATGATAAATATAAATGTAACACAAATACTATTGTTTTGTATGATCATGCTCAACGGGCTCGTGGAGACCCTGAATTGGGCATAATAATTGCTGATGGATGGAAGACGAGAATGTTTGAATATTTGTGGTTCTGTGATAAGATAGATTAAAAAGATTGCTTATTTTAATTTAGTATTAATTACCAAAAATTCGAAGACGTGACATCTATCAATCTCCGCGTGGTGGATTATAGCCCATTCCGTCTCACAGAGAGGAGGTTTGAGTCCCAGCAGTGGATCATTGGCTGATGATGATGAATGACAGATGACTTATGGTGTACTAGAAGTAATACATAAGTTATGCACGGTGAATGGGGTATATTTATTCCGAGCAATATACACAGGTCTGCATTTACAGAACTTATTATTTGACGATCGCATTGTTAGTAGATAGTTAACATTTGTTAAATTCGTGAAGCGTAATTTTTTAAACGGCGCTACTTATGTATCCGCTGTAAATAAAACTACTCTCACAATCACATTATCATCATTACCGGCTCAGCATTTTATGTTAGAGAAAGCTTGCAATCAAACCGCGGCTGCGGATGCAGCTGAATACCAGTATTTTACATGGAGCGACTGCCTGCCTATCTTACCACTTTACTAGACTGAAAAATATTTTACTCTTTGTAAAAAACAAACAACACAAATGGACTGTACTGTAAAGTCGGTGAAGTAAACGAGACATAGGTGGCTTAAAGTCATTTTATGTAGGTCTTAAACTTGTACCCTGTGAAACGCCTGCTTGTAACCACTTATAGACGCGCCTCTTATTGCTCTCTATCGAAATCAGGTAATTAACGACTTAACTATAGATAAGTAAAGCTGATAGATTGTTATTGTGTATAGGGTAGTTAACAAAAAAAACATTAGTCCGTCAGATAGATTTCCAAAAAATATTGGACACATATTTTTTCTTTTTTCACGTAAACAAACAATGAAGACGATACAGTGCCTTGAAAACTCGTGTGACGTCATATTCTAAGATATTAGTATGACATTTTTTACCGGTGAGTGACGTGACAACCCCCCACTCAAATCTTTGATGCGTTTTATCTTCGTCAATTTTGATTGATTTGATAAAACAAAAAATACGTATCCAATATTTTTTGATAATCTAAAAGACGGTATAATTAGAATCATATTTTTTTTAGTCAGGAAACACCCCTATTACAACATCTCGAAAAATATAAATTGGAATCGAAATCCGGAACCCATATTATGGAGGTTTATAATGGATGTAAAAAGGACTCTAAATCTAAACGAAGCCAGCAGGTACTTGTTCTTTTCGTCATTCCATTTTTTTTTTATTCTGGGCCATACGCCATACATACTAGTGGTGGTTAATAAAGCATATAGCATAATAAAGCACCGTGCTTTTTATACATATCATATAGCAAATGCTATCGTGGCTCTCACTTATTGCTATATGCTTAATTGCTTATTTTGCTTTACATCGCAATCTCCGTTCATGCCCGTCGCGCATCGCAATTAGCAAACTAGCAAATAACGTCGCATGCTATTCATTTCTTTCGGTTGCGTGCTTAATCGTTCGCATCGCATGCGATTTCGCGATCTCGGGCGGCTCACTTATTTATTATACCAACATGAATGCTATTTTGTTTCGTGTTTTTTAGTGTAAATAAATAGTGAATTAGTTATTAGAGTGTAAATATTTAGTGATAGGACACGTAATATTCATTAGTGGACGATTGATTGAGTGAGATTGAAGGAAAGTTCATTGCTTTTTTTTCAGTTCCGTTTTATCGTAATAAATTCATAAACGCGATATAATATTCCTAAAAGCATGCTATCAGTCACCGCTCTTGCTTTATTCGCACCCGACCGTTTAGCCGTAACAATAATAAGTACCTAGGTTAAAAAAAGCATTTTATAATAAAGCATATAAAATAGCATGCTTAAAATATTAAGCATAAATCATTAAGCATGTGATTGCCATAAAGCAACTTTGCACAACACTAATACATACCACGGCAATATTCTAGTTACGGAGATTGGGAGTTTAAAGTTCCAACACACAAAGTACAACTTTTAGCTTTTGTTTAATTCTGGCTTTAATGCTTTACTTCATAACCTCTGTTCAATGAATGAGCACAATATTTTCAGTGATTTACATTGAGTCCTACTGTAAACCACGAAATTTCATTCCAAAAAAATAGTAGTATGTAGAGCTACATAATTTGGTGGCCAGAATGCTTGGTTGATTGTTTCTTTCAGAGTCTGTTTTACGTCTAGTATTATATACAGACAGTTTCCTAAAACTGTCAGATTGTATAAAATCAGCCTAGAACATAATGCATTAAATCCAGTAGTACCTTGATGCGTTGGCTTACAGTGGTATCTACCACTGTAAGAATACTTTATTAGACAAAAGTTGTTTCTGATGTCTTTTCATAGACATAATACGACAAATAAGGAACTTACCGAAGTCTATTTTAGAAACGATGAAAACTATTTTTTCTTCTATCTCATTTTCAAACTACAAATGTAAGAAATCTGTTAGACCACATTTAGTGAGTGTGGTAATGGTTAAATAACTTGATAAAACACGTCTGAAGTACAAAATCAACAACTATACAATGATTGTTCTGATAAAGATAACGTCTCTTTCGTATGAAGACGTGTACGAGATAGGTACGTTGATTTTCATTCCTAATCGGCGTTCAAGCGCTGTCAAAGACAATATTCCATGGTAACGATGACACTGACTTGTTGAACGCTGTTCGAGATGAGCTGATCGCGTTCAGTTTTATTATTGTTGAAATTGAACCTAAAAACACATCTGATCTACCAAAAAGTATATTTGTCTATGGTCTAATTATAGTATTTCCTGTATCAGTCTTGTACAGAACAAAGGACAGGAAAACATTTTTGTAGATGAAGCGGGAAAATATTTTTGACACGGTCTTTTGACATTTAATTTTGTTTTTAGGTAAATGTGTCCTAATTTCGGGTTGGTTGCCGCATGGAACATTTTTGCTTTCCGCTTCGGATAGGTTATCTCTACAGTCATTCATGACTCGGTGTACTGTGCTCTTCCACGTAACTCTATAAGCTTCGGCTATTGATAGGCTAGTAAGCGTCGCAGTCTTTGGATAGCAACCTAGACACATTAAGTTAAATCTTTACTATGAATTTTCCTTGTGCCAGTGCACCCCTGTACCCCGCTGCCGGTGCCCATGAATGAATGAGTACCTGAAGGACAAAATATGTTGAAAGAGAAATAAACAAATGCCGTGATGTTAGCTTTATTTGTTTAACTGGGGTGTCATGGGTCATGCACAAACAGCGATGACCAGTTCGATATTTTAATGTATTTGGGACCACATGACAGTTTGATAACTCATTTGTTTTTAACCGAATTCAAAAAAAGAGATAGATTGAACTTTTTATCAATCGCGTGATCTCAGCGTTGTGACTGCCAGTCTGCACAGTACTAATGTTAAATTAAAAGTATATATAGTTAAGTAAGTAGTAATATCTAAAATCTTCGATATCTAATATCGTTAAACGGCGAGGCCTTATTGAAGTAACAAATGATCAGAAGGCATGTTAAGATGCATATCAGTATGACGAACATGAGCAATATCACCAGATTGTCCTCACACGGCTTGAAGTAATCGTAACTTGTTGTGAAGCAGTGTGTTGTTCCGTCAGACGGTTTACCAGATTTAAATGGATCCTCAAAAGTAAGTACTTTGGCACCATTATCGTCAACGTACATCGTTGCAATCTCTGTATCGCGGCCAGTATGCACAACTGCTATTGCTTCAGTTTTCCTCGTGATTATTTTCTTAGCTTTATCAGCGAAAAGTCTGAAAAAAACTATATTGGTTGAAATTACCGAGATTAGTGACATGGCTATATCTAAATGACTGCACACAGTTGCTAGTGAAACTTCAGTAACCGCTTGTACCAATAGAGATAACAATAGGTTTCTAAATGTAGATTTTCATTCACCTGTAAAACTCTTTTTTCTTCACATCAAAGTCCTCCTTCGACAAGTTTTTGTAAGCCAGGGCAATACTGCTCAGGCCGGTTAGAGTATTGTCGTCCAGATCTGAGCAACCGTAGGGGTGATGGACTGTACGCAAACTAATGGAGAACGCCTTTAGGTACGGTCTCTAAACAAAAAAAAACAAAAAATTAAATCAGCAGAACACCTAAAAACCATTTTAAACCACTTACGAGAAAGAGTCCTGTCGATCATTTCGATATAATAACTGGACTGTGTCACTCCATGTAAAATACGAGTATTGTATTCAGTTGCATCCGGTGAGACTGGAAGCCTACCCCACATGGTTGGGAAAAGACTCGGCAGATGATCAAAATCAAAATATTTTATTTTACATAGGCCTACATGGGCACTTGCAGGCTTACTTCCACTTCATCACGGCGACGTGATGAACTGGACTGTGTACTGTATTGCGATGATCCAAAAATATTTTTCGGCTAAAGACGAAGCAAGCGGCGGCGAGTGCTACATCCAAGTTGGTTGCATCAAATCGCTAGTACCAATCGTATTTTCAAGGAGCCGTGAACATTCTTCATTAAACCAAATCTTAAGTTTATTTTCATAACCATCTCTAACCTGATGAAAGGTTGGGGATAAAAAGCTGTTATTAGTATTATATACATATGATGCATCCTGGGGTATGTCCCTCATTATCCATGTGATCTTCGGGTTAGCATTTTCCACCAGGTAATGAGCGTGTTCCGCTTCGACGTTGGCGATAACGATCTTACCTGAAACTCTATGTAGTTCTTGTATGATCTGAAAGTAAGTATATTCGTTTACCTATTAATGTAATCTGTTTGAGAACATCTTGATTCTATTAGACACTTGATAGGTTCGGAAATACTTGGTGAACAACAAAGGTAGACCGTCGTAATAGCTAAACGTATTTGGCATCCTTTCGGTTCGTCCCTGTAGGGCTATATTGCGTATCTATTTAAATGTCAGTGGCTATCATAGTGTCCATCGATTAACTGTCAGTTTGGTACAAAATGGAACCATTTGACACTTAATCGATGGACACTATGATAGCCACTGACATTTAAAAAGATACGCAATAGCCCTGCTGATCGGTAAACTCCGTTCGATATTTACCATCAAGCTGAATCATATTTGGCACAGTCAAGCGACTTTTTCCTGAACTAAATATGTATAATAATATTATATGTAAGAATAATACTATTTTCAATTTGACTGTGCTATGTCATGGCGGCCATAACAAGTGAGGAACCCGTCTGCATATCTAATAATTCGGCTCGCCAAATTGCTGAGTTGCATGGTGTTCTATTTAATATGTTATACATACCTAAATGTTTAAAGATTACCTTATCCATTTCACAATTGGCATCTTCGCACCGCAACACAGCGTATGCTAACCCCTCTTTATTAAACAATGCCATCAGTTCATTTTCAAATTCCAGGCTGTAGTCAGAGTCGTCAGTCACAATCAGCACTCGTTGCCAGCCCACAGTTTGAATAAACTTTAAAAATCCGTACTTGAGTAGTTGCCAGGGTACTACATTCATAGAATTTGGATAAGCACTCCGATTATCCGAAAAAACGTATGGAGTTTCATAGAATATAGCTGGAACTAAGTACTCGGTGAATACCTCTACTGGTTTTGGAACTAACACAGCTAGAAAATGATCATTCAATTCATGTAAAGCAGTAAGGCAACGGAATGAATCTTTTGATTTTATTATAAGTTTTAACGGCAGTATATTAACTTGTGGAACAGGTTTATTCCCATCCGTGCAAAGAAGTACTTTCGTTAAGTTTATTGTCTGTATCTGGACGAAGGGCTTACAATCTTCCATGTTTGTAATGTCATAATTATGTTCCTTATTGGTTATGTCCATTTTCAGCACATAGTTGTAGATATGACCACCATTCAACGTTATAACCGAATTACTAACGATGTTTGCGATTTCGTGACAGTCAAAGTCGTTAGGTTTGTCTGTTTTACTGCAAACAACTTCCTTTGTTTTGGTTACGTTGCCAGCGTACTCAAAATTCTCTGGTAGTTTTTTATCTTTATAATAAGGAACCCCAAACTGGATAAAGTTACTGCAAAAAAAATTAATAATAAAAAGATGATTTTTATTATTTCTAAGTCGAAAGAGAATATGTCATTCATGAAGTAACTATGCTCATGAAAAATAAGGCCCTCCAGCAAGTTTGATTCAGCAAGCTGTTTAAGCTTGTATTGAATAGATGGTTATTGATAGGCAGACGGTCTAAATAACATATTGTATTTTGAAGGACAAACATAACTTACCTATGTTTCATATATTTTGCATATTTTAGATAGTCACTGTTAATTTTATAAAACGGCTCACAAGCCTCCTTAAATCTGGATCTAAGTTTGTTATTGTAATAACTGGTAGTACTGTAATCAGTATGATAAATCAATACTATTTCTGGTTTATCATTTGCAGTTAATGTCATCCACCAATCATCTGGAATAAATAAAAAACATTAAAGTATCGACAGCGTGATGACCAGATGTATGAACATGGACGAGGCAAAAGGATTATAGGTATTGTAAGGATCGTAGCAGGTGGTGTTCTGTGATTTCTGCCTATCTCCATGGGGAAAACGCGTGAGTTTATTACAGCACCTATACATTTTGTCTTTGAGACTATGTTATACGATCAAAACCCCTGGTTTTTCCTCCCATTTACCATTTGTTGGGAGTGCGGAGTATTATTGCCGGAGGTCGAAGTTTGTAAGCAGATTGATTTTTCGTACTTGCGTCATGTGATGTACGTAGTTTTGTAAATTCTCGTACTCAGAATAACTCTGATACAAAACGTTAGTGTACCGATCTATTTTTATGAATTCCAAAATGGTGAATAAAGAACCCAGATGCGACAATCACTTTGGGAGCATTATAGAATGATGCTTGCACAACTATAGGTACTAGTTACTTCTTTATTTATAAATCAAATTGAAGTGTCTGTTTGGAATTAGATTGAACCGATTTTGATGGAACTTTTACTGGAATATACCTGATATTGTAAGGAGTAAGAAGGTACCTAAAAACTGGCCAAGTGCAAGTCGGACTTTCACATGAAGGGTTTCGTACCGTTGTAGTAGATTTTGAGAGATTTTCGATGTTATTTTAACACCGACTTCTTATAGGTTTTCTAATAATCAGTGTTGAAATAATTTAGCTCAGCAGTTTCGAAGATAAGGGTCGGACAGATAGACTCACGAGTGATCCTATAAGAGTTCCGTTTTTTCCTTTGGAGATACGAAACCCTAAAAAAAGTGAAATCCCTTAAATTGGAAAACAAACTCCGATTAAAAAATATATAAGAAAAAAAAAGTAAGTAGAATATGTAGTTTAAAATAAATATTAAAAAAAGGTTACCACTTAAAAAACACTGGTATCCGAGATCCGACACACATAAATGTAAAATTGACAGTTTAATCCACAAAAAGAATATTATAATCATTTTGAAAACAACCTTTTTCTATAGTAGTTTACCACTGACTGGACTCTGTATCTTTACTAAAATTGTGATCAGTATAATACCTTCCAAAATATTGTATTTTTTCCTCCCATTATTGTTGAGCAAACATAGGGAAGAATTTGCAGTTTTGATTTTACCTATTGCATAATTAACCAACTCTACTGTTCGTGATTCAAGTTACATATATACATAATAACAAATAAATTTAAAATATATATATATATATAATTTGACAACTACATACCTACTATCTTTTATATGGAATCTTTATACATACATATATGTAGGAACTTAGAGATCTCCCTTCTGTCGTCATAACATGGAACCACAGATATATTGTGCACTAACGGACGTCATTTTCAAATTGGTCCAGTAGTTTTTAAGTTTATTCATTGCAAACATACACACACACAAAAATACAAATCTTTCCTCTTATAATAGTGTAGATTATAGATGGATTATAGTGTAGATTATGGAAGTGTGCAGCGCGTGTGCTGTATTTTAGGATGGTGTGGATGGAAACTATTTGAGTATACTTGTAATGGAGATTTATTTTAAACTTTGATGATACATTTATCAGAGAGAGAGAGTTACGGTCGACTGCGGGCGCGCATTGCCGGGACATCCTTTTATAGGGACCGATCCGCGAGATGCGCGAACCACCATTTTTTCTAGTCCCCGTGCCCACCGACCAATGGCAATGCGCGAAGCGACGGAGCGGCGTCTTCAGGTTTTGACGTGTCCGCGAACCTGTCGTCGCAAGAACGCGGCTCCGTCGCTGTCGGCCTATCACAGCATTGTTTACCTTCACGACTCGACGGAGCGGCGTAAACAGGTTTGGACTTGTCGCCCGGCACGCAGCTCCGTCGTTTTACATAACATATAACACCTTAAATCTAACTTATATGCTAACAAATCTTATACTAAACATAGAGTACCTTAAACCTAACTTATATAATGCCAAAAAAGCTTATTCTAAACAGTGGCGGCGGCGCCGCTAGATTATAATATGTCGCTGTCGTGCACATTTCTCCCGCCGTCGCCACCAGGCGACTCCGTGGGGAGCACGACAATCCGCTTCGTTGGTCTTCGTAGCACATGTCCTTTGGTCATCACGTCTACAACTCGTACCTCTCCGTCTGCGCCTGGTAACACCTTCGTTACCCTTCCCTTGGGCCAAGTGTTGCGTGGGAGGTTAGGGTCGCAGATCACAACGACGTCTCCGACCTTAGGTGGGGTGCCGCTGCCGTAGGGCTCCCGCCGGTTTTGTAGGAGCGGTAGGTATTCACGTACCCATCTTCGCCAGAAGACGTCTGCGAGTGCCTGGGCGCGCCGCCATTGGTGCCGTGCTGTGACGTCTGCTTCGGTAAAATTACCCGGTGAGGGTACATGTGAGTTAGGGCCTATCAGTATGTGGTTAGGCGTTAGGGCTTCGGGCTCGTCTGGGGTCACGCTGACATGCGTGAGTGGCCTGGAGTTCACCGTATTTTCTACTTCTACGAGTAACGTAGCGAGGGTCTCGTCTGATGGGTGAACTTCCTTAAGTGTGACGTACAGTGCTTCCTTGACTGCCCTCACCATTCTCTCCCATGCTCCGCCCATGAACGGCGACGCGGGAGGTATGTATCTCCAGCTTATGGACCGCGCATTGGACTCACTATCTAAAGCACATAAGGCGCTTACTCCTAGTTCCCTATCAGCCGCTTTGAAACAAGTAGCGTTGTCACTCCATATTTCTTTTGGACAACCTCTCCTACCTATAAATCGCCTGAGAGCGGCGATAGCTGAGTCTGCACTCAGCGAATGTGCTATCTCTATATGTATAGCTCTACAAGTTAAGCATGTAAACAAGGCTCCGTATCTTTTTTCTTTGTGCCTACCTACAGTAACAGATATGGGGCCAAAATAATCTAAACCAGTGAAAGTAAAAGGTCGTACATGATGAGCTAAACGGGGGTACGGTAGGTTTCCCGTAGAGGGATTGGCTGGCTTTGCCTTCTTTATTTGACAATACAACAGCCCTTTACCACATTTTTCACGGACTGACGTAGTCTCGTTATCCAAACACGCTGTCTTAACTCGTTAACCGTTATCTCAGTCCCGCCATGATGTAAACTTTCATGCACATAATTATGATACATACAGCTTCGTATATCTGTGCTTACCCTCAAGTATAATTGGGTTTATTATTTCTTCATTTACGTCCTGTACCGCTGTGATTCTCCCGCGCAAACGTAACACACCTGCGTTGTCTAGGTACGAGTATGTACTTAATACCGATAACGGGCTATTGCCGGGCGCCGCTTTGTTATCATTTATGGCGGCGATTTCTTTTGTAAATCTTTCGGCTTGTACGCCCTTGACCCATTGTTCCTCGGCGCGTAGAGTATAGGCAGCAGGTATAGGTATGTAGTTTACTGTTTTATTCCTTGTTTTTTGCATAACTTTTTTAACGGATTTGTTTTTGTTTATACTTTTCCACGTTGGATCTTGTGATGCATTTTTCTTAGTACACTTATATTCGACAGTGTGTTTATTTGGTCTACAAAGGTCAATGAACTGAAGTACTCTTGCGGTTGTCCTTATCAGCCGTGTCCATTTGGAACCACGTGTAATATTTGGGAGATGATTGTTTACTTTTGTGTCGTTGATCACATGACATTTGACGCGTTCTTCACCTGTGTTTATGGGGGTAATGACCTTTCTATCCTGTGTCTTGAGTTTCTTATCTAGGCGCCGATCTAGATTTTCTAGCCGTTTTAGGGCACCTAGGTAGTTGTTTGGTACTTTGGGTACCTCTTGTTTCCACAATAGTCCTGTCTCAAAGCTGCCATCGGGTAATCGTCGACTCTTCTGTTCTAGGATGTCTAAGGCTCGCTGTTGCGGGTCATCTCTAGGTGTCCTAGGTTCTATGCCTAGTGATTCTAGTTTGAAAAAGTTTCTCATGGTTTCTTCTACTGGTTCCACAATTTCTTTACTTTTAATGTGGCCGCAAAATGTAGCTTTAACTTCATTTACAGAGTACCGACATCCATGCAATACCCATCCAAGTTTTGTGTATGATGCTACCGGTTGATCACGCGCACCTGTTCGTGTTTCTGTGGCTACTAATAAATCCCAGTTATCTTGGCCTATTAAAATCATTGGTCGCGCGTTTTCATAAACAAGAGTGCTATGAATGTCGTTTAAATGCCTACAGTTATTTATGTCCTCGGTTTGTACAGTTTGCGCCATAATTTCAAGCCTGTTTACGGTGCGCGCCGCCTCTATCTTCTGTGGGTCGCTATGGTGCTTGCCTTGTATGTGGAAGCTCACGGTTCGGCTTTGCTCATGCTTGACCTCCGTGCCTATGCCTTGTATCCACATAGGTCTGGCTGGCCCATCTGCACCTAGGACATCTGCTACTGACGCGTCTAACAAGGTAACTGTACTCCCATCGTCTAACAAGGCATATGTGTCAACACTGGTATGTGGTCCGCTCAATGTGACAGGTACTATTTTTAAATAGGCGCGGCGATTCTGAGGCGAGGTGGTTGTTACTGTTTCCCGCGCTGACGTCACGGTTTCGTGTATGATAACGGGCGTTGGCGCCAGCGCCGTTACGTTGTTTGTCGCCTCCACTTTACGCTGTTTATGCAACAGTTTGTGATGTTTCATGTTGCATTCTTTTATGTCACAAATAGGTGCTTTACACATAAACCTTCTATGCTTGTTTCTAAGACATCTAAAACACATGTTGGAGTTTTTAGCGATTTCCCATCGTGAATCTATGTCTAGCTGTTTATATTTATTGCAGTCGGGTAGTTTGTGGCCGTGTTGCTTGCACGCCGGGCATTGCTCGTTTGACGTCTCTTTATTTATGTTGAACGTGCGCTCTACTCTGCGCCGTTGCCGTACACCGTCGGAGTCGTCATTGCCGCGTTCTGGCTGTGCGTACGCGCCACACTTATCGGCTTCTTCATTCATAAACATAGATAAGCGCTTTAACTCGGGAATGTCCTGAACCTTTTTATTTGCCGCGTAATCATACCATTTATTTCGTAGTATTGGCGTTAATTTTTCCACGATACAACGCGACATTTCAGGGCTATGTAAATATTGTATTCTTTTAAGTGCTTCTACCGTACCCACCGTGTTTGCTATACGGCTAGCGAAAATACATATATCCCTAGGGTTATCGTTTAATTTAGGTAATGATTTTACTTGATCTAACTCGGCTATAATCAAGGCCTCAGGCCTACCGAAACGCCTTTCAAGTGCGTCTAGAATGACCTGCGGGTCAGATTGACTAAACAATAAACACCCTACAGCTTCCTTTGCGGTGCCTCTGAGGCTCATCCTTATCCTAGCTACATTTTCTATACATGAAAAATACGTGTGTGAGTCACAATACGCGGCCTTATAAGCTATCCACTCACCGGATTTTCCGTCGAAGCTTGGTAGCTGCTGGATGTACCTGGGGGGCTCTCGTGAGCTGCGCGCGGCTTGTGCTAGGGCCGCGGCGAGTGTCCCCACGTCTATCAATTTATCACTCACATTGCCGTTTAACACTTCACTCGCGATATTGCCTTTGTTTGCTTTCGCACACACACTTTCGTCGTCGTCCCGCAGCGGTTGAGCACCTGTCGTGGCGCGTGTGTCCTTCGCTGCGTCCCTGCTGTTCCTCCCGCCGCTGACGTCGTGTGGCGGTGGTCGAACCTCATCTCCGGGTGGCGGCGCCGGTCGCGCTAGCCACGTTCCAATCCTTACGGAGGCGAGGTCGTCCTCCATGTCGTCGTCTTCACTCGAGTCAGCTTCGGCTCTGACGCGCTGCAGCTGTATTTCTTGCAGCTCTAACTCTGCTTTCGCTTGCTTGACTTTCACTGTCGCAAGCCGCTCTCTGGCCTCCAGCTCTGCGAGGCGCTTCATTTTCGAAGCTGTAGAGCGGCGTGACCTGGTGTCACCGGGCTTTAGCGTACCTTGTGAACCTGTAGTCTGCGTGGCGTCGGTGTTGGGAGTCGCCGTAGCCGTAGATCCGCTGCTTGTGTCCGTCACAGCGACCGGGCTCATGCTCGATTCTGGTGCTGGGTTGCTGGCACCTGGGCTGGTCGCTGACGGCTCTTGCTGGGTCTGTTCTCTCCTGGACTCTCCACTACGGCTGCGTGTTAACACCATCCTGCTGTTTCTTTAATATGCGGCTTCGAAGGACCAGAATGTGCAGCGCGTGTGCCGTATTTTAGGATGGTGTGGATGGAAACTATTTGAGTATACTTGTAATGGAGATTTATTTTAAACTTTGATGATACATTTATCAGAGAGAGAGAGTTACGGTCGACTGCGGGCGCGCATTGCCGGGGCATCCTTTTATAGGGACCGATCCGCGAGATGCGCGAACCACCATTTTTTCTAGTCCCCGTGCCCACCGACCAATGGCAATGCGCGAAGCGACGGAGCGGCGTCTTCAGGTTTTGACGTGTCCGCGAACCTGTCGTCGCAAGAACGCGGCTCCGTCGCTGTCGGCCTATCACAGCATTGTTTACCTTCACGACTCGACGGAGCGGCGTAAACAGGTTTGGACTTGTCGCCCGGCACGCGGCTCCGTCGTTTTACATAACATATAACACCTTAAATCTAACTTATATGCTAACAAATCTTATACTAAACATAGAGTACCTTAAACCTAACTTATATAATGCCAAAAAAGCTTATTCTAAACAGTGGCGGCGGCGCCGCTAGATTATAATATGTCGCTGTCGTGCACAGGAAGTGTAGATGAGACTTAAACATAACTGGTGAAATGTGGGTGTATCATTAGGTACACCTCTGCCTGGGGCTTGCCACAATAGAGGCGGTAAAGCCAGTTATGGAGGAGTGGCTCGAGAGGCGGCATGGCGCCCTCAGGACATGGATGCTTCAGGAAGTACTTGCGTCGCATAGGTTGATACTGTGAGGACTGTCCCGAAGACACGGCACAGCATACGCTAGTAGACTGCTAGGCCTGGGCTCAGCAGCGCTGTGTCCTCGTTGCAGCACTCGGTTCGGGTGATCTTTCGCTTCCGGCTGTGGTTGAAACTTTAGTCACAAGCGAAAACGCGGTGGAATGTCGTCTCCTCTTTTTGCAAGGAGGTAATGCATGCAAAGGAGGCGGCGGAGAGGGAAAGAGAGCATGCCTCTCACTCTAAACGCACCAGAAGGGCAGCCGGGCATCGCCTAAGGATCTCCGGCCACCATAAAGTGGGGCCTGCAGGTGGCAAACTTAGGGCTGAGATGTCGCCCGACCAGCCAGGCCCTAAGAAGTGGCGCGCAGTGGACTCTGTGCGCCTTTATAGAGAACGTGTGGTTGCTGGCCGCACTTGGTGATGAGGCCCGCCGGGTAAGGTGGGCTGATACCAGTCGGGGGTGCGCGTGAATGTACTTTTATCTCCCGGGCTCCCGACACATGGTATTCGTAGGAACAGGGGTTTTCAGTCGGTTAGAGTCCGACATAACCCCCGCTCACCCCAGGCGGAGAGTATCCATGAGGATTGTGGTATATCCCTCTATATTATCGGCTCTTAGACGCGCGTGCCCACTCACTACCGCCGCTCACAGCTGACTGGCTGCTTTACGACCGCACGTGCGCTAGAGATGACATAATGCTTCCTTCTCTTTCACTCACAGACACTACATCCCTTCCTTGTTTTATTAATTTTTAATAAACTATAATTTTATATATTCCTTAATTCTGATTTTTTAAAATTTTGATTATCTTCAATCTCCTCTTCTAATCTTTCTTCTACTACCATTTCTAAATTCTGTCCATTGATTTCTTTGTTCACGGGTTTCCATTCTCCCTCAATTTTTTTTTAAATTCAATATGTTTCGTCTTAACTGCTGTCCTGTTTCGTCGTTCTGTACCTCCACATCTCCCCCGTTTCTTGACTTAACCGTATGCGTGGCTATATCAAAATTAAGATTAAGTTTATTCGTTTTGTTGGCATTCTTTACATACACTTTATCTGTCACTTGTAAGTCAACATCACGTGCTCTTCGTCTTTTATCAGTATACTCTCACCCTTTTTGTTCTTTGTCTTTATCTCTTACATCTATGCCTCTAAAACTTTGTTCTGCAATTTCTATCATTGGAATCTTGTTCCTAAATTTCATTTGAAAGAATAGCTCAGCGGTGTTTTCCCAGTCACACTATGTGGGGTTGGTATTGTACATTGTCAAATATTCCGTCAATGCTTCTTTCCAGCTTTTTCTTTCTACTTGGCATATTTTGAGGCGTTTAGAGACAGCATTGTCTCTATTCTGTCGCTACACCTCTCCATTCTATTGCGGCCAGTAAGGGATTGAATTAAATAATTTGATATAATTTTCATGGCAATATTAAGTTTTGAACTCTGTACTAATGAATTGTTTGCCATTATCAGAAGTTATGGAAGCTGGATGTCCTAAACAGCTAAAAAGCGAATCATTTCCACCTTGAATAGTAATCGATCACAATCAAAAGGTAATCAACCTAGGATTGGATGTGGTGGATTTGGTGCCGATACCAGAGTGTATCCTTTAAAGGACCGTACTAAATTTTCCACGTCCTTACCATAGTTAGGCCACCAAACCTTCGCTATAAGTGTCAACTTTATCAGGAGCATCTAACTAAAACAAGTCGTCGTAATTGTGCCTCTAAGGACCTTCAAGCCTTTCAAATCCGCAGGGCTTGATGGGATATTCCTAGCCCTACTACAATGGCAACTAAAACAGGTAACCAAGAACCTACTACCAATCTACCGGGCCTGCATAGCTTTCAACTACAATATCCCCATACTTTGGACGGAGGCAAAAGTAGTCTTCCTACCTAAACCAGAAAAAGAGGACTACACACACGCCAAATCTTTCAGGCCCATCAGTCTAAAATCTTTTCTTATTAAAACACTGGAAAGACTGGTAGATCGACACCTAAGGGTTGGAGCTCTAAAAAGCAAACCACTGCAGCCCCAACCACACGCATACAGGAAAGGCAGATCAACAGAGTCGGCATTACACAAATGGTAGTGCACAAAATAGAAACGGCTATAACCAATACATCCTCAACACTTGCTGCCTTCATAGACATTGAAGGAGCTTTTGATAAAATCATACACAACAGCATTAACCACGCCCTGCAGTAATTTAGTGTATAACCGGTCATACAAACTGACTAGATCACTAAATTGGTTAGCAAAAGAGCGGTACAGATAGTGGGAAATACTACCACAAGAGCCAAGGTAAGAAGATGCCCCCAAGGATGCGTTCTATCTCCACTCCTCTGAACCATAGTAGTAGACAGGCTCATAAAGAAACTGAATAACAGAGAATAGTAGTGCTATTGGTTATGAAGACGACGTTGCTATACTGATAAACGGGAATGCTGAAGATATGCTGTACAATGTGATGCGCTCTGCTCTGTAGATAGTAGAAGTTTGGTGTGAAGAACACGAACTTTCAGTAAATCCCAAGACAACAGAACTTATCCTTTTTACCAACAAAAGGAAACTACCAGAATTACAACTACCACAGCTTTTCAACTCTCCCTGTCAACAGAAGTGAAATATCTGGGCATAATTCTTGATACTCGTAACAAATTGAACTGGGTGAGTCACTTAGAGGCTAAAACAAAGAAGGCCTGTATAGCTTTTAATCAGTGTAGAATACTAGTTAGTAAGAGATAGGGTCTTAACCCAAAGATCATACTCTGGCTATACACGTCAGTCATCAGACCTTCTATTACCTACGGATCAGTTGTACGGTGACCCAGAACTCAGCTGACCACGGTGAAAATGAAACTCCAGAACCTGCAACCTTTAGCTAGTGCAGCAACTACTGGATGCATGAGAACAACTCTATCAGCAGCGTTAGAGTTTCTTTTAAATTTAAGACCGCTGGAACTGGTCATAAAAGAGAAAGAGATAAAAAGCTAAGGTAACCGCCTTAAGACTAAGATCAATCGGACTATGGAAAGTAAATACAGAAACAACCCACTCAAAAGTTTTGCAGGGGTTTCTGATGAAAATACCACTTCATAAAACTTCATGTTACCTTGTTATGTGTTCGATAGAAGTTACGACATCCAACTCACTGCGGAAGCGGTAGATAGCTCTGGCATCAATGAAGTTAGGATATAGACGGACGGCTCCAAGACCTCATATCGCATAGGAGCCGGCTTCTTCTCGAATGATCTCAACATCAAATACCCTAGATAAATTAACCAAAATCTTCCAAGCACAATGTATCGGTATCACCAGAGCGGCACAAGCAGTTGCAGCCACAGACGTCAGAGATTTTAAAATAAAGATCATCTCAGACAGTGCATCGGTGCTTCAAGCCCTAAAAACAACACAATTACCTCTGTCTTAATACTGGAATGCCACAATGCACTCCAATCCATTGCAACCATGAATAGTGTAACACTGCAATGGATAAAAGGACATAGCAACTCGCTGGGTAACGACGCAGCAGATGAGCTAGCAAAGAGAGGCTCAAGCGATGCACCTCAGACCCAAATATAAACATGGCTGCGTTCAAGAACTACAGAGAAACACCTCACCGAATGGAGAAACAGTAAAGGATACTAGGCAAAAGATGCAGTTCCGGCAGCATCAATGAAGTTTACTCGCAATCTGATCAAACTTAAAAGTGACAAAATCCGTAAAATCATAGGAATTTTAACGGGTCACTGTTCCTTAAACAAACATCTACATAACATAGGTGTAACAGATAGCCCACTGTGCAGAGGATGCACGGAGGTTCAAGAAACGCCACGGCACGTACTCCTAGAGTGCAGGAGCGTGGCAGATCAATGGGCACAAACTCTACGATCCCCATTAACTCTCCCGGAAGCCTGCAGCAGTCTGGGAAGGCTGCTACAATTCTGGGACGACATAATTATTTTGGTTGGAGTAGTAGTAGTTGCCCAATCAAGAGGCTAAGTGCGGATAAAAGCCCAGTTAAACTAAACTAAACAAAGCTTCCAGGTAAATATATAAACTCCTTTTCCAACGTTCCCATCTAGCTCCCACAGATCCTGCTTCAGCATCGCACTTCTAAAGTAAAACTTGACATCATATTTTAAACGGTGGACAATGAAACAAATAACGAATAGCTATTTTAGGCAATTTTAGGTTATCAAATAGGCATCATCCTTTTTAACAACCTAACACATAAATTATTTATTTCATACAGCATTCATATAGACCATAGTCTAAATTAAACTAACAATGTTGTTTGAATTGTCTTCAAACTTCTGTAAACGGGAGTTATCCGTACAAAAACTTCATATTACGGGCATCACCCATATAAAATTTCCATGGGACACATGACACTCTGACATACCTACGTCGCATCATGTATTTTACAGGCATCACCTGTACTTAATTACATTACGAAGTCCATACAGGCATCACCTGTTTCCGGACTACCAGGCATCATCTGGTAACATTTTACATTATGAAGTCCTTACAGGCATCACCTGTTTCCGGACTACCAGGCATCATCTGGTAACATTTTACATTATGAAGTCCTTACAGGCATCACCTGTTTCTGGACTACCAGGCATCATCTGGTAACATTTTTCATTACGAAGTCCTTACAGGCGTCACCTGTTCTCGGACTACCAGGCATCATCTGGTAACATTTTTCATTGCGAAGTCCTTACAGGCGTCACCTGTTCTCGGACTACCAGACATCATCTGGTAACATTTTTCATTACGAAGTCCTTACAGGCATCACCTGTTTCCGGACTACCAGACATCATCTGGTAACATTTTTCATTACGAAGTCCTTACAGGCATCACCTGTTCTCGGACTACCAGGCATCATCTGGTAACATTGTGATGTTTACGCATAACACAGACGTCACTCGGATCGTTCGTGTTCAACTCATCACGCATATTGTACATTATTACACTAAAACTTATGTGACAGACGTCACCTGTGATTTAGTCCATACAGGAGGAGGCTCATGTTCTCTCTTCTACGAGCATCATTATTTGATACAATAATCTAATACTGGTCTAGTCTAGTACTAGATAACGAAGTCAATCATACAACTCAACAGTATGTAGGTACGTATTTTGTATATACCTACTTATAATCTGAAAAATATGTTTATTCTGAGCCGACCGGTAAGGGAATCGAACCCCGTAGTTTACAGCCAGGAATTGTAAACATGACTTTTAAATGTATTCGTTGGTGGTATGACATATTCCTTTTATAAATAAATCATACATAAGCGGACACCATAAGTGGGTTTATATTTTAGTTAGCAATGAGAGATGTAAACAACCGTCCCGCTTGATAATAATAACCTACAGCACCAGCAAAACAACGCTGTCGTTTCGCCTCATAGGTAACTAGATAAATATGATACCTACACGAATAGAATGTTTACTTCATGGGGCCTCACCGTAATTTGTACTGTGAATTTAATTAGATTGAGCAATCTTAGTCACAAGTCTCAAAACACCGCACATTTTTTTTTTCTTTTTCGGATGTAATTTCATAATAATAAGTTAACTCACAGTAGTCCTGTTAATCCTCGTCGCCAAAATGTGGTATATCCCTCTATATTATCGGCTCTTAGACGCGCGTGCCCACTCACTACCGCCGCTCACAGCTGACTGGCTGCTTTACGACCGCACGTGCGCTAGAGATGACATAATGCTTCCTTCTCTTTCACTCACAGACACTACAAGGATTTTCCCAATCCCGTCGGGGCTGCGGGTTGTTCGAAAGAGATAACGCGGCCTCGGCGCAAGGGCTAAGAAGGAACATGGGTGGTTTTTAGTCAGTAGAAGTCTGACACTTCCTTTCGCTCTGCCCAGAGCGGGAGGGGTTATTTGATGATTTCCCACCACCAAAAAAAAAAAAAGGATTTTCCCAATTCGCAATTCCCCTTCGGGGATTACTAGAGCGATGTTATGTTATGTTAACTGAGTACATTTAGTACATAGGTTGAGTCATAATTATACTCACACATCTACACTACTCGTAATCTATACTAATATTATAAAGTTTGTGAGTTTTTAAGGTTACAGGGGTAGGTAATCTCTGGATGTACTGAACCGATTTTGAAAATTCTTTTATTTGTTAGACTCAAGTGTGGCTACCACCGCCCAAACACAACTCGTATAGGTGGCTATACGAGTTGTGTTTGGGCGTGTGAAAAAATTCATGGTAGTTGCATATGTATAACGAAAATAAAAGGAAAACTATCACACCTAAGTAGGCTTTACAAGTTTACGAGTAATATTCGACCAACTTATAGAATGTACTGTATAAAATATTTTCCTACACAAAAATGTATGGGAGCGCAGGTCTTAAAACTGCAAATGTAAGTTTGTTTTATTTTTACAATAAAAATCATCGTTCGGAGGCAGGTAGGTAGGGTGGTAAATCAGTTTAGTAAGTTCACATATTTTGATGGGCGACTACGGAACCCTACATTGTGCGTGGTCCGACATGCACTTGGCCGGTTTTTCTTTCATATCATCCCTCACACAATCCACTCATCGTTTCGTTGGGCTTCCTTTCCCTCTCCATTCATTAAAATATATATTTATCACTGTTTTAGTCACCTGCGAATTATCCCTCCTCAGGTCCATATACCCCCCGTCGGGGCTGCGGGTTGTTCGAAAGAGATACCCCAGCCTCGGCGCAAGGGCTAAGAAGGAACATGGGTGGTTTTTAGTCAGTAGAAGTGTGACACTCCCTTCCACTCTGCCCAAGAGCGGGAGGGGTTATTTGATGATTTTCCACCCGCCAAAAAAAAGGTACATATACCTACCAAGACCGTTGTTAAGCGGGTAAGTTATATGGACTCTAAATCCAAGCTGTCGACATATAGGCGGCAACAACACATGTTGTTTTATTTTCTATCGTTTTCTTTCTCTTTGGCAACTGCAGTTGGGACTGCAGTCGACTATGCTACCATAGCGTCATGAAATGATGAGCCGTCGAAAGTTGCAGTTCTTTCTAATTTTAATAATTTCTGTCATCTTCAACACCAACATACCGACGCCACGCAAGCGCAACCTGTTGCATTCAATAATCTGCTCGACTCTACATTGTTTGGTTTCATTGACTTTGTGAAATTCTTGACAATTAATTGACAATTTCGTCGTGTCTATGAACAAAATAAAGTGCAGTGATTAAGAAAAGTGAATTGTGCAATGGTTTTGAAACTGTAGAGCCGTAGAAGGTAGAGTCGTACCGGCTCGTGGAGTTAAAAATTTGAATCGTACGGCGTGCGCCGGAGTGGGGGGCGCCGTGGTTGGCCGTGCCAGGTAACAGGAGGTACGGCGGCACAGTGGGCCGGCGAGCGGATACCGTGGACAAAATAGTAAAAAACACAATTTTTTGTTTTATCATATTTGGTATGATACTAGATAATTAGTTATTTAATATTAGGTTACTAACACTCAATGGACCTTATTGTATTCAAAATAAAATAAATTCAATCATTAATTTTGAAAATTTTGATTTTTTTATTAAGGCACCTAGTTTAATTTTATTTTTCTGTTTTTTGGATACACTTTTAAAACTCGTAGCACGTGTTTATTTTTTCGGGGAGTATGACATTACAAAAGTTAATCATCAACCATTATACACCAGTAAGTAATTTATTTTAAAATAGACCACAGAGAGATGTTAAAATCCTACTAATCAAATTCTATCCTACAAATGATTCCGCAACCAGAAATCATTGTGACATTTGTGACTGAGTAGCGAGTTATAAGTGGAAGTAGAACCATCTGCTAAAAATATTCAATCATAACCCACATTCAAGTTAAACAATAGCGCTAAGTCACGAAACGAATCTTGTCAAACATTTGTCTGTGAAGTGTAACACCGTGCGTTCTTGAAGCCTAGCGGTCGTCCTCCCCCCACCCCCCACGTCAGCGCGTATCTCTTTCTGACGACATCTCGCTATCTCTGTCTAGCAGGGTATTCAGTCACCGCGGAACTCTGGCGTATTTCACAGGTGTGTCGGGCCGAGTGCGTGATGTTAGACGAACGTAAATAAATCCTGTTATAACAATAATAGTGTTGTTTTGTGAGAATATATAAGTGAATAAAGGAATTAATTTAATATAACTGTAGCTGTGTTAATAATATAACGTTGTTTTCTCCAATTTGTGACCAAGTGGTGCGTTTCGAAACAGTGACAACAAGTTTTTCTTGTGTTGTGGGTTCAGTCCTTGAGTCGGAGGCTTTATCATCGTCTACGTCGGTACCGCTGCTTGTTCCTTTGGCGGGATATTCGTGGTCAAGGTATGCATTTTAACCTTTTAACAGCATTAAAATTGAAAGTTCTGCATGAAAAATAAAAGTTTCCGATTAGTTCTACGTCACTGCACAAGTGTGACTTTTTAGAAACATTATTTTCATAAATAAACTTTTATAACTAGGTACTTTCAAATTACTTTTTGTCTGTTCAACGCTTATTATAAAGCTCAATAACCATAGATTTGTCAAAAACTTAGTCTGCCACAGATTTTAAATGTGATGATTTCTAAACCACCCTTCAAAAAAACTTTTCATCCACTTGTTACTCCGGGGTCTATCGTCAGGTGCTCTGTTTGTGGAGAGCACTCAAGTGTAATGTGTTAGAGCGAGGAACTTTATCTCTGTTTACTCTACTACCTGCCCGATACACTCCCACGCAACTAAACGCGACATGTCAACACTATCATTCAAATGGTTAATCATAAAAAAGTGCTTTGGTAAATTATATCTTACTCATTTGACTTTAAGTCAAGTTATAGATTTCGTGGACCAAATCTTTTGAACGTTTTTACTTCTACTGGATTCTGGGTGATCTACTGACCACGTAGTACTTTTTAGAAGCTTTAACCTATTTTTATACTTTATTGTGAAGTTGACATCCATTATAGCTAAACAAAGTTTTTGTGAAACTTAAGCGTCCATGACCGCACGACCGGCATTCCGTCAATGCATCTCTCTGATCGTGACTCACCTCGCTGGCACGTCACCGTGATGTCACTGCTCCAGGTACCTTGATAGGCACTAAATAAACCGAGTGCTTTAGTGCCTTTGTCAAAAAATAACCTCAAGATTCCATAGATTGTGAGATCTGTAGAGGTAAAAAATATTGCTCACGATCTTCGTTGGCAAAATGCTTTATTCATTACAGCAAATGCAAACAAGTTTCAATTTATTATTAATAATAATTATTTAGTAGAGATTAAATAATTCAACACGATTAGACGAACAAACATATTAGGTGTTGATGCCATAACTTCAATGGTTACAAAACTGCAGAAGAAATGCGAAACATCACGCAAACCACTACTTATCAAATATTACAAATTACACACGTTCATGTCAAACAAATACTCGAAATAAAGTTAAATGAAGTAACCGCTACTCGTAAAATGATAACATATTTTTAATATTATGGCAGACACTTCGATTCCATTCTGAAATCCTACTACCAATTCCTCGACGAGGTCACCAGCCTTTCATTGAAATAAAAAGTACCAAAACTAATCGACAACATGTTGCAGTTAATTCTATTCACTGTGACCTTCCACGTAACACGATTCCGACTATAAAACCATAGATTAATGTTATTGTCTTGTATCCAATCTTTACTCAATTTCAGTAATCATTCAATCGACCGAAGCGGTTCTAACCGAAGTAGATCTGCTCTATGGCTTTTTGAAAGGCGCAAAAAGGTCGAGTGCAGTTCAGTCAGAAATCGTTTCTCGTTATGAAGAGTGATCGTCATCAGTTGGATTCACAGAACTTTTCTCGACGTAACATTCAACTCAGCAGTATCTGTTATGCAAGACACCGAAAAAAAACAATTTCTCTTTATCTTGTACCTGAGTCTTAGCGAAATGTGCTCTTAAACTTATATTTTTTAAAGAGTCGAAGATTTTATAGTTTAAGCTAAGTTTCTTTGTTTAAATTGTAATAAGTTTTGTAAAGTTAGTGCACATTAGTAAAAATAAAAAAAAAACAAAGTAAATTCCGGAAGTAACGGTGATAATCAATACCCAGAGGCTTAACTTTACAACACGATATTGTTCTCTAAGACGACAATTTTGTTGAGGGATAACCCACTGACGAACTGGTAGAAGAAACTAGGTAGGTAATCAAATAAATAATGTAAATGTAAACTGTCCTAGTTTACGCTGATAGAACTCAGATTTGCGGAATTCAAGTGCTAAATAAAAATGAATCTTCTGCCAACCAAAAGCATTGCTAAATTCAAATCCTATACCAAATCAATATTTCCAATAGTAAATTAAACTTCTTATTCAATAAACAACTATGTCGTGAACCTTAATTGTTGAAAAACACGAACACATCTCAGTTTAGAATAGCCGCGTGTTTACAAACTATCGGGCCAGTTTGTAAACTTTGCACTACTGTTTGTATTACTGTGCACTGTGACCACTGACCAGCCATGTGCCTCCAAACCTCCTAAACAATAGTCATTTCACATTCATTTGAATACGCCACATTTTTACCCAGAAATTCTTCATTTGTATCAGTGTGCATCATTTGGGTCAAATTGCGATATAAGTCAGTTCTGATTTGAATAAATGCGATGATTTAGCAGATTTGATGTAGATTCATTTGTATCCAATTAATTTATCTTTAATTTAGATTTCAATAATCATGCTGATTATAAAAAAATGTAGAGAAAAGAATGAGGAAAATGTTGAGAATGAATGTGGCTATAAGAGTAGAGGAAGGCCAAACAAACGATGGATGGACTGTGTGAAGGATGATATGGCTAGAAAGGAGGTGACTGCTGAGATGGCCAGTAATAGAGAAGTATGTAAGAAGAAGACATGTTGCGCCGACCCGAAATTAATTGGGATAATGACAGGAGAATGATGATGATCATGTAGAGATGACTATGTACACTCACGAGCATTAATATTATGTATTCACTTAGGAAGATTTAAGAGAAATTTTCTGGACGGGCCCCAAAAGAGTATGCTCGTAACTACACATGTGAATAAAATACTCACAATCAAGAGATTAGATGAAAATCTCGTCTACAAGTCACTACGTATGTTCATGTTAGTGCTCGTGTATACTTCACAATATTTCTTATTTCATATTATGGCGTTGTTTGCCACAGTCTCAGTTAGATTTCATTAAGTAAATTAGATCATTTTCTATACAGGATTGTCCTGACTCATTCAAGCAGACTCGCAATTTTACTATGTATAATCCAATCAGAGAATTCCAGATATCATATTTTAGGACACTGAGTTCTGTTATAGTAAACGAGCTGCATATAAATGAAGCTATTCTAAGGTATAGCAAAGTACATTCGTAAAGGATATATAATATTGGGAATGACATGAAAAATAAATAGGTACTCGTACACAAAAAAATTTTTTTGTTGATAAAGTTGAAATTTCGAATCAAATTACTCTTGTCAATCGTTTTTGTATTGGACAATACGAATGTTTCCGATGTTTGCCGACGCACAATATTTATTCTGCAGCAGTGTATTCTATCTATTTACATGTCATGGTGTCGGGCGCCACCGCAGCGAATTAAATCATTTGGTGCCATAGCCCATAGCACACCGGTGAAAGTGCGGCCCAGTTAAACGCAGATTTGTACGAGCTACTCTGATAGCCAAGCTTTTACTTACTTTGCTTAATATTTAACCTTAAACTAGTTTTGTTGGGTAACGGACTACGGTCTGACTGCCAAGCAAGATAAGTATAAATTGTCAATTTGTGCAATAAACAAGTGTTGGCTTGAAGGTTGCAACAGCATGTATGCTGAAGCGGAACTTGACCATATTTACATTTTACTGTTGACCAATCTTTGCCTTAGGTTGCTGTAACGCAAAATCAAAATATTTTAGTATGCCTTATAAAACGTCTATTGTCGTTTCCTATGAAAAAAAAAAAACGGTAAGAAACTCCATGGTTATATTTGTGTACAGCAGCTCAGTACCTGATTAATATGTAGTTACAAACTCATCAATTAACCAAAAGACGGCTTCAATACACAAAGACCCACATTCCCTCACCATCCATAACTTCAAACACACAACCATTTAAAATCAAATCACGAATCAATCCATCAGCGATCCCCTATATTACTGAAATCGATCACCTACAAAATAACTGGGTAGTTACCCAGACATGAGCCCACAAAAGGCGGTCGTCCTAAACTTCCAACTCGTAAATCGCTTATTATTAGCGGTAACGGAATGCGAGTGGGGAAAGGTCAGGGAAGGTTACCCCGAGTATTTCCCACGGGCTGACAAAGGAAGCCGCACAAAAACTCTTCACTCCTGAGCGGAGGAGTAGAAGGAAATGTCGCGGAACGAGGAACTTAAAAAATAGGGTGCATTAAATTATAAAAGTATAAATGTAGTTTAATTTCAATAGTTGTTTGTATAATTAAAAATTGTATAAAAAAATATCAATTGAACAATTTGAACAATTTTTGATTCAGATATAAATGTTCAAATGTAATTATTGTGTTACGATTTTTGATTTCTGTTTATTTTGTGTTGTTTTGATTGTGATTTTTTTATGCTATGGATTTATGGATCTGAAATAAACGTTTAATAATCAACCTTCAAAATACAATAGCAGAAAAACTCGCAAAATATACCGACCTTAAAATTGAAATAAGTCGAATGTGGCATCTTAACAATGTCGCCATAGTCCCTATTGTGTTGTCAACAACAGGTGTTATACCGAAACAGCTCCACCAGTCTTTAAAAACACTTGATTTACCACCATACACCTATCAAAGCCTTCAGAAGGCCGCAATCCTTAATACCTGCAGGATTGTTGATTGAGAAAATTTTTACATAACGAAAATGAGACAGTAATCTCCACCTCACATACTCAACCCTTAATCACCACACAGATACAGGTTAATGCTCACTCACCATCACACAACCCGACTATATCATCATCTCATCCCATCACTACTCTTCTGGGGTAGTACTTGGCTTCGGCCCGTACTATTCCATAATTCCGGCAATAAAGCCGAGATACGTAAAAGTATAAAAACAAATAATAATAATAATTTTATTGCTGTTCTATACCGTTTCCAGTGCTGGGAAACAGTCCTTCTCCCTGTGTCCACTGCGAATTGGTGGAAGAGACATGTCATCGAATTTTTTGACTTGGCTTACTTCACCATTTAGAGAGCAAGCTGATTGATCCCATACAATTTTCAAGAAGCTATAACTCTAAAATTATCAAGAATCGCGGAACATACATGGGGTATTTTCCGATACCCCTATAGGCGTGGGGGAATCTATTTTTTTTATGATGTCACTATTTTACCACCATATATACTTTGATATGCGCCCGTGTTTTAACAAATCATAGCACAATCTTACTTTTTAACCGACTTCCAAAAAGGAGGTGGTTCTCTATTCGTGTGTGTATCTATGTTTTTTTAAAGTGTCTTTTCCATTGTGAATGTGTCATCCGATGTCCAGTGCTGTACATTACGTACGTAACTATAGAACCTGGTAGTTTTCTATTTAAATTATTCCTAATTAAAAATACATTACCTACCGTTGTTTGTCACATTTGACCCCGGTTACAGTAAGTTACAGGTACACTTTCTAACTTCAGAAGCAATCTGCCCAGCCTTTATTTTAGTAGGGGCTGCGGGTTGTTCGCAAGAGATACCGCGGCCTCGACATGAAGGGCTAAGAAGGAACATGGGTGGTTTTTAGTCAGTAGAAGTCTGACACTCTCTTTCGCTCTGCCCAAGAGCGAGAGGGGTTATTTGATGATTTTCTACCAACCCAAAAAAAAAAGAGGTAATCTCTGAAACCACTAACCTGATTAAAAAATTCTGTCACTGATGAAAAGACAACAATTGGTGGTAATTGTAAAACTTAATTGATTAATTAATCTGATAATTTCGATAACTATATTACTACTGATTATTCTATATCTACATAATAATTCTTCATTAGGCTTTAGCACTATTATTTTTTGAATTATATCGCTCCATAACTCCCGTTTTAACAAGAAAGTGATAGTTATTAAATTACTTAATTAAGAATGTGAGTACCTACTTCATTAGTTAGCGTATTCCGCGGAACTATCATGCGTCATGAAATTCAATCAATTGGTAGTAACAGTGTTTCCTTTTCGATAAAAAAGGAAATACTTTTTTGTAGTACCAACACGAACACTAACATGTTTAAACGTAGCGACTGTCAATAGTGATTTTCTCCAAATATTTTGATTGTCATTTTATGTAATTAGGAGCAAACGTTTTTGGTACCCATACAGTTATGAAAAAGATCTTAACTCAAAGTCGCAATAGCTGTTTCGCGAGAAAACTCTCTTAAATCTTCCTAAGTGTGTTCAATCTACATAAAATATAGTGATCGTGACTGTTATTGAATGAATACCGAATGTCAATCTCAGTTTTCAGCATATGGGGTTTTCGATCTGTAGGGTCGCGTTGTTATTGAAACCACACAATAGATGTTTATGTGATATACGTCATTATCTAAAGAATCGACATAATAAATTAATATACCTATATAAACACTCCGGTGTGGGAATCTCCATGTTTAGGCATGTCATTCATAACAAAGGGGTGGGTCAATAGTTGATACCAAACAGATAACAATTCACAAAACAAATGACTGTCGAAGAAATATTTCAGCCGAAAGTAAAAAAAACATTAAACTTTTATCACTTACGTCAGCAAACAATAATAGTTTGTTCGTAAACCTATCGTCATTATTCCACGGCTCATTACGTCATTGGTAGAAAATCACCATAATTTTGTCAACCAGAGCTGTTTTATATTCATGTCTATTACGTTTTGCAGCTTTCTAATTATACAGGGAAAAGGAAATTGATTACATATTTAAGTAGACCTATATAACAGCTTTATTGATTAATCTTACATATCCTGAGAAATAATATACGCCTTTTCTTTTCGAGGGAGGGAAATCATCAAATGACTCGTCCCAATCTGGGCGGAGCGGTAGGGAGTGTCAGGCTTCTACTGACTAAAAACCACCCATGTTCCTTCTTGCCCTTTGTGTCCGGAGCCGTGGTATCTCTTTGGAACAACCCGCAGCCCCGATCGACGCCTTCCCTTCGAGAACCTTCTAAGATATAGTTTCATGTCGCCTATGGACCTCTGACTTGGCTTCAGAGAGATATAATATTGCAATAGAAAACCCCATACCAATCAAATAGAACACTAAAAGAGCCAACAATCAAAGAAACAATACTTGTAGAGTGTATAAAATTCCTTTTAAACTAAGATTTTTCCATGACCCGCTTTCTCTATTAGATGTAGAGTTGTAGAGCTAGCTTGTCTGTGGTCGTTGAGGAATTTAGCTTTTCTATGCCATAGAAATTTTAACCATAAAATTCGATTGCCTGCAATTTAAGATCGATAGTCAGTAGTTTAAACTAAACAATATAATAAAAAAGGGGTTCGAAGATTTTTGTATGAAGCTTGGCTGGCTTATTACCGTCATTTTATTTAATTTTAAGTAGTGGCCACTCATAAAACCTCAGTGTATGTATTGATGCCAGCTATCAATTAATACAGGTTTAGTGCGTGGCTAATCAAATCAAAGTTATGCTGAAGATGCCATCTGTGAAGAGACTTCAACTTTGAGAGGTCATATCTCGAAAACGTGACACTTTGGCACATTTTGTCTCAAATTAAACTTAGGCTAGTTAGGCTAGGCCAGGCCATAATGCTAGGCCAGACCATAGTGCTAGGCCAGGTAATTTAAACCCCTTTCTCACCTCTATTCAAGTAAGTATGCAGAGGAAAATTCTCGCGTGTTTTTTGTATAAAGTATTTCTCGATCAATATGATAATAACAGCCATTATGATAATAATAACAGAACAATCGATCCCATTCATTACATTGCTTTCCAATAAAGCTTTCTCGCAGTCTAGAAATGTCATCACAATCGGCACACGTGCATTAAATACCTGTAAAAGCAGCTCTCTCACTGTGACTCAGTTCTTATCACCCATTGTGAGTCGTGCGCACACGCATGCCATACGATTCAAATGATTTACCATGAGATTACGAGCGCACTTGTCGCTATCCTTCTTTACCAACAAAGGAGTGAGAGAGAAAGAATATCGGATGCCTTTCGAAGGAATTAAGCGTTGTTTTAGTAAGTCGAGGTAAATTGTTCAACTTGACCTAGCTGTGGGACATTTGCATAGTTAACTGTCAATTTATCTCCATTTGGCTATTGTCTGTCGGCAATTTGTTTATATTTTGTTGTAAGACGCGGAAGGAGTTGAGTTTGACAGTGCATTTTAGTTTCACATTTCCGGAGTTATCCCACTTCTGATGTTGGTTAGTCAACTGTTAAACTACGCATTATCAGGTACACCGCCGTGTGTAGACCTTACTTTATTTATAGTAACAGAACATACAAGTAAAATGCGTGAACTGTAGCCAGTTCTACATCCTTCATTAATCAATGACCTCAAAAACCGGCTACATAAACATCAGTCGATAAGAAGATCTCCTTGCCACCTCTAATGACTAGCATTAACCCAAATTGTAAATTAACATCATTTACGTTATCCAACCCAAGTATAAACGTTAATCACTGACTGAAGAGACTGTATAGAAAGGTATCGTGGGGAAGAACCTGGACTTGTTGGGATAGAAGACTGACAGGCATTTAGCAAGGGTTTATGGTGATGAATGCTCCAAACTGATGATGGAGGCCAAAATGATGATGACTTAGAGTTTGGGAATAAGTAGTACCCCAAAAAAGGGAAAATCGCTAACGGGTACAAAACATTAGTCATTTCTTATGTAGATTTCTTTGACCTACAGGGAGATAATTACAGGCCAATACGGAATAGAATAGAACAGACCCGTGGCCCGCGTGACCGACTTTTGCATAGTGAGCTGCCTACAGTCCAGCAATAGGCATAATAACAGACTGTGAATGGGCTGTAGTTCATCATCAACAGCCTATTAATGTTCCCACTGCTGGGACACAGGTCTCCACTCTTTGAGAGGAAATGGGCTATAATCTACCACGTCACGCAGGCCCAGTGCGGATTGGTAGATGTCACAAGACTTCGAATTTTTGGTTCTAGGACATGCCGGTTTCCTCGCGATGTTTTCCTTCACCGTTTCTGAGAGCAGTGGTGATGAAATAAATTGCACAAAGTAATGCGCCTGCCTGGGTTCGAACCCGCGATCTTATGGAGAAGAATAAGCAAGAAACTACATGGACACACTTTTCAAATCAAGTTAAATGTTACATAGTCCTAGCTACAATATTGATGCTACAAATAATAGCTAAACGTAGATAGAATAAAAACTTAAAGACTAGGATCAACCCTATTAGTGCCAACCTTAAAACAATGTCTACATGGTATTTATTTATTTATGCACACAAAATATAATACAGAACATAACAAAGTAGAAGAGCACAAAGGTACTGCTAATTTGTTCCAGTAGACCTGTGAGTTCATTAACAATCCGTCGGGGCTGCGGGTTTTTCGAAAGAGATACCACGGCTTCGACACAAAGGGCTAAGAAGGAACATGGGTGGTTATAAGTCAGAAGAAGTCTGACACTCCCTACCGCTCCGCCCAGAGCGGGAGGAGTGATTTGATGATATCCCACACACCAAAAAAAAAAAGGTCATTAACAAAAAAATATTATGTTTAAATGTTCGCCTGTCACTAATACCAAGTAAGACGATACCCAATGTTCTGGCGGGATATCGGTACATGACTGTTTAGTGCAATCAGGCCTGTATCGAGTTGTTCCCTCGCACTAAACCGCCCACTTCCGTTCCATGACAGTTGGGATACAGTTACATCGGTGTGGTAACGTCCACACACCATGGCTTATGGTGGTCACTGGTCACGCGATCCTTGGGTTACGCAATAACTGTGACCACTTTACACTTTATTTGTTAGTTTTGCTTGTTACATCATATTTGCGGAAGATATTAACCTTTTTTGTTTACAGCCCACTTGTACCATAGATCTTCAATAAATTTAACTGTTCTTTCACAGTTTATTTGGGGCTAGTCATTAAGTTAGCTACTCTGAGTTTAGTGTAAAAAAAATGTTATACTGGGATATCATTGAAACCATTAAAATAACAATTTAATCGAAACGATATCGTTTTATCCGGTTAGGGCTAATGAGGCACATATGAACGGACATTCATAAATACAGTTCAAGTTAGTAAGCCCTTTTTTGATGTTGAGATGTTTTTCCCTATAACGAAAATGGAGAGATGTTTGAAAATTCATCCGATTCCGAACTTCATAATTTGGCCGACAGGAAATTCCATACGTAAAGTTCACAGTATGTATGTAACTATGGATTTCTGGTACGACTTCTACAGCGATAACTTTAATTTAACTACCAAGTCAAGTTTTCAAGCAAACAAAACGCAACATCTCATGTCTAGAGGTATCATAGATATAATTTACTTCACAGTTTACAGTTATGAATCGTACATTGATCGGTTATTCGATAAAGTCAAGGTAAAACCGACGCCACTGAATTTTTGATGTCTAGATTCACTTGCATTGTTTTATAAATTATATTTTCATAGCAAACCGAGCAAGCCCTAACTGCAGAGCATGAGGTCCTAGGTTCTAGGTCCCAGGGGGTCTAAAATGGTCACTTTAGGAAAATAGATCATAATAGGAAAATAATGTGAATTGCGTTAAAATTCGTAAAATGGTCACAGACGCAGTTACTATTATGAAAGATCTTTCAATTCATATTATTATGATCTGCTATTTAGTGGTCATTTTAAACGCCCAGGTAAAAAGAGAAAAAGAGTTATTGGTGTTTTGGTTTTGCCATCTCATCATTCTCTTGCCCTTATCCCAATTCATTTGGGGTCGGCGCAGCATGTCTTCCTCTTCCATACCTCTCTGTTTTTTGTCATCTCATGAGACACCTCCTTTCTAACCATATCATTCTTAACACAGTCCATCCATCGTTTCTTTGATCTTCCTCTACTCGTATACCCTTCCACATTCATATTCAAAACCTTCCTCACGACATTTTCCTCATTCCTCCGCCTCACATACCACGACAATCGATTTCCACACAACTTTTCAGTCACCGGCGCCACTTTCAGACTTCCTCTTATGTACTCATTTCTTATTTTATCCATTCCCGTAACACCGCACATCCCCCTAAGCATTCTCATCTCAACCACATGTAAATGCCTTTCATTCATCCCTTTTGTGGCTTTGCCATCTGCAGCTCAGAATTTGGATGTGTGCTTAGTTGCTGGTATAGACTGCCTCTCTATGGGAGAAGACTTGAGCATAACTGGTGAAATATGGGTGGCGTAATATATGGTTTACTATACAACCATGCAGGGTTACAGGCGCCATAATGTTGTGTCCGTATCTGCGTAGATTTTACCTAACGGCCGCACTTAGAGAGCTTTAATGATTACTTAGGCCATCACTTAGTAAAGGTTTTAACAGTTTTGTCATACAAAATTATGTCAAATCTTTACTAAGTGACGGCTTAAGTAATCATTAAATATCTCTGAGTACCGCAGTAAGAGTTATTATTTTAAAGAAACTCGTATAGTTTATGACGTGTGGTAATAATCATTTATTCACGCCAATTTACATTAAAATAAAATAAAATATGTTTCTGACGTGAATGAAACACACCTGAGAAAACACCATTGTTTCCACCAGCCGCTACTTTGCAGGTTTCTTCGTCTTCAAGGTACTTAATGTTTTAGTAGTATGTACGAATATCGGGTAACATACATAATATAAAATCGCGCCATTTTCCCATGAGTGTAGGCAGAAACCACAGAACGCCACTAAAATCCCTTGTATTTTGTAAAATCTATTTTTTGGGTTGGACTTAATTACAAGGATCACTCTGCAAAACTAAGTAGATAAGTATCTACCCACATTTTAAGACTACAGTCTCGTTCTTAACTAAATTATCTTCTTACCACATAATATGTGTCTACATGTCGCTTTTGTGTGACTTCATCGAGTGTTGAGTCATTTTTGTCAATAACGTATTATCTTATATTGATTCTGCTTCTTTTGAACAGGGTTGTGGCTAAAGAATATCAATCCATGGGTCTGTAGATCTTCGGTTAAGCACTGCTTACCATTTCGTGGATGGGTGACCATCATTACATACCGACTTCCCTACGTGACTCGGGAACCACGTATGTAACAATTTCGAGCACTGACTACCTGTAACGACTGTCAAAGACCTTCAAATGGTAACCGGGATCAACGCCTTAAAGTGATTTTCGAGGTACAGAAGAAACTGGGTATGCATGGATGCTGGCACTTATTTATGGACCAACCTAGGCAAGCATAGCTAAACCTGAAGAACCTGAACCTGTTATTATTTAGCCAAGAGCTCCTCACAACCAATCTTACCATCATCATTCTCTTGCCCTTAGCCCAATTCATTTGGGGTCGGCGCAGCATGTCTTCCTCTTCCATACTTCTCTGTTTCTCGTCATCTCATGAGACACCTCCTTTTACCATATCATTTTTAACACAGTCCATCCATCGTTTCTTTGGTCTTCCTCTACTGGTATAGTCGTATATCCTTCCCGTTCATATTTAAAACCTTCCTCACAACATTTTCCTCATTCCTCCGCATCACATGCCAATCAACCAATCTTACCAATAGTATACTAAAGCCTCGTCAGAAGAAATTACGATAAATAAGCAGAATCATTTGAACAGTACCACACAAAAACCGATATTCAATTCACATCCCACGATACATTTAGTAATGCAATTTGAACATGCCACGTTACTCGCGTTGGCACAAATTAGCAGACATTACCATACGACTAGTGCCAAGTGCGCATTATTTCCTGATCGCCTGTTTGTAGACACTCCTATGTCACAAGTATGTGTGTGCAAAAACATTTTAAATAGACATTTTGTTTGTATTTCGTGTCTTTTTCTAAGTTTTCTGTTGTCGTAATAAACTTTTGTTTCAGTAAAATAATCCTTAGGATTACTAGTACTTGGAGAATGTAAATCTTATATTTATCTACATAAGCCAATATTGAAGTGTATAATACTTCAGCACTGCGAGTGCACCGTTCATTGCACCCTCTTCCACACACTTGAAACAAAACAGAAGTTGACAATGATTGTATAAACAAATAAATACAATTGAAATGTCTGTTTGTAACAACAAAATAACATCTTTTTATACATAAGGTACTTTTTTTTGCCTGTCTGAGTGTTCGTTTCGGCTAACCTCCGAATCGGTTAGTCCGATTTTGATAGCACTTTTACGGGCAGATGGCTGATGTTATAAGGTGTAAGTTATGTTAGAATAAAAATTACGATTCCGTGAAAAAAAATCCCTTGAAATTGAAATCAAAATCCGCATCAAAATGGCAAGTAATATTTTTTTTATTGTTTCACGCAAACTAAGGTAGCGAGTAACAGCTTTACAATCACGAATACTGTTTGCGATATGCCCAATTCTTGTATATAGTTAGTATTTGTCAGACTCAATTGGAGATCAAATCTAGGTTAATATGGTACTTGCAAGCAATGAACTAGCGAGACCCCATTGAGACGGAGCTCCATTGTGCTCCACAAACCTTAACATTTTATTGCTTTTCGAATTATTTTAATGAGGTCAAAGCACTCTTACAGTTTGACGGCATTCCAATGTTACATTTTCATCGTTTATCATCAGGAAAACCGCAAATAAGTAATTAGAATACACTTCAACATATTTGCCTTGTTGGTCTAGTGGTCACAAGCGCGACTGCTGTGTATGAGTTCCTGGGATCGATTCCCAGGTCTGCAGGACTATTGCGTATCTTTTTAAATGTCAGTGGCTAACATAGTGTCCATCGATTAAATGTCAGTTTGGTACAAAATGAAACCATTTGACAGTTAATCGATGGACACTATGATAGCCACTGACACTTAAAAAGATACGCAATAGCCCTGCTGGTAATGTTATTGGGTTTTCTGCCAAATCTGGACTTCTGCCCGGTTGATGGCAATAGGCTTGCCCCCTATTACATGGGACTTAAACATAACTGGCGAAACCTCAGGGATTACAGGCGTGATTTTGTGTTATGTTCAATGCACTTCTAAACTTCCTTTTACAAAATTTAAAGGAAGTTATTGTGTTTCTATTTTCCTTCTGTTTACAATTTACACAAATTTTATCAATTATTATTTTACAAGTACCATGTTGTTGAAAGTTTATTATTAAAACAATGAATATTTACAATAATTGATTACATAAAACACTGAATGAAACCTGAAACTTAATGATTCACAATGTCGAAGTAGGCGCCCTTGTTCTGCTTTCGTGGAATATAATTTTTAAGTTAATCATGCGTGAATAAGTAATGCGATATAAAGTCAATTAGACCGATATTAACATGTATGTAGACGTAGCTTCTAGCAATAATGGGGGAACAGGGTCACATGAAACTGTGTCGATTCTTATAAGTTTTGGGTTGGTGGTCAAGTGTGCCAACTACCTTACATGGCCTACTGGAATGACTTTAAGTTAAACTAGACTTCTCCTACAAACGAACTTGTATGATTTACTGAGGTTTTTCTGAAATGTTTTTTTTTTAATTTATTTTGAGAACAAATCCGCTTTGAAGGAAGATGTTTTCTCACGTGTTTCCCATGAATGTATTTTAAGATTTTTGTAAAGAACATTTATAATTTTACGTGCTTCGAATAAACTAAGTTTATTTATTTTACCTTTCATTTTTTTTTTTTTTGGGACAAGCCCGCCACACTATTCCCAAACCACTGTAACTCCTGTTAGCCAGAATCAACAGTGGCGACCACAAGAAAAGCGCCGAGACAATGAAGCTCGACGAAGTTCCAGGTTTACCTTTCATTTATCTACTTATTATCTAAAGATAAATACACATGATTTCCACGTATGCTTGGGCACTTACTAAGTCAGTCTACAGACTGTCCTAATTCCAGCCGAGCTAGCTAAATAGCCTGAACGGTTGTCTTGTGACTGAAGCCATAGGAGTAATGTCAGGACAAAAGAAGGACTAATTATATCAAGTGGATTATTCATTAAAAGTGCTACAAATTGGGTTTATTCTGTAAATTAGATAAAGTAGACATAATTCTGGTGTCTATTTGACTAATTACCAACAGATTTTATCGTATCTATGTTTAAGTAGGTTTCAGGTAAAACCGCACTTGCCTAGGGTGGTCTGTGTACCATACCACCATCATACCGTATGGAATGTGAAGAACGAAGTATGCCCATCAAATACTCATTACCGGTTCGATGGCCGGTTATACGGCTATGCCATCATATTTTCTATATTAAACAAAAGCATGTCATACAGTTTAACGACTTGTGGTGTGATAACAGCTCGGTATTGTGTGATGCGCCGGTGAGTATCTATCGAAATGGAATTGAACTTCATCGTAAAGTGCACAGACTCCAACCCATCAAATCGCTGCGGGTTGTTCGAAAGAGACACCGCGGCCTCGACACAAAGGGCTAAGAAGGAACATGGGTGGTTTTTAGTCAGTAGAAATCTGAAACTCCCTACCGCTTTGCCCAGAGCGGGAGGAGTCATTTAAGGATTTCCCATCCATAAAAAAAAACTTGACCTGGGAGGAACTGCTACAGCCATAAGCCAAGCAATATCGTATCCCTTTAAGAATGTATTGTATTCTAACTGTCTTTGTATAAAACGTTTTTCACGTTGAAGTACCTATACTTATAATGATAATGATGGCATAGTAGAGAGAGGACTAAAACACCGTTACTGCCCTAGTTACTAGCATCTTACTAGCCCAGAGTATTAACTCTACCAATATAAAAACACCCTAACAGATGAACGCTGTGAACGCACTCAGACATCGTTATAACATCAATTATGTGCTTATGTAATTTTATGAGGTCTTTGCCCAAAGTCGCATCATTAATGTACGTACAGTCGCCAGCATATTAAGCTACCAAAAAACCGTCAAATTATCCCAATCAACCTTAAACCTTAAGCTTTACAGTTAAAGTTGAAAATGTATTAAAGAAACCTGACAGATTGTGGTAACTTGATTTGCTGGTGACTGTACACTATTTATAGTGCCCAGTGATTTCTCAGAAACCCCTTAACAGTTACTGGTAAATGAATTAGGTTGGTTTGTAATTAACTTTGAATTAAAGAGCCCTAAGTGACTTAAATCAGTGGTTAAGCGTGGGAATTTTATGTTGAAGTCTTTTATTAAATATTGAACTAGCTGATGCCCGCGGTTTCGCCCCCTTGGATGTCGGTTATCGCGAGTTGCGACCAAAAATAATCATGAAATTTTGATCCCATTCCCACAACCCATGGGAATTTATTCCAGGGATATATTATACAAAAACGTTCCTCGAGAATCACTCTATCCATTAGTGAAAACAGCATGAAAATCGGTGCAGAAGATTTTGAGTTTATCGCGAACAGACTGACAAACAGACGCGGTGGAGGACTTTGTTTTATAATGTGTAGTGATGAGTTAGAAATAAATAATAAAATTATAGACGTCGTTTTTATTAGTTACTAATTAAATATGGAACATAATCTTATGTTTTTCTATTCACTAGCTTTTCATTGCAAAGATAACACATAACATAAGGACAGAGTGAGAGTATCTGCCAAACACTTGAAAGATTTAATTTCTGTTTTACTAACTCCAAACGAAGCAACACAAATTACTGCCTAATTTATTAAGTATCACTATATCACTGTATTATTGTGATTTTAACTACCGTCGTTGATGCAAGTATTGAACCCAGCACGGTACGTAATTACTTTAGCTTCGCTTAGTTTTTTTTTATAAAAAACAGTCACGTTCTGATTTACATGAAAACTGTATATCTACACTGTAAAATATGAACCTCATAATAACATAACACTACACGTATACTAATATACCTGTCAGTAATGTATGACTCTCCATGACTCACACTTGTATTTGAGACGTAACAATGCCGACAATGGCAACTGCACCTATACTTTATCAACATTTATCTTAAAACTGATCTCTCTTCTATCTTTGTAACACTAACTTCAAGAGCAAAGATTTAACGACTTTATCTTATCTTGATATCTTTTGCTATATCGGCATTCGGCTAATACTTTAGGATGTGCTCAAGGAAACGGTAGAATGAAATTAACTAAATGGATTCTATGTCCAACAGTGGACGTCTTTTGGCTGAAATGACGATGATGATGATGATGATTAAATGGATTCTAAAATAGGTTGACGACAAACTATATCATTTTGGTCCTAACATAACTTTTTAACATGTATACTCCTCGAAAGCTAACAGTTACATCATCCCATAAAGTAACAAGACAAATTAATCTAAAAGATATTGCACAATCAGATGACGATGTGTAAACGGACCCTTAAAGCAGCCTTCAACCAAACATTCTGTACATCAAACTAAGTTACTCTACCCAAAAAATGTTGCATTTTATGATTGGACTTAAAGTAAATCATTCAAAAATGTTGGTGATGTAAGCATTGAGTACGCATATAGTACGGGGGTCGTGGAGGTATTTAAAATAAAGCTATACAACAATAGGGTAGTTAAGAAATCAAAATCTAATTAGTCCGTCAGATGGATTTCCAAAAAATATTGGACATGTATTTTTTCTTTTTTCACGTAAACAAACAATGAAGACGATACAATGCTTTGAAAACCCGTGTGAAGTCATATTCTAAGACATTAGTATGACATTTTTTACCGGTGAGTGACGTCACAAACCCCCACTCAAATCTTTGACGCGTTTTATCTTCGTCAATTTTTATTGATTTGATAAAACAAAAAATGCGTATCCAATATTTTTCGATAATCTAGCAGACGAACTAATTAGAATCATATTTCTTTTAGTCAGGTAACATCTCTATTAAAATAATAATTAGTAAAAAAGTTGGAATTTGAACTTCCAATATCTACGTTACTAGATCGAAATGACGGAGAAAACAAGTATATTTCATTTAGAATCCATTTCGACTGTTACCAAAACACAAGACGACCAACCGCCATACATCATCAAGTTATGCCGGGGGGAGCAAAGCAAAGAAGGTTGGAATCTTCTCCCATAGACACAGTATCTCATAATAGAGTATCCCATTAATCACTTCGTTTATTTTTGGACAAATTAATTTGACGCACGTGAGGTTAATGGCGTCGAAAGCATTAAATGATGATGGCCATTCATTAATGTTGTGTTAAGTGTCAAATATCGTAACGTATGTGAATATGAGGAATCTACACGCGATCTGCTTGTAGATTTGATGTTTATTTAGAAGGACGACTACATCACAACTGAAATAATTGTGTTCATTATAAATAACTACAAGATAGAAACAAATAGGTCGAAATAAATATGATTTTAAAGAACTATGCAATTATCAAGATTCACATAAAATAATAGATGAATTATGTGAGTGAAAGTTAGAAAGAAGGTGACTTCTGAAATGGCGGGTTAGTAAGAACTGAAAGAAGAACACAAACAGGGAAAAGGATAGAATTATGATGATGATGATCATAAACAGGATAAAGATAAATCAGCAATAACCGCGAAAACCATAGACAACTCAAACGTATAAATCAAACATCATTACTTTGATAAATAAACCTACGCAGGTTCTAAATAAAGGCACAAACAGAGAGACACGAGTCGGCATATCGATCGAGTCATTGTTTGACATACAGTTAGCAGTTCCCGCGACTTCGCTCGCAAATTGTAAATTGTCCGTGTCATACCATTTGTGACCTTCATGAATGTTTCAACTTTTTGCCCCATTGTCAATGCTCATTTTAAAATGTATTTTTAGATGCTTCGTCGCAATTTTTGTGCGAAACCAAAACATTGCGAATTATGCGTCACCTGAAACTGAAAACTGAACTGGAAAAAACATACCAATAAAACTAGAAACTAAACTGATAACAAGTGATTAAGTATAAGTATTAAGTAACACGAGATTAAGTATCAGACATTATCAATCATAAGTAAGTCTTATATTCTTCAAGTTAGATCATAAGGAACTTCTTCGTGATCAAACCTTAACTGTATGGGTACTGAAATCCATCTTTAACGAACTGCAGCCGATGATGATTTGTTGCAAACTATGCAATGAATGTTCTCTAAAAATTACATTCGTTTTAGAAGAGTACACAGTCTTTAGCAGAGAATATTCTTCGCCAGGAACATGAAGATATAAATGACATTAATTAAAAAAAAAGGACTTCAAAAAACCAACATCATGACAAAAAGATTCCTAGCGGTGAAACCTATATACAAACAGTTGGTTATATTGCTTCACCTACATAAGCTTCGATTGACGTCAATGAGAATTTACATAATTAATATGAAAACTTATAACATGCTTATAACGGACACGAGTTTCATCTTTGCCAATAAACAGGAAAATACAACTATGTCCAAAGAGGTTTAGCTTCACGTTGTTCATTTGGAATCAGCTGTTATGAACTTGTTTGTCTGTCTAAACATGTTTGGTACACTTCAAGGTGAAATCAAATTAGGTTTATTCAAGTAGATAGGTACTCAAGTATCTTTCCTTAAAGTAGAAACAATTAAGAAACTTGTTTGGTTTCCTCAGGATAATAATGCTGTTGTTGTTGATTGACGCCGATTATACAGGATGTAAATCAAACCACACAGCCGTTAACCAAGCATTATGTACAATATGTACATCAAACTAAGTACCCCTAGGCAATTTTTTTTTTACAAAAACAGCTGTGAAAATTTTGGAACTTTGACCCCCAATATCACCGTAACTAGCGGGCTCCCAGGTATGGTCTAGAACAAAAAAATGATCGCAGTGATGGGGAGAACAAGTGCTCTTAGTTTGCGTTAAGGGTACTTTTACACCCTATGTTGGTACGGGTGTGAATAGAAGTTGTAAAAGATCCCCAAACGATATAAGAATGTATTAAACGTTCCACTGCACTCACTGGTCTACCACTTTTCAACCTTATCACTTAGGGCATAAGGCTGAAAAGTAGTCGACTGTCAGTAAACTCGGTAGTACATCATGTGAACATCCCTATATCCGGTATTAGCAAAAAACGAACGCCACGGTCTTCCTTGTCCACAAATGCAAATGACATTATTCAAGCGTGCAGACTCACTAATAAAGTAAACATACGCTGTTAGAATTACATATAATATCTATGATACCAATGTCATACAATGAACTGCTAGTGAGAAACCTTGATCTTTGCTACGTAGGTAGACGTGACGTGGACCAAAAGTCGAGACGTGCCAAATCTGCTGCATTCATTGAATATGAGGTGGAACATTTTACTGAGACATAAATAATATGGCTATTATTGAAACTGAAGATAACAAACAAAGAAATAGAAACGACATAAAAGAAGAACTCGTTTTAAAATACATATGTAAGTAAAATACATGGAAATAATGTGTTTTGTTTACATAATGTATAGGTAGATGAATTCTGGGTTGATGAGGTATGATAGTCAGCCGCTCCATGTAAAATACTATATTCAGCTGCCCCGGTTAGACTGTCAGCTGACCCCATCATAGTTGGGAAAAGGCTAGGCAGATGATGAGATCATGTGTAGATGAATTCTGATTAATTTAGAAACATGGACAATATCACTTATATTTAGAGGGATATCATTTTGAACTCCAATCTCGAATTAGAAATAACAGTAGGATCTAGAGAATTGTAAATCCGAGAACCATTATCAAACACAGATAAATAATTCCAAAGAAATCAAGTAAACTACGAACAAAAATACACACACACCAGCAGAAAAACCAGAATCAACACAAACACATGTGTTTCTCGTAAACAAATATAATTTTATATCTGAACCTCATGGCCTAGAATCTTGAATAGAAAAGCTTGTAGGTATGCCCTACAAAAAGGCTTCCATAAAGTAACGCGGTTTGTTTCCGTTCGCCCTACAAAACTCAGTGACTATGCAATCAATACCAGTGGGTCGATGGCCTTACAACCTTAAATAGAGCAAAGCTATTACTGAAACATGCTTGAAAATGGTTGCACATAGTGTGGGTAATAAATGACCATTGCGAACGGATTTTTACTTTTAACTGCACCGTTTTGTGTGAGCATTGCCAATTTATTTTGTAAAGTTGCTAAAAGTTTTGCTGTTGGCAACTTTTGTCGTATTCTGCGTTTCCTGTTGCGTCAGCGTATCGATAAAAGGTATCTACAAGGTTTTCCCTGGCTGTCTCTCTTTTTTGAACTCTCATGGCTCCAACAAAACATAAATACTGATTACCTGCACAGCTATTCAGCCTGGCTCTCTAATATTTTTTAAAAACATGCAAAGTAATCCGTCACGTCTTTAAATGAATGGAAACATTTGAATGTGTATAAATTAAATATGCAGAAAAAACAAACATGATGTAAACGCGAAATGCGTCATATGAGCAAAAGCTTTACACGAAAATGGTTTCGGGGAATTACGTTAAACTTTGTTGACCATTAGCTGTTGTAAGTTACTTACTTACTTACATTAGATTTAAGTTGTGATAGCTCAGGTATTATGGCAGTAATCGGTTTAAAACCAGCTTTTATTTTACCACTTTAAAACTCTAAATTATGGTCGTAAAACTTGTAAACGTAGAATATACTCTAGAAACGTCTACAAAAATATTTCTAAATACAACTGCCTTTTATCTCAAGCTCAGTAAACTATAAAATCCAAAAATAAGTCTCGATTGACCAATGTTAATGACTCAATAGTCATTAAAAAGCTAAGATCTATAAACAGAATTAATGAATGGTTCTGCTATGAATACTAACCTGTTTTATAGCACGCTATACACCGAGAGACCGCGCAAGAATTTTATTTTTTTGTTACAGAAATAAGATCATTATTTCATTACCAACAGTTGCATTAACCTCCGATTCTTTAGCCAGTAAATCACATTTACTATTTTTTTGTTATTTGTAATGGTTGAGTTGAAACAATTTATGAGTCGGAACACTTGCACAAGTCTATCTTTAATTTCAGCCTTTTCTATCTGCGCTATCTTAATTGTTCTTTCGAACATATTGTAATTCATATTGCACGCTATTTGCTACTAAGGTCGAATTCCACCAATTTAACTAAAGGTACCGCGTTCAAGACTTCCTAGACTTCCTTCCTTTCCTAGTTTGCTTTTGGCCGCAGGGGGTGGTGTTCCGTCGCTTCCGCGGGCAAGTGCCACATGAACGCTCAGTGACATAGTGCACAAGTGAAGTGATACTAATATAGTTTTAAGTTTATATTTACTAACACAAACTGTATTATTAGTATGTATATTTAGGTTAAGGTATTTATCTATGGGTCTTTGTTACCTGAAAATAAATATATTCTATTCTATTCTAATATTCCATAGTAAAGGTGACAGTTGACAGTGACAGCTGTTGAACGTAGTTTACTTGTGCTGAACACGCGAGATTGTGGCGAAATTCTTCTTAAAACAAAATGCTAACGAAATTAGCATTCGCGGCAGATATACGAGATAGCATGGCAGACTATTCGACGCCGCGCTCCGAAAATAGCGCGCATTAATAGTACACTTTATTTCCCGAGACTATTTCGCATTGAGTGAAATACGAGCGAATGTGTCCAGCTCCTGGAGCATCGCCAACTGTTTGCCAACGATATAGGCCTCTGCTGGAAGATTTATGAAATTTAAAAGTGTTACGTCATGGTGTTTTGTCACTCTTAAATGCCTGTCAGTTTTATTTTGTGCCAGGTATGGAACGGCACAAAACAAACACTCGTCTTTTAGGTGTATAAGAATCATATTTGAGTGAAATGATCAAGTGGTTCTTTCTTCTGAATGTTAAGCCTGGTAATATTAGTATCCTATCCTAACCCTTCTTATTTCAATCACTGTCAGCGTTTATAAGCCAACTGCTGTTAGCCAGCAGCTATCGTGTGGTGTTACCGTGCAGTCATAAAACCTGTAACCAACACCGCAGTTACAGCAAATGAAAGATAAGTATTTGAAAAAATGGAACCCAAGTAACATGAGCTCATTGGGAAATGTCAGTTTTCACAATCGTCATATTCGTCATGCGATGCCCAGATATGAACCGATCCTACGCAACAACTGCCGCCATTCGCAACTTAGTAACTGATCCCTTACTTACAAACTCGTTTACCTCTATTGGAAAACATCCGTTTCTCATAACACGCCACGAACCTAACACTTAGTTAAAGTACTTGAGTAGAAAATATTTATCCTCTCCGTGACTCATAGTATGCTAACAGCTCTCTTTAAAAGCTTATGTATGCCATTTCCTTACCTGCAGAGTAAATGTTTGATTGTTAGCTTTAAGTACCACTTTCGAGGAATGTTTCTTCATTTATTATAACCCATGATCCAACAAACAATATCCGAAATAAATGGCGCCGAAGAATTCAAACTTTATAACGTTGACATTAACATAAACTCAACATCAACTCATCATTCATGTTTCCCATGTCGTTAACTACGTCTAAATCTTCATAAACATCCCAACTACAATCCTTCCTCACCTCTATAACTCCTCCATCCATGAATACTTCAAAGATCTCTTCTTTATTACTCGTCAAATATAAACTTCCACGTTGCCAGACAACCCCACGCCGGCCGTATCTCCCATCCATTACATCATTTACATCCACGACCGCATCTAATCTGATCTACGAAGATTTATATATCAATCCTTCCTTGTGCTACATCGATTCGAAATGCGAGTTATACTAAAGTCATGCATCAAACGCACTCACGCGCATGTGGGGGGGGAGCTTAACACTTTTTATCGAGCGCTTTATCTTCTCTAATGGAAGCAGTTTTTGTGTTAACTTTAAATCAACGATCAGACAAGCGATTAGTGCGATTCTATCGCATGACTTTTAATTGACTGTCGACTATATTAATGTCTCAATCAAGCTGTTAAATTGGAGGAGAAACGACACAATCCTGAAGAGTAAATATATGAGCATTTATACACGAATGCCACAGAATTTATAATGATCTTTTCTGAGAACTTAAAAATGTGTTGCGTGACGCATGCGGCCTGAGTAAAGCCTTATAAATAACCTTCATTAGAAAAACTTGTATGAGCTTCACAACATAAAAACTTTTCCAGAGATGGCGATAGAATATAAACCGAGTACGGTTTAAACACACAAAACCTTCAAAAGTTTTGTGTACCAACACCGTGGATTATTCCTATATTTAGAGAACAACTTCAAATAAAAAAAGCTCGTCAAAAATACACCCTCGGATAAAAATACACTGTATTGACGCATTTATAACAAATTCTATATTTAGTCAAACCTTTGAAAGATGTTATTTCTGTACCAATACTTTTATATATTTGTTCTATATTTAGAACGTAATGTTCGTATTGAATATGTTGGAATGCCATGCCATAATGGTGTAGGTAACTTACAAGGGATTGTTATTGTAATCATGTATTAGTTTGGTATTTCAATAACAATTTAAGTATGAATTTATGATACTGATCTCGGTATATTCGGATATGAGCAATGCAACTGCAATTTGATTCAGTTGACTTGTAAAACGAAGCATTCACGACGCCATACCTAATAAATGTTGTAAACTTGCCAAAGATTTGCAAAAATATCATTATATTTATAAACTGAAAAAAAACCTTCATTTCAAACGTTTTGTCAACTTTCAAACAACACAAACAACGTTTTTACATTTTCATCTTTTGCTGTCATATACGTCCCAAAGATATTATTTATTAAGAAATTAATTTTGGGGGATTAAAGTTTATAGTCTAGCCCAGGGATGGCGAACCAATGGCACGCGTGCCATTGATGGCACGTTGATCCATCTTATCTTGTTTTCAAGGTGATCCAGGTTTTAGAGCATCTTTCCCCGCGGCAACTTAATCCTAGAAAAAAAAGTTCTACAATTTACAACAGTGACGTAATCATCAAACAATGCACGACACGGGAATCGATGACAGGACCAATGACAAAAAAAAAAAAATCTTAACCATTAATCCTTCACCAAGTAAGTAAGTAGGTATATGACTACTTAAAGTAATCAGTAACAACAAGGAAACCATCATCATCACTAAAACACACAACCATTTTTACGATGCAAGGACACTATATTCACCATTGTGAGGATCGGCCGGAGGACACGGTGGAGCACACCGTGGAGGTGTGTCCCGCTTGGGCAGAGCCCCGCCGTGTTCTCGTAGCGGCGATCGGCGGCGGCGACCTCTCGCGTCCGGCCCTGGTGCGAGCCATGGTCCGGGGCGAGGAGGAATGGGACGCCGTCGCCTCCTTCTGCGAAGCAGTGATGCTAGCGAAGGAGGTGGCGGAACGTGAGAGGGAGAGAACCTCTCGTCCCAGCCGCCGCGGGAGGCGCTCCGGGCGTCGGGGGCCACGTGATGGCTTCCGGCCACCGTAGACGCGGGCCTGTGGACGGTGAGTGATGGGTAAACTCGCCGTCCGTCCGTCTTATGACGACGACAGGCCGTGTCGACGGCGCGATCGTGTTCCACGCGCGCCTCAAAGAGATGTCAGCAACATGGAAGGGGCCCGCAAGGGCCGACGCCTGTCGAGGCTGCGGGTTGTCCTCAAGGGATACCGCGGCCTCGACATGAAGGGCGAAGAAGGAACATGGGTGGTTTTTAGTCAGTAGAAGTCTGACACTCCCTTTCGCTCTGCCCAAGAGCGGGAGGGGTTATTTGATGATTTCCTACCCCCAAAAAAAAAAAAAAAAAAAGGACACTATATTCGGCATATGACGTCACTACTATAACCTAGGAACGCCTACGATAGTTAAATAACCTTTTCAATAATGGTCATGACTAATTGCCACGTCATGCAGGCATTGAATCCGCTTGGGCCTAATAAGGTATAAGAGTAGGCGCCAAGCATTAATTTGCCAAGAACCTGTGCTTTAAAGGCTGAAGTTAACAATAGGCATTTAAGATATAAACAGAAAGTGAGTAATACTGTTTGTAGTACAAAAGTTAACAACGCAAAAGCTACACTACACACCGTATCATGTAAAAAGTTTAGTGAAACGATACAAAAGGAATGTTTAGTGTTTATATCCGCGGAGGAGCTTACAATTTAGTCATACATAAAAATGTTGGGAGGTTCATCTTCAACAATAGCATCATCATCATCTTCTGCCTAAACATGGGAAAGTCGGCTATTAGGCTTATAGAATACATCTGAATGATAGTCACATACTGCAAGACTGATCTTCAAAACCTAGATATTGGGTTAAACATTTATGGGTTAAGCCATTACTCCGACAGATGGTCAAACTACCGGGTTGACAACTAGTCAACCGAGTGATCCGGGTGGCTGCTTCTGCAAAAAAAAAAACTTGAGAGGTGTCAAGGAACACCCGGATGGAACGAAGTTATTGTTATTATTTTTTATTATGTAAAAAAAAAAAAAAAAGAAATGTAGAAATGAAAATATCTGGCTTGCTTTCTATAAGAGAGAGAGAGACAGACAGAGAAACATGCGACGCCGCACAGCTTACAATAGCTTACTATAGCAAAAAGTGTCGTGACAACTTTTCGTAAGAATTTTTTCCGTCTAGCCCCCTTTCACAACGCGCGATAAGGAACTTCGTTCCAAAATCAATTAGCTCGACCCGGGAGTTGAACCGAAGAACTCATGCATAGTAGTCGCATTTGCGACCACTAGACCAATGAACCAGCTTACAAGAGTAATACAGCTTAAGGTGAATGCTCCAAGTAGCCCGCGAAATTCAATTTTTTTTACGTTTTTTGCAATTTGCAGGTCAGTGTTAGTTTGTATGTTGATTAGAATATTAATTGCGGCTGTAAGACGTATGTACTTACAGAATTATAATCATCAAAATCATCAATACAAGCTTCCAAGTTCATAAAGGTGCAAAAATGACTTTTTCAAGTTCCTGCACCTTTATGAACTTGGAGGCTTGTATTGATGATATTGATGATTATATTTCTGTAACTACATACGTCTTACAGCCGCAATTAATATTCTAATCAACATACAAACTAACACTGACCAGCAAATTGCAAAAAACGTAAAAAAAATTGAATTTCGCGGGCTACTTGGAGCATTCACCTTAAAACGCTTCTATTAATTTAATGAAACTACAACTTATTCGATTCATTATTCTGTTAAATCAATCGACACAATGTCAAGTGAAACTTAGGAAGCGAACGTGCTACGTTCTCTTCTTAAGATTACATCCACTATCGTTGTCGTAAAGGTCATCTTGTCTATCACATCCTCTTCATTGAAGTGCACCGGCTTCAATCTATTAATTTCCATAGAACTATACGAAAACGACACTTTTATGGGTACTTGAAATCTGTGACATCATTGTGATTTTTTACGGCTATACGATCTTCAAAATGATGATGCAAATCTGCCCAAAACATGACCAGAAACAACAATATCAGGAAAGTTCATGACCTCTATGTCTGCAGTACTAAAAACTACAAATCTACAGGAATAATAATTGTGTAATTACGATTCCTATAATCTTGACTGTCTAACAAAATTTACAGCGTTATTTATGTTTCACGTTATAAAAATCTTCTTTTTCTTTTCTAACTTTGAAGAAATAGATTAAGGATTTTCCTCAAGACTCTTCGGATTTTAATTACGAAATAGAGGCGCTGGTACATCGCACTTACTTTCGATCCACTTCTCTATTTTCGAAACTGTACGGAACAGTTAAGCCACTTAGCAGTAGTTCGCGTTTACATAACACCTTCGAGGAACTACAAGTGATTGCGCATGTGAATCAGAGCGGTCTGGCGATGGTGGAGCTCCACAGATACCCTTCGGACCGTGAACAAGTGGCCCACTGTGATTTACTGACACCTGCTTAAGAACTGGCAGATTCTGAGGCACAGAAAGATGGACCATAAGCACGAATATCAAAACTTAAAAAGTAGGTAGGTATGTATAGTGATAGACATTATATCGTCATCGATAGCTCTTGGGTTAAGGCCTCCTCTATCCTTGTGTCAGTACAATACAATTGTAGGTATTTTAAACATTTGTCTAGCTCATCTCGACTTCTCCTTATTTTTCTTAGTTTTCTGCCAGTTAGGGTCTACTAAGTTTTGAACTTTTCCCATAATTTTTCCCCAGATACCTATTCTATTATATTTTCACACAGCACTATAAAGTTGTTAAGAGAAAAACCAATCTATCCAAGTGGTGTATGTACAAGAACAGGCAACATATCCGTGTAAACACATATCAGTCACTGTCTCCGCGTCATGATGACCAGTCCGAACTTCACGCGTAACTGTGTAAGCAACAGCCGCCAAAAGAAAACCCATGTTGATAAAATTCAGACCTTTTTTTTAAAAAAAAACTTTGCCCCACACTAGGAATTTCTCCTGCATCGTGGGTGCGTTCACAAACATTTAAACTCACATACACAAATACCCAGACCCGAAACAACTATCTGTAGGCCATACAAATACTTGTTTCGTGCGGGGATCAAACCCGCAACACGTAGCGCAGCAGTCGACTGCTTGAGCCACTGTGCCAACCGTGTCGTCAGAGAATTCCACTACTTTCTCAAGAAAGGCATTCTTGCCTCTGTTTACCAACAAGTGGACCAACAATGGTACTCATTTACAATGGACCATGACGTGAAAACAATTCCGATTGACGTTCAGTATAAACGTAAACGATTTCTAGTCTTTAGCGACGTTTTTAGGCTAATCAGCAGAAGTGTAACCAGAAAAGAGTACAGCGAAGCCTTTGTCGGAAGATAAATCCCTGAACTCTTAAGCCAGCATTCACAATCTGCCCACAATATTTCTACTGCTATTACAATCAATTGTCAGTCAATGTAACCTGATCTATTTTACAAAACAGAAGAGGGGAAGATCAAAATAATGCAGGACACTGACTGTACTAACAGTGGGGACAATTTAGGTTGATTAAGAAATATAACAGAAGATAGGCGTAGTGTTTAGTTTCGGACATGACAATAGCTAAAGCCGGCGTGAAAATAATAAGCCATAGGTTAGGTTACTAACGGGGCTGACTAGAAAAGGTGTGCCCGCATGTATAAAGTATCGTCCATATTTATACTGTGGTATCGTCGCCCAAGAAGGCTTTTTTTTGCCATCATAAATGTAAACTGTTAAACTTAAACTTTCTTAAATACGTGGGCTAGTCGCGTGAATACTTCTTAAAATATGTATAATTTTTTAATTATTGTCACCATAGAATATAGTACTACCTATACTCATGCATTAATAAAATTCACAAGCCGTATTTGACAGCCTCCCACGGCGACGACCGGAAACTAGGCACTCGACCAACACTTCACCGACCTATTCAGCTACCAAAGGGGGAATATATGACAAAGATCAGTCATCGATAGTTCAGTGTTTCAAATCATTACGACTTGTTTGAGAATAACTTCGAGCAGCATCGTCGCCTCTTGCGGAAGTCGTTAAGTGACGAATTAAAACACGTGTACCATTAAACTGGTTCCGGCACAAAAGAAAGAACGACAGTTATTGAATAATCATTAATTTTTAATAACCAACAATTTACAATTCAACATCAGTAGGCCTTCGTACCAGTCACCGGGTTTCCCAACGAATTGCGACATATATACCGAAATGCAATTGATACGAATGACATGGATCGCAATCACAGCGAGACCGACTGGCATTACTTACTTGGTTACTTTAAGTACATACTAATAACATTAGTCAAGTATTCCGACAAAAAACATACCACAGAAGAAAGTCATCATCACGCACGACTCACGATCTCACAAGATATGAAACGTGACTAAAACTGAAACTTATTTGGCAGTGAAAACGAGACGTCTATCAAACACTAGTACGGCATTGCGCAAATTCTAATAGTCTAGCTCTAGTTTTTAAAGTATTTGCTCCTAGACGTTTACGCAATTTCCTCAAGTTACCTTATTATAAATTTCAATCAAAAAATAAGTTGCAGTAACTGGATTCTTGTTATCAATGCAATTGCAATCTGGGTCATAATCACAAACTTAGATTGTTGAGGTAAAAGTAGAACCTATTCATAGTAATACAATTGAATTGATTACGAGAGGCAAAACAAGGAACCAGCTTAAGTGTTAAAACCATTAATTAATAATTAAATGATTGTCAATCAGTTACGTTACGGTAAAGTGGTACGTTTCCTAATCTTATGGTTAAGGCGAGCCGCGTTCTAATCTCAGAAATAGCATCCAGTAACGCAGACGAAGCAGTTTTGCACTTCTATGACCTTTCGACGGCACGCAAACCTCGCAAGCGACCAATCGGAATTACTATAAAAAGAGATAGAGCTGCTATTGGATATAATAATAGAAACGAGCAGAACAAAACTCACAAACAGGTTGATAATATCTTTGTCTTTTCTTTCCAGATTCCGCGTCCCGGTGAATTTATTTCGAGAGCTGGACTAAATTTCTGGTAAGCAAAACAATAACTTTTATGGCAACGTGTTGGTTTGTAATAAAATTAGTACTTAATGAAAAGGTATTCGGGTCACGTCCCAAGCATCCGTCCCTGCGGCATCCGTGCGCTTGAACCACACTTTGTAGTGACGACACAAAGCCATATCCTCTCACGGTAGGAAATGCAAAAAATCCGGAAGTAGTCTAAAAATAGATGTTCCAAACACTATGCATTTATAATGAGATGAGTATTATACAACAGTGGTTGCTTTTTACACAGTTTTTTGTATTGTTGGTGTGACGAATGTGCAACGCCAAAGCGGCCATGGTTGCGCAATTTGAGGTCGATGCCTTCACCGCTCCCACAGCTATCGATCTACTGAAACTGTTTGTTCTTTTATTGATGCTGGTTCACTAAATAGGCAGGCATCGTCTAATTAAACACCAGTTGATTCTTTTTTTAAATATGCATCGTTTAGAAAGTAGTTCAGAAACATCGACACGACTCGTCAGGCGTAAACAAGTATAGAATCTTTAGTATTTCTATATCGCGTTTCAATCGCGGTATTCGAGAATCTAAAACCAAGTTTTTGAAGGCAGAGTATGAATTGAAATTCTCGCCAGAGGAAATGGCGTGCCAACTGCCATCGCCTCTCAAGGCCAGTCGTTATGCAAATGAGTATGATGCATGTGTTTTCGGTCTATTTGATTTCTGTTGAATTTCTCAAATGGTGTCTGACTGCAGGCTATTAACGAAACCGCGACGCTGTTTGATTCAATGTTGCGCGACTGACTTGAGGTGAAATGTTAGAGAAGCAGTGTTTTTTAGTGATGTTGTTTGAAATCTGCTGCCACAATACATTTATAACAACAGCTGGGAGTCTGCACAAATGGAAACCTCTTTGTATACAAACAATCGCTAAATTTTTTTCACGGCATTCAATCTCACTATAGTTCAATACTTATGTTTCATTACAACAATAAATAGAGTTTGGTTACTCTTTTCTTCTGGTGATCAGTTTCATCACTTTAATGAATTTTGCAGCTTTAAAAAGTTTCACACAATTACTCATTATTTCAGCGTATTTGTCACGCAGCGGTTCTTCTATTTGCAATATCGTAGATCTTCATCATCATCACAGCCCGACTTTAACAAATTCACTACCGGATATAGACTTCAGTTCTAATCATCTTGTCTCATAAGAATTTATAGTACCTACCTGTCTAGATGCAGTAAAGTAAATACTAACTTCACATAAAGCAGTACACATGCAAGTAATATTTAATCAAATTCATTCCGGATTCCATGCATTTCGTTTCACTGATTATAACAAGATGTTTTCTGATTAAAGCTATACAGGGCCTTGCATTAATAAAGCAAGTTTTCCTCTCAAGAAAATAAGTTTCCTTGCCATTCCAGTTTGATTCATCCAAGCAGTTTATTTTAAATTCATACTATTTTAATTGCTGGCCAGTCAAACGACTAAATGTTTTTCCTATTCCTATCCATTATTATTGTTTCCTTTTAATTTTATGGTGACAGTTGCTCTTCGATCCTTTCAAGTTATGATAGTTTTATAGCATATTTAGTACCTGGCATGTGCTTTATTACAATAATATATACCATCATTATTACGTTCCGTGCACCCGCTTGCAAGTATTGCATCGCGTCGCGTTTCACTATTCTATTGATGTTTATCAAAACGATAAGATCTGTTTTCCGCAACGCTGTTGGTAATAAACTCACGCCAAATATAGCTCATTCTCCTATATTTATAACATCACGCCTGTCATCACCGGAGTAGTAGAGAGAGAGGTGTGCCTCAGTAGCACCCACATTTCGCCTGTTATGTTTAAGTCCCATTCGATAGGAGGCGAAGCGAATGAAAGGTTAAATTGCCGTTACTTCGTTTATTTTATTGGTCTGAACATGAATGGAAGCTAATGTGGTGATCACTAACTTTCTGAATAGACCTAGTTATACAAATGTGCCGCAACTTCATAGTATCTTTAAATGAGATCATCAGACAAAATCTAAGAAAATTAAATTATGTTTTTTTTTTCTAAATAAACTGAAATAAAGGCATGAAAAAGCTGTAAGCTTCCAAAAAAAGGTACCTACCCTAAATTAGGTAGGTAAATGTTCAAATTTTTTTCATTGACATTTATACAAAAGACAGCTAGCTTAGTCGAAGCGCAATTGATTATTTAAAATAACATTTAATGCAATTTCATTAGAAATGTGGGTAACTTGTTAACATTAACTTTCACAATCACGACATAACTTAAAAGTATGTATAATAATTGCTGTCGCGAATAATGGGCTTTTATAACAATTTGCAACAGACACCCTGTGTAACAATGACTGTTTTTGTGTTATATGTTCGACTATTATCGATAATAGCGATATATTAGCTCTGATTGCATAATTATCAATGAACTGGTTTAAACAGCACCGGCGCAGTCTACAGCCGCGGTCGGCCCTCGCCGGTAACGACCAAGCTACCCTTTAAAAAAAAACAATAAAAATATACAACCTCATTTCAACCCAACAGTGCCAAAGAGAATCTAGTGATTATAAAATAAGTATGCTGTGGTTCGAAAATTGAAAAACAATAAAAAAAATATACAACCTCATTTGTCAGTGCTAAATAGTTTGGATCTAGTGATCCAAAATATTCTGTGGTTAAATGTTTTGAAGTGTGTGGAGTTTTAAATAAAGAATGTGGTAACGTGTGTGTTACAATAGTAACAAAAGTGCTTATTGTGTGTTCACGTCGCCAGAGAAAGTTTACACAAATGCATTGGATCTGGAAACTGTCGGCGCTTGCGACGTAGGATCACGTAACTCACTGACAAATATTTTAATACTTTTGATGAATATTTCTTAGAAGATAGTATGGTTAAAGATAGTTTATCAAAGGAATTAACAGTTTAAGGGATAAACAAAATTCTCATATAAATAGTTTGTTTCTATAATTACTTATAGAACATTTTTGTACTAAGGCCCGCTTCCCATTTGATATCCATAGTTTCAATTTATAACTTGCCGAATAAATTTAGATTTAAGTCCTTAAATTGAGGTTCGTGTAGTATCAAGTATCCGAAAATGACAAATTTTCCCAGTCAACCTTGAACCTAATGCTATAACGATAAGGTTGAAAGTCTAGTAAAGTTTGGCAAATTGACGTAGCTTGATGTACTAGGTACCGTCTGTACATCGGATTAATAAGTAGATCCAGTCATCCATAAAGTTATCGAAATCGAAGGAAACATCACTTGTTTTTGTATGAAACAAATCAATACATTGGTTGGGTAATGTAACTCGAAGGACGTACGAGTTTTGCGTAAATCGGTCGCAAGGAAACAACAATTTCACTTGCGTGTGCATTAATTGCTTAAACCATTTTGTTTTTTTATGCACAACAAAAGAATGCCAACCACCTTTCAAGTTTACTGAGTAAAACAAAAGAGGTTTACACATGTAATTTAACAATTTCATTGTCTTAGTGTCAAACAAATTGTTTGATAAAAGATTTGATTTTATTGCTTTCATTTTCATTCATTGTAATGACGATGAAAGTAATTTCTCAAAATGCAATTAGGTACTAATGTAAGACAAGGCAAGTCAGACAGAAACTTAGTCTACTAAAAAAGGTTTTTTTTTTTTGAAAATTCGACCCCTACTAAAAACTACGTTCCTAAGACGACCCCTGATACAATGTAACAGTAAATAAAGGCTTTAATGAAGGTTTCTGAACCCTGGTTTGCTCAGGGTTTGTAAATCTTGTACTAATGACGTGTAGTGGACAAATTTTGGAATTGAATTTTCGGCAGAACTGGAGGCTAAGACGGGTTCGTCTCTACCGATCGCGGTCGGATCAGATTGAATTAGCCACGGATCACGTCGAATTGTATCACTGATACCGTGATCCATTTGACTACAGATTACTATTTATATGCTAGTTGAAAAAAAAACATCCGGTCTCCAAAAACTAAAGTTAGTAAATGCGTTCTCCACTTCTCTAAACCTATCTAGATATTATTATGTCAGAAGATACACTAGAACGTACAACAACAGTATTGTGCTGACATTTGATGCCAAGATGCTTGCTCAGAGAGCGTAAAGCCATTCGTACGGGTTCCATGTCCGCAGATTGTTTGAGTCTTAATGTAGTCTAAGAACAAATCATCAGCTCACAGATGCGTTACAATTACCTATGTAGACATAATTATAGGTGGTTTTCGCAAAACATGTTAAGTGCCAGATAAAACGTGCAAACAGTCGAACACTGAGTCACAATATAATACTGTGACTGAGTCGAGCGACAAACGTATAATTAAAGCTGTAGAACGATAAGAAATTAATATTTAGTTTGAAAACATTGCAAAAAATGTGATCGTTGCTTCTATGATTTTCGTGCGACTAGACCGCCTCGTTGGGCTAGTGGTTGCAAGCATGACTGCTGAGCATAAAGTCCTGGGTTAGATAGGTGTTCCCAGCCGGGCTATTGCGTATCTTTTTAAATGTCAGTGGCTACCATAGTGTCCATCGATTAACTGTCAAATGGTTCCATTTTGTACCAAACCATAACCATTTGACAGTTAATTGATGGACACTATGATAGCCACTGAGATTTAAAAAGATACGTAATAGCCCTGCAGGTCAGGCAAAGTGTTATTGGGTTTTTTATTATGACTTTCTTAGTCACAGCCACGGAGTCTGGATTCGTGTCGGTTGATGGCAATAGGGTAGGATCGCCCCCTATTACATGGGACTTAAAAATAACTGGCGAAATGTGGTTGTAGGTACTATTAGGTACACCCATAGATATAATTTTATATTTCTATGTGTACCTAGACCACAGAGTACATTATAATACTGGTACCTACACCTCTGTCTAAGCCTTGTATGCGTGATGTTATATGCTCTGTTATTTTCTCATTAGGTACTTACTTATGTAAGTATTTCGTCATTACAAAACTCGCTCCAGGTTTTTGATACAAAATAATATTAGCTAACAGACTGTCAGTCTCCGACAAGCAATTTGATTGGCTACAGTAGTACCTATTTAAGTCAGCTAATCACAGCAGTTGAAATGAAGTTGACATTCTGTTGAAAAGATGGATGGACTGTGTGAAGGATGATATGGCTAGAAAGGAGGTGACTGCTGACATGACGAGAAATAGAGAAGTATGGAAGAAGAAGACATTAAATTGGGACAAGCCCGCCACACTATTCCCAAACCACTGTAACTTCTGTAAGCCAGAATCAACAGTGGCGACCACAAGAAAAGCGCCGAGACAATGAAGCCCGACGAAGTCCCAGAGAAACGATTAAACTGTCTTGGATCCCGCAACGAAATTAATCAGAAAATAATAGCAGAGGAGTAGGAAAAAACATAATTTCCACTTCCCTTCGTATCAGCAGGAGACAGAACAGAACAGACATGTTGCGCCGACCCCAAAATAAATTGGGATAAGGGCAGGAGAATGATGATTCTGTTGTGTAAACATGTAAGCTCAATTTCATATGACCGCAATTTTGTTACATTTCTCAGCGTGTAAAACTTTAAAGAGTAACTAACGATCCCTTCTTCTTTTTTACATAAATTCAATGTAATCAAGCACAGATTTAAGTATTTTCAAAAATTTCACGTGAGTTTAAGGTCAGGGAGTCTGGTCAAATCTCACGACATCTCACTGTTTGAGGGAGTGGGGCTCGAAAAATCGACTGACGTAATGAATGGACGCCCCTTTACTGCTGAATAATTTTGCTTCTGTCCCTTCTGCTTGAAAATGTTCTGTTTCTGCTAAACCTAAAATAATGAGACGTCGAATGTAAGCATTGTCAAAGACAAATAAATGACATTCTATTCTTGTTCTTAGTCAACATCATAAGGAATAAAAATTCTATTTGCACGGTACTAAGCCATTCCTCTTACCGCTATATCCGATAAGGCTCTTTTCAACAGCTATGTCAATGCATGCTGCTGCAACGAAACATTAACTTTCCAAACGATAAACTATAAAATGCGAAATGAAATACACGAACTCCATTAAAATCAAACAATAGATTGTAGCTGAAACAAACGGAATAATACCAGAAAGAGATTCTTTGAAAATGGGAATGTAATGTAATAAAAATCACTTTTCTTGCTAAACCAATAAAACAACAGTTTTATTGCTGTCACACTAATTCACGGTGCTAACTTACGATGAGAAAATTGTTGACAAAAGTAAGCATTGAACACTTGAACGGTGTAACGATTTGCTAAGTATAATTTATTTGATGTGAAAAATTGAGTATAACGACAAATCCGAACCGTGTCCCTGTTCTTCGACATTTTATGTAGGCCCATGTGAAATACAATATATTGATTTAGAACCGCCACATAGAAACTGTACATCGGTAATTTATAAAAATAAACATTCCTTCCACCCTGTATTATTGGTTCTCCTGTCCTGATCCCAATTTATTTGTGGTCGTTGCAGCATCTTTTTTTCTATTTCTCGTCATCACACTAGTCACCATTTTTCTACCCATATTATCCCTCACAGTCACTGGCTGACGTGAACACATTATAAGCACAACACATTTTTAATGTGAAAACAACCAATAGGAGCATGAAACGAATGAAAAGTGTAGACTAAAGTGCAGTCACATTCAAAGACTTTGCCAGTGAAGTGAATTGAGACAAGCGTGATGTGATGAGTGGTACTGATGCTGACGTCGATGTCGGAGGTGGTGGTGCTGCTGCGGAGTGACTCTTATGACGTGTTCCGGCTCCTGGAGGCCTGGTGGCAAGGACTGCTGGTGCTAGGAAGACTGGTCCTGTGGTACTGCCAACTGGTACACCAAGCTGTTTGTGGTGGGCATTAAATACCATCTTTTCAACGAGAAAGTGTATTTGGCAGGCAGCTGTAATTTTATTAAAGACCATTGTAATGAGGCTAGGTAATCTTTTATTCGGGCTGGATTCAGTTAAGTCTAAGTTCAAAGCCTTAGTTTAAGTACTTTAAACCTACATTTGAAATCCAAAACGTGTCTTTTTTTAATAGAAGGCTGGATAGAAACTAACCTCGCCGTGACGATAAGAGTAAAAGTGTCTCTAAACACCGCGCTATTTTGGTCGCAAAGTTTTCACATTTCACAATTTCGCTACAGCAGCTACATATCTTTACTTTGAACTCTTTAAACTGTTACATAACAACACAAGTTATGAGTGAAACAGTCAACAGTGTCTCAAGAATCTTGTCAAGAGAATCAGACTTCATAGTTCATTGTTGCAGAAAACTGGAACCAGACAAGGTTTCAAAGCACAGAACAGTAGCTACTTGCTTAATGGTTTGCGCTGCGATTTCATCTTGTTCCTATTGTATCATAATCAGATACAAAGGGACCACGTTCAGATCGCAGTGAAAACGGATGCATTTTCAGTTGTGTTTTTGATGAAAACAGTTCCTCTTATATTTAACACTGTACAGTACAACTTTACCACATTTGCACAGATATACTTATTGTTTTATAAAATACTAGCTGATGCCCGCGGCCTCACCCGCGTGGTTGTCGGTGAAATTTGTATATACCAAAACCTTCCTCTTGAATCACTCTATCTATTTAAAAACCGCTTCAAAATCCGTTGCGAAGTTTTAAAGATTTAAGCATACATGTTTTATACTATGTAGTGATGATGTAAAAACACTTGCAGCTGATGATGATCAATCAAGAATTTTACTCCATAATATTTCTCAATTATTGAGTAACTTCGCCCCCTACCTACATTACTCTATAGTTTTCTCAGGTAATGTGCAGTATCTTTCCCTCCAATCGAGTACTAATCAACAAGCGTTGATAACACAGATAACGGCTATCGGACATTTAAATGCTTAGCTACTTCATACCGGAGCGGAACAGTTTTATTTAATTAGGGACAAGTGAGAGTGTGTTATCAGAGATGGACTTAATTATTAATTACATAGCCAAAGCAGGTACATGAATTTTTCAGTTAAGTGAAGTTTGTTTTGAAAAAACAAAGTCAGTCACACGAAACTCTGAAATCCCATTTAGGCTAGCGTAACCTTGCTAGTTTGGTTATTAATTCTGAAAGACTTCACCTCGTTCCCAATGGTTTTATTGCGTGACTGGTTGGGGTCAACGGCCGTGTTTCTAAGAACATATGCAAGATATATGTGGTGTTTCATTGAGGTGTGTGTTGTGTTCCAGAGCTGAAGGCGCCTGAGGAGGCAATGATGGCGCCCAGCGTGTTCCAAAGGACTAAGTCGCCGCGCACATCTCCCGGAAATTTGCCAAGAAAATTACAGGTAAATGTTGCTTTTATGTATTTAACACTAAACTGCGCGCTGCATTACCTCTGGAGGGCGGAGAACCTCATCTCATACCACAAATTTCAAATTATTTATCTGTGCGTATTCCTAAGTTCTATGATATATGTACAGTTTGCGAAGTATCTATACTATAATGTAGGTATATCAAATATCGTTTCCGTAGCGAACATTTCTGAATGATGTGGACTGAATCATACCTTATAATCACAGATATCACAATTGATAACAATAATTTAGATTAATATCAATTTTAAGGAGTTCCCAAGTAACAACCTTGTATTAATAAAAGATAATGTTCAGATAAAGGTAAACAAATAAGTTTCCAGTAACATTTGAAAGATGTTAGACTGTTGAAAACTTGAAGTAGTTAGTAATTAATATTTTTGAAAGTATACAGACGTCAGCTCATGCTACCCGAACAATACGAATATATTTTCTAAGATACGTACTTGTCAGCTGTTAATAGAAATGCTAGTAATTTGCATATAGGTTCAGGTTGCCTAATAAGGATACTATTGTCATAACACCATAAATGTCTAAGTACCGGCACTTCTTTGTTAAACGAAACAGTCTATTTTTCTAAGCATATCTTTCCTCTTTGCATAACCTACTGCTAATAACGTTTTTTATAAAATCACGCCTTAAGGCTTGTATTCACGCCAATGACCTTGTGCATACAAACTACCTCTCTCGGTCGTAGATACGGACTCTAAACGGACGCGTTTTTCATTTATTATAATTAAAATAATACATGTTTTTAAAAAGTAACAAAACCAAATTATTTTCCTTTGTATTTCAAAGCAGTAGATATTTTTTTTATATTATTTTGTTAAAAAATGAAGGAGTAAAATGGTTCCATTCAACGATTTGGAGGTGATTTTGTGGATTTTTTTTCTTATTATGTGATACCGATACAAAAATTGTGGCTAAACCAAATTACGTGTCATATCATGTAGATTACTAAAAAAAATTCTCAGATGTAATTTCTCTGTAAGTGCCGGTGAAAAACCGCTTCATCTGCACGCTGTTTTTAAGCTTTTTCGAGAGAGGACCCTTAAAAAGCGCTTACAGACAACACACAGCTTACACAATCTCTTAATTATTACGAAATTCTGTCTGTTCAAAAAAAACGAAAAGAGTTTGAGAATTCTTAGAACTTAACAATTTTGTCTTTTCAATTACCAATTCTTTAAAATCCATTTGAAAATCCCGATTCTAAATTCGTTTCTCCCATGTTTCAGAACGGCACAGAAGCAGCCGGCCAGTCAGTCCCCACCGCAGACTCCAGTCCAGGCAACTCCATATCTGATGCAGAGAACTTCGAGTGCTACGGCGAAGGAGACCACGACGCTCCTGCTAACACGTTAGTTTACCAACAAAGAACTGGTTATGTAATTACTGTGGTTTATCCTCGTAAGAACCACTGAAACTAGCAAAGCTGTGGTTAGGGGGCGTCCATTTATTACGTGACGCGATGAATAGGACATCGAACCGAAACTCACTTAATCTCACGAGGGAGAGGGTTCTCGGCAAATATCACGTTTTTTTTTCGTAAGAAACAGTGGTTTGGGCTTAATTAGGCAAACATGCTTGACCACTAAAATATGGCTAAATCGGAGGGAGGGAGCGGATAAAAAATCGCCAAAAAATACCTCGTAAAATTAATGGTTAGTTTCAGAGTCTAGGCTATTCAAGTCCAAGTTAACTTAGCTAGCAAAACTCCACAGACATGATTATTATCAATACTAGACATTGTCTCTGGAAGCACAATGTGTGCATTATATGGTAGAGTAAATAAGCTCTGACAAAAAATTAAAAAGGCTTATCACTACTCACACTCTTAACGATCACTTAACGACATTCAAGTAAATAGTTCCTCTTCCTATGAATATGGACGCAATTTGCAACAGGAGGAAGTTCTAGAAGATTCTCCGTGGCCAGGAGGATTAAAATGGTCCAAAAATCTGACAACTAGTCTTTCGAAGGGGTATCATATACCCGTCGGGGCTGCGGGTTGTTCGAAAGAGATACCGCGGCCTCGGCGCAAGGGCTAAGAAGGAACATGGGTGGTTTTTAGTCAGTAGAAGTCTGACACTCCCTTCCGCTCTGCCCAAGAGCGGGAGGGGGGGTTATTTGATGATTTACCACCAGCCAAAAAAAAACAAAGGGGTATCAGGGGTATCATATTATTATCCAGTACTAACTGGGTTTTGGTCTGTCTATCCGATCTCCAGTCAGATAGGCAGTCGCGCCATGTTAAATACTGGTATTCAGCTGCATCCGGTAAGACTAGAAGATGATGAAGATGATAGGCTATGCAGATGATGATGATGATGATGAGCCCTAATTAACGCCACTGCGGACTACTTCGTTTGTCCATTCGTCGCAATCACGACTTCCCGGGTCGCGCAAATCATTGGTTTCTCATCAGGAATTTCTAGCCACGGAGTCTGAAATTTTATTCGGTTGATGACTATAGGATCGCCCCCTATTACATGGAACGTAAACATAACTGGCGTAATGTGGGTGTACCTCGGCCTAACCCTTCTGGGGTGTTATGTTATGTTCCCTAACTTACCCTTGGGTGTCGTGTCTAAAGTCTGACCAAAGGGTATCGTTTCACAGAATACTAACTAGGATGTGGAGGTCAGGTAGACAGTCGCTTCATGTAAAATATTGGCAATCTGCTGCATCTGATTAAACTGAAAGCCCGACCCCAACATAGTTAGGAAAAGGCTAGGCAGATAATGATGTCGTCGAAAGTGACTACTGATAAGGATTGGCGATAATAATCAATAAAATAACAGTAGCATTAGACAGTTATTTCATAGCACATAATTGTATCAAATGAACAAAGATCAACAAGTAGACTTTAGATTCATAATGAAATAGAACAGTACGTCTAGACGTTTTTTGTCCATTTCATTCAATTATATTCTAGAAGTAGTTTGCATAAGTAGTTATAATTAATATTACATAAACCCAAAGAAAACACGAACAATTTCAACGAATTTGGAATTCGGAAGTGGGCAGTCAGTTTATGCAAATCATAGCTGCTACTGTATCTCTCCAATGTTTTTTCGCTTTAGATTAGGTAAGTAATTGCATATATCTTTTAAATATTCTTGAACGTAAAAAGTTTCCAAAGCACAGACAGCCGTCATCAATTAGAATTCGACAATTTAAAACTGATTTATTAAAATATCTTAACCAATATTATCATGCTCAGCAATTCATTCATCTCTGAATTTGGCTGATCTCCAATTTATTAATAACGATGTTAACAAGCATAATTATCAATTATTTGATTACTAACAGGTATAAATTACCTCCACTACATTATTTAATTTGATTAAATCATAAAACCCGTCATAATATTTTGTTTTTTATCAGACTGATGAACTGCAAGACATAATTATGTCTAAACATTAACGTTGATCTAATTAAGAAATATTAACATAAAATATCAAAGACAAATGTTTATAGTGAGCATAAACAAAGATTTGTAATAGACACGGAGTAAAACTTTTATGTAGCAACATAAACAGCGGTCAACGGTATCATAAAATACTTCCGCAAGTTAATTTGGTATATGTGCAACGTTGGATTACTGTATAAATATGCAATGTTGATGCAAGAAGTTTTCTCTTTGATTTTCCAACATTGGCGAACAAAGTAGGTCGTATACAAGTTTTATGTCCCGTAGGTGCAGAAATCCTTCCCTAAAACGTGACATAAATAAACTTAGTTACTAATGTTATTTTTATGTTGAATGAAAATTTAAAATTATGCATGATGTACTAGTGCTTTATTGTGAAAGATACACGTATGAAGCGGTAACTAGAGATAATATACATATCTGCTACCTGGAGGAAACAGAATAGCAATAATACACTAGACGAGGTGTTGAAATCAAGTAATCACTTGGTCGACTGTCGATTCGTTATAGAAATTTAGCTTCAGTATTTTTCTGTACGATGTACTATTTTGTTTCTATTTTTGTTACAACAACTGTAATTTATAGTCTGTAGGTATTGAATAATGTATCTGTCGTCTGAAATCAGTATGCCCTTCCCCATAGGATACTTAATATGATTTGAGTGTACAAATGCCGCAGATTTCAGTAGGAATACTAGAATACCTGCAACATGTAACCTTTAATTGACACTTTCATCGTTTATACCTACAACTTCCGAATCATCATCACAAACTATTTTAGTATCAATGCAATAACGTATCGCTTTTCCTTTGGGGTTTCCTACTTTATTAGTATAGTCTCTTATATAGAAAAGCACCTTAGCATCCAAATAAGTAAAATTTTCTTTCACAGATTAGAGAACGGCTCAAGAAGTCCTGGAAACCCACTGAACAGACACTCATGGACAAGAACCAGTCTTAGGCGGACACCACCCAGGTAAGTCTGAGAAAGAGGATGAACTGGTCAATACATGGATTGATAAAGTAGACCCCACAGGTATAATTCGTATTAAAATTGAGTGTTTGGTTCATTTATCACTAGGCAGCAAAATAACAAGGCTGATTTTCGTTTAACAAGAAGCCAATTCTACAAACACAATTTCTAAGATGGTGATCAATCAGGCTCTCAACGCACTGCCCGTATTTACTGATGTTCCAAGTTGCCGACTGGCTCAATGCATTTTGCTGCCTAAACTCTCAATTTTAAAACTAAGATTTATTGTAAAAGAGTTTTATTTCCTGTGGTTCTGATTTTGCACCTATTGAGTTCACTGCGATACACTTTTACTTTCATTTGGTGTTATTTTATTATTTTTCCTTCAGTTTGTGTTTACTCGATTTTGTTTTGTTTTTATTTATTTATTTTTGCTTTCTGTTTGTTTGCTTTTACCTATATTTTTGTTGTATCTTCCGTAGCCATCAGGAGAATTTGCCGCATCGGCGATGGGGCTCCATGAGACAGTAAGCTTTCTTTTGGTTTTGCTTATTTTTGTGCATAGTAACAAAACGCTGCTACAGAAAGAATACTATTACATGTTTGAAATTTAGTTACTAAACAGCTTGTTATTACTTATTACCAATACCACTACTATAACAGATGTTTTATGGTATTTGTTTCAGTCGCTAGTTTATTTATAAAACATATTCATTAGCACTACAATTCAATTCTATTCTTAACTTATTAACTCTTCCTAACGTTGCAATGTTTTGTTACATTCACTTTTAATATTGTGCCTTTCTTGTCTTGGGACAACGCAAAATTGTTGAAAAAACCTACAATTTTCAAGGGTAATTTTAATAAATTAACCTTGCAATGTGTAAATTGACATGTAAATTGGACAACAGCTGTGCACATTGAGCATTATTGTGATCTGACTTGACACGAAACTGTAGTAGCATTGAATTATTGGGTACGTGAAAACCAATTTCAATATTTTGCATTGTTCTCGGACATATTCTGTGTGTATTATTTATTTTGTTTTCTATTGTGGCTTTCTATTTCATGTGAGTGTTATTTCTGTTCTATGGGATACATTTATTTCATAGTTTTGGTATATCCTTAGTTAACACTAATATGTTACGCGCAATGTGTATGTTTTGTGTAGTCTTATTAGGTCCTTGTCGTCTAAGAATATAGTTAAATAAAGACAGCCTCGAATAGACAAGACGCAACAGTCGTCAATCGAAAATCGCTCCACAACGTCCTGAAATACCAGTCTGCATTCATCGAAGTGGTTGCCAAATAATTATCAATCGTACCCCGCAATAATAAGGTCCTCTAATGTTTAGATTTGGGTAGTGTTGTAATGGCCGTGGTACATACTATTGTCAGCTGCGAACAATGCCGTCCCCACTATTTTCAGATCGTCAATGAGTCACCTCATCACGTCAGATTTAAACGTGAACAACTACTAGAACAATTAGAGATTATCGACCTACGCTCAAATTCTCAGGATGAGCATGAGAACCGAAGCGATGTTGTACATTGTAGTAAACAATAATAATGAGTCTGGGAACGTTCATAATGCACATTATTTATGCTACATTTACGATCACAGTGAACGTTACAACATAGTATTACTAAGTTTCGAAGCGAGTACAGATGGCTCTTCTACCAATATAATTATTAACTTCACAAGTAAAAGTGTACGGCTTTCTAAGATGTATAATGCGTTCCACGAAAACTTAAATGATATTGTTCGTAAGCAAAGGGGAGATATACGAGACACGGTATGAACTTCTTTGCTTAGTGAAGCAAGAGATATTAGACTTTTCGACTTAACCCCGAACAAGAAAATTACTTGAGCGATAAGCAAAAGAGACTTTCAAATGCTTTGTGAAAGTAATCAATAATGAGAAGAGTGTAGGAATGTTAATAGATAGACACTTTAGAATAAGAATTTGTGAAATTCATTGACGATATAACGAACAGAGCTGCAAAATTAAAATGTAAACTACTTACTTAATTAGTTATCTATCTGATCACGAATAGGCCTTAGCGTGACGGCTTCCTCTAAATAGCGTTAGAGCTATTAAATTTTATATTTAGCCGGAAATTGGCACCTGTTAACGATTTAACTATCATTTTCATTAGGTCTAATTCGGAAGTCTAGCTAAGCGTAATAATGAAAAAAACTGTTGGTATGTATTTTATAATCCCCACGCTCCGTAATAAATATTCGTGTAATTCGCATTTTGTGTAACAGTATTAGTTAGTAAATAACTGCTAACTAACTGCGCATCGTTATCGACAGTCTAATATTATACAATGTATAACCAAATACGAACGAGTGCTAGTAAAATGCGGAAAACCACTTACTTTATACAATGTTCGTAAAATAAACGACAAAACCTTCCTATGCGTTACGTGGGCTAGCATGTACTACGAACAAAAGAATATAGTCTATAATTTTGATTATTATGTCTATGTCCGTCCAAAAAGTCTAGTCTTTGTACACGGTTTAATTGGTGCTTTAAAAACAGCTATTTATCCGCCATTAACGTAACAAAGAAAAACATCTGATCGTTTTCTCACTTCCATTCCCATCAGATTAACTTCATAAATTCACATAAGGAATGGAGCAACAGCATTCTTGATACAATTAAATCCAGTGACAGGTTTGCGTAACTTCCTAACATTTCCTGTAAATTTAACATTTCTAAAGAATAATGTAAATGGTAGCGGTTGCGCCAGTGTGCACTGGTCGGCAATAATTGTGGTTAGAAACCCAATGCTAAATATTGCAATACTAGGCTTTACTGCTACTGCTCTTTTTATTGGTTGCATCTGAATTTGGGTAATTAGCATTTGTAAAGTCTCATTTACTTACATCCTTAATGAAAATAGCTTTATGCAAATGTGTAATAGTCTATGGTAATGATTCTATGAATAAGTTTCGCGCTCTTTGCCTTGTACTAAGTCGTTAGCATATTGATGAGTCAATCATAACTAGACTCATAATCGTAATCATATTCAAGTCTATTGAGGTTAAGAAAATGTGTTAATTAGCTAATTACTTTATCAAATTAATAAATAGAAAATTTAGAACAGGAATTTATTATAATAAGCAGCTTTGAGACTAGATTTGTGCCCGGCTATCTTCTGGTTCGCCCCCTATTACATGGAACGCAATAACAGCTGGTGAAATGTAGGTGTAGTTTTTATAGGATTAGGATTACAGTAGTGATATTATAATTATGTAATACGAGAATTTGGAGCACAATGCTACTTTGAGAGTCAGATTTGTGAGTTCGGATTCTCACCAAGAAAGTGAACTGTCTCGTTCCGGCTGGCAGCGTTCCGTGGTTGCTAGTGGTTGCCCAACGGTGCACGCGCCGCACTGCGAGGCATTTTACTCATAACGCACACATAATCATCACCCACGAACATCGGTAATTACATTTGTAGTACGATAAACTAATTTCGATCGAAATAGATTACTAGCAATCCATTATATTGGCAAACCTAATGAGCAGGGCTGGTAACTTTAACATTTACAACTATCTTAACTTTATCAACCAGTGTGTCTATTGAATATTTAGCAGGTCTGGATAACAATAGGCAATTGTTGCCAATTGATTTAAAAACATAACCAGTTAAAATGCAAAAAAATCAATGAGTCATTTTCTATTTCAACGAGTTAATAAATTCATTCATCGACTTTCATAATTTGCAGGCAATTTGGCAGTTAATCTTTCAGTAATTTTATAGGTGCCAACTCCACTTATTACAGATGGTATTTCCATAACACGATAATGAGAAAAGCAATCTCCATGTGCGTTTGTAGTATCTACTTAGTGTATAATATCCAGTGTGCGTCTCTCCTCTACAATCTAACTACTTATTACTGTAAAAGTTGGTTTCATAAATGGTATTTACGCAATCACGATACGCTTTCAGAGATTATCCCGATAACTTTTGCAATTATCCTGTGTACCTTGCACAGTAATTATATCTATAACAGGAAAATTATAATAAAATGACAGATAAAAATAGTAGCTACGCTCAAATGGGTTCAAGAGTCAACATTTATTACTGGAACAATGCTGAGAAAATAAAGATTTACCTACATTATTCAATTCCACTTCCTAGCCGTACTCGAGCAGTCACGCATCACACTACTTAAGTTTTTTTATCTAAATACCTTGAAACCAGACGCTCGTAACGCGGTGCGACTCGTGGGATATAATTCAGAAGAAAATAGCAAAACGCAACCAAATAATAAAGACCCCTCGATAATTTACGGTCCTATCAAAGCATATGATGAGAAAAGTAATAGTATTAGAATCAAAGTTCGTACTGCAGTGGACATTCCGAACAATAACACGATGGTAGTGGTCCATGACGCAACGGCTGTCATTTGTCACAAAACGCAAAGAGAATAGTGAAGGACAGAAGTTTAATTTCACATGGCAACTGAAGCATGTAACGGGTCTGCAGGGCTATTGCGTTTCTTTTTAAATATCAGTAGCTATCATCATCATCATCCACAGCCCGAACTCACCCACTGCTGGGTATAGGCCTCTATTTTCTTGTGCCAATCTGCACGGTCCTGTGCAAGCCACATCCAGGTTTTGCCCCCGATGGCAACTATGTCGTCTGCCCATCTTGTCGCCGGGCGACCCACACTTCTTTTGCCAGTTCTTGGACGCCATTCGGAGACAGCCCTAGTCCACCTGTCATCACTGCACCTTGCTAGGTATCCTGCCCAACTCCATTTGAGTTCCGTAACACGATTCCCAATATCGAAAACTTTTGTGCGTCTTCGGATTTCGACGTTAGGAACTCGATCTATTAGTTTTATGCCGAGCATGGAACGCTCCATGGCTCTCTGTGCCACTCTCAATCTGTACACAGCCTCCTGCGTGAGCGTCCATGTTTCAGCACCGTACGTCATTGTGGGCAGAACACACTGGTTATGGAGGCGGGATTTTGGCTGATTTCAAAATGTCGTCCAATTTGCTAAACGCGGCCCACCCAAACTGTATTCTTCGGGATATCTCGTTTTGTTGATGTTCTTTGCCAAAGGAAAGAATATGACCAAGATAGACTATCATAGTGTCCATTAATTGTTAAATGGTTAGTTTAGTATACCAAACCATAACAATTGGACAGTTAATCGATGGACACTATAATAGTAACTGACATTTAAAAAGATACGCAATAGCCCTGCTGTACTATAATCCAAAGCCACTGCCTAGACTGGGGTTGATATAAAATCGCTAGCAGAATCTGTGCAAGAAGCACCTGCTGTACCGGTTCTAAATGATAAAATGTTTAATTGCAGATTCATCTAGCTCAGAAAACTTAGATTTTATTGAGGCAGCGGTATTTTGATCTACTACAATGACTATTATTGCATGTAACTATTTCAGCCTATGGTTGTGTACACTGTTATTTTACCGTCGTTTGTAGAAGGTATTATCTACAGTAGTCCGACATGCTATATCTTTAATAACACACAATTTGTTATGAGATTCAACAAATAATGCAGTTTTGTTCTCTTTTGTAAACTGGATCTGCGTCCGGTTTTTGAGAAGGCTTTGGTTAGTCACTAACAACATTGCAATGTTATTTTTTTTCTCTTGTTGCATTATCTCCTTGTATGTACATACAATCCTCCCTTCCTATACTTACGTCGTTGTGATTCCCATTGCCATCTATGATATTAAGTGGCTTAGAGAAAATCATCTTGCAGGACTCCTGTCCTGCAAGATGATTTTCTCTACTAATATTTGCTACTTAACTTAGTGTTTGAGAAAACATCCTTTTCAAAATGTCCAATTGCAGCAGTTTTCATTTCAAGAATATTAAAGCATTTTCTGGAATTTGACTTATCTATCATGCATAATTCATTAAGGAAATGAATTTTTAACACAAATGCAGAAACGGATGAAGATGCAAATGTTAAGTTGCATTAGCATACCCTTCAGATCGCGATATCGATGCGGTTGACTAAGTTATTAGTGACCATTAGTCTGTCCGTCCACCGCCGCGAGCTACTTAATAATTTAATAACGGCGAGTGTTTCGCCAACCATTGTCTGTTCTATCGTGGATAATTCATACCTCGCGGTGTAGTCGCTGACCGGTCCACCGCTGCGTTGTTGATGCGTCAGTACATCGCGGCTACTCGCACGAATATACCGAACGCGCCGCCTTCGCGCACGCCGCGTGCCATTTCGAATTTCGAACACATTTTTTCTTTTCTTTTTTTTCATTTTTCAACAGTAATGTTTATTTCCTTGTCTTGTGCAGTGGTTTCAAATGAAGTGATGTGAATAATATCGAGTGTCGTGTTCCATGTGACCGGATCTGCTGTAACTTTTTAATCGGTGCTATTATTTGTTTGTAAAGCTGGAGCGGAACGGTGTTTACATGCATTACAGAAAGCGACCCTACAGGTTGGAATATTTTTACTTTGATTGTTTGCAATTTAAATGTATATAATTTAATAGTTTTACCTAAATATCCAAATATACGGTGAAGACATTCTTGACTTTTCAACCATAGCGAAACTAGATTTTCAATTTATCGACTGTTTTAGATATCTAAATCAGTCGATAAATTGCAACCGGGCTATATGAATATTGAAGATTCATCTTGTTAATTAAATGGGCCAACACTTAGCTTCGTCCAATCACAGTCTTTCATGGACGTCTCAATGTTTAGAGAGTAGATGAAAACAAAAGACAGACGAATTTGATTTATATTACAACACTTTTTCTAATGTAACAAAAACACAATCCGTTATGGCGCGATAATGACGTAATCTGTTGGGCTGTTGTTTTATTGTCACAGCAGATACAACAATGTGTACGCATGAGTATTTTATTACTGGACAGCAGCATTGTGTTCGGCGATGGCACACTCAAATGTATGCGTATCCTATAAACGAACACATTATAATCAGCCAATGTTTTTTATTCTGTGGTATCCTGTCCGCCCATACATGAGGCAAATAATTATTTATTGATATCGATCCCTGTTACTTGAAAGGTTTATTGTTTTGCATGTATGATTTATTTATTTTCTAAAATGGATAAATCAGTAGGTTGGTACACGATTTTGATTTTCTTTTTTATAATTTCATAATTATTATATTGAATAGGTAGAATAAATACTCTTTGGTCGTATACCAAAGAGTATTAAAAAGGTTTAGATTAAAATGTTTTCTTTTTTAAAGTCTCAAAGTTTTGCTGTAAGAAATTCCAACATAGGCATGTAGCCTAGCTTTATGAATGTTTCTACCCATAAAGTGCGCTTTACGCCAACCAGCTAGGATCCTATTATGGAGTGCCAGGAACAAAACGGTTGACACTAATATTTTCAATTGTCACGTAATTGCTAACAGTCAATTGGGGAACTCATTGCCACCGGGTGCGGTGGCGGCCACTCTGGTCGATTACAGCAACAATTTACTTTTTTTAGCGTTTTCTGTAAAAAATATCGTAGGTGGTGGACTTGTTCTCAATCGGCCATTTCGGCGAGGACAGCCAAAACTTTTAGCATCGGTTTACAATATTTTCATATAATTCTAATCAAGTTTTTGATGATGGCAATCTTTCATTTTCAACACTCAACTGCAATTTAACTTAACAGAACAAAACATCAGGCATGTAATCCCCGAAGGGTTAGGCAGAAGTGTAGGTACTTATTAGTACGCTTCACCAGTTCTGTTTAAGTCCTATGAAATAGGGGCGAGCCTATTGTCATCAACCGCGCACAAATCCTATAAGAAAAACAAAAAACAAGTGGTTTGGAAGATATGCTGAAATAAAGAATATTACCTACAAACAAAGATAGTCGCGAAAAACATTACCCTTCCCTTGCAGTTAAAAAACAAAACGCAACACCCTTTGTATTACAGAAAATTGGTACTTCGGAAATGGGCCTAAAACGTAACGTGTAAACCGCAGTTTGACCTTAAAAGTTCTGCTTTAAAAGCATAAATTAACAAACACGACGATGTCAAGACACATTGTGCAACAACCGCTTCTATTTCCCACAAATTATATTGTATTACGAAATATGTTTATGTACCTATTCGACTATGTAGTTAAAAACGTAACGACTTGAATGAAGCCTTCAATATTGTAACCTCACGCTTCGTATTAGTCATGAATGCCAGTGTAATTTAGACCAAAGCCAAATTCACGTATCTCAAGGTGGGGAACGAACGAGGTAGGTCTTGACGAAAGATATTCAGGTAGATAGATTGATTCTAGATAATTAATAGCTGATGCCCGCGACTTCGTTCCCGTGAATTTTTTTGAGTGACTAAACAAATGTTTGGGGTGGACAACCCCTATCACTTAGAGGCATGAAAAATAGATAGTACCTAGCCGATTCTCAGACCCACTGAATAAGCATATAAAATTTCATAAAAATCGGTCAAGTCGTTTCGGAGGAGTATGGTAACTAACATTGTGACACGAGAATTTTATATACAGAAGATAGGGGTCGAATATCAAATTCTAAAAACAACTGGTTTTTATGTTTATCTATCGTAAGTTTGACTGACTTTGGACTAATCTCGAGTCAGGAATATCCTGATCAAATCCAAAATACGAAGCAACTGTGGCGGGAACTTAAATTTTCCAATTGTAACGTTGTGCAGAAAATACAAGCGACTCCCCAAGAGAAAACAAAGCGTTATTGCGGTTTTTGAATAAAGAACTAAGTAGGTATACAATTTAAAATTATGTCCGTGTAGTAATTATTAGAAAAACACAGCTCAGTATTAATTATAACCCCAAAATTACACCTATTACATAACAAAAGATAATTAAAAACCGGCCAAGAGCGTGTCGGGCCACGCTCAGTGTAGGGTTCCGTAGATAATAAAATATTATGTAAACGAAGTTAAAAAAAAAATACGGGCAAATGAAACTTGACCTCTGGATTGTATAGGCGCTCATACGATTCAGGGACCAAATTATATTGGTTAACTGCAGTTTCCATCTGTTGTTTCCATCCAAGTTCAAAATAATTTTCCTAGAAAGTCCTTATAAAGTTCTACTTTTCAGATTTTTTTCGTATTTTCTAAACTTATGGTTCAAAAGTTAGAGGGGGGGGGACGCTTTGTTTTTTACTTTTGGAGCGATTATTTCCGAAATTATTGACATTATCAAAAAATGATTTTAGTAAACCCCTATTCATTTTTAAATACCTTTCCAACAATATATCACACATTAGGGTTAAAATTAAAAAAAAAAAACACTTCCCACTTTACATATAGGGGGGCTACCCTAATAAAACATTTTTTTCCAATTTTTATTTTAGCACTTTGTCGGCGTGATTGATACACATATTGGTCCCAAATTTCAGCTTTCTAGTGCTAACGGTCACAGAGATTAAGCGAGGACGGACAGACAGACAGACAGACAGACAGACATGGCGAAACTATAAGGGTTCCTAGTTGACTACGGAACCCTAAAAAGGAACATTAAATAACCCGTGTTCGATTGATTATGCTCAGTGGTTATCCAACTCTTAAATCATATTATTATGATAAATACCTACCTATTCGCAGTATTCACAATCATCCCAAGACTGTACGCCTCTTTACCTAATCGGGCGTGATGTTTCCATTACGTCGTCATAAACACGCAATATATTCAACCTATTTATTTTTAGTCAGTTGTTGAAAAAACTGTAGAAAAAAGTACAAATTGCCAATCTTCGCTAATCTTAGTTTGTAAAAGGTTATTCGCGAAGTTATTCAGAAGTTATTTTAGCGACAGCCATTTAAAAATAAAACTTGCGATAGACAATCTTTTTTATTACAACCAGCCAGTAATTTAACTTTCTTCTTATTTGTAAATCGTTTTGTAAATAGAACTTGTGTAAGTACATCCACAGTATGCACACGCATTATTTCCATAAACAGGCTTATTTCAGCGGCAATTTAAAAATAGATGCAATCTTTTTTTACAACCAGCCAGCTACATAACTTTCTTCGTACTTAGATCCAGATCATTTGGTGCACATCACAAAGTAGCAAAACCAACATTATTTCTATATCAGTGTCCAATTGATGATCATTAGGCTGGTTTTACTTAACCAACATAACATGAGACATCAGGGTGGCGCTGCTTGCTTAGCAATATGTCATCCACCTCTCAAATTCAATACATTGCAATAGTAATTCCCAATGCCACTGCGTCTCAAGCTATGTTTGTCAAGTAATAAGTTGTAGTCTGGTCGTCACTTTCTTGCACAATTTCACGGCGTGCGCGCACCCATGTTTCATTGCCTGCTGATTTCTCCGACACTCCCCACGGACGTCCTGGCCGCTTGCATATGATACACTTGACAAACCATGGTAATCGTAAACATATTGTTGTCTACTGGGACTTTTACCTTAATGCGTGTGATATAGAAACGTTAGCAGGTATTACTAGACACTACAGTTTTTCAATAACTCGATGTTAAGTTAAAAATATACTTGGCGTTATTCATCAATAACGCCAAGTAAATTTTTAGGAACATAAGTCACCACATAAAAGTTATAATTGATGCTCATGCCTGCCGTGCGTGGCTTCTGTAATCGCTTTCGAAGTCGTATTTCGTCAAATAATAATTGCTGTAATAACCCATGGGAAAATAAACAAAGAATTGGCCAATGCCACGACCATAGACGACCCACCCAACAGAAGTATAATATCGTTGTTGTCTTGTAGCGCTTGTAGCAAACTGCTACTCGCACCTACTAATCCACAAGACAAACTCCAAATCATGGAAAAAAGTTATATTTAAAAAAGAAGAATCTATTCGAATTCGGACCTATTGTCACGAAGACACAACTTGGTCCTGTTCCGACTGCTTGGAAATGTGTTCTTGCATTGCAGCATGCATTGAAGAAAACTTCGAGATAATAATGGCCATAATTATGGACTAAATCCTAACGTTTCAAAACAAGATTGACCAAAATTACTATTGGCTTACACTCAGCACCGCCAACGGATGACCTAAATGATGCAAGCGCTGTGCGTTACAGAAGGTCGATATGCCATTCAAACTATTATTTTAACTGTTAAAATAAAACTATTAACTCAGAGAGCAATTAAACGGCTACTCATAAACGTTTTTGTATTAACAACACACGTGTCTCAATTAGTTTTTAGAGGAAACGGAAACGCGTCAGCGCTAACCGAAAACGATACTAAAAAGTTCTTTCAATAAAAAATAACTAAGCCACTTCAACCTTGCGAGGTATGTCTATAAAATAAAATATAACAAGGAAAACATGATTTGTTAGCCTTCCACATATCGGCAGCAAAAAGATTAGGTTTGCACTACATAACAATTAATTGTTCAACTTTTGTATATTTTTATAAGAACATTATCAAGTATCACACAATTAGGGACATAGTCATTCTACATGAACGTAATCTACAAAAAATCTCACAATGGCCGCTCACGTAACGATGGCACACGTCGTAGTAATCATATGAACTAATTGCTTGACGAGCATTACCCACTTACATTTTAAAGTATTTCCTTCTTTCTACCGCAGCTGAAGAATTCCGGACATGCGTCCACTCCACTTAATTGCTTGACGTTAACAAATTAGCATCTATCAACGTTTGTCATGCAGTGGCCATGTCACGATATGGGCTATTTCTTCTTTATTTCACCAGAATGTAAATGCACGCTTCAATCAATCAACTCAGCCTACATAATACGCAAACTGATGAAAGTGATTCAAAAATGGTGCTAATAGATTTTTACTCTTCAGTACTGCTCATGAAGGCTTAGACTAGATAACACCCGCCATCGTCGGTAATGGCATAGCACCAACAGTATCACATGTAGACCTTAGCGGTCACAATGCCGTCTGTTGCATAGGAAACCTACAAAGGTGTGAACAACAATTTATGAACACCCGAAGACATGCCAATTTCTCTTTGAACGTAAATTTTACTAATAGACATCAGTATTATAATTTATCTCATATTAACATTCTAACCAGTAAAAAAATACTGCGGACATGCGTCTAACCAACTTAATTAATAATTAAAAACTAACTTTTCGTTATTCTATTACCATGTAGTTACTATGCAACACTCGTGCCGTGATATGGGCCTACATACTTTTACCGTGATAACTACTTACCGTGATAATACTTGCGTAGAACGTGACTACTACTTATTAAGAATTAGTTATACAGGGTGGAACGTTCGGGTTACGGATGATTATTTTGTAGTCAATTATGTTGTTATTATTTGTTATTCAATCATGGTTTTATGAGACATCCGTTTGCTGTATATTTTTTTTAATGACTGACAATTGATGGTAATTAAGTTAGTAAGTATGTAGGTACGTAACTATAAACGTTAACTAACGTTATTATTAATTATTTATCAATGTTGATAGTAAATGGAAACGAAGTTGTTTAGTTGTAAAATATTTTAAAAAGTATCTCTAGATCATAATAATAGACAATGCAACTGACACATAATATAAGGAGCAAAATAATAACTAAATAAAAAAAAAATAACTGAAAAGAACGATACCTTTAAATTAAAGGTATCGTTCTTTTCAGTTTTTTATATTCGTGTTAGTAGGTAAATACCTACTAACACGAATAAACTAAACGCTAAACTAAGTATGGGAAATATTTTATGTAATATAAGATGAAGATAAGATGGAAGAGGTAGCACCTAATTGAATTTTATTACCAAAAACTATAATAAAAGATATAAGTGAACTAAAAGATAAGTACCTATTTACATATTAAATGATGTAGGTGTAGGTACCCTACCAAGCATGTGTAAAAATAGACGTTATTATAATTAAAAAATACTGTTACGCCCACTAACTCTTAAAATGTTTTTAAGGTTATCGTCCGTTTAAATAAATATTTATAAGAACATAAATTAGTTTTTTGCTGCTTTGATTCCTAGAAAACCCAAAAAAAAACCTTAATTTATTTTATGTGTTCACAAAGTTAATTTTATGTTCATTTGTTTCAGCTCTGGGAAGCGACAACTCGGCTCTAATGTCTTAGCTAGGTATGTCCTATTTATAGCTTATTTTAATTAATTTTTGCTTAAAATAATAAAACGATTTAAACGTACCACTAACGACACCTAGCGGCCGCTTCATGCACCAATCAAAAGTAGCGCCATCTAGTGAACTGCACCAACACTACGTTCATTCAAACTATGACAAGAGTTAAGACGGACGAACATAGATGGCGCTGAAACGTTCTTGTAGATCCCCGCAGATGTCGCTGCTAGTACTTATACAAATTATCCGAACTTACGGCTGCTGTTTAATTCAAGTAGTAGAATTTGAGTAACGAATGCTTGTCTAATAAAGCGATGGTTTAATGAGGAGTGTCATTGTTTCAGCCAATTATACCGGTCGTCATCATTCAACTCGTCGGGCTGCGGTTCGGGCGGGGAACCAGCTGACGATATGTACTCCGATGTTTCGTTGGAGGAAGACGTCCAAGGTCTCAACTATAAGGTCAGTGATATTTTCTATTTACTTTAGCCTTCGATGGGGATGCTGATCTTATGAATACCCTGAAATACCTCCAAAAAGCTTGCTGCAGTTACATGCCAATAGTAAACGTGAACTCATGTCTATTGGGTACTTTTTCGTTGATCACTGTCCATGTATCATACCTAGCAATTAGCAGTCATTAGGGCGAGCATATTCAGTACTGAGTAGGTAGGTACCAATAGATGTTGGTCGTTCGGAGTTCGGAGTTCGGACATGCGAAATTATAAACAAGTTATTACCAAAACAAACAAATATCGGGCAGATCATGATGAAACTACCTACAATCTTATAGGTACTTATTTGCGAAACCTTTGTATCATAATTATTATGTGATACCTACGATAATCGAGACATCATCAAATGTGAGATATCTTAGACGAAGGCCAGAACGAACCCATCATCATCAACGCTTCACTGAATATGTTCGTCGTTTTGTTTACTATGCAAACCATTGACCTCAAACCAACCTCAAACCTATTGTCCTGTTCACTGTGCCCCACGACCTACAGGTAGGTAGGTACCTACTACGACTGATTTTCTTGCCGCCATCGATCAAACTGAAAACTTCATCATCATCATTAGCCTAAGCCAGCAGTCCAGCACTAAGATTTAAGAGGCCTATATCCACTGCTAGGTATACGCCATTTTTAATCTTACGCCACTCAGCTCGATTTTCGACAACTCTCATCGAGTTGCTACCTGCCACTCTGCGAAGATCATCGCTCCACCGAGCCTGAGGGCGAACTAAAAACTTGACTGTGGCCTATTATTACATCAAAGAGTCTCTATGAGAGAATTCTAAAGTAGAAATCACAAAAACTTGAGCGGAGTTGCTATTTGCATATGCAAATCGGACTTCGACTTCACGGTTATTCAGGAATATTTCTTTGGGATTTTCGGGATTTAGGTCAAGCTTTTCATCCTGCAAGAAAATCCACTTGATTTTTTTTTTCAAGGCATAATAAGTTGCCCGATATTCGGAGCCAGGTGTTTTACCCATCATACATATTAAGGTGCTAATGACACCGTAGTTTATAACACAAAGTACAAACAAACATATGAATCACGTGAGTCCATTCATGCGGCAATTACGGAGACAATTTTCTCGGAAAACTATATCGTGTAATGGGAAGTTTATCATTGTAAGTCATCGGATACAGAGTCATTGCTTAGTGGATTACATCATCGACTTCCTTCCTGAGTACTAATGAAACAGATTCACCTGCTGAAAAGCAATTTTCAGTTACAAGTATAGGTTTATTTCGCTGAGCCATTTAATTTACGAGTTATACGAGTACCACTTGACTTTTCCAAATTATGTGAAAACGGAGGAACGGAGCTCGTTATCTAAGATTAATTATTAAATAAAAAGTTCTCCTAGGTTTAAACCAAGGAGAACTTTTACCAATTTTAATTTATTTTCGGCTTACAACTACTTATACAAAAGGTCTTAAACTAATTCTAAATAAAAGATAGTGTGGCTATCAATTATGTTGTATGTGTAACACAATACACATGTTTATTTACAAATTAATCTACAACGATAAAAACAAAACAAATGCTTCAAAAAGTAAAGTAAGTTCGAAAGCATGAGAATATAAACCTACCATTTTCCTCTCATTTAATGAACAATACAGGGTATAAACGAACCCTTCACGCATCCGTCAACCAAGCATTCTGTACATCAAACTAAGTACCCCTACGCAATTTTTGCTGAGAAATGACTTTTTTTTTTGGGTCAAAAATCACATTTTACGGTAAAACTCAAAGTAGCACTCTTAAAACATTGTGCTAGTGGATGCTTTGAATAGTAAACGGGTCATGGGGGTAATTTAAGTACAGTTAAAACCTGAAATACTGGTATTTACAAAAACAGCTGTGAAAAATTTGGAACTTTGACCCCCAATATCTCCGTAACTAGGAGGTTCCCAGGTATGGTCTAGAACAAAAAAATTATCGCAGTGGTCCCCACCACTGCGATAATTTTTTATTAGAACAAATGCCCTTCGTTTGCGTTAAGGGTACTTTTACACCCTATATAGGAATGTATTTTCTGTTGCATAATTGGTTTACTCTGTACATAGTATTATATGAACTTGATCAATTAAATTCTATTTCCACATAACATAACGTAGTTAAGTAAGTCCAACCAAGTATTCCCACATATAACACTGCTTATATAGGACAACAACACTGTTTCAGGAAAACAATGTATTTTTGTAAATAACCCATTACTGTGGTTATTGCTTACGTAAACAACTGGTATTGGTACGTGAATCGACGTCAATGTATCACAATATGGGTAACCAACTAATAAAAGATGATTCACTTAACATACAAAGTATTGTCACTTAATTGCTTTTTCATTTACGTATAATAGTTAGAAAAATTAAAAATAGGTATAAGACATTCGGCAATTCTTAGAATTCATTTATGAGTTAAATCCTTAATTGGCTGTAGGATAAGTTTATATTTTTAAGATAAAATTTCAAAGAGCTGTGGATTTTGTGAACAATAAATAAATAAATAAATTATCATCGTCTCCCTAGCCTCTTCCCAACTATGTTGGGGTCGGCCTCCAGTCTAACCGGATACAGCTAAATACCAGTATTTTATTATGCCTATCTGCCCTCCGAAACCCAGTTAGTACTAGGTAAGACTGGTTGTTAGACATAAGTAGGGGCACGGGGAAACCTCGGTTTGTAAGAGGTGGTCACCCATTCTCAGACCAACCTAGGCAAGCACGGCTTAACCCGAAGATTGATCCGAGCGGCTGTTATTATCTAGCCACGACCTAGCGAACAGTAATGACGCATTTAAAAGAAATTGGATAAAATCTCTATTTGTACAGTTTTTGATCATGATCTATTAACATCAGTGCAAGGTCGTGCTGGCATGCAGCCAGTTCCAAATTTAAATTTTGCTCACTTGCAATATTTAGCGCTGACCACTTTCACATCATTCTGTGTTTATATTTTTAATGTGGTGATGACTGTGTTTATTCCCGTGTCCCTGTTTTAGTAATACATATGTGTTTTATGAATTTATTTTTTTGTTAAATCACAATTCGATCACTATAAGCTATGAATTTTCTCCATTTAACTTTTGACTACATTAACGTCTATAATCTCTGTTCAATGACCCCATTAAAGCGACATTGTATAAGTACATTACCAGAGGAAGGGGTCTAAACAATGCTTGCCGCTTCATTTAACAGTCTTACCTAGTGCGACAGTAATGGACGCCGGAAACGGTCCCTCAGCTGCGCATACGCCACTTCCGGTCAGATGCGTGCCCAGCCACAGCGATATATGATTAATTTAAAATTAGAATGCTTGTGTAAATATTGAACAGATATGAGCTTTTGCAGCCAAACATGGAGTCAGTGTAAACAAACCCTGGAAAGGAAATGACTAATAATGTAATTACTTAACTTTCTTCGTTGTATCCAAAGACTATATAGCCACTTGACTGCGCATACAGTGCCCCGATGCTCGAAAACTATTAGTATTTTGTCGCCTATGCATAGGCTACGGTATGAGTAACCGTTTTAGTTGTGACCAAGTGTTAGACCTGTGTGCACGCAAAATAATTACCAATTGTTATAATTTTTATGCAATTTATAATGTGTAAAAATGCCTTCATGCGCGGTTAAGTGGCGTGGGAAACATTCCAAGACATCGAGTTACAAAAAGGATGGCACAACTTTTCATCAATAAGTAAATATTACGAAAATTATTTTTGTTTTAATCAAATTATGAGCCACCGCAGGGGTCTATTTAAAATGGTAGTTTGGGTGAACGAGCACAAAGATGAGTCTCGCGTTGATGTCTTTTGGAAAAGTCCCTTTCTTTCATTAGGCAATTCTAATATGTTTGTCCCTTTCTTTCCCTTTGTATTTTTATCGTAAAAATCTGTGCTGTTACCTTTTATTGCAGAATTCTATATCGATAAAAATAAAATTAAACTTAATATAATTTTTATTTAATTCAGATACTGTCATTATCTACTTTTAACCGACTTTAAAAAATGGCGGTAGTTCTCAGTTTTTACATTCTTCTCAACTAAATATTTCTGTTAAATTAAATGTTAATGTTTCATAAAACCTCGCATCATTTTTATTTTCTTCTTTATAATACTTAAAATACTTATATTTTTCCGAGTTCAACAATAAGGAAGAAAGAAGTAGTAGACCCGGAAATTGTAGACCTTTTTTTTTTTTTTTGGGGGGTGGGAAATCATCAAATAACCCCTCCCGCTCTTGGGCAGAGCGAAAGGGAGTGTCAGACTTCTACTGACTAAAAACCACCCATGTTCCTTCTTCGCCCTTCATGTCGAGGCCTCGGTATCCCTTGCGGACAACCCGCAGCCTAGACCTAACTCCACGTAAACGCAAAATGAAACGACACATAGATCATCTTCTAATAATTATATTTTCTTAGTAAAAAGCCTCTTGAAGCCTCTTGAGGCTTCAAGATAATACTGGCGGTAAGTCCCCTCTTTGTGGAGTGGCTGGAGAGGCGCCACGGCGCCTTCAACTTCCGTCTGACGCGGGTACTCAGCGGACACGGTTGTTTTGGGAGGTACCTGCACCGAATCAGGCGGGAGGAAACGCCCGGATTTCACCATTGTGAGGATCGGCCGGAGGACACGGTGGAGCACACCGTGGAGGTCTGCCCCGCTTGGGCGGAACGGAACCCCGCCGTGTTCTCGTAGCGGCGATCGGCGGCGGCGACTTCTCGCGTCCGGCCCTGGTGCAAGCCATGGTCCGGAGTGAGGAGGAATGGGACGCCGTCGCCTCCTTCTGCGAAGCAGTGATGCTAGCGAAGGAGGTGGCGGAATGTGAGAGGGAAAGAACCTCTCGTCCCAGCCGCCGCGGGAAGCACTCCGGGCGTCGGGGGCCACGTGATGGCTTCCGGCCACCGTAGACGCGGGCCTGTGGACGGTGAGTAATGGGCTAGCTCGCCGTCCGTCCGTCTTATGACGACGACAGGCCGTGTCGACGGCGCGTTCGTGTTCCACGCGCGCCTCAAAGAGATGTCAGCAACATGGAGCGGGCCCCCCGCAGGGGCCGACGCTCGTCGGGGCTGCGGGTTGTTCGAAAGAGATACCGCAGCCTCGGCGCAAGGGCTAAGAAGGAACATGGGTGGTTTTTAGTCAGTAGAAGTCTGACACTCCCTTTCGCTCTGCCCAGAGCGGGAGGGGTTATTTGATGATTTCCCACACCCCAAAAAAAAAAAATTGATTATTGGTTAAAAAAAAATGCGAGCCTGAAAGATAATATCAGGATACTTGTTTTTCTTTTTGTAATTGACTGATTTTAATTAAATATTATTTTGTCATTTTTATTGAGAATTTTTTGTAATATTAAAATCCATTTTATCGATATCGACTATTTTCCCATAATCAAGTAAGGCAATCCTTACCTAGGTATACCTACGCAACTTGACATTGAACTGACCAATTGCAGCCGCGTATTATTCCTCATCCCCCGACCCGCGGTAGTGAGTTGTGTACTTAGAAGAAATCGGCTTACACGCTCTCTAGTGGTTTAATACTCTATGGTTGTATCGCTCATCGCGGATGAGATAAGATGTTATAAGTTATAACTCATTATAGGGATTCATCACACCAAACCTGTAATTATTTATTTATTTTTTAAAAAAAACGTTGCCCCACACTAGGAATTTCTCCTGTATCGTGGGTGCGTTCACAAATATTTAAAGTCACATACACAAATACCGAGACCCGGACCAAATATCTGTAGGTCATACAAATATTTGTTCCGTGCGGGGATCGAACCCGCGACACGCAGCGCAGCAGTCCATTGCTTGAGCCACTGCGCCAACCGTGCCGAATTGCCGAAAGGTTAGGCAGAAGTGTAACTACATTTCGCCAGTTATGTTAACGGCCCATGTAAAAGGGGCGATCCTATTGCCATTAACCGGGCACAAATCCAGAGTCTGCGTGGCTGCTACTAATATGGGAAAACCTAATAATAATTTTCCCGACCTACGAATCGAACCCGGGAACACCTACGCAGCAGTAGCGATTACGACCACTGGACCAAAGAAGCAGTTATAGGGATTCAACAAAGTAAAATATTAGCATAGCATACCTAATCTTAAACGAAAGATTAAATAAAATTATTTGTCACGAGATTACTTTACATAAGGCGGTTTTAAACATAGTATGCGCTATCTAGTTAACTTTGTCTGATAACCATAGCATACCAAACTTGTTGTCACACTTCGATTAGTGACACAAAACTAGTTTTATTTTCTTTAAAGGTTTAAATAAACTTAAGTATAAATAAATTCACATTAACAGTGATAAAATGTACTTCACACATTGGGCTACGTTTAGCCACAAAAGGGATGAATGAAAGGTAATTGCATGTGGCTGAGATGAGAATGCTTAGGGGGATATGAGGGTGTAAAGCCAATAGATAAAATAAGGAATGAGAACATAAGAGGTAGTAACCAGAGACGCCAGTGGAGCCAGAGAGTGATAAGTTTTGTGGTAATCGGTTATCGTGGTATGATGGACATGTGATTCGGGGGAGGAAAATGTTGAATATGAATGTAGATGGCTATAAGAGTAGAGGAAGACCAAAGAAACGATGGATGTACGGTGTGATGGGTGATATGGCTAGAAAGGAGGTGACTGCTGCGATGACGAGTAATAGAGAAGTTTGGAAGAAGAAGACAGTATGCTACACCCAATTCGATATACAAATAATTATGTATATTGGGATAAGGGCAGGAGAATGATGATGATACTTCATACATTATTCATTACTGTTACAAAACTACTGGCTCCCCTAATGTTGTTGAACAAAAGCTCCTACGGACGCAAGGGACTTGACAAAATGGGCTCGAACGCCGTAGGCGAATGTACCATTCAATTTCAAGCCTAAACAAGCCACCCTCAACGCCAAACAATTTTAGACCCTAACGTACAGTAGTAAGGTCCTCTGCCTATATTGGATAACATGTTTCCATGTCGCGTAATGCACCAGACAATACGTCTTGGAGAAACTGCGTGCCATTGAATTTTGCATAATATCATGTCATCCATGTACCAACTAGTCTTGTACTAAAGGGAACTATTATTAATTCTGTTTGAGCGTAATTTTGCAATTTGGCGTTGTTATATGACTAGGTATATGTCCAGCATAACATAATCTATATTTGTATATATTATATTTTCAATACAATTATAGATCCGGATAAACTATTTTTGTATGGTATTATTGACACCGTGCGTACATGGATATTACACACATCAACACCGTCTAGGGATATTTTGTATAAAGTTCTTAAACTCAAAACATACTGGCCACTTTTAAATTCTTTTGAAGAAAGTTTATTTTGTAAGCCTTTCTGAACGATTCTAAATTTGAATTTGAAAAAATACATTAAAAACAAAAGAATTACGCGGCATAATGTTAGCGAAGTCCGAAGGTTTCATTTACCTACAGTAGTTTGTGGCTATTTTTTTGTGTCCAATTTAAGTTTTATAACAAGTTATCGGTTAATTCCGAATTAATGTTATTGTGTGCATCATGCAGCGGCGCCATTTAACTAGAGAAGAAATGTTAAGGGCAGTAGGCATGCTCCAAGCTGGGGCTACTCAACGGAGTATTGCTGAGGAGTTTGGAACAATACAAAACGTGATATCAAGGTTATGGTCACGTTATCGTGCTACTGGTGAAGTGGCTGAAAGACACCCAAGCGGGAAGCGCATAACCACTCAACGACAAGACCGATTTTTGCAAGTTGCCGCGAGAAGACAACCAAATGTTACGGCCATGCAGTTGGTTCAGAGGCTCCAGTCAGAGCACCAGTTGCTTGTGAGTGACCAAACTGTGAGGAGAAGGCTGCATGAAGCTAACCTTCATGCTCGCAGACCGCTTCGTACTCCAGCACTACGCCGAGGAAAGCGTGGACGACGACTAGAGTGGGCTCGTGAACATTTGCTCTGGGAAGAAAACCAGTGGTCTGTAGTCCTGTTTACCGATGAGTCCCGGTTCGGTTTCCATCCCGATACACGTAGAGTGCGTGTTTGGCGAGTTCCTGGTCGTGAGAGCCGTCTGCAACATCCTCAGGAAGTCCATTCATACCACGGCGGGACAATTATGGTTTGGGCGGGAATTCGTGTTGGTGGAAGAACAGACCTCGTTTGGATCTGAAACACCATGACGGCTGAAAAATACCGTAACGAGGTGCTAGTACCAATAATCTACCTCCATCGACTACAAATGGGCCAAGAATTCACGCTCATGCACGATAACGCCCGTCCGCACACAGCGAGAGTGGTGACGAGCTGGTTGCAGGAGCACGACGTATCGGTCTTAGGCTGGCCCGCTCAATCGCCTGACCTAAACCCCATAGAACACGCGTGGGACATGCTCCAAAGAAGGGCTTTGAGGAATTTCCCTGCAAACGTTGCGACGGAAGAGCAACTTTTTTTGCATCTTAGCCGGACCTGGGACAATATACCGCAGCAAGACTTGGATAACTTAATCCAAAGCATGAAAAACCGTTGCAGGACCGTTATTAACGTCATGGGTGGTTTTACTGACTACTGATTTTTCACAGAACTGTTAAAAACAAATTATTTTTTCCTTATTTGTAAATTTTTCTTGAGAAACACATTCGTTGTTAGTTTTACCATTATTTCATGTTTTTTCTTTATTTGAATAAAAATTTGTTTACGCAAAAAAACATTGTTTTCTTTTATTCTGGAGTGTAGTCTAATAAATGGGCTTTATAAAAATATAAACATGTTGTATGCTATTTTTAATACATTTTGAGTAAATTGAGTAAATCCAAAATATCCCTAGACAGTGTTGATGTGTGTATTTGGGGGAAACATTTCCATTGTTACCAACTGCAACTGCACCTCGATCTTATCATAACATTGGCAGAATCTGCATCTGCTCATATCCATCTGCCAAATCCAGTCATTATTTCGTGTAATTGCTTAATTCCACTGTACCACAATATTGCTGCATTTACCATAAAATTTAGAATCGATAGCCCCACGTCAAAAAAGCCCTTTCAAATCGTTGCAATTCCAAAATTACGTGTTTAGCTGCGCTGACGCAAATTACACGAAACATTGTAACGTATCTCCGTAAAGATTTGTTTCGAACAAAGTGTTCCGTTAATCTTTTGTTTGTACCCCGGAGAGTGATCGAGTGAGATCACGCACGTCAGACTCACGCGCAGGCGTGCATGATAGATAACAAACGCTACTTTGGTTAAGGCGAACTACAGATAAATCTGAGCCTATCTGGGCCTTAACTCTTTAAAAATATGGAACTGTTTTCATGAAAGTAGCTAGCTGCGACTTCCGCATTTAACATTTTTTTTTTTTTTCAAAACAAACGGACGTTCTGTTCCTAAATTGATGGCAGGCAAATTGTGTCTTGAAACATAACACACGTCTGTAATGCCTGAAAGGTTGAAACATCAGGTAGAAATTCGGTTGGGGACGCAACCAATGTCAGGGTAATTTGCCTGATACTGGTATCAGTACCACTAAGTGGGGTGAGTCTACGAGACGACCGCGTCGAAAGCATGATAATCACGCAGGTCAAGAGTCCGATCAAATCGAATCTTTACGAGTATGTTCAGATAATGCACTGCTTACATAAATACCAATTAAGTGCATTCCAGATTATTAATCACATCAAAGGTTCTTGAGTCCTTAGTTACAGAATCTTTTCGATCACAATCAGACTTCAGATTACACAAAGCCTATCGCAAGTTCTAGTAACGTTAGGCTAACTGGATGGACTACATGTACTTAGTATTCGGCTATAAACAATAGTTGCGAGCCAGTATTATCGCGTGCTGTGGGAGGCAACGTGGGTGGTCCAGAACTGTGCCAAGGATATCGGGAACCTAGCGAAATATCTCGCGTGATTATTGTGTTGACATGGGCTTGCTATTCGGCTTTTTTTATTTTACGATTATTCTAGGCTTTTTATGTGTTTGTCTAGATGTCTGAGTCTTATGAAAGCCGAATACAAGTCGTTAAGCTCAGCTCAGGGTTTATAGCTAGGTTGGGTACTTGTTCAACAAATTCCATTGAAGAAACACTTAAACTGTTGGTCAGTTCAGTAACTGCTCCTTTCAATAACTTGGCAAATTCTCAAAAGGGTTACAATTTTGCCAAAGACTCTATTTCAACGTGTGGTAAAATACAACTTACTAAATATGAGATGTCATAAAAAATAACTTCTCACGACCATTAAGCTTTAGAAACCGATTCAGCAACAGAGGTTAACGTAAATTTATCAACTACACAAACGTCTTCACCTAAAGCAATAAAAGTAATTTCCGCCTCATTAAGACACTCCCACCATGAATTAACACTGCTCATAACATAACTAGCAGATAATCTCAGTTCAACTTTTAATTAGCATTTTTGAACATGATATTGCATAAGTGCCGCCGAATTCCCAGAGCATGTCGATGTAATCTCAGCAATCTATCAAACTTATCATGAACATCGGTTACAGAAACAAGAGGTGTATGACAGTTAAACATCTTATTACTTATTATCTAACTCTAGGATTACGAGTTACAAAAACATAGTAGTGTGAAACGGAAAGTGGTGCGAATGAACGCGTGTGAAATACAAACATATTGTGTGCAGATGACGAGATTCTTACACATATATCCAGATACATCGTAATTACGTGTAATGAGTTGCTACATGACCGTGTGTCCTAATTATTATTTATCAACTTCATTGAGTATTTGTGTAGGTAGGTACTCATTTTCAGTGCCAAGTAAAAACATTACGGATTCCGGTTTCCGTTCGCTTTCGTGTAACTTCTTTTCTTATCTGGTGTCCTTCGCTCATTTCCTTCGTTTTCCACCGCTATTGTATAATTTAAAGAAAACAACCGTCAAAATTGAAGCCATTATCCCTACAAATACTAAACGCACATAAATCCTTCCTACGTGAGTATCGAGTTAAGGAGATCCCAATTTAACTTAATTGAAAGTTATGTTCCACCTCGAGGAATACCACATTTGAAACACGATACTTAAATATAATCAAAGGCTTGCGATCACCGAGCGTTCATCTGGTCGTGTGAATGTTATACAATCCCGCCTTTGTGCAGACAGTACAGTTTTCCAGAAAAGTACAAAACATATTTTTCTATTGTAGAAATTCGCAGAAAACTAAATAAAGCTCAAGATAGAAGACAGGGGGCAACGTCACTCATCTGGGCCACACGTTCAGGAAAGCAATTGATTTCGTTTTTAGGGCGCAAAGATCAGGAGTGCGATTCACTAAGGCAAAACATCTTTACAACCAAGAAATCATCGTTGAAACATCTGATGAAAACATTTCCGTATTCTTTAGTTAAAACTGCGCGATCGTAGCGCCTCAACGATGTCGATGGCGCGACGTAGAACTAAAATATGGTTCCGAATGTATGAAAAACGGTATTCAGGGACACAAATCATCCTCGCCTTCGACGACAACGGCCCCTTCGCCTTCGATTTTAACTGTCAAACCGTTAGGCTTGTAAATTGTGGATGTTTCCTTGGTTGTAGACAATTAAAATGTAAGTAAAAAAAGTATTTTTTTAAATTTAAATGCTTAGTATTGTTTTGTTTATCGTACTTTAATTCCTGAAACCTATAGGTATGCCTATTTTTAATGTTTTAGATGGCAGTTCGTCTTTCCTGTATGATTTTTTTGTTGGAAGAAGCTAAGCGTCAAGATAATTTAGAAAAAAGACGTCAGGCACATGTGTTTCGTAATATGGATCTTCTTACTTTTGATATAACTATATTAAGATATTCAGGTTGACTGAAGAGCTAATTAAACAATTGGAAGAAGATATTTCCCCATTCTTAGCAAAGGCGAAACGTCGAGGAGGAATTAGCAACCGAACCAAGGTATTACTATTAGATCAATAATATAAATCACCATAGGCACAAAAATGTCTGAAACTTACTCTTATTCTAGGTTTTATGCACTCTCGCATTTTTAGCTAGTGGGAGTTACCAAAAAATATTATGTGAGAATGAAAGAACCTATATCTCGCAAGCATCTGCCTCAAGGGCTATAAGAACCGTAGGTAGTAGATGCCATCAACCACCCAGTTATTATTAATACCTAAGTACCTACATACGATTTCCTCAAAATACAAACAAACTGTAGAAAAGAGTATCATTCTCGAAATGCTGTTATTGTAAGTTTTTTTTATTATTTCATTAAACTTATTGTAGGGATAGGAAGGAACGTATCTGTTTCAAACCATATTTTAATCTTTTATTTTTGTCTTTTAAGATAAATGATCCAGACTTAAATATGCATGTGGATGTAACTTTTGGAGGTGCAACACATGACAGCTTTATATTTAATAATTCAGTCATAAAAATGCATTTGGAGCAGCAAAATAATACAGGAGAAACAGTGTATTGCTTGGTATGTATTTTAAAATGTTTCTTTACTTTTACGGTTTACCATCAGAAATTGAACCTGTTTACACGGGTATTTAAATATTAATAATAAAATAAATTTGATTATTTTAAAATTAAATTAAATTCCTATTTAATTTATTTCAGGGTACTCCGGCTTAACTCATGATGGTTCCATGTAACAACCCTGAGCCTGGATCAAGGGAAGAATACTATAATGATCTGCATGCAACTGCAAGAAATACTGCAGAACAAACCATTGGCATCCTTAAAGGCCATTTTAGGTGCCTTTTGGTTCATCGTGTTCTTCACTATGATGGTGGGAAAAAATATTAAAGCTTGTTGTGTGTAACATAACATTTGCAATCAAGCCGGAGTTTCTCCAGTAGAATTACTAGCTCATTTACAGAGACAAGAAGGGAGGGTGATTCAGTCACTACAAGGAAGTCAGAACTCTATCAGTGATTTGGATAGTGGACGTCTTGCTAGAGGTTGTCTAATGAATAGACTGAGGCGTGGACAAAATAGTTAATAATAGAAGTAAATACTAACATAGACTTAAGATATTACTAATTCAGGTTATAAGACAGTTTGTTAAATAAAAATTATAGCTTATGTTAAATAGTAATGTATATTGTTCATCATAAAACATAGATAAGTGGATGTTTTTTTAAATGTTTATTTTTATAATGTTTTACTTGAAGATAAAATTAATATAGTCTAACAAAATAGTATGTACCTAGTAAAAGTCATTTTAATATAATTAATTAATAAATAAAACAATCTTTTAGCATACATTTTATTTATAGTTATTTATTAAATCTCGAATTGCACTACTTATTCTATATAGAGCCTGAGCCATAGCCTGACAGACCTCTACTTGTCGACTAATTGCTTGGGCAATCAAAAGTTCTGCTTGTGCTCGACGTTCTTCGATGGCTATGAAATGCTCTGTGATGCTAACCATTTCAGAGCGGCGTTGTGACGAAGGTAACCTTCTCAATAGTCGCCGGCGAACTGCAGATTGACGCGGCGATACTGGTGAATGCGTCGGCGACCCCGTAATGTCTCTCTATGCACACGCTGAGTAGGAGCTGCAATTAACATTTTGCACTTATTAAAGTTATTCTTATCTTATTATATTAGCCCATGGTGTCCCACTGCAGGGCAAAGGCCTCCCTTCCATCTTTCCTAGGCCCATAGCCAACCAAAAGTTATTCTTATCTTATTATATTAGCCCATGGTGTCCCACTGCAGGGCAAAGGCCTCCCTTCCTTCTTTCCTAGGCCCATAGCCAACCATGGTTTGCTTTCCAAAAAGCTTACTAGCTTTTCCAGCTGATTAAACGAAGAAGCTGCGTTGCGCGACACTAAAAGATAAATATTTTCATATTTTGGTTACATAGATAGTAGTTACAGAAACTGTGCTGTATATTTAAATAGAAATGTTAATGTGTACTTACTTTCGATAGATGTGGAACCAAACTAAAATACAGAACAAGTAGAACGCCATTGGGTTGGGGTGCAGAGTTTTTTTAAAGTCCACTTAGCCACTCAAAACTACTTGGAACTTTGGAATTTTGATAAAAAAACTAATCAAGTTAAGATGAAGTTGTTTGTTTTGAAACACATAACCTACAATTACAAATGTCAAAGATTTGGAATTGTTTTATTGCTATAATCCAAAATAAATATTTTCCAAGTGGAAAATGATATAATTAATTAAATATTTGTTGCATAATAAATATAACGGGTTATAAACATACATTTTGTGCATTTGTATTAATTTAAAATGACGAAATAACTTAAAAATAGGTTAGTCGAGATTTTCTCGATTATAACTCGAGATTAAACAGCAACACTGTAAACATCGTACTCATCATCGTTGTTCGGCAGATCGTCGACGAGCTTAGTAGCTTAGCGAATACGGTTTTTATCAACGTTGTTTTTAAAAGCGATCTTTACGATGAAACATCAGTGAACTCGTCGTTGTTAACATCTGTGATGAGTCTGTTAGTGAATCGCATTGCAGCTTACGGTGTGAACGTGTTATATGTGGACCAGATCTAGACGACGAGATATCAGTAACGATCATTATTACCGTCGTAATTATACCGTGAGATGACACTTGTGTAGTGAATCCGGGAACTTGCCGTATTTAGCTATCTCCTCACGAACCGTGTCTTGCAGACAATTGTCTCTAAGTAGCAAAACATCGAAGTAGTTCGCGCCGCTTCCACCAAAACACAATGTTTGATGTTTTTGTCCGGAAATTGCAGTAAAGTGCACTTTCAGGTAATTTTTTGTCGTGCATGCATTTGTTTAAAGATCTTGGCTATTTATCTACAAAAGTTTTTATGTAGCACAATAACTAATCGACTGTAGCAGTCCATAAATTCGCATCAATTGTGAAATGAGTCAATTCTAGCTTGTTGTGAGAATGCTAGAACAGAAAAACAAAGCCATAGATTGCCAAAATCAACGATGAAATATTTCGCAGCAAATTGGAAGAATGCAGCACCTTTGCTACAGACGGTGATTGTTAGTAATTTATGTCTGTCTCTATTGCCACCAATGAAACAATTCGTTTCAAACATAATTTTCAAGACAGTCTTGCTATTTCTTAGACATTTTATGACCAAACCCCATATTTAGATACTTGTCATGGTGATCAGAGAACGTTCCCATGTCTGGATGATGTGATAACTTAAAATAGAGTGCCACCAATACAGAGACAGTAATGGGCAGTTCCATGAGTATTTTATTGGTAATAGTAATTTAGAAGAATGCTTCCTTGTCGTAAATTAGTGGAGCCGGTCCCACGTTTCACGTATTGCGTTTTATCTTAATTTTAGTATCGTAAACATTGTCTTGATCTTCATCAACTGCATCTTTTACAACTTCTAGAAGTTCATGTTTTATTTAAATGCGTTAAATTATCACAGTATTTGCTTTTGCTCTAGTTTCTCTATATATATTGTCGTTATTTTCTTCATCAACACGGTCAGTGTCTTGTATTTATGGTGGAGGTTACCTTGAACTGCTCCGAGGTCGTCAGCTGCCGTCCAAGCGGCACTGAGTGAGGAAACGAAGCAAAAATTACTATTCCCTGCCATTATACTGTCATTAGCATCTGCGTGTTTATCTTGAGTATTAATAGTTTATGTTTAGGTAACACATTTGTGGGTTGTTTGTTCTATTTAAGGAACTGCTCTATTTAAGCACTTTACCGTTTTATAAGCAACTCTCTTTTAGCAAAAGCGTGGTTTCTTTAATTGAAACATGAAACTCTCGACGTTATATTGATCCATCATTAAATGTTTCAACAAGAAAATAACTATTGTGTTTCAAATATTCGCGTTTACTGGTATTACAAAACCATTATTATTTAACCACCCTCCGACATTTTCCCCTCCGTTCCTTACTAATCTTTTAATAAATGAGTAACGGGGAATTCCGAATGAAACTTGAATGTTGCATGAGAAGTAACTATAACCGAACCAGCGGCAATAAATGATAGTAGGTACTGTCTTACTGTTATATCTAGATAGGCATAACGAGAACCGTGAATAAATGATAAACAATGACACATTTTTTTGCAGAAAAATCACAGTTACATTTTTGATTGCCTCAAATTCAATTTCATATTCAGCTCTATAAAATGTAATACAAATGTATAGATTCAGATGAAAGATACCAATCAATGAATATACTATAGTAAAGCAAATAGACAAACAATGCAGATTACATCGGTAATGCTGTAAAATAAAAGCACGGGTTGTTCGCAAGAGATACCGCGGCCTCGGCATGAAGGGCTAAGAAGGAACATGGGTGGTTTTTAGTCAGTAGAAGTCTGACACTCCCTTTCACTCTGCTCAAGAGCGGGAGGGGTTATTTGATGACTTTCCACCCGCCAAAAAAAGGGAAAACTTTACGGAAACATGAAAGAGAAACCGCTAGATAATTAATTATAAATCTATTCACATACTTATTAAGTTTCTCATGAACACAAATTGCGGCAATACGACAAAAACTCTAATTAAAACTTGACTAAGATAATTTGCGTGTTCAATGGCAAACACTGATCAGTATAGATATATCTAGGAAAGTTAACGACAAAAAAAATAGTAAAGTTTTCATTCTTCTATTTTCGAATATTGATTCTCTGAAAATAGGTCTTTGTCATCCTTATGCACAGAGTCCTTATGATTTATAATATCATTTTTCTACAATGACTAAATGAATGAATCAAGATAATCCGATACAAATGCTACACTAATAAAACATCCACACTTCACTCATTTCTCATTAATCACTGAAATAATTTTAATTAATCTTATCTCTTTATTTTAGTTCTCATCAAGGCTGTGAAAGCTCCCTTTAGCGTAATACAGAACATAATTATATCGAATAGGAAAAACTCAGTTCACATTATATCCGGAAAACTGTGATTGCAAAATTGTTGACTTATTGATCATCATACTTGTTGTGTGCGTAAGAAAAAAAACCTGTGTTTGATGGAATTCATAGGGCACAATTCTGCGCTTAGATGACATCAGAGTGCAGCCACAGAATTGTCCTGCAAATACTTGTCCTAAAAGCAATAAATCTTATATCTTGCCTAAGAAAAGTAAGTATTGATGTTGCAACTTGAGCAGAAAATCTAACAAATTGAATCTTAACTGTCGTTTGCAATACCACCAACAACTATTAGAATGTCATCACTCTCGTCGGTATTATGAATTATATCCATCAATAAACTACTAATGATCAAAAAACATTTCTCACTTTCCCTTTTTCAGTACATTTCAGTATTACCGTATGCAATCATAAAGTAACTTTAAGAGAAAGTGACAGATATTTCCCTGAGCTATTTCTGTACAACCCTGATGTAGAATTATTAAGTTTTTATGCGGATTCTATTCGTGAGTGGCATTTGTTCGCTACTCGCTACTATTTGCCACGCTTGTATGAACTGTATTAAAATGTATGAGATCGCATTGTTCCGTCGATTGTTGACTATGTTGAATAAAATTGAGTAGTATTTTTCATTTCTTTCATTATGAGTATATTAAACCCTTTGTTTGCATTTGAAAGCTTACGACAGCGTGCCTAATAGTGCGTGTTGCGTCAAGTTTAATTATTTTTTTAATCTACTTGTTACGTCATTGATCCGATAAATTAGGTAAGTGAAATTACAGGGCACACTTTTGAGTAAATGATAAAGGGCATGTAGGGCATAAAACTTACGTAGTCGTATTTATGAGACCAGGGGCCTCGAAGGCAACAACTCTTGTTGTTCTATTTTCACTACTGCTCAACCAGTTTCGATCGAATACAAGCTAAACGAACAGACACGCACCAGAAGTTAAAACAACAGACAACATGTGCATCCTGTATCCGAATTAATTGATCCATATGTTCATCATTTACTTTTACGCATGTCTTTCAGTAGTAACGCATTCAAGGAGTTACAAAGTCGATACTTTTCACAATAACGGTTCTTCACCAACCAAAAAGATTAATCAGACGACTGAATCAAGAAATTCATAAATAGCTGTGAATTTCTGCGTAGATTAAAATGATTACTTCACAGTTTCTGTTACCCGTTAAATAGAGCCGGCAATGGTATCCAATTCAAACTTCCGAGCACGAATTTCACACGGTGTGAACAATAGCCTCAATTTCAATTCACTATTCTATTAAATAACTTTTTGTTTTGTTATTTTTTTAATCATCTTTGTTATATTTCTCATAAAGTAGTTCGAGAATTTTGAAATGATCTATCTCTACAAACACTCCCAGGTTTTGTTAAATGTTTGATTTCAGAACAATCGTTTGCAAAATGAACAGGCAGTTTTCATTTGAATGTCATGCGTAGATTTATGTGTTTGTGTTCATGTTTTATTTTGCATATCTACAGCTTTTATAGCTTGACCGCTCAAGTAATCAAATAGGCATCAAGTAAAGCACAAATGCTTCACCACTCCATGATTGCAAGAGCTGGTAACATCTATGGAGAGCACTTAATGATTTCACGTTTTTTCTATCATATTGCTTCTTACTTTCAGTTTTAACTTTCTTCAATTTCACTGCTTTAGAATTATCATTATCAGGTTCAGTTTCCAGGTCGTTTAATTCTCTTATTATATTTTTACGAATAATCTCACTAGCTAGACTATCTTCATTACTTGTAATTATAATTCTGTTACAATTGTGCACAATGAGACTTGAAATGACTTTGTGAATAATTTAACAATAAAACAAAATCTTGAACGATCGTTCGTTGAATTCAATCGTTCTCCATCTGGCAAAGTCGGACGCAATCATGATGGCCCCTCGCCCGTAAAATTACGAGATGCAACCAGACTGGGGGAGCTTATGAAAGGGGTTATTGCCTCGGAACTATCTATCAGACGGCTGTGCATATGTGCAGGGAGCGAATAAAGTTTATTTGTATGGCGCGGTGGCTCGGCCGGCTGATAATCATGTCGTGTCAATGGGAGGGGCGCTCTGGCCGAACGCCGCGGCGCGCCGGTTAGTGCCCGACGCGATACTGTGCCAACCTCACGTACCCGCGCCACTTTTCAAAAGTTTCGGTTGAAATACTTCGATACCGATAACACACAAAGTAACATTCCAGGAGAAATCTAGATATCTTAATCGTGTTTACTCACAATTCGTCGTTTCGAAAAGGATGTCAGTGCAACCGTCGAAAATTTTGAATCGACTTCGGCGAAGTCTTCTGTTGCCTGATATTTTGATACTTGTTTACGACGACAATTAAAGGATTTCTGTGGTGACACTGATCGGGGAGATCATACGTTGGAATTACAGTGAAGCCATTTACGTGAAAGATGTGACACAGTGTGATTAACTGCCTGTAAGTGGTGTTACGTGAATGTGAAGTTTCATAATTGTATTAAAATAAGAGACCCGCAAGAACTATCACTAATCAAGTGTGCCATTACAATTCTAGCTTTATTTGGAACGAAATTATTCTAATCTACAAAAGTCAAACTAAAAGTTACGAAATAGTGTTTAGTTAATGTGTAAGTTAAGTTAGTTCAGTGCAATATTGGAAAATATCCAAAGATAAGAGTACCGGATCTTAAATGTTTAAATCGGGACTGTTCAATCGGTCCAGAGGCACGATGGGTGAACAAATTGAGGTAGAAGACAGTTTGGAGCTGGAGTACGATATGTGGGATGGTCAGTTCGACTTTGTAGGCCCGCAAGGTCCCCCGCCGGAGGTCAGAGGTAGGATTACCTCTGACGCGAGTCTCACAGAGGACTTGTTTACTGGAGGACCTCTGACCCCTCACCTGGCCAATGGCCTGAACGGTGGGAAGAAAACTGCGGCGCATCAGTGGTGCGATAACTTATCCGATCAAGTGAGCATTCTTTAGATCTTCTTTTAATTATTTCATGACCTTTGGAATCGATGTCACTAGCAGCGTTAGCCAACGTCCTATAGGAACCATTTAAGGCAATTGAATTAACTTCAAGTAGTCGACTCATTGAATTCTATTAGTTGGACATTGTCAATAATGACGTCAAGCGTATAACACCATTTAACACATGTTTTTTCCTGGCATTTGATTCACAAAGGAATTACTCATTCCTGTTCCAAATGCGTAAATGTCGTCGTAACTCCTGAATTTTCTGGTAAAGGGCGGATTCTGAGTGTGGATTTTCATCAACTGGTGACTTTACTTATGGAATTCCTTTTGGAATTCACCGTCTGCGAAAACGTAAACTTATCGTTATTATCAATGGAAAGTGCAGCCTTTTTAATAAAAGTAATAACAAATTTTAGTAGACTGATATTGTATAATATTTCTTTGCATTGCATTCAATGATTTTATTACCACTCTTGAACCGGGTGTCACAAAAACTTCGGTATCATCCGTAGCCGGTACGTCTCTACGGAGCGCTATGATCGTTCAATAGAAATCAAGAGTTCTTCACCGTTTGTAGTTTCTCGACCTGCTCGTGCCATCGCGGCCTTTGATTTGTTCACAAGTGTCACGCGATCATTTCTGTCTGTACATTACGTCTATCGATCAAACTCTGCATTACTGATGGTAGCCTGGTACTCGCAGGTTACGCGACAGTACCTTTGATTGCCTTACTGAAATTTTATCGATGATCGGAATAGTTTATATTACTTTAGATTGTACTTTTATCAATCTCATATCTTTAGAGTGTTACGATATCTCTAAATTGAAATATTGGAAGTTGTTTTGAATGAAAATGTAGCTACGTGATAAATACAATCCCAAACCATAAGGAAACAATAGAGTTACAAAGACTAGATAAAATTAACGTTCTTCAACTGAAATCAGATAAAAGGTGCTTACAAACAACATTCACACAAAATTCTAAGTAAAAGAGAGGCTGGCATGAAAACAATACTGTTATTTAATGAATTCCTCATCGCCGTTGAGAAAGGCATCCTGCCATGTTACGAAGTCACCATGTTTAGCTACGATTTGCATAATGTGTTCTATTACATGTAATTACAGAACAATGATGGTACTAAGACGATGATGCTTTATAATTAAAACTGGCCGTTTGGTGAATTTGATCTTCCATATTATTCGAAGTTCTGTGTTCAAAAACATGTACTGTCAGAAGTTTTGAATGTATTTGCCCAAACTCAAGCAAATCAATTCTCGTAGCTCCAGTACTAATGTTAATCCCTTCTAAATTTCGAAAGGGCTAGAACAACTAAGGATCTGGTTCTCTAGCCCTGCCCGGAATTCTTTAACTGTCTGATGTAACACCATTTTTGTTAACTGTGTCATGGACGATGCACGTCCAGAATACATTATGTGCAAATGATAGTTCGGTTAGCATCGCGTGCGAATATTCATATTTACTTCCCTATACGAATCTTCCTGAACCTACATTTGAAAAACACGATTGTAGATTCCGCGCATTTAACTTAGCTATTAATAGATGCCAATAGACCGAGAAAGCACGGACCTACAGCAACAAGTTACCGTTTGTACGCTCACCAGACTAAAGCTAAACTTGTCATAGATACGTAGAATCCGGAACAAAACTAGTAATTTTCGTACCAACATATTCTTAAGAAAAACTTACTTGAATGACATACTCATTTCCACACCTTTTTTGGCAACTGTTAAGCGGAAAATATTTCTTTTTGCTCCTTACATTTTTCATGACTCCAGTCCACCCCCTCATGAGTACCTATTCTAATTTCGAAAGATTTTTTTTTAGCTTATGAAAAAGAAAAAAATCGACCAAGTGCGAGTCGGACTCGCGCACCAACGGTTCCGTACAAACAAAGTTTAAAATGATTAAAAATATTTTTATTATAATGATGTAACTAAAAAAATACGGTTTTCGCACTTTTTCCTTTATCTGTGCTATAAGACGTTGCTTCGTACCAAATTTCAAGATTCTGAGTTCACGGTAGGTTCCCTGTAGGTTTTGATTCCCTTGCGAGTGTCGAAAATTTATCTTTTGATTGCGTTGGCTTAGAAGTTTGATTTTTTTCACAGCTTTAAGGGACAGTAGACCTGAGTATTTCAATTATAAATTTCAGCTTGATACTTACACGCGTTCTTGAGAAAAAGGGTCTTGACAGACAGACAGACGGACGGACGGACAACAAAGTGATCCTATAAGGGCTCCGTTTTTTCCTTTCGAGATACGGAACCCTAAAAACTACGTAAACCTGCCAGTCGCATTCCCTTTCGCCAACCATTTTATATCGTAAATCTTTAGTCAGAATGCGGTAAATGAGCGGACAAGCTTCAAACAGTTTTCGCAGTAACTATTTATCTGCATTGCGTTTAACGATGTTTAACCTAAAATGCTTTAATCATCTATAATGTGGTATTCGTTATCATTTAAAGTATTCAGTAATCGAGCTTGTTACGGTAATACGTTTAAATTATGGGTATCATCTTGTTAACTATTTAGCCAAATAGGCTGTAGATTATCTTCAATGTATCTTTAAAGACATTATTTGCTGTCTGACCAGCTGTTTTTATTTCATCTATGTTTTGATTGGAATCTGTGTTATGTTCATACAGGAATCCTTACAATATTATAAGTTATCCTTATTAGTACCTTATCATTTCCTATATTCAACAAAGCTTTTTATGCTGGTGGACTAGAATCTGTTATGATTGTCAGGTCAGAACTAGTTACTTTATCAAACAATCAGAACACTCAATGGACGCAACTGTTACAGTTGACCGTTACCGATATCGTGTCATAGTGAGTGCATATCGATTGACCGGTAACACTGGTATGGACACTTGGACAATACGTTACCACCGCACGAACTAACACTTTGTTGCTATATAACTGGGGCGCCGCCCGACGCCTCGGACGTTGACCTTTATATCTGCAATAAATTAATTGTACAGCCAATTGTAGTAGTAAACACACACATTAGAGCGATAACAGCAAATGATTTGACCGTATCGTTGTCCACGTTCCAACAAATGTCTAGTAAAGGGAGAGTGTTTTTTTCATCAACCATTAGAATTCTATCTAAAACATCTCCTAGCTCATATGAATACGCAACAGTTTACTTTATACAATCGGAAGCAATATATCTTAAAGTGTCAATCTAACTACACAAGCTTCCTTCATCTATCGCCTATTACGGTAAGACACATGACATCTGAAACCGTTCACCTGGCGATGGTAATTGAACGAAACCGACCGTCAACTGGCAAATATCCATCCGAGGCAAAGCCGTCGTTGTTAACAAACGGTGGAAAGTTGCGAGACAACTCGACAACATACAACAGAAAATATGTTCAGTCGAGGAAGTCACGAGCACTCACTCCGCCTGCTATTCAACTAAAGTGCCTATTGATTGCACTTAACGATAATAATCATGGTTTTACTAACCAATCTGTTACTTCTTGCGGTATATGTTCTGAAACATCGATTTTTATAGAGCCACTCGTAATCGTAACCACAATTTTTCTTGTGTGCCCAAAAAACAAAGTAGTTGGACAAGTAATACCTATGCGTTCCGAAATATTTGCTTTATACTAAAATTTACTTGACTGGACAGTGCAAATGAGCGATGATCTCAGTACAGTCAACAATTTCGAGATAAAGTCTGTTCATCATGGACATAATTGCTAAGGTTATCGGTAATGACCTCGAGATGTTTATTTTTTCGTTGTAGCTGTAGTAATTAATATTGTTTCTTATTAGTTATTACTTATAAGTCTTCTCTATTTTCATCTTATCGACAAGTTGAAAGGTTTTCCACCTATCGTTATGCCATTCGGAACTTGGTGTCCATCGTTTTTACCACGATTTTATATACACCATAGTTGCAGGTTCCAATACTAAATAAATACCTTGATAGACCGGTATGATTAACAATAGACATTATACGTATAGCCATGGAAAAGGTGCACTTGTGTCAAGACCTAGATTAAACAGACCAAACTAGTTTTAAACTAGCCTTAGTACAGAAGACAGAAGCACGTCTAATATTGAGAAATCTTAACAAAGTAAATGCTTTAGTTAGAAACACTATTTATAAACCAAGTTATTAGGAACAATCCCATCTTATTATCTTAATCTGTTTTTTTTTTAAGTAAAAGCTTCTGGTTTTTGTTAATTGTAAAGTTCATTCTATGTTGAACTCATTCATCGTACACTTATCTCATGACTGCTACTTGAGTTACTTGCTTTTGTCTTCTGGGTTGAGTAATCTTAATGTGTTCTGACCGTTATTACGATTACAAATTAACCCTTTAACTAGGTTTATGACGTCTCTCATTATGGACATTGTTCTTCTCAAGTTCTCTATTTAAAATAGTTTATTTTGTATTTATACTTTTTCTTTTGTTTCTGAATCCTGAGAAATTATCTCTTTAGCATTTCACAAACTTTAATTCCTTACCACTGATTCGTGTCACGAATTTGTTTGTATCTGTTATTTTTTTTAGGAGTATCCGCCTTTTAATTGCATGAGGACCCACGACATGCTTTTTTCTCATACTTCTTGAAATGATAGGTCTTTGGGTACATTGAAAATTTGAAACTCTATTCGTAACAGATATAATATCTATTAATGTTACGAAAGGTTAGGTGTGCAGACTTATGACTCACAAGAGTCCCCCGAATGATAAGATAATGTTCAAGACACGTGAGTTGATAATGAAAATGAAAACCAGCCAATACTTTCGATTGTAAAAAAAAATACAAGTAGTAAAAACCAATGCAATCAGTTCTGAATAAATGCACAATAAATTGCTTTCTTACAAATCACAAGACAATTGATCTACGCTAGTCTTAAAGTCGGGCACATCAGCGAAGTGAAACCAGTCGAAGCGGTTCAACAAAAGTAAAACCGAGAGCACTAGTACCTTCGCTCCGATCGAAAGTCCGATATATTCCAAAGCAGCTTTACATTTTAAAGACGATTCATTTCACTTTTTCCATGAGAGCGTTGCTAAATTAGTTATGTCACTGTAAATTCTTAATTATATACGGCATTGTATTTTGTTTTCGAAGCTTTGATTAGTTCGAGTTTGTTATTGGCAGAGACAAAGTAAATTGAAATTACTTAACAATAATCAGCGATGTACGTAATCCCTTTACAAAGATTTCTATGGTTTGAGAGTGTACTATCATCATCATCATATCTGCCTAGCCTTTTCCCAGTTATGTTGGGATCGGCTTCCAGTCCAACTGAATGCAGCTGTATACCAGTATTTTACATGAAGTGACTGCCTATCTGACCTCCACAACCCATAATAGGTAATGGGTGACAGGGTGTCAGAGTTTCGGGCAACTGACTACCTGTAACGATACGGGTATTTAAAAAAGTCTATAATTTTACATCAGCTGGCAGCTGGCACTGTGCTCTGAATGAGAGGATGCGAGTCGTCTACTTTATTTGCAACCATCCTGAATCACTACATGTATGTATCACGTACCAGAGTTAGCAGCAGAATTATGTAGAGCACAAATACAAGAATTATGTATAGCACAAATACAAGAAGCCGAAGACCTTCGTGATTTTCAGCTTCGCGGAAAATAAACACACCGACCATCTTCAAATCTTCACAAATACCCATACGATCAAAAACATTACGTAGGCATACCGTTTAATTTCTTATACAAAAGACATTAAGATCGACAAAAACTACAGTTTTACTTCGGAACTAAGCTACGATCATTGCAAAGTTCCCATGCTATGATGAATTACATCACGTTGTACAGAATTACATCGTACTAATGACATGTTTATATTGTGTAGACAACTTCGCGTGGAATCTTCTCATTTGCTTCTTTTTCATTAAAATTACCACGAACCACCGTAGGCAAGTATGGCTTAACCTGAATTGATTCGAAATAACCCGTAATACTTTACTTGACTAACGTAGTTTAGTAAATTACTCCCAGGCAGAATTAGTGAAATTATATTTAAGGAAGTTCCTCAGCCTGAACTATTGTCTCTACCTCAAGCTAAAACAAACAAAACAAATCAAAGAAAACTCACCTCACCCACTTTGCGTGTCGTTAATTGTCATCCTCACGTTTTCTTTCGCTTGCTTCTGCTAGGGAGAAAATAGTTATGGATCAACGTCCTTCAACTTTTCTTTCAACAGAACTAGACTTGCATTATCAGTTTCTACTTCTACAGTCCGTATAAGTACACCCGTCTGTTTCCAGTTTCTTTCACTTTCATAATTCTTATAAGTACTCATAATGCTTGCTAATACCAGAAACTAAACCCATAAGTAAAAAATCACAACGGTTGCTGGTGTTTCTCTATATGACGACCTTTCCTCGTTCTCCCGTATTTATGGATAAAGTTTTGCTCCAAATATTTAGCATTTGAGCTTTTTGTTATTTGATTTTGACAATATTCAAAACAAATCAAATTCTGGAGTGTTTTTATTTACTTTTCTATCAAGATATCCTTCACGTGCATTCAATTCATATCAAGTAATTAATAATGATAATTGCAACATTATCGGTATGTACACGTTACGAAAATAGATTTGATGTCTAAAACTGAAGTAACACGTATTTCAAGTTTGAGACACCTCAATCGGTCAGAAATATCTTCGAATCTGACAATACGCATTAACACAATCGAGAAAAACGAGATAAAATGTCTTGGATGATGAATCTGTGATCGATGAAGCGATCAATGCGTCATCGTCGTTCGAAGTCGCTGAAATTATTTTTTGTAACATTCATGTACTTACTTATTCTAGTTATTCTGATTGTAAATATATAGCATTCTTTACAATTCAGTCTTGTGAAAGTCAACGGAAAGTAATCTTTGATTGATCAGGCCGCGAATGCTGTACACAAAATAGGTTTTTTTTATATATTTTAAATTTATATCATTTCGTTTTAAATAGCTGTGTTTTTAAATCACTATGAAGATCTTCATAACTTGCTTTATAAAATAATAATTTTAATATTTTATCAGAAAACAACGAAGCGAAACAAGCTAAGCAGCAGTGACTACATCTAATGGTTTTTGAGCATACTAATATTCTGAATATAAATAAAATAAAATAAATCTTCAAAATGTAAAGTTGAGACTGAAATAACAGCAAGACTCATGATTTCATGAAGCACGCTGAAAATGATTCACATGGCGGCCACACAGCGGGGCACATTACATCCACTCTACAAATAATAAATTCTTGTTCTTCACGAACGTTGTCCATTAAATTGTATCAATGAGTCGAGTCTTTAAATGTCGCCTCTCTTCATGAGTCATTCAATAATGAAATGCTCAATGAGTTCTTCTGGCCGACTGTGTATTCGCGACCCTTTAAAACAACGGCTAACATTATGTTACGTTAGTTGTAGAATTATAACAAAGTTTAAATTACCTACTCCCAATATAACGACTCTGTAGTTATTGAAACACAAGGAAACTCTGCATAGTTACCTAATTCGAAAAGGAAAACTAAAATATTGTAGGCAGGCACACAACTCTACATTTTGTTCACGAATTTAACAAACTGAACGTAGAATTCAATTCCTGTTTGCTGAATTTATGCCCAGTATTAAATCTTTACTGTCTATTTGATGATACGTACCTACTATGTACGAGTACCTGTAATATCGATTGTTTCAACAGTTAACTACGATTAAAATCAATTTATTGGTCATGTAATATCTTACGTCAGGTGCCATCATCGCTCATGCGACTACTTGACACGTTTGCATCTATCTCTTCCTGATGTGCATCTTCCTGCAACTTGCACGAAATTATTATTAATTTTATATAATATTTTATCATAATTATAATTCAATAGAAAAGCAATATCTTACTATATCTTGACTCAACGAAACACGATCCAGGTTCCGAACGTTTGACTTTCCCAAAGTTTTAACGAGTTTTCAGAATAGACAGCTCCAGAATTAATTACGTTTTGTTACATTTAAATTCATTTTATCTTGCAAATTGTCCTCATACTAAATGTGTTGATGGTTACACAAGAGAGGTGTTTTCTTGAAAGTTTACTGGCCAAGTTTAATTACAAATCTTGTGTAGTTTTCATAACGAGTGCCGTTCCTGGACCTGTTTGAGATCTATAGGTTAATTACGGATACAATGAACTCGTCCAAGCGTAAAACATTGCAAGTGGGTAAGAATGTGCATACATACATAGAATCTGATGTTCCTTCGTGACTGACTGAGGCTCAGTGGAGCTCATCGAATCATTTACCATTTGCTCTCCTAAATAACGCTTCAATGATCATAAATTGCCAATATTTATGTGTTGATTTAGCACCACTGGCAGGAAAAGCAAAGAAAGAGGACGATACGCACACGGCGATGGAGAGACTGCAAAATATAAAAACAAAAGTTCTTAAAGTGACAAAGTCACTGGCGTATCTAAAATATCGAAATGTATACATTCAAGACTAAGACAGCCTTATCTTAAAGATAAGCGAATCCTTGGCATACTCATAACAATATTAGATTTTGTGATTTTGCAAATCAGGTTTCCCTGATTTTATAAATGAAATTGAACGAATACGCGAATAGAATATAGTTAAAGGCAAGTTATGTGCTATAATATAGTTACGAAGAACTCGATGTAGAAATCAAGTAACTCGTAATTTTATAATTACAAGCGGCCGCAAGTGATCTTACTAACTATCTTTAATTAGACACAGATTCAGTTGAGTACTCGGTAAATGCCTCAGGGACGATTTATTTTAATGATGAACACCTAATCGTAATTGACGTTAGGATTTCTTGGATCTATTCTTACTGGAGTGTATTTACCTACACTTGTACAGTCTACACTCTGCAGTCAACCCAATGCCAACCAATGCCAAACCTAGCTCAGTGATAGAATCTCGATAAGCAATTCCTTGATAATTTCTGTATCATGAGCGCAATATGATCACCGATTCACCGCTATCCTTTATAGGAAATGTCTTTCCGCAGCATGATCTCATGCAGCATTCTGAGTACGTGAGGTGTATGCACATCTATTTAATTCCATTCGCTTGTCACCTCAACCTAGACGTGGGTCTAGGTTGAGGCGACAAGCGGGTGTAACGTATTCTAGGCCGTGCATCATACATATTACAATATTTATAGAAAACCAGCACCTGGTACTAGTTGGCAACCGTGAGACTAGTAAATCAACAGAGGAGCGGTAATGTAATACAACGATTTGTTTGAACAAAATGAGAACACGTACGTTCACGGCTAAGTTAATGAATTTAAACGAAACAGATGATAGAACGAATATTATTTCACGCCTCGGTAATGACTACAAACATGCACATAATTATGTCAATAAAAACATAATTGCTACTAAAGACTATACTTATGTCAATAAAAAACTAATTGTTATTAAATGACGGGTCACGCGAAAGTTAAATTTTACATAGATCCGCAAGATTAGAGCGTTATTCCAGTTATTTGAAACGCGGTCAACTAACACGCGATTATAGCTTACCATACAAATACAAGACCTGCCTTACATAACCATTGTGAACCACATTGAATCTCTGGAGATCCTAATCAATTTGTATTCAACGGTCGCAATTTGAAATACTCTAGCTAGTATGCTAACATTGGTGGGCACTAGTAAGTGGCGTGATAAACGCTTACTGACATCGTTATCGCTCAATATCGAGCCCATTCGATGTTTATATTGATATCGATAAACCTACATATTTGTGTAAATCTAGGATAACGTACAGTATGATGGGCAAAATGTAAATATTGAGCAGCTTTAATACCAACTCGTTTATATATTGCGTTATCTTACTTACTCAGTAGTTTATCAACATTTTGGAAAGGGTCATTATCATGTGTTGCATTATTAGTTTGTTTGGAAATTGATACTTGATTCTATACGTACGAGTATCTTCATATTGTTGTTTTCTGCAATGTGTTTGACATCTCGTAGGATATCCTCATCCGAAACTGCGATCTAATGGAGATAGTGGTTCTCGTTATATGCTACTTCTTTCTTTGATTCTGGTACACAATCTTAAGCATTGTCTTTCTGACTTGTCTAGAACTCAATAATAGCCATAATCCATAATCTTCTTAGCTTTTCGATAGCTCTATTATGTGATCTATAATAATATTCCATAATAAATGAATCTGCCCAGAATCCTGTTTATAACCATTGGTCAATTTATTTTGTTCAAAATAACAATGTCGTCCCTTTTTGGCAGGTGCAGCTACTTCAGCAGCAGGTGACGTCACTGGCTGACACTCAGAGCTCGGCCGACGAACGCTACGCGAGGGCGAAGGCTGACAACGCGGTCCTGCAGGCGAGGGTACACATGCTCGACGAGCAGATACGAGAGGTCAGTATTTAGGGACGATAGCAACATTATCTTCAAGTAATTTATTTGGAAATACTAAATCTGTGACTGGGAAACTTTTGCGCATACATGAAAGATACTCGATATTGCACCTAATTCGCATTCTTCCCATAAATCATCAATCGCATTCTTTCTTCACCTATTTGAACAAGGAGCAACTAAAATTAGGAACGTTTGCTTTACGATTGATAGATTATTCCTGGCATAATTTTTGTCCTCTAAGTAAATTGAGTCAGTAAATAGAACAATGTAGGGTGTACTGTGGTTACTTCAAATGAAATGTCAAATCAATCTTAAATCATCACCATCATCTCATGACACAAACGGATCTCCCAGTAGGTACTAGATCAACCGCACACTAAAGAAAGTTCTCTATCACCTTAATTGGCCAATTAGTCGTAGTCGTCATTACCCGTATCAATTCCGTTAATGATCTCTTAACCAACGTGATGTATAATAAAAATGTGAATAATGTGTAGATTGAGTGCCGATGTGAGGAAAGCGTCGCTGAAGAGAAGCGTCGCAGCCGCGAGGCGATATCGCGCGTCGAGAGGGACCGCGACACGCAACTGGCGGCCATCACTGACAGGCTTGGCGCTGCGGAAGCTGAGGCGTCGGAACTTAAACAAGAGGTGAGATAATGTTCAAAGGTTTGTTTTGATGAAGCTGGTAATACAGTTGCTGGTATTTTAGGATAATTTTTCGAAAATAACTAGGTATCATATAGTTTATAGTTTAAAAAAAAATGAGATATCTTTCAGAAGATTCACAATACCATAGGGCTATGATTGTTGTTGGTATCGGACTAACCTGTTTAATTTAATAAGCTATTTACCTTGCAGCAGGTAAATTAACTAAACAAATATGTTATGACATCCCGCTTCAGGAAGAAGGTCTTTCTCCGAACAGGCGCGATATTCTTCCCTTTTTATTTGAATTCAGACATTCTTCTAGATTTTTTACCGTGAATGGAATGTTTTTCATTCACGTAGACTGCGCACAATAAACTTTGTTCTCTTTTCGTTGTTTATGATTTATGCAAAGATAACACAAGCCGTAGCTATGGCCCATTTATTAATATTGCACCCATCATATTAAAGGTCTGACCTTTAATATGATGGGTGCAATATCGATAGACTGATAAGGTTTATTTACATCACTTTTTTATAGTTTTGATGAAAAGTTGTGATACTTTTTGGTATGTTCAATCTGCCACCATGCATGAACTCTTTCATTATATATCTATAGGAATTCTTATTGTATACATAGCTATAAAGTTCACTATAAATGAATCACTTTATCCCAGGTGGGTCGACTCCGTGGCGTAGCAGAAACGCTCAGAGCAAACGCAGAAGCGGCAGCGCGGGCGCACCGCGAAGCTCAAGAGCAAGTGGCGGAACTATCCGCTGCTTTAACCAACGCACGTGAAGCAGAGCGACGGGAGAGAGATTCGGCTGCCGCGGCCAATGGCTTGCTAGCGACTGCCAGGCAAGAGCTGCAGAGACTGAGGGACGTACCGCCCCCGCCTCCCGACCCGCGCCTTGACGAGCTCAGGAAAGAACTCACGCTGCTAAGGACGCAAAACAAATGTAAGTAGCTTCTCTTGGTAGTTTGGCGTCTTACTTTCCTTGTTCATGCTTCAAATCCGCCCAATGCTCCTGGGGTAAGAAATCTAGGATCCAGGTAGGCTATATCTTCCTTCGAAGAGACACTTCATAATAATTATGATAGAGTCGTGAAGTATTACGTAGCACTTCTGTCATTTTACATGCAGCAGCACTTAGTAGAGCTTGTGCCAAGAACAATGACTACAACCGCATTCCGATTCGGACAATGAATGGGTAGCCCCTAGCTGACGAAGAACTAAACAAAATATAAAACGACACTAGAATTGAAGCTTCTCCTGGAACAATAATCAAAACCTGATACCTCAATTAGAATATGATATAATCAAAAGCATGTTTGTTCCGATAGCATCAAGTGCTCGGACCACTTCAAATAATGTGACAAACATTTATTCGTATCAGTTTTAAGTGCCAACAATTGAAACAACGTGCAAATACACGTGATCAATATAGTTATGTTAAATGTAGCACGCAACTATTAATTAGCCTATATAGCGGTCACGACATCTGTGATGCTAATTTTAATTCACTTTTAATCGGGACTAATGGTTCATACCATCGTATGCAAATGTCCCCTACTGATATGCCACACGTGTCTTTCGACGGTCTTTGGGGGAGGGATATTGCCACAATATCTACTTCTATTTTTTTATCCTCTAAAACGAAAAGTAATGAGAACTTTAATGAAGCCGTAAATATTGTAATTGTACCTCACAGACTATCACGACACTAGTTATACCATATAATTCAGTTTTCTGACTTCCGTGGTCAATTTTAGTTTACCTACCTTCTGAACTCCATTGTCTAAATTAAACTAAGTTTCTGTACTTCAAAGAAAGACTTCGCGGATGCTCCAAGTCCACTACCTCAAGTTTTACCTCTGAAAGACCTACAAGGCGCCTGCCTGTCTGTATTCCACTTTTCAGCAATGTGAATATTTAGGCTGCTGCATAGCTATGTTCGTCCTCTTCTACAAATCCTTGTTTTCCTTCCAGCTCTATCAGAAGCTCAGGAAGAGTTACAAGCACAGATTCTGACGCGTGGCGTAGAAGAAGGTCGCAGCCTGCTAGACGGAGTCAGTGGCCCTCTCGTCGGAACCAACTCGCTCGCACACGAACTGTCGCAAATGAGCGATGATGAGGTAAATTAAGCACCTTTTAAAAACTACTATTATTTGTTACGTTCATAAGCTTTATCGTTAATTGTAACGCTGGATACCTAGGGCCGTGTTTTGGTATGTTAAAGATGAATACATACGACGCCATCTCAAAGTCATCATTCTTTGAATTGGCTGCTTTAATGCTTCGATGCTTCAAAATTTGGCGACTCCATCTATCTGTATTTAGGGGTCATATTTGAATACATCTGTAGTGAGGAGTATCTACTCATCACAGTAACAAGGGATTTACTTGGTCTAGACCTAAACTGGTGACCAACACTAAAACATGAAGGTCAACGAACAAGATTTGGCAATGGACACGTCATGTTTGTTGGCCTTCATTGGCCCAGACGGTACCCAGCAGTATGTATGCTTAAATTTCACTAATTATAGCGCTACATTTTTTTTATTCGACACAATATCCATGGCATGCCTGAGACTTTTAAACTCTTTTCCAAACTCAATGTATTTCAAACAATTCAGTTTTATAAACTCTTATAGTAACTTATTGGGTTCCAACCGATTTTCCTCATTAGTCATTTCGATATGCCTTTAATCAATTACATAAACGAGGATATTCAACAAAAATATTATTGTCAACTGACTGTGAACCCATAATGTTGTGCTTTCGGCTTGAAATACTTGTTTTAGTCTGCCGCATATCACATGAAAGTTTTACATTCATTCAATATGGCTCTATAACATTCACAGTCAACATTATATTATCGCGTTGCTTTGCTTTTTATGAAGCCTGACTGACTCGTTTGCAGAACAATTGCCTATATTTGTCATGTATGCATTTTTGCAGCTCGATGGTAACGATACACAATCTGATCTCAGCATAGAGATGGAAAAGGTACGAAATTTTTACTAACTGTGCATGTCTGTACCTTTAGACTACCGCTAACTTGCATGCTTTTTTAACAAAATTTGACATACTTTTGGGACTGAATATGTACCTTTTTCATACTTTATTAATGAAATGCTTGCCCTCATACTATCCAACAACCAATAATATCACTTCATTTAAGCCAACTTTAGCAAGACTAGCGACCTAGCAAAGGCATGAGCACCACACTATCCTTACACAATGCTTGTGTGATTTTCAAATATCAATAGTCTCTAGGTAAAGTCTGAACATTAATAATAATGGGAATTTATTTCTTACAGTTGCAGAAAGCTTTAAAAGAACAGCAAGATGTTAATGTTCAACTGAGGAACTACATCGACGGGATCCTACTGTCCATCGTAGAGAATTATCCTCAGCTACTCGAAGTCAAATACCAGAAAGCTCCGGACGGCAGTAGGTCATAACAAATAACTGTTGGAAATCCCCTATCTAATGCACATTATAATCTTTTATTCATCGGTATTTTTAAATCGGTTATCAATTTATTTGGACATGTTTTAACAATTAATTTCTATTATTATCAACATATAAAATTATATTATTTTCTTTGATGTAGAATGATATTATTACTGTGATAAGAAAGATAATCAACAAAATTACCATAAGTAGCTTTCTTGTTTGCAAAGCTATAGTCTTCTGTACTTGAGAATAGATTTATTACTTTTATAAAAAGGAAATTCTAATTGTGAAGATGCCTTTGACACCGAGGACGAATAGAGGGTGTTGTTATAATTATCATAAGATGTATTGTAAATATTGTGTATAGTAAAGTATATTAAGCATTTTTAAAGATTTAGAGAAAATATCGTTCCTTGTTATTATCTCAGACGTATTGCTTCTGTATGCAGTTGTCAGTTAATAATAAGTTATATATAATTTATTTGGGTTTATTACTGTAGATCTGTGCAAAATAGGAGAATGTAACTGAATTATACTTTAAACGACAAGGCCAGGCCGTCCATAAAGATATTATTTGTAACTACTTAAAGCAATTTTTGTGAAAGACTGTGCGAATGATAAACTTGGGTGCGTAGTATATATCTATAATATTTATAAGAATAAGAAAAGTATGAACTATGCTATACAAGTAACAGCTGCTACAAAAGTACTTGCAATCAATGTTCAACGATTTGCTTACGAACATAAAAATATACAAGTTCTGATTGAAAGTAACTTTGAAGTAGTTAAGCATAATTATAAAATTGGAGCCATTTATACGAAGAGTGTATTCATAATTGTAAATTTTGTCTAACTGCATACCCTAGTACCTAAAACAATAATTATGTAGTAAGAAAAGATCATGTACCTATATTTTTACAATGAAATATTTATAGTTAAGTTAGCATGTAGCTATATAGGCATTTGTGTACATTTTGATAACACTGTTCATAAATCTAATAACAAAAGATGTTCTATAACAGTCATCAAAGTAAATTAAACCAATTAATACAGGTTCAGTCTTTTATTTGACATCACTTACATTTAAAATTTCTACATTCACTTAATCTTCATCATTTTCATCTTCCACTGTTAGATCAGCGTCTTCTTTTTTATTGTACTCCAAATTACTTAATACCTTCTGGACATCTAGACGTAACATCATAAATTTTGGATCCAAATAATCCTGGAAAGAAATGAACATTTAACTAACAATAGGATGGTACTCACATCTTTCATGTTAAAATAGAAAGGATATTATAGCAAGAAATAATTAACCCTAATATACTCGTGTGTAGTGGTAATTCCACAGTTGTCTGTGCAAATCACACATTTTTATAAAGTTAGAAAAATAAACTATAGAAACTAGTACAGTAGTGTTTCGCAAGGTAGCATCTAAGGGCCTTATCTGTTAATGACTTTAATCACATTTATTTTTAAATAATAGCCATGAATATGGAACGAATTCTTAAGGAAAATGTGGTCCACATGATCTCCCAGTGCCTTTCACTTTTCTCAAGAGATAAAGTGGAAAAATCAGCCGATAGCGAAGAAAACGATGATAAAAAATTCTAAGTCCATGGTTTACTTCTTTACTTACTTTAAACGGTCCCGACTCCACTTGCATAGGCTCGGACGGTAATTGCCTCGGTTGCGCGTCCTCATTCAAAAACCGTCCCTCATGACTGCTCAGGTCTCCAATCCCAACAGAATGTCGCAGATTCAAGTTCTTCCCCAGCAAATGTGCCATTTCGTCTTCTATAGCATTCATGGCACTATTCACATTGGAAGCTCTAAACTCTCTAGAGACTGGAACGTTCATGAAAGAATCTGGTAAAGTATAATTTGGTTCCATGTAAGGCATTTGAGAAGATCTACATAACGAACACTGCTGTCTACTCTCAATTTGTTTCTTCTCATTGTGAAGATGCAATCTCTCTCTCGACAAAGCTACTTTTTCTCTAGCGACGTGTTTTTCTCTCGAATTAAGAGAAACCACGTGCTCTTGAATTCTTCGAATTCGTTCTTCGTACTTTCGTTGGATGAATTCTGCTTCGGAGTATTTTTTGTCAGCGTGCGATTGTTTTTCTATTGCTGTCTTTGCAAGGAGGTCTAAGTCACGACTCCTGAAATCATATAGTTTTATGAACGTGCGAAAGATAATAATAATAATAATAATAATAAAAGCCTTTATTAACAATCTTATAAATGTTACATTTCATCTTATATACTACTAACTAATATTAAACATGGTTGTTTATGAAAGTAACTTAATTAAATGCTATTATTTGTATTAGAAAGATGATCCCTACCATATACTTAATATTTGCCTATTTGAATAAACTCTATTTAATAAATGATATACGTACTTAGCCATAATTCTCTGCTCTTCCATATGTATCTGTTGTTTCTCTACATTTAATTTAGATCTTTCATCAGACACTTCTTCTAACTGGGCTTGAAGCTCTGCTTTCATTTTCTGTAATAAAGTTACGTTGGCAAATAATCACACCCTTTTTTATCGGTAGATCACCAAAAAGCTATTAAGAGTTATAAGATGACAGGAAAAGCGTTAAGAAAATATTTGTACCACTTACTTCAAGTTCTTGTTTCAAACTCTGGACTATAGACTTTTCTTTAGCAAGTGCAGCGCTATCCTTGACAGCTTTAACCTTTTCTTCGTCTATCTTCGAAATCTTCTCTTGAAACTCTTTCTGGATGTCTTCTCTCAGCATCTAAGTTATGTTTGTTTTTTAATACATGAAAAGGAGCTGTTCTACTTCTACTTACTATTGTCTTCTATAAAGGAGTCCTTTACTTACCTTCATTTCTTCATCTTGCTTTTTGAGTATATTTTTGGCAAACTCAGTCTGCTTGCTGAACGTAGCTTTTTCGAACTCGAACTCCATTCTCTTCTGTTTAAGAGAAGCCGACTCTTCCTCGATCATCTGTTAATAAAAATTATCCATGATATTGTCAAATAGTTTTATGTTGTTCAAAGGAACTGTACGTTAAATAAGTTAATATTACCGAAGTCATTTGCTTCAGTCTTGCCTCTAGCATTTTAATTGTTTCTCTGTTTTCAGTTTTTTCGTTATCTAAATTTTCGCGATCTTTCTTCAACTGTTGTATCATATCTGCAACGAATAAGTTTGAAAAGAAAAAAAAACTTTTACTTCATTCAACTTTTGAGCTTATGCGATGCGCAAGATTTGTGTCAAGGATTGATTAAATCCAAGTTTTAAATTCTATGTTTCAGTCTGGTATTCTGTCAAATAAGATCTTTAAAACTACTATGTTTATATTTAGCACCTCAGAATCTCTAATATAGATTTACTTGGAAACCAGCTATTAAATTCTATTAGTAACGTACCATTTATCTGTGCTTCCCTCACTTGCACACTGCTATCACTCTTACGTTCAGTGTTTTCTGCCAACGATTGCACCTTTTCCAGTAGTTCTTTACAATTAACTTTGTTTTCTCTTACATCTGTCACCAACTCTTTTAAATCCGATGAGAAGCTGGCTGAATCCTGAATAAGGACCTGCTCATGCTGAACTGCCTTTCTGAAAAAAACTCAAACATAGTCAAATCTCATTATTTTAAGCCATTATTGCCGTACAGGTTATGGACAGAAAATATTTGCTTGATATATATAAGTTAATTGATAAATTATTATTTGAAATAATGATGCGTTTTTTGCGACACACAACAACTACTGAAAGGGTTTTTCATGAAATTTTGCACACAGACATTTTTTTATAGATTAGCACTTTCTAACCAGTAGGCTTTGGGACAGTACCTAACTAACGCCACGGGCATAAGCTAGAATAGATCTAAAGCAGAACTCTAAGAGCTGACGCACATATGCGTTTGACCTTTACAGTTGCAAAGGCGGGCAAAAATTGTACGCAACGATCGTACAGACAGCACATCAAGCTTTCTGAAACAGTTACATTTTCCCAATCAACCTTGAACCTAAGGTGTATTATTGATAAAGTTGAAAAATTATTTAAGAAATTCGACAGATTGTACTAGCACCGTATCTGAGATTATCAAAATCCCCACTCACTTGATATTCTCCATGAGAGCTGCATGATGTTCCTGTAAAACTTTCACATTTTCCAAATGCTGCTGTCTCAGCATTTCATTCTCAGTCTTATGTCGCTCAGTCAGAGCGGTCATTGCGTCTTCTGTTAACTTCTTGAACAGGTGGTGATGTTCCTCCAACCAGTTTATCTTCTCTGAGTAGAACTTCACCAGTTTATCACTTTCTTCTTTCATTCTTTCTTCGCCTTGGTTCAACGATACTTCTAGGAAAGCTAGTTGTCTCCTGGAAAGTTCGTAAAATGTTACGAGAGACGGTTTATCTATCATGAATCACGGTAATTACCTACGTTTAATATTACACTGCCTCAATGGTGCGTGTGAGCGTGGGTTCGATTTCTAAGGGATTCAAAGTGTTATTGGGATTATCCATCAAGGATTTTGCAGTGGCCGCCACGGGGTCTGGATTTGGAATTGTGCCTGTTTGATTGCAATAGGCTCGTCCCCTTTTACATGGGACTTAAACATTAACTGGTGAAATGTGTACTTATAAGTACACCTCCGCTTAACGCTTCGGGATTACTGGTGTGATGCTGTGCCAACGAAGGTTTTTACCTGTACGATGTTTCCATGAGATCTATTTCCTTATCATGATTCTCCTGCAACGACTGCACTAGTTGTAACAATTGCTTCTTCTCCCGAGTATGAGGTGGGTCTTTATGATCTCCAGAAGGTTGAAATTCTTCCGGATAGTTTGGGATATCTTCATTGTCCGTGTTTTCTGTTCCTAACAGTGCCTGAAGGGAGTAACAGTAATCAATTGACTAAAACACGTGTGTCATAATTCGGAACAACCTGTTTGAAAACTGATATACATTCAGGAAAAAGCTACTCGACTGAGCACGAATTGTCGGGCCAACCCAAATAATGATGGTAAGTAAATGGCGGAAAAAATTTCGGGATCGGAAAGAGTCGATGCTGATTGATCAGTAGTGTTTTCTTCAGGTCAGCTTACTTTCAGTTTTATTTATTTTCTCTATCTTACGAGTATTATATATACATAATACTATAGTATACATACACAGTAACAATATATATACTCGTAAGTTATAGGGATGTTTCCTGACTAAAAAAAATATGATTCTAATTAGTCAAAAATATTGGATACGTATTTTTTGTTTTATCAAATCAATAAAAAATAACGATGATAAAACGCGTCAAAGATTTGATTTGGGTTTTGTGACGTCACTCACCGGTAAAAAATGTCATACCAATGTGTAGAATATGACGTCACACGAGTTTTCAAAGCACTGTATCGTCTTCATTGTTTGTTTACGTGAAAAAAGAAAAAATGTGTATCCAATATTTTTTGGAAATCTATCTGACGGACTAATTAGATTTTTTTTTGTTAACTACCCTCTTGTTTACCGAACCGAACACGTATATACCACCCAAGAAGAAGACCACAACCCCCCCTCCCTCCTTCCCTCAATAGAAGTTTCGTTCACCTTTATCCGCTGCGTGATCCTCTCCTGGTGAGCAGCTATGATAGACTGCATCTGCTGCCTGTTCTCCGCTTGACGTCGTAACATGGCGTCCAATTGCGAGTGTTGTGCCAGTGCAGCCTCGCGTTGAACCCGCTGGCTCTCCTTCTGACGGACTGTGAAGAGACACGTCAAACACGGCAATCTTAATCGTTAAAATGAAAATCTGACATAAATATATAAACTTAAAATATGATTGTCTGAAAATTTAATTCGCCGTCGAGATCAGCGCAAAACGAGAAGGCGAGATGTCGTACCGTACGAACTGATTCCAACTGGCAGGTATGAGGCATTTCGGGAACTTTGTCCAGCAATGAGACTGATATAATCTGTCTAGCCTTTTCTGTTTTCACAACCATGTTAGTCTCAGCTTCCAGTCGAACCGGCAGCATGTACTAGTAAAAATAATGACTCACCTTGCATTGCAGCCAGTTTCTCTTCTTGTGCCTTTAACTGTAAAGCCACCAGTAGCTGAGACTCTTGCTGCTGCATGTAAAGAGTGGCCCCCTCTGCCCCTATATCTTCAGTACTGCCGTGCATTAAATTAGAAGGTAGATTTAATTTAGTCATCTGGTCCATAGTTTCTATATCCTTTTTTACTTCCACATTGGGTGCTTCATCTTCATATTGTTCTTCTACTTGAGGTATCGGTTTTGGTTTTTCTTTAGCAGGTTCTGCTTTACTGACTGTCTTCTTTTCTCCTGTCTTTTTCTTCTTTGAGTCTCCCCCAACCAACCATGATGGCATGCCTGTATCATCTTCCAAATCATCGTTACCATCATCCTTATCCTGAAATATACCAAGCCAGTCTTCAGCAGATTTTGTTTTCTTTGCAGGAGCTTCTTTTTCGTCTTTCACATTTTCTTTAACATTTTTTTTCGGTGGCGGTGGTTGACTTTTGGTAGAAGTGGCAGTTTTAGTTTCACTTTTTCCTAAAATAGAATCAAAATCAAATTCTTGACTTTTTGCAGCAGTCACTGGTCTTGTCGCTTGACTTGATCCGCCGCCCGATTTTGTTGATGAGCTACCTAGAATATCATCAAGTAACGACTGTGAACTCTTTCCCATATCTATTGGTTTACTTGTCTCTCTTTTTGGTCCACCCAATTCACTTAGTATGTTGAGTTTATCTGCACTCGCACTCACTTTAGACTTTGCTGGCGACTTACTCAGGTCTAATTTATCAAGTCCTACTTTTACTTTAGGGTCTGCTTGAGAAAATTGTAAAGGAGTGGGGGATTTCTTTGAGTCAATGTCAAACAACGACTCTTTTTTATCTAGAGCGCTAGCAACAGGTTTTGGTTTATCAGCATCCTGTAAATCAAAAAGCGATTTTTTCTTTTCTAACGTTGGCGTGCTTTTCTTCTTTGCAGACTTTTTCTTTCCCAAAACATCGTCGTCAAAAAAACTATCATCACTTCCGTCACTGAGAATTCCAGCTAGAGGATCGTCAATATTAAAACTCATTATTTCACATAATTCCTCAGATTAATAGGATAAATCTCTGCTGGAGAAATTTTATCGAGCACATTCATTGTTTACAAACTGGCCGCCATGGAAACGGAACACTTTATCTATCCATAGAGAAATTATTGTTTTTTTTCCTACTGCAATAAAGATTCTCGCCTACTACACGGAGCTTTAGAATTAGTGAGTTAATTCCAGGAAGCTTGATAGTTATGTTCCTATAAAAGAAACAGGAATATCTGACAGATTTTTATCGCTTTTTACCTTTAATCAATAGTCCACACTATTTAGATACAGTTTTATTGAAATACTTTCATAAAATTTCTATGAAAAGCCCATAGGCTAAACTTTGTTTATCTGTGAAAATAGCGAGAATGTCCTCGCACTACGATCGATACGTTTCCAAACGGAACAAAACATAAAAAAACGTATAGTCTGTGCAAAAAATTTGTTGCTTCACGTCAGCCAGTCGGCTGTATTTTAATTATTTTTTCAAAACAACTACGATACAATAGCATTTTTGTTATTTTAATTCCGATTACTGACAATTAATTTATAATTATGGAATATATTGGTAAGTATTCATATGCGTTCCTTCAATTTTGGCCTAAAATACAATTTGAGTCTTTGTGGAACAACACACCGAGACCTTTTGTTCTAGAATTTGTGCTAACTCACGTTTTGATGTTATTTTCTAGCTTCAGAGAAGGGAGATTCAACAGAGAATCGGGATCCAAATTCAATAGCCAACGGCACATCTAAGTCAGCTACAGAAAACAAGAGTATTTTAGAGAGCGCACACACAGAAGCATCCGCTCCCGCGGAGAGCGCGGATGCGGCGGCGGCATGCACATCAGAGACCACTGAAGACTCAGAACCTGAATTTTGTGAGATTCCGGAACAAATCGAATTTACAGTAGTTTTTAATAAAGCAAAACATGACATAACATTCGCGTACGATGCAACTGTGGTAGATTTAAAAGCGCACTTGGAACGAATATGCGGCGTCCCTCAATCAGCGCAGAAATTAATAATAAAAGGCATGGCTAAGGACAACATGACACTGCGACAATCAGGCATCGTGAAAGGAGGCAAAGTGATGCTGGTGGGATCCAAAATGGATGACATCCTAGCTGTGAAGAGTGCCCAAAAGGTATATGTTAGTATAATAATAAGTTCCAATAAGAGCTGCCAAATAATTTATTTATAAAACGAAAATATGAAGACTCACCCTTGTATTTATTTTACAAAATCAACATTACACGACTATTTTTTTTAACATAATCATCACAATAATCTTTAAATTTATCGTTTTAGGAATTAGCAGAAGAAAAAGCTGGTAGTCAGTCAAGTAAAGAGCCACTATGTGTGCAGAAGATCCACAGGAAAGTTCTGGATAAGGGGATCCCTCCCGATGTCATGCCTGGGATCAAGGGAGTGAGGGTACATATAGATTTTTATTACAAATGTATATTATCTTGATAACTACATACTAGTAAACAAATAGTAAATAATTTTATTAGGCTTAGATTTCTATGATTCATTATTTCATTCATTTGAAAAATCTGATAAGAAATATTGTTCATACATGCTTGCACCTTTTTTCCATCAGGTAGGCAGAAATCACAGAACACCACATGCTAGAATTATATACTCCTTTTGTCATGTCCACATTCATACATAATAATATGGCCATAAAGGCATTCCGAAAAAAAAAAAATTAACTTCACAAGATACTTACCATTTTAATAAATGTATTCATAATTGAACAAGCAAGAACCAAAATATTTTATATTTACACATAAGTATCCACATATTGTATATAAATGTAAAAGTAACCTTTTTTGGATTGTGGTTTGTGCTAAAATTAAGCAGACAAATGGCCATGACTTGGCATAGGATACTTTTAGTCCCAATGTTATGTTCCCGTAGGATATTTTCTAATCTCCATGTGGAAAAACTCAATGCATAATTTAGTAAACTAATAAAATATGTTGTGTTTAGGAGCCACTGCCACCTGTACCTCTAAGCGGGATGCTCAACAAACACGGAGGCAAAGTGCGACTCACATTCAAACACGAGCAGGACCAGCTCTGGATCGGCACCAAGGAGAGGACTGAAAAACTTGCCATGGCTTCTATCAAAAGTAAGTAACTTTTGCAATGCTTACAATCATGTTCTTATTTATCCTGGGCAAATAAATCCATTTCGATATATTATTACAACAATAAAAAAATCACTATTTTTATTATAGGGGTTTATTCCTTAAAAAACTTATTTTCCTTATCACTACATATTATAAAACTAAGTCCTCCGCCGTCTGTCTGTCTGTTCGCGATAAACTCAAAAACTACTGCAACAATCATCAATGGTATTGTATCAGTTAGAAGCTAATAGGGTTGTTTTTTCCAGGCATCACATCTGAACCAATCAAAGAACACGAAGAGTATCATATCATGGTATGTATTGAGCAATATAATAAATTTATTATTTCTAGTGTCAATGATACAATGAATAAATCACTAATCAAACTATTTGTGTTGCACAGGGTCTACAGCTCGGCCCCACAGAAGCGTCCCGGTATTGGGTTTACTGGGTGCCAGCACAATACATCGAAGCCATAAAGGATGCAGTGCTCGGCGTCTGGCAGTTATTCTAATCATCTCATAATCGTGAATCTTCTCTGTCCATTGCTGTCTACCTTTCTGTCAGCTGATTGGGTAGTTGCAATATAAAATTTTAATCTAATGTGTCCATTTCAATCGGTACAATGTAATGGTACCATTTTTTTTGTGATAAAATAACATAATGCCATGTCAATTAAAATTGTCCATTCACACTGGCATCTATCTGGTCAAAAAATTGAGAAATTATTTATTATTATTGTAAGTTTGCATTTCGTGCATTTGGGTTCAGTGAGCTGTACATACCATACTGCTATTGTAATAATTATAGAGATGTGCGTCTGCGCAGAGTCGCGAGCTTATTGTCCCTCGAGTTTCAAACCTGATCTCTTTATGTGAACTGTACAATGTAACTTAAGTGAGAGATTGGACTGAGTAAACAACTCTTTTAACAATTTTCTTATCACTTTTAGTATAATCAAGACGCGTGGTTTTTAAAATTATGTATTTATGTCGAGGTTGAGACGCAAGCCAATTTTTCACTTAAAACTTTTGATCATAGAATTAGACAAATAAAACGTTTTGAATATTTATTTTGTTGTATTATTATTATTTTTATATGAAATGGGCTTACTCTTGACCTCAATCTTACCCTAAGGGCAGAGAAGGGTCGGCGATGGAACGAGCTTACCAGAAGGGTACCCGGCTCCGGGGGTACCGCACGATCTCCGGCGAGGCGGCGAGCCTCCTTGCTGGATTGCCGCCATGGGGTCTGGAGGCGATAGTCCTCGTGCGCCTTAATTAATGGCGCGCGGAGGCGCTACTCCGGGGGGCTACTCCGCTGCCGCGGCAAATTGCCACTCAGCGGATAGACCTCCGCTGGTGCGATCTCATGGCGACATGGAGAGCGACTGTCGCAACCCCGTGCAGAACACGCCACGATAGTGGCGGTAAGTCCCCTCTTTGAGAAGTGGCTGGTGAGGCGCCTCGGCCCCCACACCTTCCGTCTGTGGCAGGTTCTCACCGGACACAGTTGTTTCGGGAGGTACCTGCACCGAATCAGGCGGGAGGAAACGCCCGGATGCTACCATTGCGAGGATCGGCCGGAGGACACGGTGGAGCACACCGTGGAAGGCTGCCCCGCTTGGGCGGAGCCCCGCCGATACCTATAGCGTCCGGCCCTGGTGCAAGTCATGGTCCGGAGCGAGAGGGAATGGGACGCCCGCCGTCGCCTGCTTCTGCGAAGCAGTGATGCTAGCGAAGGAGGTAGCGGAACGTGAGAGGGACACGTCTCTCTCTCATTCCGCTCTCCCACGTCGTCTCGTCCCACGAGGACGCTCCGGGCGTCGGGGCCCCCAACGCCCTGAGCCCACGACCGTCGGGACTCCGGGTTGTTCGAAAGAGATACCGCGGCCTCGGCACAAAGGGCTAAGAAGGAACATGAGCGGTTTTTAGTCAGTAGAAGTCTGACACTCCCTACCGCTCTGCCCAGAGCGGGATTAGTCATTTGATGATTTCCACCAACCCAAAAAAAAAAGGTCTGGCACATGGGGTTTCAGAAAAACAATATTGTAAAGTTATAAAAACATCTGTGAAACATTTATATGTTTATTTTAACGTGTATTACACACACACAAAATAGAAAATAAATAGTTACTAGTATAAAAAAACAAAATATTGCGAAAACTTAACGCTAGATATAGTTGCACTACTTACAAAATGGCACTTAAATGCATTATATCAAAGGGTATAAAATAGCTTGTATAAATAATGAATGTATAATTTGGCATCTCGATATGTTAAAAGAACACTTCTTTTTTACTATGTCTAGGCAATAATATGAATAGCAAGCATTGTTTCAGCCGTACTCGGATTGAACGGTCAGGGAGAACTGCCCTTTAGGAATACTTGTGGCGTGGTACCAAATGCGGGTATCCAACAGAACTGAAACAAAAGTTAATACGATAAGACACGACTATAGAAATTGATGATAGTTGCTGCATGACGTTCTGGGTTGGATTCCCAGTTCGGCCAAAGTTTGATTGGGAATTTCTCAATAGCAGCCACGGAGTCGGGATTTATATCCGGGTGATTGCAACTTGAACCTAATATTTTAGCGATCTCACTAATATTCTACTTATATATTAAACGTAAAGGGACCATTTTTACTTACGATTTAATGTGTTCCTTTTTTGGGGTATTTTTTTTAATTTCGTGGTTTTTAAACTTACTCAGACACGCTGAACCTAATATTTTAGCGATCAAGATTTGACATATTTTAATAGCATAATGTGGTGGCGTACTAATATTCTACTTATATATTAAACGTAAATGGACCATTTTTACTTAGATTTAATGTGCCCCTTTTTTGAAGGTTTCTTGTTTTGGTTTTTTATTTTTAATTTCATGTTTTCTTAATTAACTCAGACACGCTACGACTATCTCTCACGACTCTATTAATGAAAGGAGTTTAATAGTCCTCATATCAGATCCGATTTAGCAGAATTGCAAAAACTGAAAGAGTACTTAAATACCTACTATAATAAACTTAAAAATGCTTACATTAAAATAATGTAATATTATGTACAAATCAGTTCTTCTGTGATGATAATCATGTAACATGAACATAACATAAACCTGTACTGCCTGAACGGTTAGGTAATGGTATACCCACATTTCACCAGTTTGTGTCCCATGTGATTAGGGTCGAGTCTGTTGTCATCAACAGGGCACCAATCCCAACTCCAACAAAACGTGTCATCTACACTAATATTATAAAGAGGAAAGATTTGTTTGTTTGTTAGTAACGAATAGGCTCCGAAACTACTGGACCGATTTCAAAAATTCTTTCACCGTTGGGAAGTTAAACTATCTCCGGGTGACATAGGCTATCTTTTATCCCTGTATTCCCACGAGAACGGGAACTACGCGGGTGGAACCGCGTGACGTCCGCTAGTTTTTAATAATCTTGAATAAGATCGAGAGTAAATCATATATGCTATACCCACCAACATCTCCAGGCTCCACATAATACTGAAACTTGTAGCACACTTGGTCACACTCGGGCACAGGCGCAACTGACCAGGTCTTGTTTCCTTGCACCTGGCCCTGCCACATCAGTCTTGGTATATAATCCAGCTGGAAACAGGTAATGTCTATGAATGTTTCCTTAATGAAGGTTTAAATTAAAAGGGAGTAAGTTTTAAGAGCAGCGGTGGCCCAGTGCTGGCGGCCGCGAATTACGAACAGTAACTCATGGTTTCGAACCCAGGCAAATTTACTTTGCGTACTTTATTTCATCGCCACTGTTCTCAAAAACGGTGAAGGAAAACATCGTGAGGAAACCGGCATGTCCTAGAGTCAAAAATTCGTGAAAGACTTGTGACATCTACCAATTCGCACCGGCCCGCGAGGTAGATTATAGCCCATTCCCTCTCATAAAAGAGGAGGCCTGTCTCCCAGCAGTAGGAACATTAATAGGCTGATGATGAATTTTGAAGACGAAATATTTAAGACTAAAAATTAACAAATTTTCTAAAACAATAATACTGGCAAGCTGTGAAGATGGTGTGCCATCAATGCAACACCAAGAAGCTGCTGGCCTTTCTTAGGGAGTTGGGGTGGCTAAAATTTTCCCACCCACACACAAAATACCACTTTGAATGTGGAGTTGAGGACACCAACCCGTTATACAATGCAATGATGGTTTGTGTGACACTCATATAATAGGGGTGATTCTGTTCAGTCCGTCAGTTAGATTATCGAAAAATATTGGATGTGTTTTTTGTTTTATCAAATTAATAAAAATTTACGAAGGTAAAACGCGTCAAAGATTTAAGTGGGGGGTTTGTGACGTCACTCACCGGTAAAAATGTCACACTAATGTCTTAGAATATGACGTCACACGAGTTTTCAAAGCACTGTTTGTTTACGTGAAAAAAGAAAAAATTTGTGTCCAATGTTTTTTGAAAATCCATCTGACATACTAATTTGTTTTTTTTGTCAACTTTTATTTCATACTAGCTGTTGCCAGCGGCTTCGCCCGCTACAACTCGAAAATTATCCCACGGGAAGAGAAAATCGGGATAAAAAGTAGCCTATATGTTAATCCAGGGTATAACCTATCTACATACCAAATTTCAACCAAATCGGTCCAGCCGTTTATGCGTGAAAGAGTAACAAACATCCACACATCCATTCTCACAAACTTTCACATTTATAATATTAGTAGGATTAAACTATGTAAAGTTTCTAACATACATGCATAACTGCTCCAATCTCGAAACCAAAAAATATATTTTCAGTAGCTGGAAACTCTGCATCTTCAGGTAAAAATTCTGGAACATTGTAATACTGTCTGGCTTTTGCCAATATGTCTGGATGGCAGTTACCCCTGCAAACAGGTTGGACAATATTTGTAGTTTTGTAATACTTTATAAGTATTACAACTTATTAATAATCTACTTATTCAAGTTTACTTAAAACTTCTTCTTATCGTGTGGGCAGTAAGGTCTAATGACCCCATGCATCCTAGCGTCCGACTTTCTGAACCGCCTCAAGCCCCATTGGGGCTGCGGGCACCCGTGGGGGCTGCGGGTTGTTCGAAAGAGATACAGCGGCCTCGCCACAAGGGCTAAGAAGGAACATGGGTGGTATTTAGTCAGTAGAAGTCTGACACTCCCTTTCGCTCTGCCCAAGAGCGGGAGGGGTTATTTGATGATTTCTCAACACCCAAAAAAAAAAAGGGCCTCTGATATGGTTTTACGACCGCCACCACAAGAATAATGCTGTTGTTTTACTATTTTAAGCACTTAATGAGGCTTGGTTTAAAATCTTCTACTTAAATTAAACATAAAGCATGAATATTAAGACATTATTTTTACTTTTTTAGAGGTTATGTTTAATGGTTTCTTTAATTTTTTTATTGGTTTTATTTATACTCACCATCCAACATACCAAGGCTCCTGGCCCTCCTCATTCCTTACTCTAGCTTCAGGCATACTGAAAACCTCCCTCAAACTAAACAGATCTGTCTTAAAATTGAGGAACTGACAGCCTTCCTCTAGGCTCTCATAGCTGCCTACAGTTTGTTCATACAGCCTCTTAAACATATTAAAACTAAACTCTTTGGTTGCTCTCCAGTGCTTGATCGCATTCTTAACTATTATAGGCCTTGATGTGTAAGCATAATTCTGGAAAAAGTAAAAAGCTTTTACTAATGAAACTTCTACCAAAAAATTGGCTCTATATTTATAGCGAAACTTCTTACAGCGAATTCCTGTCGCGTGACGTTCCACAATATAATTGGTTTCGTAACATTCTCACAATAGCTACAATCGGCGAGTGGCCGCGTCGCCTCCCACACTAAGTAATTACTAGGTAAAAGACATCTTGAGCTTATAATACTGTTCACAAAGCTTACGCTTAGCACTAATATTATGAAAGCCGATAAAATCCCGGCAATGAACTTCTTATTGGTCTTCTTAGTTTCGACTTCGTCAATATAATTACAAATAAAATCGTATTGCTTTAGTAGCACCCCATTTAAGCCCCTTTCGATAGCTTGCCTTTGCACTGTTCGTAGTCGCTTCTTTATCAATCTGTGTTCATTGTTAAACTTACGCATTGTTTAATACTTAGAATTATAAACATATTCAATGAATAAACTATCAGTGTTTTGGGCGTTTTTAGCGTAAAATGAAATCACAATAACAAATAAATAAACGTCATCGTGAAATTAGATATACCGTTCGGAATTCATTAGAGCGCAATTTTAAAGGTTAGAACTGTGGTTTACTTAGTAGATATTCTCGTCATAATTACTAATCAGAAAGGCCAGGCACCATAGAGCATTCGATTCACGGCGTGTAAAACAAAATTGTCTATGAAATAGTGTTATCTTACTCAAAAAAATATTTTCCATGAATTACTGCCTGTCTTGAAGAGAAAGTAAAAAAAATATTAAACCCCATGTCAACCGAAATCGTAAACACAACTAATTGTTACAAATCTAAATTTAAATGCACTCTCTAAAATATTGGAATCCCATGATACTACCATTAATACTCTTCTCAACGATTTAAAACCTTGGCCATGAATCAAAGTTATAAGAAAGTAAGGATTTTACAGTTTACGATGAGTTATAGTTATCTAAATTGTTAGTATATGGAAAGAAATGGTTTCAAATCATCATAAAAAAACAAAAACTTTCCCGGGACTCAGTGAGAATTTTATTGGATTACCATTACATAAAGTAAAATTGTTGAAGCGGTAACCCCATAACCTGACGCTGTCAAGTCAACGAACCGATGAACTTGGCGGTTTCACTAATAGTTTAGATAAAAACCCTAAAAATGCCTCCCAAGAAGCGAGATAAAGACAATGAAGCTCATAAAAACTCCAAAATTGATCACTTACAAGCAGACCATGAGTTGTTTTTACAAGCATTTGAAAGTAAGTTAAAAATCCGATGCTATGTAAGTAAGCGTTTCCTGTGAATAATTTTGTAATAATTTTTATTCATAAACATTTTGCAGAGCCCACTCAAATATACAGATTTCTACGGACTCGTAATATGCTTTCGGTATGTATAACGACGTAAGATTATTGAACCTGTATTCTAATCATTAATACTAATAGAACCTTTCACTGTTTTAGCCAATATTCTTAAATAGAACACTGTCGTATATGAAAAGACGGATGTCACGAAGTAACAAAAGCCGCATAGGTTTCAAGGTGGACAGTTTATTAGACAAAATAACGTTGAAGAGGAGTACAGAGCTACAGACAAATAGTTTGGGAGGTTACATGACACTCACCTTTTTGGGTTTCTATGACAAAAGCCTGGATGACCCCAGAGAATACCAGGTCAAAGTTGAAACACTGCTGCTTAAGATATGCCATAAAAAGAGGAAAGAAAGTTCTTCTGCTATTGTGGAAGTCTCTGTGAGTATGAATTTGCAGTATATTAACCATGCAGGTTATGCAGGCCTATTCTTGATGAATAATTAAATGAAAACTCTGTGATTTTGCTGCTTTTCAGCTATAGCAAGCTATGATAACTTTAAGTCTGCTAAAAATATGGAAGTCTTCTTTTTCCCTTCAAAAATAACCCAGATTCAACAATTTCTTTTGCTTTTTGTGTTCCTAAATAGCATCAAAGCTACAAGAAATTACTGACTAAGACAACATTGTTTTTTATAATCTTTCACTTGAGGTTACAACCAGACTGATAAAGTAACATCTCATTAACCTTTGGCACTGGCCTTACTTTAGCTGCATAATATTAATTAAATTGTACTGTTGTCAACATCAAAGTAGTGTCTTATTTATAAGGAAAATAGTTTATATTAAGAGAGCAGCTGATACAAATATACAGCTGTCTATTAAAAGAGCTGATACATAGCATCCTTTTTAGGATTTCCTCAATAAAGAAGATTTTATGTAATTAATTTAGCCAACTAATTGTGTTTTCAGTCTCAATTTTTTAAAATTGAGTATCCAACTATCATTTTTTTTAACTCTAGAACTTTATGACAGTAGTTGGAGGGTTGATGTTTGATATTTGTTTTAATGAATGATGATGATGAAATATCTTAAAAAGAAAAAAAAACATCTTAAGATTACACATAACTGGCAGGAATATGTAAGGAGGAAACTATTATCTATACCCTTATCCTCAGGTTGGCAGCTGCTCTGTACCACTAAACCCATCCACATCTGAGCCTCCTGCCATGGCTTCTGCAGTCAGCATCTCCAGCGACACATTCAGCGCCTCTCAGGGCCCCAACATAAAGTCCTACATGCTCATGTTACGAGTAACGGTCACCAGAGCTTCAGGGTCCGGTACATCCAATGGTGCGGCTAGTTCTAGTGAAATTACAAACGGTGAATGTGATGGTAATGCTTTTTATGTTTTGTTTGTTTTGATCCTGTGGGCGTACGCTAAAACTTGCGCAGATGTGGGTGCGAGTGCCAGCTTGCGTGGCTGTTTTGGAAATTTGTTAGGCGTAGGGGCGTGGGTTACGTGTTTTCTATGGATAACTATGGCTTTTGTATGTCTGTAATGTATGTACCTTTGCGACTTTTATCGTACATTCTAAGGGCGTCCGTTAAAAATGTGCCTATTTTTAAAATATCCTTAGAAAACCCGACGCACGCGCTCAAGCCTCATAGGGGCGGTCTCCACGAGCGTGCCAATCGTGGCGTCATACTACGTTTTTCTTTACACTCGCTCGCCCCGATTCTCTCGTGGAGACAGTCTCTAAGGTCGCTTACACATTAGAATCTTAGCAGCGCGAAAGTTGCGCGGCAGAAGCACATTCCTTCAGATTTTATAAGAACAGCCGTAACAACCCGTTAATATTTGTTATAAGTCGCGCGACGGTCGCGCTGCTACCGTCATAATGTGAAAGTGGTCTAAGAGAGTATAGAAATACGTGGCACGACAATAATCGCCGGGATTCTCACGCTCGTGGAGATGGCCACTTAGCACCGCTCATACTATTTTTCAATGCAGAACCGCGAGCGTACACCTGCCCCCGCACTTACGCGTGTTTTAGTGTTTGGCCTAAATGTTTCACCTTCCCAGTTTTGTTTGTAAATGTGGCATAGTATGCATGTCAATTGATTTGATAAAACCTTTTTTGTTTATGTAATGTTGCATTTGCAACCGCATGTTGGGACTTATCACACTTATCTACGGAATCGGCTTGATCCGGTGATGTCCCCGTATTGACGCTACGCTTCGATTCAATATGTCGTATGTCTATCTTTTTTTGACATTACGAAAGTGATCGAGATTATAATAGACATAATATCAGTTTCAGAATCGTAGCGTTTGTGAATACGGGGAAGAGAAAGAGCTTTGTGTCGAGGCAATAAAAACGAAAAAGACGTTATTCGTCTTCTTTTGTTGTCTAGACATAAAGCTTCTTCGTCGATAAGTATATTCACTCCCTCAATGAATATACAGGGTGTAAATCAACCCATCACACAGCCGTTAACCAAGCATTCTGTACATCAAACTAAGTACCTCTACGGAATTTTTTTTGCTGGGTCAAGATTTTTTTTTGGGGTCAAAAATCACGTTTTACGGTAACACTCAATGTCTCGCACTCTTAAAATTTAATTGTGCTTTTGGATGCTTTGAATAGTAAACGGGTCATGAAGGTGATTTAAGTAAAGTTATAACCTGAAAAACTAGTAGTTACAAAAACAGCTGTGAAAAATTTGGAACTTGGACCCCCAATATCTCTGTAACTAGGGGGTTCCCAGGTATGGTCTAGAACAAAAAAATGATCGCAGTGGTGGGGAGAACAAGTGCCCTTCGTTTGCGTTAAGAGTACTTTTACACCCTATATTTATCAAGTATAAGACGTTACCAGGAAATAATAATCTAATTCTAGAACCAGTGACAAAACGTCTGAAGTCATCATCAGATCTCAATTCATCTAGTGATGGGAAATGGACTAAGTTCTATGGGAGTGAGCTAATAGTGTATGACAAACATAACCGGTGCCTCCTCACTAACGGGGAGTATGACCTGGTGCTGCATGACGCGACACCTGGTGGCAGGACCGGCACCATCGCCAGGTCGCCGCACAAGGCACTCATGGCGCAGTGGGAAACTATACCTAATGTAAGTATGACGTCATAACTCTAGTATAATTGTTGCTCATAAAGCCATTAAGCTCAAGTTTGACTGGCCACGTCTGCCGCATGCCCAATGAGCTGTGGTCTAAAAATAGCCGCTTTCTTTCTAGAAAGTGGCTATTTTTGGACCACAGAGGGTGTCAGGGTTCTCCCTGACACAGCTAGAAGGTGTCGTAGACCTCGTAGAAGATGGCGAGATGATCTGGACAAGACTATAGTGACCAGTGGTCCACATTGGCCTGGGATTGAAAATACTGGAAGTCATGGGGAAAGGACTTTGCCCAGCAGTGGGATGTTGCTGGCCGTCAGTGTCTTGTATAATCACGACATACTTTTATGATAGTTTTCGTTTATGTATGTTTTAATAAGTATGAGAGATGGACTCATCAAATGTCTCTGAATACACACACACTTTACACTTTGTATTGCAGTTAGATTGCAAAAAGGTTAACATTCACCTCATTTCCACTTTATTTCTTTCAGGAAAATGATCTCCAAGCAGAAGGGAATCCATTCGACATATTCAAAGTGAGGCCCCTCCTCAAACTCAAACTAAGTTGGAGCCAGGAGCCCACCAATGGGCTTGTAAACAGACCCAAGCTGTACCAACAAATGGAGAACGGCAAGAAGGACTCCAGCTCCAAGGACAGACAGAGCACTTCAAAATCTAGTAATAATGATGTTAAAAATGGTATTGTATTGTCACTTAGTACATGTTTCTTCATCACCTTGGATACTTCTTCGAATCTTCGTCCTAACTAAATCTTGGGATGGCTAACTGTATTTTATGGAAGCCAGGCAACAATTTCTCATATGCTAAAGTAGAATATTAAATATTGTAACTAACTGCAGATAACATAGCTTGCATTCTTTATTTTACATAGAAAGCTTATTCTTATATTGTTTTTTCCCTAACTCCACCCTTTTAGTTCATTAACCTCTAAAAGTCCTAAAATGAGTAGCAGCTTTTTATATTTAAATCATGTAGTTGTAGAATGAAGATATAGGTGTAAAAATAACTTTAATTATCTCTCTTTATTGTACTCCTGTAAGGAGTTAAATACTCCTTCCACATTCTTCACATCCATTTTTTTCTTTTCTTGTTTTTTTCATTCTTCACCTTTACCAGCATGTTTCTCATCCACTTATTTATTACCACTAGTCACAATAATCATTTGTTGGTTGATGTTCGTGTTCGCTAAATTGTACAATCATTGTGTAGATGTTCCATTTCCACTTAAAAACCCACATTACTGACATATTCCTCATTTCAGGAGACAAATCAAAGTCGGACGGCCACGACGGCGAATCGCGGCGCCAGCAGATAATCTACCAGTTCCTGTACAATAACAACTCGCGGCAGCAGACGGAGGCCTGCGATGACCTGCACTGTCCGTGGTGCTCTCTGGACTGCGGCACGCTGTACTCCTTGCTCAAACACCTCAAGTTGTGCCACTCAAGGTTCAACTTTACGTACTTTGTGAGTATATATCGATTGTCAAAAATATTTAATACTTACTTGTAATAAATGCGGAAGTTAGGATGGATGGATGTTTGTTACTCAATTACGCCACAACAGCTGACACACGGAATTGGAGGAATGAAATTTGACAGAGATATATTATAGCCTGGAATAGCACAAATGCTGATGGCTTTATCCCGGAATGTCCCATGGGCAATTACCGAACTCCACCCGGGCAAGATGTCGGAATAAGCTACTCCGTTCGTATAATAAAAAAAAATACATAGTAGTATATTTGGCTATGCGCTTATAGCTTGTCGGAAATGCGGTATCAGGCCAAGCATTTGTCACTTTCATTTCCGTTTTTCTAGCTGGTCGTCACCCTCAAAATCTTTTATAGAAGAATACTAGGTATATTGTATTTATATAACAAGCATTATAACATAACCTACAAATAAAACATTATGCTTTTCAAACCCTAACGAATCCGCCTCCCCCTTTCAGCCGATCCCAGGCGGCGCGCGCATAGACGTGTCCATCAACGAGTTGTACGACGGCTCATACACGGGCTCCCCGCACGACCTGATCGCGGCGCAGGGCCGGGCGGGCGGGGCCGCTGCGGGCCCACGGGCGGGCCCCACGCGCCGCACATCGCTCACACACGTGCTGGTGTGGCGGGCAAGGGCCCGGCGTCGGCCCACTAGGCACAGCCTTGCTGAGTTCCTGGAACTGGACGATGCTGATGTCGTTGATGCTCAGAGACCGTATCTTACTGGACATAACAGGTTGGTTTTGTGTGTTTATGTTTCCAATTTTGATAAGTTTAGTATCACGTTCACTCATATCCTATCCGGCGAAATACCACTCCAATCAAATCATTTTGAATAAAAGGATTTTTTTATTAGAGAAAGCCTTCTCCGGCGTATCGACCATAACTCGTAGCCACTATCCGTCATGTGACAATGATTGAGCTGCTTAACTGCTTTTTGATGAATGAAAGAATACAATTTCCTATGTCTACAATTCTTGACAATTCTCTTTCCAGACTGTACCACCACACAATCACCTGCCTACCCGTATACCCGAACGAGTTAGACATCGACTCTGAAAGCGAGACGGACCCGCTATGGCTGCAACAAAAGACAATGATGATGATCGACGAGTTCACCGACGTCAACGAGGGCGAGAAGGAACTCATGAAGATGTGGAACCTCCACGTCATGAAGTACAATTACGTGGGAGACTGCCAGATCCCCATCGCTTGTCAAATGTTCCTCCAGATGAGAGGAAAGGAGTTGCTAGAGAAGAATTTGTACAGGAATTTTGTGTTGCACGTGTGTTCGCTGCACGATTTCGGGTTGCTAAGTCCGGCGGCGTTGTACCAGACGGTGCAGATGCTGAACCAGATGTTAGCGGACAGTGCTGATGCCAAAGAAAAGATGCGCTCGATGCTGCGCGCGGCGCGGGAGCACTGGCACGCCGTGGGCAAGTACCAGCAGCCACCCGACACCAAGCAGCCCACCGGCGCGGGCGCCAAGCTCAGCGTGGAGGCCTCGCCCTCCGTGCGACGTAAGACCACCAACCCCAACCGCATGGCCAGCAACAACTTCAGCAAGGTACATTTATCACAGCATTATTTGTTTCAACCGGTTTTTGTTTTTTGAAAGAAAGAAAGTACTATAAAAAATACGATACACCCTGTGTTACTGATTTTGTTTTGTTTCTTATCTACCGATAGCATCACGTCATAGAAATATCACTAAACAATTTCATTTAATTTTATTAAATTTTAAATTATTTTATACCTATCCCGGAATTATTTTATACCTATCTTGGAATTATTTTATACCAATCCCCGGATGGGTATAAAATAATTGGATAAATGGACGGGAGTTAAGAGCGCCGCGGAACTTTTTTGAGTGGCAAAAGACCGAATCGGAAATGCGGAGCTGACTGCCAACCTTCACTAGTTGAAGAGGCACTTGAAGAGAGAGATACATATCTTTGTTAATCAAACCAAATTTGTTTTAAGTCGGGAAGCCCCGGGCCCTCTCACGGCCACGCAGACACGAAGCGCAAGATGTCGTCCGGCAGCATCCAAAGCCGCAAGCGATCCTCCATATCCGAGAGAAAAAGCTCCGTATAACGAAAACGCTGTCCTTATCCATGGACTGCTTTCCACGCCTGAGGCTCGCCACAAGTACAACCACCGTTACTTGGACCGACCGGCTGTCTACACCTGAATCGGTAGAACAAATTTAATTGGTTTTATTATGCATAATTTTAACGTTGACGTTGACGCCATATCAAGTGACAACCGGCATTTTAAAAAACAAAATTATCTCTTGTGATTAGGATTTCGTTACTGCCCAGTTAAAGTAATGTTTTAGTTGTAAGCAATTTGATGTCCATGAAATGGATGACAGTAGTTATGTTACTAAATTATGACGTACGATAGTTTTTCCTGTTGCTCTGGGCCCTATCCAATAAAGCTGACAATCCGACAAGTCCGACATATGTCAAAAAGTGACAACTCGACAATTTTTCTGTTTAATAAAACTTACAGGTGACAAAATTGTCATGGTGGAAAAATCACAAATATGTCGGACTCTTTTTTTTCTTGACATTTTTCTGTTTTATAAAACTTTATATGCGACAGGTGACAGGTGACAATTTGTCGTGAAAAACTTGTCAAATCTGCTTTATCAAACAGAAAATTGTCATGACATGTTGACATTTTTGTAGAATTGTCCGTCAATTCTGACAGGCGCGTTACCCTCTGTCGCGAAATCATATTTTGAATTTTGAAGGTGTAAAAAAGTGTATTGAAAAAGTTTATTACAAAAAAATGGTACTTACATCGAGCAGTGAGACTAGTGATTAATGAAAATACCTAATGTTCTTAAGTTTTCGGCTATTTCCTTCCATTTATTTATTTTTACATCGTGGGTCAATTGGTCACTAAACTTCCCGAAAAGTATATTTTTACTTTCGTAAATAAGGCCCAAAATGGTAAGTTTTCTGTGCATTTCCATCTTACACGCGATCATAACACAATCGAAGTTGCACTAGTGATTGTTTTATTCTTGTACTTTGATAATATCTTTTTCAATTTTACCCTCATCCAGCTTCATAAAACAAAATTCTTTGCAAATACATATGTCAAAAGTCGACATAATTGTCACGACAATCCGACAATATTGTCACCGACAATTGTCAGAAATATTGTGACTGTGGTTTTTTGATATGTCAAGTTTTATTAAACGTGTTTTTACATTAAAAATATGTCAAGATTTCACCTGTCGATTTTTGACATATTTGTCACGTTTATTAAACAGCTTAAGCGCGACAATTCTACAATTTTGTCATTTTTTGACATATATGTCGGATTGTCAGCTTTATTGGATAGGGCCCTGATGTTTGATCTCATGAGGTCACGCCGATATGCGCCGGCGAACTGATTGTACATCGCATCCTCTCTGCGATGTATCACTGCACATTCGCACTACGACAGTCAGTGGCGTTACTTTGTAGTAAGAAGCGCTCTGGTGCAAAGAAGAAAACTCTAGTACGTAATTAAAAACTTGGTTGTTGTTTTCTTCGGACAATATACAGTATGGCACTTTTGTTATAATAAAACCATTCATAAATAATGACATTATAAAATGCCGCCGCCCCATTTTGGTCATTAGTACCGATGCCCTAGGTAGGTGCCTTGTGGCCAGGCCACCACTTTGCACCTTCACAGTTGTACCACTGCCAAAAGCTACGATAGAAACTCTTCCTTAGACTGAATGCACGCTATGAGAACCTTGCCACAGTATTTTAGTTCTTATAACATTATCATAGATAAATTATAGTCAATCGCATTTTGACATAGACTAATATGTAATGACACTAATTTCGTAAAATTGTTAAAGGCTTCATCCACAGGGTTTCTAAAAAAAGGTATTCAATAATTCTATACCAAAAAGACTATTTCATGCTAACAGTTTTTCATGATCCAGTTCAGGCCTGCAGTTTCCAAATAACTTATAATGTGCAACAAAAAGCTGAGATCTTCAAGTTGTCTTACGATCGAATTTACATACTTAAAATAAGCCTGACTGGATAATCATTGCCAGACTATTATATTGATTGATCATCAATACAAAATCACAATAATATGTTGAATATGACTAGCTTAATTATTTAATTAGGATAGAATTAAAATTGGGTGTTGAAATAATGAAAGTAATGAACGAATTGTGTGTTTGATTTGACATGAATTTCTACAAGACTGCTGGATTGCCATGCCTTACTCTCACTCTCTCAATCAATAGAAGTGGTCCTACTCCTACACAAAATAAATGATCTTATTATATCATCAAAGTGTTCACAAGTATCACTAAGTAAAATCAATTTAAATACCGTGTTTTATCAACTCATAATATTTCTGTACTAGACTGTTACAACTAGAGTAATAATAGTAGATATATTCTATACAATAAACTCAATATTTTTACATTTAGTTATGTTAACATAATTCCATATTGCAATGCTGATCTAATTAATGACACTATTTGTTATTTTTATATTGTTCCATTTTCTGTATATGTTCAGTAAAATGTACTTATGAAATGAAATATAACAATTATTTTCAAATACTTGTGTTTTATTGCATTCTTAGCCAGCAATATCAGAAAATATTACTTTCCTATCCACCTATCGATAGTTCACCCTCTTCACACAAGAAAGCTAAAATGAGTTTGTAACCAGAAATGGCTTATAGCTGAAAAACAAAATAAAATTAGAACTGTCAAGGGTAACCAAATAAAAAGAAAATGAAAAGCCATTTGACAAAGTTCACAAACTGAAATTTGTTGTTAAATATGTCACATTCGAGGAATGCACACAAATTATCTGAAAAAAGTAGAACAGACATTCAGGCAACCGACAGAAATGAGGATGAAGGTAAAAGTCGCGGGGAGAAGTTCCCGAGTGTAGTACAAGTTTAATTAAATATCAGGTTATTTATGATGATGTTTATTTTGTAGGAACGGTTTTAAGTGTTAACGCCAAGGAAAGCTGCACATATGCTGGTATGTATGCTTTCAATTTAACGCTTTTTTTCAAAAGAAGTTCAGACGAAAACGTGACAGATGCGATGCTAATATGAGTGTGACAGTGAAAGTAATAACCCTCCTTTCGGGCTTCGCCGCAGTCGGATAAAAAAGAACGGCCTCGCCCCATTTTGCCTCAGCATTAATTTTCTGGTAATGCACAAAGGCATCGCATCTGGCCTATGACTTCGTTCGTAGACTTCCGATTAAACTTTAAATTGCGCCCAAGTAGGAAATATTTCTGAACCTTGAACCAAAGGAAACCGGGCGGAAGTGGACCAAATGGCTGATGAAACACGGAGAAACAAGTTATCCAACATTCCGAGAACTTTCCGTACCTTGGAAAGCATATTCTGCCGTTCGTTGGTCATTGGCTCGCTCAAATTTTTAGACCATTGACATAATCAGTAACTGGGTTGTGGAGGTCAGAAAGGCAGTGGCTCACTGTAAAATAGGTACTGGTATTCAGAGCAGCTGCATCCGGTTAGACTGGAAGCCGAGTCCAACATATTTGGAAAAAGGCTAGGCATATTGATTGATTTTGATATAATACCTCCTTATATTAATTTAAGTGATAGGTACATCTATTATAAGTGTAAATAACTTGTGCCCATTTAGGTACTTATTTATGGGTGTGGTTAAAGCTACAATAAAAAATATCAAATAAATAAAGCAGGTCTCAGAATCCGACACCACTTGGACCAAACTCCGTAATACTATAATGCCCGATCGCCGTTCAATTGCAGTGACTGTATCAAAGAAGCCATCTGTCTCAAGCGAGGAAGGTGCCCCTTGCACTGGACAGAAGTCGTTCATAAGCATACACTCGACTGACCAGCTGTGCCAAGTGGCCGACGTGAACAACCCAGCGAACCTCGAGGAATGCAACTTGGAAGTTCTGAGCCTTAAAGAAGTGTTCCCTTCGACGTCAGAAGAGAGTCTGTCGAACGAAGATGATTCGCCCATCCAAAAGAATAAAAAAAACAAGAACAAAACATGCTTACAGTGTCAGTTGGAAAGCCCAGAGAAGTCTGCTTACATGCCAACGAACAGCAAGTCGTCGACAGGCTCGCGGCAGAAGGAACCCGTTGAAGGTCAACCCTCAGTGTATTCTGACTACAATATCCCTAAAAGTACATTACACGTGGTCGGCAGTAACCCAGGCGAACCGAAAATGTCGTATCCTGATCCGCCGAAGAAAATCTCAAAGACGGTACCTGCCTAAGTCATAACCATTTATTTTAGCTGTAAGTGTTGTTCTGTTAGTAGCCGAGTGAAATTAGACAAAAAAAAAGAAAAAGTTAATACCTACATAGTTTTAAAAAAAGTCGGAGTTTTTTTTAAACTTTCTTTTTGCGCTCTTTTCAACTCAATAAAAAAGTTCCATGAAAATCCGATCACTATAAACTTTTTTCAACTTTTTTTGTCTAATTGCACTTGACTATAGAAAAAGTAAGTAGTAGAAGGCTTTTTCCTGTGGTGAATTGATTCGCAAACAGCTTATAGAATAATGTAAAACCTTTTTATTTATTTATGTACAAACGAAATATGTAATAAGAAATTTCTTCCAGCAGACCTCCTTTCTTCTCCTTGAATACTTATAAATTAGTCGTCTCTAATCAGAAAGTCTGAGATTTGGATACGAATGTTCTTTGCACGTTCCTGTTAAACCATTTCAGATGAAGAAATTTCTCCGCAACATTGACAAGCATAAAAATGACCAGAACAACAAGAGCAGCGAGAAGGCCATCAGCAAGCTGACCACCATGCGGGGCATCCTCAAGGACGGGCGCTGCGGGCCCGAGTGCACCGGGGACTCCTCTGTGCAGGGCGCCGAAGAATACAATGGTAAGGTAGAGGCTTTATCTCGTCATTCACAGAACTCTTTGTGATATCGTCGTTGAAATTCCATTTTTTTATTTTTGTCTCTCTGTGGGTTGCGGCTAAGCTCACCCATGTTCCTTCTTAGCCCTTCATGGCCGCGGTATCTCTTGCGAACAACCCGCAGCCCCGACGGGCGTCGGCACCGCGGTATCTCTTTCAAACAACCCGCAGCCCCGACGGGGGGGGGGGGGTCTGACTACCTTGAGTTGCCCCTTTTTAACCGACTTCAAAAGGAATGTTATATGGAGAAACTTATGCTATTTTTATTTTAGAAAAATAACTAGATTTCTAGTTTTTTAAATGAAATCGGTGAAATTGTTAACAAAATCAGACTGAAATGAAAAGTAATATAATTATGTTTTTATTAATAACTAGCTGTTCCCGGCATGCGTTGCAATGCCCTTTTCCTACCTACTACCTGCCTGTGTACCAACTACCTACCTACCTACTACCTCCTACCCTACCTACCTACCTACCTACTACCTCCTACCCTACCTACCTACTACCCTACCTACCTACTACCCTACCTACCTACTACCCTACCTACCTACTACCCTACCTACCTACCTACTACCCTACCTACCTACCTACTACCCTACCTACCTACCTACTACCCTACCTACCTACCTACTACCCGACCTACCTACTACCCAACCTACTACTCTACCGACTACCCTACCTACTCTACTATCCTACTTACTACCCTACCTACTACTCTACCTACTACCCTGCCTACCTACCTACCACTTTCTCACCTTTTAAACCTTCCCTGGACTTCCACGAATAATTCAACACTATAATTAGCCAAATCGGTCCAGCCGTTCTCGAGTTTTAGCGAGACTAACGAACAGCTATTCATTTTTATATAATATAGCTGTACCCCGCGTGCGTTGCAATGCCCTTTTACCTGCCTACGTACCAACTACCTACCTACATACTACTAATTTCTCACCTTCTCTGGACTGCCACAAATGTTTCAAAACCAAAATTAGACAAATCGGTCTAGCCGTTCTCTAGTTTTAGCGCGACTAACTAACAGCAATTAATTTTTATATTATACGCAAACACCATTTGAAAAATCGTTTTTCTATTGGAAAAGAAACAGTAATTATTTGTGATTATTGTGATAATGTCGTATGGTCTGTTGGAAGTTGTCATTCGTTGACTGAACAACTGAACGTCACTCAATTGTTTTGCCTTCCCGGAACCTCTCCACTAACACTTGAACTTTATGGGTACGGTATTAAAGCTCAAATTGATTTTACGTTTTAGTTAGAAAACGTTTGTATGGGAAAAAGAAAAGGGCTGTTTTTAGGGCTTTTCCGGCCATTATTCGATTTTTTCTCGCCGTAAGAACCATCCTTGAACTTCAACGAACATTTAAAAAAAAAAATCTGCTAAATCGGTCAAGCCGTTTTCATGCCAAGTCGTGACAACGGAAAACGGGTTTCATTTTTATATATATAGATAGACTAGCTGTTCCCGGCATGCGTTGCAATGCCCTTTTTCCTACCTACTACCTGCCTGTGTACCAACTACCTACCTACTTACTACCTCCTACCCTACCTACCTACTACCCTACCTACCTACTACCCTACCTACCTACTACCCTACCTACCTACCTACTACCCTACCTACCTACCTACTACCCGACCTACCTACTACCCTACCTACTACTCTACCTACTACCCTGCCTACCACTTTCTCACCTTTTAAACCTTCCCTGGACTTCCACGAATAATTCAACACTATAATTAGCCAAATCGGTCCAGCCGTTCTCGAGTTTTAGCGAGACTAACGAACAGCTATTCATTTTTATATAATATATAGCTGTTCCCCGCGTGCGTTGCAATGCCCTTTTACCTGCCTACGTACCAACTACCTACCACCTACCTATTACCTACCTACCTACATACTACTAATTTCTCACCTTCTCTGGACTGCCACAAATGTTTCAAAACCAAAATTAGACAAATCGGTCTAGCCGTTCTCTAGTTTTAGCGCGACTAACTAACAGCAATTAATTTTTATATTATACGCAAACACCATTTGAAAAATCGTTTTTCTATTGGGAAAGAAACAGTAATTATTTGTGATTATTGTGATAATGTCGTTTGGTCTGTTTGAAGTTGTCATTCGTTGACTGAACAACTGAACGTCACTCAATTGTTTTGCCTTCCTGGAACCTCTCCACTAACACTTGAACTTTATGGGTACGGTTTTAAAGCTCAAATTGATTTTACGTTTTAGTTAGAAAACGTTTGTATGGGAAAAAGAAAAGGGCTGTTTTTAGGGCTTTTCCGGCCATTATTCGATTTTTTCTCGCCGTAAGAACCATCCTTGAACTTCAACGAACATTTAAAAAAAAAAATCAGCCAAATCGGTCAAGCCGTTTTCATGCCAAGTCGTGACAACGGAAAACGGGTTTCATTTTTATATATATAGATAGATAGATAGATAGATAGAAGACTAGCGGACGTCACGCGGTTTCACCCGCGTAGTTCCCGTTGCCGTGGGAGTACAGGGATAAAAAGTAACCTATGTCACCCGCGGATAGTGTATAGCTTCCCAACGGTGAAAGAATTTTTGAAATCGGTCCAGTAGTTTCGAAGCCTATTCGTCACAAACAAACAAATCTTTCCTCTTTATAATAATATTATTATTATTGTAGATAATTTCACGCGGACGAAAGTCACGGGCAACATCTAGTAACAAATAAGGCTGTCAATATCTTTCATTTGAAATAGTCGTGACTAGCTCAATGCCGTCACGAGTAACAATAAGTAACGTTTGTTCACAGATAACATGACGCTTCCATTCCCAATGAACTTTGTTCCTCAAACAAACTACGGCAAGCAGAGCCCGGACAAAAACGTGACGTTTAACACGCAAGTGGTGATCATTCACTTCACGGGCGACCTATGCGTGGGTCAAAGCGTCGAGACCCTCAGCAAGGAGAAGGACCAGCAAGCCAGAAACTCCGAACTTAGGAAAACTTTCCTCACGAAATACAACGAATTTTGGCCCTCACAGAAATAATTTTAAGTCTAGATTATAATTTCAGAATTTCGTCTTTAGTGAGATTAACTTAACTTTAGGAAAGTTTGAACAAAAAACATGATATGAATAAGTTATTACAAACATTTTATATTTATTTATACACAATATTTGTACCATGTTGAAATTTGTGAAGATCCGTTTTCTCCGATGTTTGTTTATTTGAAATCTAATCGATTCGTTTGCTTTGTGGCTCTGAATTGTGTGACATTCGGGAAACCAAATTCAAATAAAGGTTATGATAATTCACAGCAGGGTGTTTTAATGAAAGACTGTCATCATCTGCCTAGTATTTTTTTCTCCAAATATTTTGGGGTGAGCTAGCAGTCTAACTGGAAGCAGCACTGGTTTTCAGGCCACTGACTACCAGTTACGACTCAAAATCAAAAGTCATTTATTCAAACTAGGCTGATAATCAGCACTTTGCGAACGTTTAAATTTACTTTACTTTACTTTACTTATTTACAAGTGATAGTCCCCCAAAACGCTCCACCTTTCGACACTTCCTAGTGTTTTTGCTGGAAAGAAGAAGTGGCGGAACAAACTCCCCAGCAACACATCTGTCTGTTTGGTTAAAAGAACCAGACTCGATACAATAGTAAGGTGTAAGTAAATATTACGATTGACTACAATCAATAATAAAAAAGTATATAATAATAAAACATAAAAAAGACATAATATACATAATATCAGTAAACTAATTTTGGAGAAAGAACATAAATTACAAACATCGTCTTGTGTTCAACTCAACGACCAGCGGTTTCGGCCGTCTACGAAACCGTAGTTTCGTAACTGGTTTCGATGAAGGAATGATTTGTCCTTGTACGTAACTAGTTTCGATGGAGGAATTATTTGTCTTTGTACGAAACCACGGTTATGTATCATGGTTACGTACAAAGAATTTACTGTCAAGGTTTCGATGAAGGAATGATTTGTCCTTGTACGTAACTAGTTTCGATTAAGGTATTATTTTGGTGATTGAGGTAGTTCAGTAGACGCGTTTGCTGTCTACTGAATTGACCTTCATCTTGTAATTATTGAAACTAGGTAAGTCTGTATTAAAACAAAAAAACCGGCCAAGAGCGTGTCGGGCCACGCTCAGTGTAGGGTTCCGTAGATAATAAAATATTATGTAAACGAAGTTAAAAAAAAAATACGGGCAAATGAAACTTGACCTCTGGATTGTATAGGCGCTCATACGATTCAGGGACCAAATTATATTGGTTAACTGCAGTTTCCATCTGTTGTTTCCATCCAAGTTCAAAATAATTTTCCTAGAAAGTCCTTATAAAGTTCTACTTTTCAGATTTTTTTCGTATTTTCTAAACTTATGGTTCAAAAGTTAGAGGGGGGGGGACGCTTTGTTTTTTACTTTTGGAGCGATTATTTCCGAAATTATTGACATTATCAAAAAATGATTTTAGTAAACCCCTATTCATTTTTAAATACCTTTCCAACAATATATCACACATTAGGGTTAAAATTAAAAAAAAAAACACTTCCCACTTTACATATAGGGGGGCTACCCTAAAAAACATTTTTTTCCAATTTTTATTTTAGCACTTTGTCGGCGTGATTGATACACATATTGGTCCCAAATTTCAGCTTTCTAGTGCTAACGGTCACAGAGATTAAGCGAGGACGGACAGACGGACAGACAGACAGACAGACAGACAGACATGGCGAAACTATAAGGGTTCCTAGTTGACTACGGAACCCTAAAAAAGAGAAAGAGAGAGAGATAATACACAACTCCATGTAGAGGCACTAGCGCACCGCACGAGACCGACAACCCAGAGCCACACAGCTTTCTTTAAAGTAGACCGACAACCGTCCCACACTAACGGGGGACAGCCGCGTGGCTCGGTCTGAAGAAGCCACGCGCCCTAGTGGGTACGCGGAATATACTCTGTCGAATAATAAAATAATTTTGAAAATCGGTTCATAAATGACAGAGTTATGATCTTATTACTCATACTTGTAACTACACTTTATGTGTGTTTGGGCAGACGATTAGCCTCCCTGATTGGTCTGGTTGCTTCCAATTTTTTACCCTAAAATGTGATTTTTCACCTCAAAAAAAATGTCGTTTCCCAGCAACAATTTTTGCGTAGGGGTACTTAGTTTGATATTCCTAATGCTTGGTTGACGGCTTCGTAAAGGGTTGGTTTACATCCTGTGTAATATTTGGGAAACTTGCAGATTGACATTTGCAGCTATGAGATCTTGGACCAATTATGACATAAATCGCTAGTTTCGATGAAAGAAATATTATTCCTTGTTCGTAACTAGTAAAATTTTATATTTATGCAAAAATTCCTTGTACGTAACCGTGGTTTCGTATAAAGACAAATAATTCCTCTACCGAAACTAGTTACGTACAAGGACAAATCATTCCTTCATCGAAACCAGTTACGAAACTACGGTTTCGTAGACGGCCGAAGCCGACCAGCTATTCTTATCATTTAAGTAGTCGTTAATGGAATAGTATGCTTTTAAACAAAGATTAGATTTAACTTTGGCTTTAAATGCATTAAATGGCAAGTCTAGAAAAGAAGATGGCAGTTTGTTACAAAATGTTATACCGAGCCCTACGAATGAATTATGAACTTGTGAAGCCGGTGAAAAGGAGCGCGTAGTTTATGCTTATTTCTAGTGTTAAAGTTGTGAATATCACTGTTTTTAGTGTACAGGTGAATATTTTGTCTAATATAAGTATAATTTGGCAAATATGAACTGAGAAGCAACCGTGAGAATACCAATCTCCTTAAAAAAAAAGATCTACAAATGACATGGCTTTCCGATGCACTGAGGAAACTCGTTATGTAATGGGTGGCCCTGGTCACCAACAACAGACCAATCTAGCCAAGCACGGCTTAATCTCAACTCTATTGAGTTGTCCTGTCTTGAATCTTAACAAAAATCGAGGAAAATTTCAATGAAAGACTGTCCTATTCCATCAAAAATAAGATTTAATTGTCCTAGATTGTCTTTTAGTTTAATTAGGCGTAGAAGAGATTTTCCATAGAACTAGGTGTTTGACGCGTTCGTACGTGAAGTACTTAGGGAAGTCTACAGGTAGTTGTTCTAAGTTCCAGGTGGAATGTGCGTTTTCTGTCTTGACTTTGTCTAGCAGAGTGAGGAATTCCTCGTAGCATGGCGCGACCGAGTCCAGGTGTTCTATCGTGAACACGTATCGTTTTTCTAACACCATGTATAGTGTTTTTGGCGGTTGTGTGTTTAGTATCTTCTGTATAGTTGAAACGAACGCCGCCGTGAGGTCATCGTCGTAAATTACTGGAAAAACATAGAAGGTGCTTTAGAATAAATGCCGAATTATTTGTGTTTCTTCACCCTAGGTCTTTACAAGTAATATGTAGGAGGTGATTGCTGAGATGACGAGTTATAGAGAAGTATGGAAGAAGACATGCTGCGCCGACCCCAAATAAATTGGGCTATGGACAGGAGAATGATGATAGAATGTAATATTTTTCTCCTCGACGTCACCTACAACGACGTCTACGTCTAATAGGTAGAATAAGACAAGTGTGTAGTGCTGTCTTTTTCTATATTTGTTAACCGACTTCCAAATAGGAGGAGGTTCTCAATTCGTCGTTTTTTTTTTGTATGTTTTTTATCGCATATCTCCGTCATTAATGAACCGATTTTCAAAATTATTTTTGTGTTCGAATAGGTGTAGGTATACCTAAAAGCAGCTTCTGAAGTCGGTGGCAAAAAAAAACGAAATCAAGCAGACAAAATGTCACCGACTTCAGAAGCTGCTTTTTCTTGTGAAGTTTATTTTTCACTTTTTTGTGTTTTTTTTTTTTTTTGCAAAAAAGTTTTTCGAGTATGAGGTCTTCTGCTACCGCAAATCGCAAAAGTAACTGATATGATGCATTAAAAAATAATTAATTGTTATGAATACATACCATCAGCAGCTATAATAATGCTGGCTTGTTTAATTTCGCTAAGCAAGGGAGAACTCCAAGTAGTGGCGGTAAAGTCCAGAGGCATCACTTTGAACTGAGATTTTATTAACTTCTTATTGTACTTGGCGTTTAATTTTATAAGTTCTAAGATACCTCCGATGTCGATGTCTGTAACAAAGAAAAATATGCACCGAAAATTAAATTATTTTGTGAAACTTCAGGCCCTTGGTAACTTAAGGTCCTTACAAGAATACGTGGAGTAAACGTAACAAATATTAAAATAATGATACCACCACACGTTCTAAAGAAAAAGCGTCTTTTGGTTGGCAACGAAGTGTTCCTATACTATAAGGGTTCCGTTTTTCTTTTTGAGGTACGGAACTTTAAAAACCGGTCTAGTTATACGTCGCGCGTTCGCTAGTGCTCTGTGAATGAAAATTTGACCCACCAAATCAAGAGGCAGACCATGAATTTCTTGTGGCTACGGTAATGAACGGCGTGGTTTGAATAATCCTCCAGAGCCGAATCCATCTGCCGTGATGGATGGTGCAATCGTTGTCAAAAACAGGCATCAGCCCTAAATGGGCTGGTGCCCATCCATGAGGTACAGACTTCACCACATCAAGCTACTACCTACAATCTGCCAATTTCTTTAATAGATTTTCAACTTTATCACTAACGCCCAAAATTCCCAATCAACTTTGAACCCAATGGTTCAAAGTTGATTGGGAAGATTTGACAGTTTCTGTTAGTATGATAATTATGCTGGCGTCGGTACTGACCCTTTTTTTGGGGGGAGGGGGGGAATCATCAAATAACCCCTCCCGCTCTTGGGCAGAGCGAAAGGGAGTGTCCGACTTCTACTGACTAAAAACCACCCATGTTCCTTCTTAGCCCTTTATATCGAGGCCGCGGTATCTCTTGCGAACAACCCGCAGCCCCGACGGGGTCTGTACTGATCCTTGACCAATTAATTTAAAAAGAGTCATAGAAACTTACCAGTACAAACGACCTTCTTAGCATACAGAGCAGCCACAAAGCTGGTAAGTCCAGTACCAGCACCAAGCTCTAACACGCTCCTATTGGTCAGCTCTCCTTTCAAACCGAGATGAATCAGCCAATCACCGAGGAGGAACGCGCCCCGCCATACTTGGAGGCCGACGAGCGCAATTTTGGTTTTAGAACTGTGCTCTGAAAATATTGAATAGAAGGTAATTAATGTAACTTTGTTGTGTCTTATGGGTGACGTTCTTCAGAAAGGACAGGTGCATAGTACTCGCAACGGGCGTGTGTGTATGACTGATGTATGAATGTGGACGAGGCAAAAGGAGTATGTAAGGATCGTAGCAGGTGGCGTTCAGTGGTTTCTGCCTACCCCCATGGAAAAAGGGCGTGAGTTTATGCTATGCTTGTTGTGTCAATTTGTGTGTGACCATAACCCACTGTGATTGTCAAAATTGAGGCTGTTTGACCACACTTATCGAAATCAGCGCAACTTGAGCATGGCTCAAGCCAATTTATTAGCCTAGTTTTCTTTGAGGCGCCGCGTTACTGACTTATACTTCATTTCATAGGAATAGGAATTAAGCTTTTTCACACTGGTTCACATCCTTGTTTCGAGAAAAAGTGGGGAGGAATTGTGGGCTGAGGGATTGAACCCTCACCTTCCGTCTGACGCAGGTCGTCACCGGACACGGTTGTTTCGGAAGGTACCTGCACCGAATCAGGCAGGAGGAAACGCCCGGATGTCACCATTGTGAGGATCGGCCGGAGGACACGGTGGAGCACACCGTGGAGGTCTGCCCCGCTTGGGCGGAGCCCCGCCGTGTCCTCGTAGTGGGGATCGGCGGCGGCGACCTCTCGCGTCCGGGCCTGGTGCAAGCCATGGTCCGGGGCGAGATAGAATGGGACGCCGTCGCCTCCTTCTGCGAAGCAGTCATGCTAGCGAAGGAGGTGGCGGAACGTGAGAGGGAGAGAACCTCTCGTCCCAACCGCCGCGGGAGACGCTCCGGGCGTCGGGGGCCACGTGACGGCTTCCGGCCACCGTAGACGCGGGCCTGTGGACGGACGGTCGGCGAGCTAGCCCATTACTCGTGAGTAATGGGCTAGCTCGCCGACCGTCCGTCTTATGACGACGACAGGCCGTGTCGACGGCGCGTTCGTGATCCACGCGCGCCTCAAAGAGGTGTCATCAACATGGAAGGGGCCCGCAAGGGCCGACGCCCGTCGGGGCTGCGGGTTACTCGAAAGAGATACCGCGGCCTCGGCGCAAGGGCTAAGAAGGAACATGAGTGGTTTTTAGTCAGTAGAAGACTGACACTCCCTTCCGCTCTCCCCAAGAGCGGGAAAAAAAAAGGGATTGATCCTAGGCAAGCATGTACCACTGCTCTTAAAACATCAACATATTATTCCAGAATAAAAAAAAACGTTTCCCCCACTGAGCCTGCAATGGGCATTGTGAACTATGGCTGTTCCTGTCACTGGAGGCCTATGTCTTAGAGGTCAGAATGTTTAGGTGTGCCTGAGTACAGCAGTGGAATGTAGCAAGTTGACATCTTACCGATTTTGATAACTTTTTTCTGTGGCCTCTCTATGTCTAAGTCATTGTCCTCATCAAAAGTGGCACTGCTTCCGTTCTTAGGCAATAGAAATGGAAATTCTGATATCACATCTGAAAATGAAATGAGTTTTTTAATGCTGAGACTAGCCTATAAATAATATTGTCACTGGCTGGAAGACATCGTCGGGCAATTCCAGAGACATTAACCATTTAATATTTCACTTTTAATTCATAAAGGTAATAAAATACTAAGTTTAATGCTTACTTCCTTCAGTGCTTGGTGATGTTTTAGTTTTATAGTCATACTCCTCATATATTTCGGATGTCACCGTCAGTTCTGGCATCTGTAATCATAACAGGATTCTGTTTAGTAAAACACTTCATAAATTCAGAATAAAATTTATGTTTGATACATTTAAATGTGGCACTTTCCAGTATGTTAATAACATTTTTATTACTCACAGATAAAGTAGGAGTTGAAATATGAATGGAAGTGTAAACATTTTACATATAATTTGTAATGCATGTTGCAGTGTGACGAATCCTTGGATTTATGATAAGCTTTTAAAACTGTGATTAGTTTTTCCAGTAGGGTTGGTCATTTTGTATTTTAAAAAGCATGTGCTACTTATTGTTTATGTGAATTAATGAAAGAACTATTATCTTTTTAAAATGATAGAATGACTTGTAATTTAAAATAAATAATAGAACTAAAGAAAACTATTGACACATGAATTAAAATCTACACATTATCTCATTTCCTGGATCAGCATATTATTCCATATTAGAAACTTGACAAATATTAATATTACAAAGGCTATTTGAAGTTATAAGGCTTGTAATTCCACACAGCTCACTTATTTGAAAAAAAAATACAGTTTCACAATTTTTGCTCACAGTAATAACCTGAAGTATTTCCACATTCATATAAATATGATTATTACATAATGTTTTAACACTTTTCATTGATTTCTGATAATTTTACATGATATTATATTTAAATATATATTTTTTAATAATTAATCCATACCTTATTGTCTCAAACACCCTATTAATTACTAAAGACAATAAGAATACTTTTTGCCACTGTTAATGAGGAAGGACACTAGTACAAAAATTGGAAATGGTCCAATATTAAAACTTCTAAAATAAATCTGTAATAGTGTGGTATGCGTGCCAGCTTTTGTAATTTACTATATCATAGGCGTGTTTGTTATTTATGCCGGTCACGTGGGAGTCTCGATATTATTATAGTAAAATATTTATGTTGTTCCTGAATGGAATTTGCATGTGCTTGTGTGTGTAGGCAGTGTATGTTGGAGTATGTATGATTATCTTATGGTTGTTAATTAGACAACAATATACTAGAGTATTAAGTAACTAAACCTCTTTTTAACCATAGTTCCTATTAATCGAAATGTAATTACAAATTAAGTTATGAAGTTTTCAAGGTTATAATGCCTGACTTGAAACCACAACTAAATCGTAGCAAGGCGACAGTTTTTGAGTTTAAAGCCAGTGATGAAGATACCTCATCTCTTGTTTATTGCTAAAATATTTAATAAAACAATCTTCATAACTGTTTTGGTAGCAAAGTTCATAGTTTAATATGCATATTACCTGGACTACGGTTGTATTACTATTCTTGAATGAAACACCACCCACCTATGGTTTACGTTTTTGCCTTACAATTATTTGTATGTCTGGCTACTTTTACGGTGTTATTCATTTTATTTCAATGAAACACAGACGAATCTTGTTTTTGTCTTCACGTTTGTTTACTGCTCTTATTGACAATGACAGACAGAGTGACATCACTGACATTTGTACTTGGCATGAGTTGTCACAATCAGCTGTAGGGAAAGGGGTAGAGGTGGTGGAGCAGAAAAAAACAACAGGTTGATGATTTCATGGAGAGAGGTGCTCGAGATTTATAAATAAAATGATTTCTAAATGTACAATTTTATTTATATGGCTAACGATGACATGGGTTTAGTTACACAACTTCATTATATACCGGAGTAAAACGTAAAAATAAGAGAGAAAGCAGCAATTTCAATTGTAAAACTCATTTATTGATTCGATTATAATTATATTGATAATGTAATAATAAATAAGTATTTTATTCAAAAAAAAGGATGCGCAAAAATATTGTCCTTTGCCTGTCTCACTTTAAACATTCACCTGGCGTCAGCCAATCACAGCTCTACACACGATCGACGCTGCCACGTCAAGTGAGACGGGAGTGAATGAAGTGGCACTATTTCGGCATTTTGTAGAGTTTCGTCTTCGGAGAAGGCTTGTGAAGTGCCGTATTTTTCAACATGAGAGTAATCCTATTTACGGCGATAGCCCTTTTGGGCGCCGCTTTGGCTGATGAAATACCCACAGAAGAAAATGTTCTCGTACTGAGTAAATCCAACTTTGATGGTGTTGTCTCATCAAACAACTTCGTATTAGTGGAATTCTGTAAGTTGTCATTGTTAACTATTATTCTTTTGTCTTTTCTTCACTGTAGATTTCAATATATAGCCCTTTGTTATTCATTATTACATTGAGATGTGAATGACACGTCAGTCGGCATGGTCGCACGCTAGCCGGCAATCCGGCACGTATCGCATGCCTTTGTGAATCATACCTACTGTTTGCAGATGCGCCATGGTGCGGTCACTGCAAATCCCTCGCTCCAGAGTACGCCAAGGCCGCCACCAAGCTGGCGGAGGAAGAGTCTCCAATCAAGCTAGCGAAGGTTGATGCCACGCAGGAACAAGAGCTCGCCGAGAGCTATGGCGTCAGGGGATACCCGACACTCAAGTTCTTCAGGAACGGCAGCCCTACTGATTACTCCGGTAAGTTTTTACGACATGTTCCACTTTAATAAATGTTTTATAAACTTTTCATGGTTCATTCATAAAAGTTACAATATTTTTGAATTAGAATTTGTAACACCTCATTTATTTCCTATTGGTGTAATTACTGAAATTACGTGTACTTAAAACATGTTTATTACATCAGTAATTGGGGAATTGACTACTTTAATAAATGCTATTAGCTAATAAGGCATTAAACCAGTCCTCTTTTAATATTCTTTACTTTCTCTCAGGTGGTCGTCAAGCTGATGACATCATCAACTGGCTGAAGAAGAAGACTGGTCCCCCAGCCCTTGAGGTCTCCTCCGTTGAGCAAGCTAAGGAGCTTATTGCCGGCAACAATGTCATCACCATCGGTTTCTTCTCTGACCAGACCACTGATAAGGCAAAGGCATTCCTTGGAGTTGCTGGTGGTGTTGATGACCAGGTGTTTGCTATTGTCTCTGACGAGAAAGTCATCGCTGAGTTGGAAGCTGAAGACGAGGATGTTGTTCTCTTCAAGAACGTAAGTACACATCATCATTTATTATCTAATATATCTACTTGTTTAAAAAAATAAAGTCATTTTGTTGGAATTAACAATTTAATAGATAATTCTTTTATCTTTAAAACCAAGCAGTATTTTTTACAAACTATATGCACATGTTTTATTGTTAATTTACAGAGTATACAGAAAATCTATTTTTTTTAATATGTTCGAATTGTGTTGACACCACATACTACTTAATAATCTTATCACACTTTTTGTGTGTATCATTAAAATATTTTAAATAGTAAAAAATACTTGTTCCACCTCAGGAATGCATATTAAATTGTATTGTACATTTAAGCTATTTCTGATGTAATAAGTAGCCGATAAACACATTACATACACGCACATATTAAACATCATTGATGTTGTCCTCCATTTGGGTTAGCAGATAATAAGTTTGTTGGCCTCAAAGGAGGCAGATAAATGAATTGAATCTGCATCCAATTGTCCACTTATATTGTAGTGAGGCAGTGATAACATTGACACAGTTATCTCTGTTATCAGTCAACACTTATCTTCTTACTTTGATTTTAATTGCCCCTTTTAAATGATAACATCTTATTTTGGAGATAGAACTGTTTAAGAACATGTTTCAGATATGGCTATAATAGTTTTATTTAATACTATGTTTGTGTGGAGTTTATCTGTTTACTTGTTCCTAATTTATTATTATATTATTTCTAAAACAAATACCTTCTAGTTAAATATAATAATTGTAGGGTATTTCAGATTCTTTTGAAACTGATGTTGGTTCAAAACATATTTTTTTGCCTTATCATTGAATTTTTGCTTATTACTGATATTTATTTTTTTCCTTGTGCCTTACCATTTTCCCTACAATGTTAAAATACTGCCAATGCCTCATTCAGACTAATACAAGGCCTATTCGTTTCAGAGCAACTCTCGCCTGTAAAAGCCTGAATTGAGTTGTACTTTAGAGTTTTAGACCTAGCAAGCAACTTTTAACAACCTTTCAGCAGCTTCGAAAAAGGAGGATATTATGTTAAATTTAGATAATAATGATTATACTTTAACAAACACTTTCTTCTACCCTCATTAACTTATTAATTTTTCTTATACTAATGCCCTTTTTTTGCCAACAGTTTGAGGAGCCCCGCGTCAAATTCGACGGTGAGAAATTCAACGAGGATCTGTTCAAGACCTGGGTGTTCGTCCAGAGCATGCCCACCATTGTCGAGTTCTCCCACGAGACTGCCTCCAAGATCTTCGGCGGACAGATCAAATACCACCTTCTGTTGTTCCTATCCAAGGTAAGATATAAACTTGAAACTTTTATATTTCTTGACCATTTGCACCATTACTTATATCACAAATGGCTTTGTGACTCTAAACTGTTTAAAACACTGTTTCTTTCAATAATTGAAAATTAAGAATATTGATTTAATGAAGTGGTGCAAGCGGGTCTTAAATGTATAAAAACGAAACTATTTGATTACAAAAAGTTATTTTGTTATCAAAAACTTTAGTTTTAATTAAAATTAATTCAGAATAATTGTTTTGTCAAATTTTAGCAGGATGTATTAAGATAACAGTTTGTTCTTTTAAGTTTATAAATTGTTAAATTTTTTGGTTCAAATTGTAACAGACTAAATTTAAATTGATTCGATATCTACTTAATTTTATTCACTTTATTAGATATCCATGTAAAATGCCGTGAGTTAAATACATAGGAACCTTCCTTTATTGTCAACTTACTATATAAGAAAGATGTCGTATTCAACTCGACACGCATGTGAATCTCCCGACATTGAAATTCGTAGGAAAACAAGATATCGTAGACAGGTATTATTACTCAGCGAAACCAGTTTTTTAACGAGTTGCTGAAGTAGACCTCTCCGCGTAAAAGACAAACATTGAACTCGTATGTAGTCGTATATCGTTCTGAGAATTAAAATTATCGATGTCATTTTTTGCGATGCAACTGTATGTATGCCCTGATCTCGAAAGTGGAAAGACGAGAAATTGGCGAGATGTACTTTCACGAACGTGAATGTAAGAGATTTGAGCCGATGACCCGCCGGCTTGAACTTTCACCGTTCTTTACTACACAATCGGTCATGCGTAACGCGTAATGAACCTCTTTACACATTTTACTACTATTCAAATATTTTCTTAACTAAGATACTATCGTCGGATTTAAATCGGTATTTAATCAAAACCCTGTTTCGATAAACCAATTAAATTCTTAATTAGAATGCACACATTCAAGATAATGTTAAAATAATGTCTTTTACGATACCGGCTAACGGAAGCTCCATAATTCAATGCTAAAATCATCGCGTCAACAAGACGGTTGTTAAAGCATGCTAATAGCTAAACACACAAACGACACATCGACAAACACTAAAAGTTCAACGACCTCGCAGTCAATGAACTTTGCATGGTGATTGCGTCTTGCGTCTGTCCAGTGTCCTACAGATTGAACAGCAGAATGTTTTGTTTGTAGAAAAATGGCGACTTCGACAAATACACCGAGGAACTCAAGCCCGTTGCCAAGAACTACCGCGACCGTGTCATGTCCGTTGCCATTGATGCTGATGAAGATGAACACCAGAGGTATGATATTTTATGACATGATGCGATGTTGCCGCTATTGTGAAGCTGCGAATCTATAAACGTTACTTAACACGTGCTTTGGCTGGACATTATTCCGGTTAATGTCGCACAAATGTCTAACTTACTACTAGTGAAGGTAGAGACGGGAAAATGTCAAGTCAATGCACATGGTAAGTTGCGGGTAAAGATCACGACCTATGGGGCCTATGTCTAGCACCAGTAAGTAGTAGACTTATTTTGTCCCGATATATTGTTATTTTTTTCATACATAGAAGAATTTTCATGTTTATCTTGCAACGTTTCGTACCTCAAAAGGAAAAATCTTTCTTGTTACCTCTCACGTCACGTGAAGCATGAGAGGTTGGGGCGAAGTCTTAGAAATGCAAAATGTTTTTGAAACAAAAGAAAGTTTAAATGAGTATGAATCACATCCAAAGTGATTCCAATCAAGATTTATTCGGCGCATATTTCAGTACTTAAAAGAATCATAAAGTCGAATTTCATTAGTCGGCGCCACCGGTCCACGACGGAACCATATTAGGACCTATGCACACGACAAACTTTACCAACACACACGATCATCACACATTCTCATGATCTCTTTAGTAAATATAAACCGTATGCCCTGAATTCATGACGTAAATTTGCTTATAGAGCTAGAACAAAAGTTCATCGTCTTAGGCAAAAGTATTGAGCGGTCAAATGTCTTATCGGTAAAGATTAATAGACCATTGGCTTTTATAACGCTTAATAACGTTGAGAAAAAACCTTGAAGTACTTTAACAACTCGCAAGGTGAAGGTTACCAAAGTAAGCACGATTTCTAGGCTTAAATTTTATCGACACTGCAAAAATTATCCAAAGTTTGTTGCACGATATTGTTAAAATTTTACCTATCATTTTCAATACCTAGTTAATGCGATATAAATAGACTCCGAACCCAGGTCTCGGCCGTAGCTAAAATAATCTCTTCAGATGAGGTTTCATGAGCGGCTCAGATCTCAAGTGTACATGCGGCGTGTCTCCACGAATAGTGGCCCACCTTCCATCTTGGGCTGCATGCTCTGACACCTGCGCACTTGATGATCGTATGACTGCATCAGTGAGCGGGATTGGCATAGCTGAATTTTAAGCCAAATATATTTAATGAAAATTTGCCAGCGACACGCCAAGAAGAATATTGTGATTACACAGTAATTGAAGACTGTCTTATATTCAGCAGGAATTCTTTCCAAATGGCTTTTTAAACCTCGACCCATATTACCCTTCAGAACTTCAACTAGAAAATTAATTTAACTCGACGAATGAAGCCAACCCCACGCTCCACCCACCGGTAAACGTGTTTCTTTCATTCGTTTTAAATGCCAAGGCCGGTCAAGGATATTTCTACTTTGTAAACTCGTTGAAAAAACAATTAGTTTTCGAATCGACAAGTACTGATGCGTGGTAATTGGGTACCCTTCAGAAGATGGTAAATATTAAAAATGGAGAAGTAATTTTATACTAATGTAAATCTTCAAATGTAGGTCTTAGCCCTAAGGCATTAAAAAAAATGCCAGTAAGAAAATACATTTTTCAACAATACAACATAGTAAAAAAATTACTATCATAATTTGGACTGTACAGTATGTACGCACGGCGAACAATTAACAAGATGAGATGATGCATGACGTGTTGCCGTGTGTACCACCTTTCGACTGTTTAAATGTACGGAGTCGAAATCGTAGAACTAGTGGGAACAAAAATTCCCACTAGTTCTATCGTGGGACTGTGCAGTAGAACTAGTGTAACTTAATAATTTTATTTACTATATTAATGTATATTTTCTCCCTAGAATCCTGGAGTTCTTCGGCATGAAGAAGGAGGAGATCCCCTCAGCCCGTCTGATTGCCCTGGAACAAGACATGGCCAAGTACAAGCCCGCCACCGACGAGCTCTCCGCTAACGCTATTGAAGTAAGTTTACTGCACTATATAATTATCTATGTTGACATAACATAACATCAACCCTGTAATCCCTGAAGAGTTAAGCAGAGGTGTACCCATTAGTACACTCACATTTCGCCAGTTATGTTTAAGTTGTTTGATTTTTATCTATGTTGAGTGTTGATGAACATGACCACAGAAAAGATGGATGGATTGTGAGAAGAATGGTAAACAAGAAAAAGGAGTAAATGATAGTGTGATGGCTAACGCTGGAGAGTAGAAAAAAAAGACGTGTTGCGTCAACTCAAAATTAATGTTAGGCCAAAGGCAGGACAAGATGATTTATTTTTGGTTTCCAATTAGCAGTATTCAGAGTCCGGTCTCAAATCTAAACCTGTTACAATTTAATGAAATATTCTTGCTGTGGATCTAATTTAAGTACAAAACTGTTTATCCCTACTAGGTTAACATGCGTGATCGTATATAATAGCACAACTCCTATAAACAAGTTTAGTACAACATGCAACATGCGTTTTGATTTCAAAAAACATTTTCAATGCGTCTACTAAGATAAAATACTAGTATCGAATCCCGTTCGTAAAGGTAATTCGATACATCTGTATTATCAGCTAATTTCATGGAACTTGTTACATAATATTCATAATTGGCTGCCATGTAATATACAAATCGTTATTATGTAATCAACCTTATCAATGCGTACTATGGTTACGGTAATAGCTATTCATTACTACCGATTTGTCGGCTCATGTGTTAACGATCTGGTAATTAAATTCTCTCATTAATCGTCGTAGGAAAACGATGTAATAATACGAGCCTACAACAGTGATATTGATATTTTAGAGGAAATTAAATTGGTGATCGAGTTTTAGTCAAAGCTTATTTATAACAAGGAGTCTCAAAGATCTATTATTTCCAAAAATGTGGCACATGGGCCTTTAATTTAGATTAGTGGTATGAGAACTATAAGAGTTTTACCAAAAATAAGAATTACGGTGTATACTGGTTAAGATTGAGATCCTTGACTAGAAAAGGCAAATTGACTCCTTCCCCCTTTGTTCTGGCATAGATCAAGCTTGCTGATTCAGCTCACAACCGCGTGGTTGAATGTGACGTCACTATGGGCTTCTAGAAAGTCATAATGAATACAACATTCATAGTAATAATACACCATGAATTTCAGAACATAAGCATAATTTGTACTACAGTCACGAGAGTCATGTCGGCTGTGCCACGCAATTTACAGAATGCTATTAATAATAATAATAATAATAATAATAAATTTATTTCAGATTCATCATAAGATTACATCCATATTTGTTAGTAGAATTGCAAGCTTACAAACTAGTGTTAGTAATAATTAATTAATTAATAATAACAGATCGTTTTACATAAAATATCAATAATAATAATAAATAAATACATCCTAAATGACAGGTCCGGGTGGACTACCCGATGATGGTGGCGAATCACTATACGACTGCGTGCAGCCGTATCCAACGAGCCAGCATCGGAGAGTCCCACCGGTCCGCCAGCGCGCGTAGAATGGTGTTGGGACTGTCACGCGTGCGGCGCATGATAGATGCGCACCGTTTGCGCATGATGGCCGTGAAGCCGTCTGTGTCAGCCGCCGCAAACATCGCGGAGGCGCTGCAGTAGCGCGGCAGTCCCATCAGCACCCGAAACGCGTTATTGTATTGAACGCGCAGATCGCTGTATGCCCGCTGTGTATAGTTAACCCACAGGCTGCAGGCGTAAAAGGACTGACAGTACGCTTTAAAAAGCGCAACCTTGACAGTCCTCGTGCACCGTGCAAACCTGCGGGCCAACATGTTGCATCGGACAGACAGCGCTCTGCGCTCCCTTTCGATATCCACACAGTCCTTAAGGTCCTCGGTGACCCAGTGGCCCAAATACTTAAATTGCTCGACTTTATTTAACGCAGTACCACTAAGAGTGAAATTCGGCACGAATGTGTATCTCTTGTTGTCCGGCCTGAAAATCATGATTTCACTTTTTTTCGCGTTGTATTTGAGCCCATGGGCCACCGCGTAGGACTCACACATTTTCAGGAGCCTCCGTAAGGCACCAATTGATGGGCTCAGCAACACCATATCGTCTGCGTAGCTGATGTTGTTTACGCACACTCCATCTATATGACAACCTACGCCGGTGTTGCTGAGCTCATCGATCAGTCGGTTGATGTACAGGTTGAAAAGCGTGGGGGAGGTCAGCCCCCCCTGCCTCACCCCGCATTCCAGCCCATACTCCCCCGAGAGAGAGCCTGCCCATCTTACACAATTCTTTTGTTTATTGTACCAATGCATAAACAATAGTACAATTTCCCTAGGTACACAAGTTTCATCCCGTAATTTATCCCACAGGATATCGTATGATACAAGATCGAACGCTTTCGATAAATCCAGGTAGCACGCATATACTGGGGTCCTTCTACTCGTGTAATACTGTACGGTCTGCTTGAGGCACAGAATAGCACTCTCGGTGGAAAGTCCAGGCCTGAAACCGTACTGCGCGTCGTTTAGCGAGACGTGTTTATCCAGGTGCTGACCAAGCAGACCGTCCAGCACTTTGGCGACCACTGTGGCAAGAGAGATCGGCCTATAGTTGTTTACATCTGATGTATCACCAGTTTTATTTTTGATGATTGGTACAACTATAGTCCGCATAAGATTGTCAGGTAGGTGGGAGTGGCCTAAACACAAAGTAAAAAACATAGAAAGCACTCTGGGTAGGTGTACACCTGCGTTCTGCAGGTGCTCGATGCTAAGGCTGTCGTGACCCGGAGATTTACCCCTCACCATGCCTTTGATCACCGCACGCACTTCCTTCGTAGTAAAATAAATACTACGGTCACCACCTTCCTGAGCATCGGGCACCTGCTGGGCTGGCCCCAGAGGCGAGTCCACTCTGAAATGGCCTATCTAATGATCTATTAATGTCTTTGAAAATTTTACACAATTACTTACCTACATCGTAGAGACGTGACAAGCCGATACTAGGCACAATAATTAATATGCAATTATATTCAACACAAACATGTCTAGTACTTACTCAGTGTAGGTAGGACTTAGGTATTAGCAAATGCCTTGAAATGTAGGCGTTATTACTTAGTATTTAATATTCAGTTTCCTGTGAAATGCGTAAGTGTTCACTTTGCTGTTGATTACGGGATGCTTATTTCCAAGTAATCCTAATAATTTTGAATAAACTAATGCATAAAAATAGATGCTACGAATCAAATCAAATATTTATTTATTTCGAACAACAAGGTCCATATGGGTTAGTGAATAAGTACTTAAGAAAGTAACTATGTTAGCGGTAAGAAATTTAGTGATTAAGTTACATTCCAAGCTGCGCTATGCTAGTCTCAAAACGTATTTCACTACAAAGATAAATACTAAAACATTAGTTTACTTTAATAGTTTCGATAAAATCATAAATTTATAATCCGTTATTTATATCGTTACCAATTCTTGAAAGTTTGAGATCGATAACATACCTACACCTATCTAAATGCATAGAAAAGTAATGGCGCCCAATTGGCATTTTCAAGGATAGATGAATAAGTTTAAATGTATAAGAAAAACAGAATCGAAAAGAGTGTAGCGTGGAGGATTGCTTAAAGCTCACAGGCGGGTATATGACTATAGGCTAGTTCAGTCTTTGTTAACATTATTAAGTAGGATACATGAGGTAAGGCAGAAACTACAGAACGCCCCCTACTACGATCCTTACAACTCTTTTGTCCACTTAATTTTAACCTAATTCTCTTTGTTCCCAGGAATTCGTCCAGTCGTTCTTTGCCGGCACATTGAAACAGCACCTGTTGAGCGAGGACCTGCCCGACGACTGGGCCGCCAAGCCCGTCAAGACCCTGGTCGCCACCAACTTCGATGATGTCGTGTTTGACACCAACAAGAAGGTGCTCGTCGAGTTCTATGCCCCATGGTAAGTGATCCTCATGAACTTATTCATTAACTTCCTCAATGCAACAATCCAAGATTGGCATGTTCCCCGCTAGGAAAACACCTTTAACCAAACAGGGCAAGGTGCATTAATGCATGTACTTAGTAAAGGCGACTAATTTAGGACAATACCAATAAAACAGGTTAATACATCGGCAATTTATTCCTCATATGTTTCCCCACCGGCAGGAAGGGTTTACGAAGTATCAATACTGGTGATACACTCGTTCGGGAAAAAAAAGAATAATATCTAAGTACAGTAGGCCGCAAGCAAGTGGTAACTCTGTGACATGGAACTGACCTAGCATAGTACAGAGTTACAATAGTATGGAGGCAGGCATAAACTGAAGTTCCGAAGTAAAAATAAATAACACTCTCGAAATTTGTAATACGTGGTCGAAAAACGACGTGTAAAATTTACACGTCAGATTCAGGCAAATTATTATCATGAAAATGTTTATTTTTTCGCGTTTGCGATGATAAGATCTGCACGTAGATATCTTGGCAATTGTGACAATCGCGATTGATTACGATTTCTTGATACCCTTTTCGTTAAACGAATGTGACCCATTCATTACGCCTACTTACTGGGTATAATACAACTTGATCAGGTCACCTATAAAATAACGTGCGAGTCACCGGTTTAATAACATCTATGTAGCAAATGTGCAAATATTAAAACGTAAATACTTTTCAGTTACACAAAGATTATTTATTCAAGTGTAGACTATCAAAAGAATATTTTAAAAAAAACACAAAATGATTGCATCATCGCCGTAATTTATGTAAAAAATAAAATATGGCCACAAATGTCCTTCTTATGTACATATTCTTGTTTGATCAAGTGTCACCCGCTGTGCAATGCAAACATAACATCATAACACCATTAGGTGCGTTGTTCGGCCTGTTTCTAGGTCGAGTTCAAGAGCAGACACCAACATTTGTCGCGGCGACATTGCGTCACATTTGTCGCAGTATCGTGTAATTTGCGCAAGTGTGCCACTCGTTAGGCCGTATTCAGTGAGCCGCAATTAATTCGCTTGTGTCAAACGTCATTGTTTGCTGCTCAACGACTTGGAAATTGATCATTTGCTCCATTATGCAAAAGTTCTCAGATGTTGCTAACCTGAATAGTAATTTTAGATTTTATTTTACGAGATTGTTACAATGAGATTATAAAGTGATATTCGATTCGATTTTAAAGTCAGAGGAAATGCAGTAGAATCTAGATAAAACTTTTTTCAAAAATATGAAAGCAGCCATGTCTCATTTTAAGTGTCTGAACACTTAAAATGAGATATGGCTGCTTTCCATAAAGTTTAATACAAACTCGAGAAGTTCATATGGTCTAAAAACTCTAAAATATAGACATAAATTCAATATTGCCTCATTGGTCTACTTTTAGCGCTTTTGCTAAGCATGAGATCTTGGGTTCGATTCCTGGGTCCGCGAAAGCATTATTGAGTTTTACCAGGTATTTATCAACGGCAAGCTGGACTTAGCTCCCGTGCTCAGTTGATGGCAATACGCTAAAACAAACAACACTAGAATCGTATATTAGTTCCCATGGGGGTAGGCAGAAACCACAGAACGCCACCTGCTACGATCCTTACATACTTCTTTTCCCTCGTCTACATTCGTACATCTGGTCATATACATTAATACGTGATATCTTCAGAAAGCTCACGATTACCTTTCCCTCAGGTGCGGACACTGCAAGCAGCTGGTGCCAATCTACGACAAGCTGGGAGAGCACTTCGAAAAGGACGAAGACGTCGTCATCGCTAAGATGGACGCCACAGCCAACGAGCTGGAACACACCAAGATTACCTCCTTCCCCACCATTAAACTGTACAGTAAGGATAACCAGGTCAGTGCACCACTATTAACACGCATTAAAGTTAGTCGTGTAAACATTACCCTAGTTACCCCCAAGAAGAAGATCATTATGGAATTCTTACATTGATGAAATTATGAAATTCTTACATTCTCATATTTATGAAATTCATGCATTGTAATATCAATCAATAGATTCACCTCTTGTTACATGTAAACGTAACTGATATGAGACATTTACAAACCCGGACTGGGTCCGCTTGGTGGATTCCACCCACTCCATAACACAAGCGGTCTATGATTCAGAAGTAGTAACATTAATATACACCTAGATAGGTGTAAAAATATCACTGTATTTTATTAACTAATTAAGGAGGAGACGATATTGATTGCACAGTTCAGTCCAATCGTACGCGTAGTTACTACGCATATAAAAGCTGAAACAAAACATAGCGATTCGTAAAATTCTTGATCTTATCAAAAGGCTTGTTCCTAACTATAGAGTAAAGTCGTCTACCACATATAGTTGTATTAAAACGTATCAAGACCACATGACAGTCGTGTTAACCGTCATAGTCAGCAATCAAGTTGTATACTTTTCTAAGCATTATATCAAAATGGACTTTGCAAATCCAAATAAAGCTGTACTTGCCTTTCTTTATATTGCCATAAATGTTTATAACGACATTTCATTGCCTATTGAATGCAATAAATGAAGGATTTTATAATTAACGAACGCTCAGTAACATTTGTACTCGTTTTAAAGTGATAATATTTGTAGAATTTAACGATATGTTTCGTAGCTAGGTAGATGTAAAGACGTAGAAGACATGAAACTATGACCATCATCATCATCAGCAGCCATAAGACGTTCACTGCTGGACCTTTGTCCATCCAGCAGTGAACGTCTTATGGCCCCCATAGAACGCCCTAACGAACGTCAACCTGCCGTTAGCATCCACCGGTTGCCCGCAACTCTCACGATGTCGTCGGTCCTCCGCGTTGGTAGGCCAACGCTGCGTCTTCCGGTTCGTGGTCGCCACTCGAGAACCTTCCCCATCACCACCATGACCACTATTAGGACCACTTGTGAATAAATTTCTTCGCAAAAACACGCTCGGAGCTGATTTCTAACAATATTTTCTATTGTGCAGGTGAAAGACTACAACGGCGAAAGGACGCTGGCAGCCATGACCAAGTTCGTAGAGACCGACGGTGAAGGCGCTGAGCCCACACCAAGCGTGGTAAGTTATCGCTACCTTTTGTATTATGATTCTGCATTATGTTTATTTGAGCTAACTTGAATTGGGCACTCAGTACTAGTGAAGTCTTAACTCTTCAACTATAATATCTTAAAGATCCCATTTTAAAGACGAAAAGTATAGTTTTCTTTGAAAAAAGAAGGTATACCTTTTAGCACAATTAAAACACAATGTTTTAAATTCTATTGATTAACCATGCTACTGAAAACCACACTAAACAATGTCGCGACCGAAAATGCCAATACTATTAATTTCGACAATACATCAATATTCACTGATTGAATTATGTTTTCGAGCAGGCAAATTTTTCAAGCATCGCAACGGATAAATAATTTCCTAAAGAATCCTTTGAATCCTGATTGATAAATTGTGCTCCGCAATTTGACAGCAGGCCCCAGGAATAAAAAAATTGAAAACATGAAAAAACAATTATATTATTTGAAGAAATCGTAATCAATACTCCGATTACTAGCTTATCGCTAAGCAAGTCGTCCTTGTACGATTTTTAATCACTAAGAATGAAAAACATTTTAATTAAGTTAAATTTCTGATTCGATACAGTTTCTAATTTATTTATTTCACTAAGAAGAGCTTCTTACATGTGTGTGTTATGCTATGTTTGTTTCTATGTGGTTTTGGCCATGGATAAAGGTACCACGATTGATAACTTGTATCGATTATATCTTGAAGTCATCTCAAAATGGAATAATAGTTTCGACTGACAGCATTGCTTTAGTTTAGGAAATAAAAACGGATCTGTTTTGTTAAAATTATAAGTTTGTTACCTCTAAAACAGTAAAGGCAATTTAGTTTAATTATAATAATTATGCTCATGTTTTTACACAACTTACATCGCGATAGTATCGTGCTAGCGTTTAGATTTGGTCTAATCGTTGTTGTCCTAGAGTGTTAGACTGCTCTCAATTATTTCACCAGCTTCATTCAGCATTCACTTTGTGAAACTAAGTATAATTAATGATTTTATTTTGTATCTTTGCAGAGCGATGACGATGAGGAAGACGAGCTGCCATCCAGGGACGAGTTATAAGCGCTAGGCGGCCAGTACACTCTCATGAGACTTCCATAGTATAGTACTGTATAGATTATAATTATTTACTTTTATACTTAAACTAACACGTTTGCATTTCTCTTGCTAGACTGTTGACTTGTTCTCTAAATTGTGTTAAGGGTTGTACTTGAACGAATTAAGTTAATATAGTAAGCATTGTTTGATATTTTATAATGTAATACTCTGTTTGTTCGTCACGAAACGTCAGAGCGACCGGATCTCGTGCAAGTGCCCAGTAAAATTTAATTTATTTTCTAAAAGCATAATTTATTTTGCATAAACAGCAGCATAACTTAGTTTATGTATAATAACTAACGTATTTATAATTTCTGTATCATAATGGTATAATGTTTTCACATTCCTTAGTACAAGATTTAGTTACGAACAAATGTTTTGTTAAAAAAGCATTGGCGATATTTTTATTATATTTTACTTGTACATTTATTCATCACAAGAAATAGAATTACCGTTAAGTTTTATTTTTGTAGCGTTTTTTTAAATAAAATTGTGTCGTTGAAAAGTTCAATCAGTAGGTACTTGCATTCTGTAATGTATTAAGTGCTATTTTCATAATTATATAATTAGTAAAGATCTTGAAAATGTAATTTTCTATGGATATTTGGTAATTCTGTCGATACATGTAAATATTCATAATTGTATTTGCCAAATCTGCAATTGTGTATCTATTGTGGATACAGAAATTGATAAATAAACAAAATTAAAACTTATTCTCGATTTTCTTTTGAATCCTTTGCTAACATTCTCCTTATGAAAAGTCTTTAACCAGAGCATATATGTCATAGTTTGTATGCAACCCCCGCCTTGTATATCTTGTACTCATAGTAAAGCCAAGTCAGAAACCCATCCTCTGACTTGGCTGTACCTGCTGTCAAGAAATATCTTTATTTATTTATTTTTTGGTTAACCAACAATTTATTGTTTCCACAATACATTTTTACAAAACATTGGTTATAAGTACATTTATAAGTGCAACAATTAATAATAGGCTAACACCACATGCACTATTTGTGGTTATATTATATTAATCAAACAAAAATGCTTTGATGATTGCTTATACAATACTAAGTTCATCAATAAATAGGAACACATTACACATACAATATACAACAGAATTTAAAGCACAGATTGATAGACGAAATTAATAAATTTTGACACAACAAATAATTCAATTAAATAGATCATAGCTTAAATTTAAAACGCAGACTACTAGACAAAATTACATGTCGACACAACAAATAATTCTATTTACTAAGTAAGTCAAAGCATCAATTTAAAGCACAGATTGATTGACAAAATTCATAAAATTACTATTCTACACAACTAATAATTCTATTTACTAAGTAAGTCAAAGCATCAATTTAAAGCACAGATTGAGTGACAAAATTATTAAATTAATTAAATTACATGACATTTAGACATCAAATATCGAATAAATCAAATAGATAGGTAAATCATATCACATAACGAATCACAGTAAGATGGAAGACAATAGGTACTAATATTGAGATAAGAATGTATAAATAAGTACAACATATTACTTAACATGTACCTAGTACTAGAGAAAATGTTCGACAATTATTTTCCGAAACTAAAAAAAAAAAAAAAAAAAAAAACTGGTACAAAGTATTGTGATGCAAATCTATAATCACTGCAACTGTTTATTAGCACAGGCGTGAAATCGGAGAGTTCGCACCCAGAACCGTTCTGCGCAGGGGTGGATGTAACGGTGTGATGGCATTGTGTGGATATCGGGATGGGCCACGAAACTTTAAAAGACTAATTAGGTTAGGGCAATCGATTCTATGTCTTGAATCTATACTAATATTATAAAGCTGAAGAGTTTGTTTGTTTGTTTGTTTGTTTGAACGGGGTAAACTCTGGAACTACTGGTTGGAATTAAAAAAATATTTTAGTGTTGGATAGTCCATTTATCGAGAAAGGCTTTAGGCTATATAACATTACGCTACAATCAATAGGAGCTGAGCATAAATGAAAAATGTTACAAAAACGGGAAAAGATATTCCTTTTTGAGAGCTTCCGTTGCGTGCGCTGCGAAAACGGTTTAAGTTACGTAAATATCATGTATCAAAGAACTGTTCCTCTTTAAAAGTTCTAAAAAAAAGTCAGCGACAGCATATGTTTATCTTTTAAGATTGACTCACTGTAACCATTTTTTATTATTAAAATGTTAGGTTAAGAAGAATGATATTTTGCGAAGCTTATTTAACCCATATGATATTAATCTATATCTAAATAAGTGTGTTTGTTAGCACGGAAATTTAATATAAAATATTTGTGCCCTTTACTCTATACAGTTTAAACAATTATCTTAAAAGATATCGCAATATCAAAATATCCGCGCGACAAAATAATTACGCGCGCGGCAGTCATTCGGTCCGGTGCGGTAGGTAAGTGGGGATTCTGGCCTCCGGGGGCTCCGGAAAAATTCAAATTCAAAATATTTACTGCACCATAATGTTTACAAGTACAATGTGTTACTGTATATTTAACAGTAAGAGATACCTATAGTAATTGTCACTTTAATAATATAATCGAAGCCAATCTAAACTAATAGGTACTTATTATGAAGAGGAAAGGTAAAATTTTTTGTTTGATACGAGTATGATTAAACTCAATTTATTATGTTGAATAGTCGGTTTATCGAGAAAGGCTAAAAGCTATATTATGTGACGCAGACGAAGTCGCGTGGGTCAGCTAGTAGTTTATAAAGAAACAAGGCATCAATTATGTCTCTTCGACTTGATAGCGAATGCATCTTGAAGTATTTCAATCGCGTATTGTATGAGGACAGTGCTTTGCTTTTCCCTTTCGAGACAGCAAGGTGCCACAGAAACCGCTTTTGGGCTCTTTCTAAGAGTAACTTATGCGTGCCGTAGTGTGGTCTCCATACTACACTGCAATACTCCAAGACTATTGTATAGCATTGTTTTGGTACCGATGAGTTTGAAACTCCTTGTGTATCTTTGTACGAACCCGAGCATTTTGGATGCTTTTTAATAGTATTTTCGATGTGAGGCACAATTAATGTTATTTTTTATCAAACATTACTCTTAGATCTCTAATTGTCTCGACTTGTTGTACCTTTGTATCATCTATCAGGTACTCTGAGTGATAGGCTGAGCCTTCCTAGTAAACGACAGGCAGTAACATTTTTTTAAGTTTAATTGCATTTTGTAAGTTTTACACCAGTCGACAACCCTGTCCAGATCGTCTTGTAAGAGCGCACTAACACAAGGGGATTCGATCTTTCTAGCAAACTTTAAATCATCCGCATACAAAAAACACTCGGAGAAGTAAAAGCAGCTAGGAACGTCATTAATAAATATTATAAATAACATGGGAGCCAGATATGAACCTAAGGAGCACTGGAAGTCATCAAATAACTGCCGGAAGATCGAAATTCGTTGACCACAACATAAAATTCACGATTGAATAAATAGGATTCCAGCCATTTCAGCAAGGGTCCAGTAATACCGTAAGTTGCTAGTTTATGTAGTAGTATGGAGTGAGAAATTTTATCGAAAGCCTTGCTGAAGTCGGTGTACCTATAACACATCGAATTGTTAATTTGAATCAACAGATTCTATTAGGGACTCAGTGAAAGACAATAAAATTGTGGTAGTCGACCTAGACGCAACGAAGCCGTGCTGATGATCACTGAGATAAAAGTCTGGAATGATTTTGAATGTGAGGACAGATTATCGACTCGAATATCTTGGCAAAGGTGGAGAGAATGGCAATAAGGCGATAGCTGGATATTGTGTCTTTTTTGTCCGACTTATTCGGTAGGAAAGGTTCCAGTAACTAACGACTTCGTATATATCATCAGAAGTGGGGCAACCAGGGCCGTAGCACAGGCAGAAATAAATATTGAAGGAATTCCATCGGGACCTGCACCTTTTCTGATGTCCACAGATTGATTTCGATTTCGATTGACATTCAATTTTTTGAGGAGGGTATCACTGTCTAGTTCAGGAAAACCTCTATAGAGTTAAGAAAATCAGAGTCGCTCTTAAATTCTGTATCATGATCAAGTGTGTAAACCGATGCAAAATGGGTACCAAAAAGGTTGGATATGGTTGCGCCATTCGATGTAGTGATGGTCTGTCCGTCAGTACTTATTAGTGGATAGATACTAGACCCACCACGTTTCGCCTTTACGAATACGAATAGTAACAAGTTACCACCAATTCTAGGCAAAGTTTCATCAAATTATATCAGTTAGCCGCTCGATTACTTAGGAGGGGTCGTCGATATAAAAATAGAGAAGACCACAATCACCCAAAATAAAACCGCATATTTTGTATGATCATTATTTTATTATCTTAAATACAACGATTACAACATAAAATAACTCTTTTTTAAATAATTAACATTAAACTTGTTCTTTTAAATTATCACATTAACACCAAAAGAACATTTAATTGAGACAAAAGTGGAATGGCATAGTGTTGCAAACATTAGTGATTGGGTAGCACTTTGGTACAATAAGGTTTAAATATAGGGTAACTTCATTATTACGATGAAATATTCTACGCTTTATACAGATATCCTTCACGAATAAAAAATAATAATATTTGAACTCCAGACTATTACAGCTCGAATATACAATGCAATAATAATATGAACTTTTACATTCCATAGATATTTCTTCCAATAGAAGCTACGTATTTGCGTATAATTCATTTCGCAAATTCATAAGATATTATAGAACAGCTGAATTCAAATTCATACATGATTATAGACGTATTTACTTTAATTCGAGATACAGGTTGGGTGAAATCTCATGCTCAGGGAGTAATAATAACACAAAAATGGGTTTCCAAGGGATTTTTTGATGGGCACCTTGAACAGAAACTTGTTGATTCCATGCAACCGGTGTCTCGAATAAAACAGACAGCGGAATTCGCTGTAGACAAGACTTATAAAAACACTTCACCTTTATTTTATCTTTGCGGAATTCATTCTCGTCAATCTCAACAGAAAGAAGAACCGTTATACATAAAGTACTCGATTTTATTGAATCCATTTTATCTTCTACTCCTTATAATTTCATTAATCAACAAAATAAATCAAAATACAGTACGACAGGTACTAAAATAATATACAAATACATGCTCTTGATTTACTCTCAGTAATCACTAAATCTAGTAAATAAAAAGTACCACGAAATATTATAATTATATAAAACAATATTATATATCACAATCTCGACCTTTCGACGATCATTCTCCAATACGTTAATACTATAAAATCGTAATAAATAATTACATGTATATAATTAATAATTTCGAACGCCAGAGGTCTTGTATTAAATGCTCCCGTGGTTTAGTGAAGTCTACATATTAAGTTATATATATTAAAGAAATCTACCTAATGTAACCTTACTCTAGAGTAATACATAGTCAATGACACGCCGTAGTTATGTACTTATCATTGTATATACCACGCTGTTACAAAATCATTACATATTGAAGTATTTTAAGTTGAAGAAAACGATTATTTCTATGATGTTCTAAGAGTAAGTAATCTCGAACAATAACAAATATATTAAGACTCTTCTTAGATTTAAGATTAGTGGTTGAAGTCGATTAGTCACCTTAAAATATTTCAATTACATCTATAAAAGCCAGGCACCAAACGGCATATCGAATACATGTGAATTATTGGGGATATAAAGAGAAATAATCGCGGTGTATATTACGATTGGATGCAACTCAACAACATTGAAGCTCTACTGGTTACATATACGTACAGAGGTAGTCAGGCGCGCGCTCGAAGCGATCTATCGTCACACTTCTTAAACCGTGTGGAAAAGTAACGCGAGGTGTGCCAAATTAGTGATGTGTTGAGAATTACATTTTAATAATCACAATGCTCTTAAATAGGGTAAAATATTGCTTCAAGTGTCTATTTTAATTTAGAATATAGATGAGGCTGGGTATATAGGCTGCGGATGTCTTGTGCAAATGGTTTTATAATATAAACTCATCTTTCAAGTATTTAGTCAGTATGATTTTCTGGAAAGCTTCAATTAATGCAACGATATTGTTTAATTGCTACGTTCAGGCTATCCATATAGGCAACCGCGTTTTAGAGGTAACATTTGAACTCTGAAAATCGCTCTTGAAGGTGTTGATGTCAAATTGTTACTATCGTGCGTCAGACTGCACACGTCACTAAATACTTGAGGCGTATCCTCGGATCAATCCTTGCATCGGGTCAGACTAGGTCATATAGCGCCAGCATTACCGTAATACCTGTTGTCCTAGAAAACCTCTATGGTGACGATAAACGTGGGAGGGTGCTTTGGAGAATCAAAGCGCGAACATGGAATCATGGTCGTTGTCTTTGTTGATGTGTCGGTGTCGCGGGGTGAGCGCGGCCGGGAGGGGGGGCGCGGGGGTGCCGGCCGCGCTGGGGGGGGCGGGGGTGACGGCCGCGCTGGGGGGCGCGGGGGGGAGGGTGTCGGCTGCGGCGGCACGTTCTGCGAGGAACTTGTCGAAATCGCTGCTGGTGACGCTCTCTTGTGCGCCCGGGGCTTCCGAGTTGGCCTGTGGAGTATATGCGTATTACACGTGAGGTGATGTTGGTAAGTGGGCTCGATTTAGACCCGGTTGCACCTAAAGGCGAAATTCGAAAAAATAACTACGGGTTGCCGGCAGAAGTGAAAACTTGAACATTAACGTTGTGCATTTTTGAAAATTTTGGAATGGTTAGGGAATAATTTCGCACGAATTGCTTTATTTATCAGCATAAAAGTACTGTCATGTATGTGGTTAAATTCAATATTCATTTATTGCGCTATCGTAAGACATTTCATTTTTTTGACATTAAACACACACGCACATTCGCGCAAGCGCACTAAGCCGTCTTACGAATTTTCGATCAGGTCATGTGTCCAGACGCGAGTTTAACATTTTTTACCCATCCCAAAAAAGTGCACAACGCCGCTAAAGAAGTTTTCACTTCAAAAACGGAACGCGATCAGCACTTTAAGAGTTGTGTTCGACGGCAGTCAGTATCACCATTACTATGGAACGTCAACACTGCTTTTAAGCTTTCAGTTTCATCGGGGAATTCTGCCTACAAACTGTTAACGAATTTAAGACATCATTCTGTTTTTGAAAAGTGTTTTAAGTCCGACAAAATTATGCTTAGCTTTAAAAACATCAAGTCATTTGGATGCCTAATAAACCTAATTGTGCTGTAACTTCACCATTAAAGCTAGTGTTAGAATTTGCACTATATCCACCTCATTCTACAGTGCAAAGCATACTGTAAAATGATTTCCCAAATAAGAAGTATATTTTGCATTATACTTACAATAAAGGCGTGAGTGCATTGAGCGTATTTGCATCATTGTAGCTAATAGGGTATTTCACCAAAAAAATCTAATTAGTCCATCAGATGGTTTAAAAAATTTTTCTGTTTTCACGTAAACAAAAGATGAAGACGATACAGTGCTTCGAAAAGTCGTGTGACGTCACAAGGTTAGTACTTTTTTATATATTTATTTATGTTCTTTGACACGTTTTATTGTCGTCAATTTTTATTAATTTGATAAAACAAAAAACACGTATCCAATATTTTTCGATAGTCTAACAGACGGTCTAATTAGTTTTTTTTGGTGAAATACCCTATTAAGGAAGGATTATTTCAAAATCCCGTTAACATGAAAATGGATCATATTTACACGATACTTACGTAAAATAAATAATAAAATAAAAAGGAAAATGATAAATAAACATAAAACACACCTTCTCCTGCGCTAACCAAGCGGCTATCTCATCGATCTCCCTCTGATCCATGCCCGACGGCTGTCGAATGTTCCAGAATCGTTAACATAAAATAATTGTTATATACAAAAAACGAAACAAACGATAAAATTATATGGAAAATTAAATTTATAAGTAGAAAAGAAGTTTTAGGTAAATAATAGGTAATATATAATCAACTTGGAACTACTGAAAATTATATATTATTTTTTTTAACTAAGGGAAGAATACTGTTTCTTGTTGTGTCGGGGTGACATTATTTTAGTGTTACTAAATTTCGAGAACTAATAACTTTAAAGAAATAAAAAAAAGAAGGTTACCTAGTTCTCTGTTGAAATTGGTATTAATCACTTGCACAGAAACAAACTATTACTAATCGACCAAGATCCCATGAACACCAGATTAACGTCATTTTATAAAATCTAAAACTTTTACTGTAGACGTACTTTACTAAGTTCAATTATAATTTAACATATGTTGCTGGCTTGTGGTGCTTGGCATGGGTTATCTACGATATAAAGTGTCTGGCAGTAGAGGAAGCGAATCTACTAGCACTTATGTAATGTCTTATTATCGCGGTTTATAGTATGAAGTAATTTAGCAGCTGTTTAGCACCTTTGTTATCTGCCAAAGCCACGACAAACTTTTTAACCGACGAAAAAAAGGAAGGAGGTTCTCAATTCAATCCGTATATTTTTTATTATTTCCATGTGTTCTTACCTATAGTAAGGTACAGCCACAGAAAGTTCCAGCTTTTAAAAAAATACGTATGTCTGGCGGTCACGGAATCTCCCTCTAAAATCGTTTGTTCATTGAATCCTATTTGGATGTGTGGCGATAGAAGTAAACCAATCTGTTGCGAATAAGACTTTCACAGCAATATTCGCAATATTTGTAATAAGTAGTATTACAGTGTCTACATACTGCTCGAGTTGCCAACTTTAACGATATATTTACTGTATAAGCGTAAAAAGGCGCAACCAGCAATGAGAGGGCTGAAGTATTTAAATGGCCTCTCTCACTTTAACACACACCATCACAATAAAAAAATCTGTTAGTACACATACAAATGAATTAATTCACACTCAACATCACATCGACATAACACGACACAGTAAAATAAAGGGTGAAATCACATTTAGACGCACAGATCAGCATTTTCTTGCATCTCTTTCCCTTTCTATCACTTGGATTTGTAATTCACTAATTTGAGAGGTCAAAACGCACGTTAAACTGCTTCCGACCGTACTTCTCGTTCCACCACATGAAACCTTTTCGTGACAGAAGGAGATAGAGATATTTGAAAAAGCTGATCCGTGCGTGGAAATGTAATTTAATCGTTAGGGCCCGTTTCGACCAAGCGAGCACCTCGATCAGTGAGCGAGTGCTAAATTCGTTGAATTTTTGTTCAGTGACATCTAAAAACTGCGCGAGGATTTTCCGCTTGGTGGAAAATTACCCTTAGAGAGAAAGCGTCAGGGCGGCCGATAAAATTCAAACTTTCTGATGTTTAATCGCAGAAAATGTGAATTTCAGTGGGGTACCCTAGGTCATCCACTGTAACGATTAGCTGCTCTGAATGGTGTTCGTACCAGAGGTTGTCCTTGTGTGGCTCGCTGGCTAGCGGCCGAAGCCAAACCGGTCGATGACTGCTCTTCCAAGTTGTCAGCGTAACTGCTCCCGCTGGAATTTAATGTTTTATATTTATCTTAAAATATTTTACAAACTTTGAGTAAAAATACATTTTAGACAAAGAGTATAGGTGACTTCGTAGTTTTTTCGTATTCTTCTCAGAAATCCCTTTTAATTGATGCCTATATCTGTATATCAAGAAGGTGCATAAAAAATAACTAGTCCGCCATCTTTGGGAGTCGACCATCGACATAATGGATTTAGAATGACGTCACTTAGGTTAACTAAGTGCATTGTCATCCAAACTAAATAAAGGTGAATGCAAATTTTAGCTCAGTCAGTGGGGATAACTGTTTACAGTTGCAAGTTTAAGGTAAGTATAAGGTGAAAAAAAAAAAATTGGTTTGGATCGAAAGAGTTAGAAGTCATAATTTTTTTTTAACCTTTAGTTAAACAGTGCTTTGATTTTTTTTCAGAATAGATCTTTTTAATTACTCTGAGCCCCTTAGCCTCTGAGTAAATCTTATGATTGAGCACTCACCCAGTCTTGGAGTTCTCATAGGTAAGGTTGCGCGACTGCGCAAACATGTCGAACTCGTCCTTGGAGCTGCCCGGAGACTTGTCCAGCTGAGCGTCCTTTACGGCTGGAATATTTACATACATTATTAAAAATATGTTTCAAATAAGTGAAGCAATAAGTGCCTCGGAAAGTACGCCAAACCGTTGATTTGTGAATCTTTGACAGTTGCTACCAGTCAGACGCCTGAAAGTCTGCCAACCAAACTTTCTATAACTCTTTCTGTTGAGAAGGTCAAACAGAACAGCCCGTTTCTACTCCATGTAAAATTCTGGTATTCAGCTGAATACCAGAATTTTACAGCTATTTTGCAGCTACATTCGGTTAGAATGGAAGGTGACCCCAACATAGTTGGGATAAGGCTAGGCAAAAGATGTAACGACAAGCTCGCTTTTGGATAGTAAGTAGGAAATGTTTCTTTCTTACACTTATCATTCAAGTTAATTTTGTAAAAGAGTGATAAGCTAGCAGACTTACATTCACGTCATCATTTGTCCAAGTTAGGCTGAGAATGAATGTAACGCAAAGCCGCTGTTCATCATTTCCTTCTCAATAATCAAGAAAGAAGTTTCCGAGTGATTAATGTTTACTGCTCCGTTTGTCTAGTGTTCATACGCGCGCCTGCTGACCATGAGGTCTTGAGGTTCGACTCCTAGGTCGGGCTGTGTTATTGGATATTTTTTATCAGTAATTTCTAAGCAGCAGCCACGGAATCTGGATTTGTGCCTGTTGATAGTACTTAAACATAACTGACGAAATATGGGTGTAATATTAGGTACACCACTGTCTAATACTTCTGTAATGAAATATGAGTGTAATATATTAGGTACACCTCTGCCTAATACTTCTGTAATGTTATGTAATGTGTACTTACTCAGTTTAGCAATATCAGGTATATCATCGCTGAGATCAATCAAGGCATCGTCTTCAGGTTTGTTTGCTGAAATTATGTTAGCAACATAGTTAACACATTTTACTACAGGAAATCTGGATTCACACCTGATTTCTGAATAACTACACTACGCAGCAATAGGAAGTACAAGCAACATAAAAACTACAGGGTCAAAATAAGTTAGCTAGTAAAACTCCGAGGATATAATGAGTATTGGTATCAAAACACCATAAAACAAAACTAAAATGATGTTATGTGACGCCCGGAGTTCGTGTAGTTTCAATACAAGAATAATATATAAGATCTTCCACGACATTTCTTACATTTTTGATTTGATTTACATGCAGTCAGTTCAAGAAACAAGGGATAAGGGTAGGAAGGTGGTTTATATGCAGTGGGTGACACCAAAAGTACTCGGTATAAGTAATATTAATATACTCACGTGAGGCAAGAGCATTCGTTCCAGGTATTCCCATGGCAGCGCCTAAGATGGCCGATGGAGTGGAACCGCCAGTTGCGGCATTCCTGAACAAATAAAAATTCACATATTCTTTATTTTTGTGTAGGCGGCAGAAATATTGAATGCTATTTGGGGACAGTATTTATAGTGGTCTCAGAGGTGCTGTTGGTCGTCTTGTTGGCGCGTACATGTTCCACATGCGCAAGGGCCGACGCCTGCCGGGGCTGCGGGTTGTTCGAAAGAGATACCGCGGCCCCGGAGCTCAAAGGGCTAAGAAGAAACATGATGAGTTTTAGTCAATAGAAGTCTGACACTCCCTTGCGTTCCGCCCAGAGCGGGATCATTTGATGATTTCTCACCCTAAAAAAAAGTGGTGTTGTTCAAATGGTCAAGCGTGGAGATGAACAAACAACGTCCGTCATTGTTGCGAACCAAACTATAATTTTGAATTAAATGAGGCCAGCGTACAGCTTCAAGAGTCAACACTGCATGAGTGTTTTAACTCTTAGCCCCGCTCACCTACCTGCTAAACCAGCCACTGGTTTATTAATATTTTTCACTGAACCCATCTACTTATACCCAGATGATTCTCTCTCCACCCACCTGTTGTTCACAAACCGTCCGTGTCGCAGCAGTAGGTTGTTGAGCCGGTCGTTGGCCAGCAACAGTTCCGCGGTGAGGGGAGACTCGCCAGCCAGGCGCCCGATCAGCTCAGCCACGCGACTCTGCATGGCGCGGAGTGTGTCTGCTAGCTCCTGTTTGTACGAAGTTCATTATTATATTTTGAAGTGGTCTAAGGAATGATGAGTACATAAGAGGAAGTCGTGGCGCCGGTGAAACGATGAATGGACTGTGTGAAGGATGATATGGCTAGAAAAGAGGTGACTGCTGAGATGACGAGAAATAGAGAAGTATGGAAGAAGAAGACATGTTTATAAATTGGGATAAGGGCAGGAGAGTTATGATGATTTTGAAGTGAATATTACTGACATTCTGTGTTCCTACAAAGGAAGCTTATAGCATTAGGAAAGAATTCTTCTTCTTCTTACTGTGTCGATTGCTTTCCATTAAATAAATTTGTGCCAAAATTAGTCTATGCAAACTCCGCTCGCTGATGCAGTCATTAGATCGTCAAATGTGCAGGTGTGAGGGCATGCAGCGCAAGATGGAAGGTGGGCCATTGTCTGTGGAGATACGCCGCATACACACTTGAGATCTGATGAATAAATATGTGTTGATTGATATGATTATTTCATGTTTGTCAAATAATCAGTAAACAAAAATGAATTATAACATATTGTAGTCTTTGAACTCAATACACTACTGTTATAAACTCTTTTTTTAAACCTTGACATCAATAAAACAGTTGATAACTTTTATCTGTCATTGGCTTGTTTTTTAAATTTATGCAAAAACAGACAACAAAAGGTTTCCTTGTACCGCGTTTCTTTCTTTCTATTGAAATACTTTAGTGTTCTTTTGAGGTAAACGGGTAAGATTTTCTTTATTTTAGGCTCTGGTAAGTGGTAACCAACTAGCATTTACACTTATCAGTGATGCCAGACAACGCATATAATGATATACGAAAACCTTATTTCGTTTTATAAAATAACTGTTATTATTTACCTATAGGTGCAAACCAAATAATAGAGAAAATAATTAATTGCAAGTTCCTTAAAGTACTCTGACTGACTGGACTGCTGTATTCACGCGCATTGAAATGCAAAAAATAATTAAAGATAATAATATAACTACGAGTATTATCACCACCATTATCTTGGAGCACCTAAGCCCCGATACACTTGACGACCTCATAACTGCATCGGTGAGCGGAGTGCATTTAGCTGAATTTTGGACCAGTCAAACTTGAACTTTTTGCCTTCGCCAAGAAGAAGAGAATCCAATTTCTGAACTACACTTACGTTGAGCAGTTCAATGTCGCTGTCGTGGTGTGCAGTGTGAGGCTGAGTAGTGAGCTCGTTGAGCATGTCGTTCATCACGTTCATGTTGCCATCCACCAGCGCCAGGTCGGCGCGTAACTTGTTGGTCTGACTTTCTGACAACGTCACCTGTAAACAAGAACACATACATGTGATCACTGGAAGGGTACAGAAGATATTCTTGATGGATAAAAAGTCACGGATCCAATGTATCTAGACTGACGCTTTACAGGGTGTAAACGGACGATTCACAAAGCCGGCAACTAAGCATTCTGTACATCAAACTAAGTTACCCTACGCAAAAATTATTGCTTAACTTTTTTTTTATACTTTATGAAAAATCGCGTTTTATGGTAAAAGTCAATGTAGCACCACACTCAAAACATTGTGCTAATGGATGCTTTGAATAGTAAACGGGTCATGGACGCAATTAAAGTAGTGACGTAAAAAACTGCTATCTAAAAAAAAACTTGTAAAAATTCGGAACTTTGACCTATCTCCGTAACTAGAAGGTTCCCAAGTATGGTCCAGAACAAAAAAAATCGCAACGACGCACGGGTAGACCTTTCGGCTTCTTTAAGGGTACTTTAAAACCCCTTTAGGTTAGCCTAATCAATACTAATACTATTAAAAAACTCTTAAGCTTCTTTGATAAAAATAGGTCTTCGTTGGTCCAGTGGTTGTGCCATTATCTATATTATCAGTTTAAACTTCCACGACAAAAATGAAGCTTCTGTATTTAATTGTTTTAAAGTCATATCAGTATACAATAACATTGAAACAAAAGACTTGACTGATTATAAATCACACGGTGTCAATAGCCGACACATGTATCCATTGCAGTTTGTAACCACTTTACTTTTCAAAGATATATTGATATGAATGATAACAAAGATAGCAGCCAGACATTATTAGATAATTGTTGCGCTTGTTAGTTGATTAATTATACATTCAAGAGCTTCCTCGACCGGTCCGTCTTGGTAGTCAGTCTAGCTACCAACCTTTTTGATAGACGTATAACATTTACTATCTTTGGTAGCAGATTTCAGACATTTAATAAAAAAAATATCGGTCACTTCTTCTCACAACACTAAGGAGTGGGGAAGGGTTGTTTCGGAGGACTGTCTTACGTGGTTTTTAATGTTCGAAAACGTTGATTCTCAGCCACATCATCAGCTTACAGCTGTGCACTGCTGGACATAGGCCTCCGCAATCATAGAACCTTTTTTTTTTTTGGTGGGTGGAAAATCATCAAATAACCCCTCCCGCTTTTGGGCAGAGCGAAAGGGAGTGTCAGACTTCTACTGACTAAAAACCACCCATGTTCCTTCTTAGCCCTTCATGTCGAGGCCGCGGTATCTCGATTCCCTGCAACTCTCATCCAGTTACTACAAACCATCCTGTGAAGCTCGTTGCTCCACCGACCCTGAGGGCGTCCCACCTTACGCTTGCCGATTCGCGGTCTCCACTCAAGAACAAGTCTACCCTAGCGGCAATCGGTTCTACGGGTAATATGGCCGGCCCATTGCCACTTTACCTTACTTATTCACTTCAGCTTATTGATTCTCAGGATAATTTAATAACTTACGATTTTGATTCTATAAGAGATTTCTTGAAACAGTAAGGTTTACTTTATTCTAGCAGTATTGTATACGTACTCGTACACTTCAAAAGTGTCGTATAACATAATGATATAATTATGTTTATAATGTTTCTACTTTGTGATTGAGTGATGGCCGCAATTCAATTATACTCGTACGTTTGCAGATGAAACCTGTTATTAACGTGGTCGGTGTTTGGAACAACTACTTAAGAGAGTATCAATTTTAGAAGATGGAGTTGTTGAAAGTCTCTAAAATACGTAGGTTTTAGTGGTCCGCAATTTATAGTTACTTATCATACCTAGTGTTTGGGATTTGGCATGTTTTTACGATCAACTGCCAGCTTGGCATCTTGGAATGGACTGTGTGAAGGATGATATGCCCAGAAACCAGACTACTGAGACGAAGATTAATAGATAAGTAGCAGGAGAATGATGATGATGAAAGTGCACCGCAATTTTTCTTATTACTTATTCACGAAGCAAGAACTCGTATTGCTGATGTAGCTCATAAAGCTGCCAACTGCAGCTGCATGTCTGCCGGATTTGGTAAAGCTGTGGGTCAGCATGTCACAAAACTGGAGATTTGAGGCGGCGCGGCATACCGAAGAGATGATGGTGGGACGCCTTGGATTTTTTCTCATTAATTGGCGAGAAGAGGCGCTACATCGGGAAAAATGGAAGGAACTTGGGGAGGCTTTTGCCCAGGAGTGGCAAAGGTGAGGCTAACAAAAAAAAAACACTAAATAATCAATGTTACTTACGGTGGCAAGGATTTGCTCCTGAGTAGTGCGGCTGGGCGAAGTTTGCGGCACAGCCGAGCGTTGCGGAGATCCAATCATCGTGTCACCACCGTCAGGCACACTCTGCACAATACAACTTATTATTATATCTCTCTGAGTTTGTGGAGCCCTAACACAGGATATGCCACACCTCTCTTGACCGTCGTTTACATTGCACGTTCAAGGACTTAAATGAAGCAAACGACAGAGTTGTCCAGGCTACCTACTGGTCGGACAAAAAAGTTATCGATTCGAAGAGAAGATTTCTCTGAGACCAATTTAATAATCTGGTCGAAACTGTATAGTGTTACGAACTGGTATGAGAACTTCTAGTTTAGCTAGATTTTATCAGTTTGTTTGTCTTGATTGTTATCTATCGCTTTTGGATAAATAATGTTTATTTTACAAATAGGTATTTACAAACACTTTTACAAGTCACTTTTTTTTAAACTAGATGGGGCCGGTGTTTCGTACCTGACTACTCTGAGAAAAAACCTCCGAAACAAACTCAGAGGTCATAGTCTACTTTAAGGCAGGGACTGAAAGCGGTTACGGTTAAAGGTTAAGGTACCTCACAAATATACCGGTACCGGTTTAAAATAAAGGTTGAGCTATACCGGTACCTTTATAAATAAGTTGGGCTAAACCGTTATTTAACCCTTACACGATTTCGGTACCGAAATGCATGCGAGACGGGGCGCGGCGCGCGTGTGCGCGGTGGAAAACGTTAGAACTTGTGTATTTTCTACATTTTGTTTGCTACTCTTTTACTTATCTCTTGGTTGTGTGTGTGAGTGGCGAGGCGGTGCATTAAAGAAAACCTCTATTTATTAAGGTTTAGGTACCGCTACCGAAATATACCGGTATGCATTTCCAACCTCAAAATTCCGCTACTGAAAAAAAAAACGGTTTCGAAATATAACCCTTATTTAACGGTATGACGTCATACCGAAATTTAAAGGTACCGTAATTTTTGGGTAATTCAGTCCCTGCTTTAAGGTCCAGACATAATCTTGGTATACACACATGAAGACTATGCAGATTAGTGTCTGAGATGGTTTTTTTGAAGAAAGCACCACATAGATTTGAGTGGAACCGTCCATTCAGTGCAAGCATTTGTCGGTTATCGTGGAGCTCGACTTATAACTCAAGGAGCACAATATATTAATACAGCATGTTGATGGTCACTTTATTTTTGATACTAAACTATTTGGAATTCGCGTAGAAATCGATTATTGTATGGGAATATAAAATTATTCTGCAGCTGAGTGGAAAAACTGTATGAAGTGTCAGAAAACTTCTTATAGTACCGGATATGAATCCTACAGGGATTTATTATTAGTATCTGGATTACAGTTATTGATATATATGGGGCAGTCGCCGACAACATATACTCATTTATCGTGAAAATCATTCTGATATAATTATGCATTATGCTTCTTCTAAAAACAACATAATCTATATTTTCTATTTCAGTAGTTGGTAAACAAATGCAGTGAGCGGTAAGTTTGTACATATTATTTTCAAAAATAGATGAATAATATTGTATTACCTATTAGGTATGCTCATAAACGCGGTAAATGACGAACAAAATGATTATATATTATGTAACGTAGTAGAATAAAGAGAGATATAATTTCATAATGTTATAGGTACTTATTAGTCTTATTACCGTATGAACAAGGCCGTCAAATACTTTTATCACAAAGTTCCCGTAGATTATCTTTGCACTTAGTCACTAATCACCGATAATATGTAGAAGTAATTCTTAGATCAACGATTCAACTTTTTACCCGATTTATGCCGACATTATATCCGACTGACTCATTTCGTTTCAGCTATCGTGACGATGATTATAAGCCTGATAAACTATAGATATCGAGATAATTTTCCAGTTATCACTGGCGAATGATACATACCCTCTGCGGTGTGAAAATAGGCGCCATTGCATCCAGGTCTGTCATGGGGAACTCCACTCCTTTGGTCCTCAGCTCAGTGTAGATTTGCACAACACCCTGAAACAATGTACATGCTTGTAGCAGTAGACAAGATGATTAAAAATAAATAAAAGGTTGAGAAAAAATAATCTAACAATTTAATTATAGCTAGCATTATTTGTATGGTATTTTTTCGCTCAGTCTAATTGAAAATCGTATGGAAGATTTCATAAGATTTTCATCGTACTACATAAGTAGTACAAGATGTGTGACCACTTTTTAAGGACTGTAAGTGCACATTGAACGATTTAAATCTTGTTTCTTTAGCGTATTTATCTAATCCCCTAGATACTCCATTACTTTGTAAATCAACGGATATTCCCTTAGGATAGGATAGGACCCTGAACAAAATATCTTTATTTTATACAACTTGTGCTATAACTGGCAGGTTAGGTCGGTGCCAAGGTGTTATCTATGTAATCATAGATAATACCTTTGCCTAAGGAAACAATGTAGCTGGACGGTTATGCATTTTACTCGGAACGATTGTCCTCAATCGACTACAGTCATAAAATGTACTTTATATAAGACAACTATTACCTACAAAATTTACAAATAATGCAATGTTTCATGTTTCGATATTATTAAAATGACTTAGACTATCGTAACCCGTAATCGGATTAATTCACGCGATGTCATAAAATATCCGATATAACGCTAAATTATAATTTCGATGCCTTGAATATTACTATTAAGTAATTCACTTGTCAAATAAACTATATACCAGGACATTTATCCATTAGTATAAAAGTGGCTTTTCATGTCATCTGTGTGAGCAATAATTTTTGCTAAAGCTTTTACACCTTGTATAAAAAAAACGAATGATGTTTTATGAAGTCGGGAAAACCGAAGCAGGGCCAGAGCACTAGTACGGTCGAACAAGCTAATAAGTAGGTATACAGCCAGCAAACTTGTATTTACTTTTAAGATTATACAGACACATTTAGAGACTGATATCAAACGATGCAGCTTTTGACATCAGTCGGTTAATGCGAAACACTATAAAAAACAAAATTGCAATCAATATTTTCTGTGTTCTAGAATTATAAAGATCTCTACCCGTATACTTATTACCTTGTTCGACTGTACTATCTGGATATATACTCAGTTGAGTCACAACCATTAATTGGATTAAGGTTCAAGCTGTTTTAGCAGATAGTGGTGTAATAAGATTGGGTGTTGTTAGGGACATTTAACTGAGGAAACGTTTAAACGAGGACTTAAACTCTGTATTGTTGACAGTTCATCATGGCTAGCGGATGTCAGAAAGGTCGCTTTGACATCAGACCTTCGATAGGACTCGCCACTAGAAAGTTTAGTGGCACATGGGGCCCCAATCATCGCAGTATTAGAGGCCATTAATTACGCAAGATGTTTAACTTGTTGTATGCCGTTTATATGAACACAATTAAAAAGCCATTGTATCTCGCGTGGATGTACGTTCGAAGACCAAGGGTTACGGGGGAAGGGGGTCGAGTCGAATCACACTCAATCTCATGAGGGTCTCGACAAATATGACGTCATCAGTAAAATATTTCTCCACTAAAATATGACTAAATCTTACACAATAATATTTAATTTTAAATGTTCTATGAAAATAATTAAGTAATTTATGTTTTATTAATTAAATCCACCGCAATCAACTACAGATTTCTTTATTTACATTAAAATCCCATTAGGAAAAATCTCACGTGCGATCCCGATAAGAGACGGTTAGGAAACATTTTAATATAAAACAATAGGACGTTGTATGAGGACAAATCAATTCGCTGAAATGTTATTTCTGATATCATGCGACTGAATAAATAATAAATGACAGAATAATTCATAAAAATATGTACATAAAGGTGTCATTTCATCATCATGTGCCTAGCCATGTTGGGGTCGGCTTCCAAGCCTCATTTCTTAATAGAATAATATCAAGAATCTTCATCACAATAACCGAGATTAAAGTGAGTATTTTTGATATTACATAATGTTTAACAGGCAATGCCAATAGAAATGTACAGTTAGCGCCATTAATTGGGTAGGTAGTCCTCTCTCATTAAAATGACTAGTAACGTAACGTATGTATTTTGTAACCAATTAAAGCACACGTCGGTATATGTACCGCAAAACACATTCGTAAAAGAAAAAGCGGCAAAACAATCTCCTCGGCAACATGATTTTGCTATTCAAATTGTATGTTCATTGCTGATGACCTATACAATTGAAGCTGAATTGTCGAAGCAATTGAAAATTATGACCTTCTCAATATACTGATACAGAACTATGAGTATGAATTTATGTATGTACAAGAATGCGGCGATTGCAGAAAATTTAAACCTAATACATTAAAATAACATCACGCCTGTGATACCCGAGGGTTTGGGTAGAGGTGTACCCATTAGTACACCCACTTTTCGCGAGTTATATTTAAGAAATGTTACTGGGGGTGCGCCTATTCTTATCAATCAGTCACGAATCCAGACTCCGTGGCTGCTACTGAGAAATTCCTGATGGAAAAACCCAATAACACATTGCCTGGACCTGGGAATTGATCTCACGACCTCATATATCACTAGACCACTAGACATAGATAGACCCGTCTCATAAAGAAGAGGATGGACGTGAAATCTACTTATTTCACATTAATACTTAGTTTAAAAAAGATTAAAAATATTCTTCGACATTTCTTTACCTGTAAGTCGGGCTGATTCTGGAAAGCATCAGCCCAACACTGGATAAGGCTGAGAACCTTCTCTTGAACCACTGTTGGAGGATCATTCTTGGGTCCAATAAGCTTTACCTGCAAAAAAAACAAATGTCTTCACAGTTTTCATAAACATTCGACGTTGATTAGTATAGCTCTTCAGAAATTTCTTTTTATTTTACGATGTGAAATCAACAAATCAATACTCCCGCTCTGGGCGTAGAAAGGCGTGTCATGCTCTTGCTGACTAAAACGCATGCATGTTCCTTCTATGCTCTTTGCGTTCCGGGCCCCCGAACCCGAACTCTTTCGAACGAATTCCGCAACCCTGGTAGGTGCTCTTCAGGGCCAAATTTCACAAGTCATTTAATTTTATATTTTCATTTATTACATTGTACTACCTTTCCTATACAAATAGGCAGATACACGCGTAAATATGTGTTAATTAAACTTGTTTTGATAAATATGCACATTCATAATGTGACATGTTCGGCTCAGAGACAAAAAACAAGTTTATTTGCAAGCATATGAAACTAATACAGGTGTGGACATAAAGTTCCACGAAATATCATAAGACATAAACATAGCATCACTCCTGTATTCCTCAACAGGTAAGCAGTGGTGTAAGCACTCATATTTCGCCAGAAATGATGGTCTATTATTTTAAACTTCTAACAAATAACAATCTAAAATGTCGTTTTTAAAATAAATTTTATGAAATAACAAAGCTTTTAAAAAACCATTAACTAACAAGAATAAGAGATTAGAAGTGAATGACCATCATTTCACCAAACAGGTTTTAGAGAATCTAAATTGTAATAATAAACTTAGAAAAATAAAAAGAATTTACAGTTCAAAGACATTAAAAAAAATACTGGAATCATTATTGTTACTTTGTCAAATATGCTTACTAATCAAATGTATTTATAACGTAAGCCATGATGTTATAATTAATCATCATTTCAGCCATAAAACGTCCACAGCTGGACATAGGCCTCCCCTATCGCCATGCTATGGGGGATTTGCCATAATCGCCACGCTTGGCAGGCGGGTTGGCGATCGCAGTATGGTTGTTACGAAGGCACAGAGAATGCTGCTGCCCATTCTCTGGCAAGTCCCTTAGTCACCCACGACACCCACGGGAAGATATGGGATGGTGCTATTCTTTACGTCCGACACCATACGGATGCGACACTGTACGGATCAAACGGATCGGTTACAATTAATGCAGTCTCATTATTGCATAACATTGTAACCATTACAAATGCATGCAAGGTAGGTAGGGACCTATGAATCATATAATAAATGACTAATAAAAAGGAAACAGTGTAGACTACAATCTGCATACTTATTATAGTATGTTTATTTACTTAGTTACATGTCATATGGCTTGAATTTTTCTTATGGACATGATTCTTGACTATTGAGAGACTATATTGTTTAAAGATCACGATGACCTTTTTTTTGGGGGGGTTGGGAAATCATCAAGTAAACCCTCCTGCTCTTGGGCAGAGTGAAAGGGAGTGTCAGACTTCTACTGACTAAAATCCACCCATGTTCCTTCTTAGCCCTTTATGTCGAGGCCGCGGTATCTCTTGCGAACAACCCGCAGCCCCGACTGGAACAGTCACAATGACCCTTAAACTGTGTACCATTAATCTTACAATCTTCTCCAGTAAACTGGAGAAATCACATTTTATTAAGATACTTACGTTAAAGCTGGGAATTACAATTATTATTTAGGACAGGAAAAGTGGCAGATTGATGCTAACAACATAGTAGGTTTGTTCCAGTGACTTTCCTCTTGAACATCACCTTCATGAATGTCTTCTTCTTGGATGTGAAAAGTTGCTGGCTCTATCTACTTGAATTTGTCTAGAAACTGGTATGTTGTGACTATTATATTCTATTTAGTCCTTTGATCAAAGTCATACCAAAACAAGGCAACACAGATTAACCTTCAAGAGATATAACTTGTTATCAGTTGAACTATAAAACTGAGATATCAAAGGAACAAGTGAGTCATAAGAAGAGGTAATAATCTATACAAATAAATAAAATTGAAGCATAGATAGATGCTTCAATTTTATTTATTTGTATCATAACAACTTTTTTTTAACTGAATACCTGTGTCATTACTTACTATACTCAAAACAAAAACACATTTCTTTTAATTTTATCTGTTTGTTCCAGCTGATCTCCAAAACAGCTAGACCGATTTTGACAGGAATTTTACTGGTAGATAGCTGCCTAACTTAGGCTATTTTATTGAGTTCCATGCATAAATATTAAAGCCCAAAGCCAACAAAGGCTGCAGGAAACACCTAGTTATGTGATATATCATTAGTTTAAGTGTTATCAATGTTTACCTATTAATCTTCTACATGATTCATGTTTTTAAAGTGAGCAGTGTCTATTAAAATGTTATTAATTGACAGTTTCACAATCTTGTGCTGATAGTTAAATAGTGTAAAAGTTTCAGAATGATTTATTGATGTTGTACTAAGGGAGGGACCGTCGGGGCTGCAGGTTGTTCGAAAGAGATACCGCGGCCCCGGCGCAAGGGCTAAGAAGGAACATGGGTGGTTTTTAGTCAGTAGAAGTCTGACACTCCCTTTCGCTCTGCCTAGAGTGATGATTGATTGATTGATTTTTATTTGATGATTTCCCACAACCAAAAAATAGGGTGACTGGGAGAGTGCTTATACATCCACTTAATCCACCCATGAACAGTCATAAGCAATAATATGTTTACACTTGGCAAAGTTCTAACTCGCATTTGTCGTGAAATTATGATTGCAAACTTTCTGATAATATGGGTTCTAAAATATTAGTTTAGTTACGTATCATGAAAATGAAATCAATATAGTAGGCGAAAATTGGTTCTAAATGTTGCAATGTGTATACATATTGATGCTGCTGACTGTACACAGCACCACCCATGGTACTTTACATTTACATGCACCCATGTTACTCTACAGTGTACATAAAGATTAAATTAATGATTAGATGAAGAAGATGTAGGAAATATTCAAAATACTTTTCAATGTTAATACCTAACTACTAAACAACCAGACCTACTTATCAAGGACTAACAAGTTTATTTGTTATGTGTGAGTACCCTACCTCTTTGTCTATTACCCATGGGAATGGGGTGGGGATGGGTTCCTACCATTGTTTAAGAGTTGTAAAGACAGGTTCTCTCTGTCTCAATGTAATTGTAATTGGCCTTTAAGATTTATAATCTTAGTAACGCTTATCAGATGCATACATTGACACTAACAGATTTTATGATAAGGCATTATAAATTTTGTATTTGCCTTGTTTTGATGTTGCTGATTTTATCAACGACAAAATGCTGCTCTCATTATATCAAAGAAGTAATAAAAATACTTACCAATTCAGATATGAATTCCTTATGGCAGGCCAGAATATGAAAAGATTTCCCACAGTTTTTCACACAGGTTTCAAGAACAGTAAGAGTGTACATGACAATTGTGTAATTCTTTCCTGCACTTTGAGTCAACCTCTTTCTAATAGCCTTAATGGCATCCTTGGGCCCATCTGTGCTGCTGTTCACGATATCACATATTTCCATATTAAGGGCCCAGTTTTCCGACGGTAAGGATCCATCTGTCGCTTGTTCTGGAATAATATTTCAGTACATACACCGCTTATTAAAAGGGTCAAAGTAATTAACATCTCATTCATAATATACGGCGCACAAAAATAATAAGACCATTGCATTGTACCCGAAGTACTATCAATAAAATTGCCTAACATTTAGTTACCGTGACACCACAACAAAGAGAAATTGAGATCATAAAGTGCGCAACAAAAAGAAATGGAACATAGGGTACGGTATCTTGATAGACTGTAGAGTACTGATTAATAAAAAAACAAATCTATTGTATTCTCACCTATTTTTTGACCCACAGGCGTAGAAAAAGGATTCCCTACACCAAAGAAAGACATCTTTGGAAATTAATCAAGTATTTATCAAAATGATTTCACCGATTTCACTTGTCACCAAAATCGCAATTCACAGATAAAAAAATACGCGCAGCTGTCAAGACTCAATTTTAACAAACATTCGTTCAGAAATAAGAATGCTTCCTCAAAACGACTATTATTTTATTTAAATTATTTTCTTGCTGAATTTGGTTGAATTTTATCCCTTATATAATTATATTTATATTTTTTTACGTTCTTAATTACTACATAAAACAAAGTAACATTTAAAACTAAAAACAATATATTGATGCTGTTTTTGGACTTAGCTATTACGTATTGGCGGTAAAGTTTAAAAATATTAATTAACATTAGCGAATTCGAATGAGACGTTGTAGTAGTAACAGTAATAGAAATAGTTAACTATAATTTAGCGAAAAATCTCTGTATGACTGGCTTCCAACATTTTAAGGAATAAAATGAAATTTCATTGTAACCATAGCAACGTCAGAAATATTTGTTTACTGTTAGAGTTGATTTATACCTACTGTAGATTACTGCTCTGTCTGAATAAAGTGAATCAATAATTTATAATGTCGCAAACAAAGGTCACACAGAAGCGAAACCTAAATAGCCTCATAATTCACCCCGATATAGAACCGGGTGTAATAGACAATGCTATGCTTATAAGATGTATTTTAGAAAACGGTAAGTAAAGACCTTTTATGTTCTTTTTCGATCTTAGTCAGAAGGTTCCTGCTGAAGTCTGAAAGCGGCACCGTTGACAGAAAGTTGCGTAGTAATCGGTTGTAATAGTAGCCACTGTTGGGACACTGGCTTACTCTCTGTGGAAGGGAATGGGCTATAATTCATCACGCGGGCTCAGGTTGAGACTTTGAGCTCACGTGCCTTTCATGCTTTCTCAGCGCTCTACTCCGAAAACGGTTGATTTTACAGAAAAATGCCAGAGAACTACTAGGCTTCTAGGTGTACTATTAGGTACACCTCTTGCCTAACCCTTCGAGGATTACTGGCGTGATGTTATGTTATGTTATGCCAGAGAAATTTTTTGTAGCTAATTTAACTAGGAACAATATTATAATGACCGCCATTGACCGCAAATATCTGGCGACCAGCTACTGCTCGGAAGCAGTAGCTGGTCGCCAGATATTTGCGAAAAACTGATTTTCGTGACCTTTTGACCTTGATAACTTCTTTATCTGACATGATGTAAATGTCGATTTATCATATCTTCATTACAATGCCGTAATAAAGATATAATAATAATTATACAAAAATTCAGCCCACTAGAATTTTTTCCGCAGATTGGGGTTTAAAATGCCTAAAATGACTGGACTAAAGAAGAAGGAAGGAGCTTAGGTAACTGCTGAGATGCAGAACAATACTTCTCTATTATTCGTTGGCACAGCATGTTTCCTTCTTCCATACTTCTGTGAAGAGGAATACTTGCTGCGCCTACTTTAAATCAATTGGGATAGGTAAGAGCAGGAGAGTGAATCAGAAGTTTTCTGCAGACGCTCTTGTTACATGTTTGTCGGTTATTGAATAGCTGCCTGTGTATTTATGATAAAACAAGTTAACTTTTGAATTTAGGTCCAACTGAAGAGGCTGGAAGACTTTTCGCTGAGGAAGGTGTACATCTAGACGAGGCGGTAGAAGTCAGACTCGAGTTCCAAAAGATTCTGCGCATAGACCACCTTTGGATGCTAAAATCTTTAACTAAGCTAACTTTAGCCCACAACTTAATCGAGAAAATTGAGCACTTGGAACTGCTGACAGGACTCAATGAACTAGACCTGTCGTTCAATAAAATAGAGGTCATAGAAAATTTGGAGGAGTTGGTGAATTTAGAGGTTTTAACATTATTTCATAATAAGATCCGGAAATTAGAAAATCTGGAAAAGTTGGAGAAACTTCTTGTATTCAGCATTGGAGATAATAAAATAGAAGATTACAAGGAGGTTGGTAACTATGGTTTGACTTTGGTACTGTATAACTTAAAACCTAAACCTAAAGAACAAAGCGCCTAATTCAATTTACTTTGCAATTACAACTTCAAGTATTAAACTTATAAGTACATTTGACTAAAACGCTTTTAATCGGCTGTTTTTTTTATTATTTCTCTGTAATAATGAATTCAAGTCTACCACCAGTTCACTTTTTTCCCAGATGGCGTACCTCCGTAGATTTCGAATGTTGCGTTCAGTAAGCTTCAAAGGTAACCCATGTTGCGATGATCCCATGTGCTACGAATTCCTCCGGGGAGCTCTCAAAAGGGTCACTTACCTCGACTATAAGATTATTACTGACACTGAGAGAGAAAGTGGGATTGCTAAATTCAGGTAAAAATATCCATAGAAATAAGACGCACCTTGGCGTTTCCCTACTTGCAGATTGATATTTTATGTCTCTCGAGGAATTTCGATAGGTACCTATCACCGTATCGGACTTCTAATTTAATAGATTCGTACCAATTTCAGAGGTCTCATACGACTAATGGATGAAGCAGACGAGAAAACAGAAAAAGAAAGATTAGCGAAAGAAGATTATGACTCGAGGGTAGAATTCTATGCGATGTCCTTCGTGGAATACCTCAGTGGACCTGAGCTTTTGGACAGTATGTTCGAGAAAGATCCCGATGGTTTGATTTTGCTCAGTTTCGGAGGTGAATTAATAGGATTTTTTGATCAGTAAGTTATTTTTTATTCTATGATATCCACTTTGACCTGTCTTAATACTTACTTTTAATGTATGAATCGATAAGAAAGCATTTCTATTTACAGGGCACGCCACGATAGTGGCGGTAAGTCCCCTCTTTGAGGAGTGGCTGGAGAGGCGCCACGGCGCCCTCACCTTCCGTCTGACGCAGGTACTCACCGGACACGGTTGTTTCGGGAGGTACCTGCACCGAATCAGGCGGGAGGAAACGCCCGGTTGTCACCATTGTGAGGATCGGCCGGAGGACACGGTGGAGCACACCGTGGAGGTGTGTCCCGCTTGGGCGGAGCCCCGCCGTGTTCTCGTAGCGGCGATCGGCGGCGGCGACCTCTCGCGTCCGGCCCTGGTGCAAGCCATGGTCCGGGGCGAGGAGGAATGGGACACCGTCGCCTCCTTCTGCGAAGCAGTGATGCTAGCGAAGGAGGTGGCGGAACGTGAGAGGGAGAGAACCTCTCGTCCAGCCGCCGCGGGAGGCGCTCCGGGCGTCGGGGGCCACGTGATGGCTTCCGGCCACCGTAGACGCGGGCCTGTGGACAGTGAGTGATGGGTAAGCTCGCCGTCCGTCCGTCTTATGACGACAACAGGCCGTGTCGACGGCGCGTTCGTGTTCCACGCGCGCCTCAAAGAGATGTCAGCAACATGGAAGGGGCCCGCAAGGGCCGACGCCTGTCGAGGCTGCGGGTTGTCCGCAAGGGATACCGAGGCCTCGACATGAAGGGCGAAGAAGGAACATGGGTGGTTTTTAGTCAGTAGAAGTCTGACACTCCCTTTCGCTCTGCCCAAGAGCGGGAGGGGTTATTTGATGATTTCCCACCCCCCAAAAAAAAAAAAAGCATTTCTATTTATTGAGATATAAGAGATATTGCAGACTAATAAACAATGTGGCCTGGCCATTGCCACTTAAGTTTGGGATTTGAATATAGGTACGTATAGCAAATTAAATTAAATTTTGGTCAGAGCAAAATAATCAATAAGAATATTCTTTAGCCCTTAAAATAAATTGCGGTTCACAGGTACAAAGAAAACTACATAGAAACGATGGCTCATCTAGTAGAGTTCGCCCAAGAAGCCTACAACGACAGGCAGAATGAAATTAAGCTGTTCAAAGATCTTGTGGACAATGCTTTGGAGGAATGTGTCAAGGAAAGCAAAATGTATGTATTTCGTTTTGTACCCACCATTCTACAAACCCGTTGAATGAATACGAAGTAGGTACGGACCCAAGTTTTGTTGAGGATAATCCTGAGTTATCCATTCTGGATGTAGGCAAAAATAATTTAAACACGAGAGCAACCTTTAGAGGGATGTAGGAAAAGATAGCGTTGATCACTGACATATATTTTCAAACAGATAGAGGTGAAAAATTCCACTAAAGAAGGTAAGGTAACTAACTACACAGTGGTCGTGTAGCAAATGCAATGTTTATTTATTTTGAAATGAATCTTAATGTTTTGTATGTAATTAGAAGGTAGCAAACTAAATAATAATAAGCACTAACTCTCAAAATAGAGTAGTAGAAGAATTCGAAGAAAAGAAGAAGCCAGTAATGGCTCAAGTGAACGAGTACAGCAACCAATTGGCGGCGAAGCAGATCTCCCTCGATGATATGGAGCAGGTGTTGGTGGATTCGGGCGAAACGTTCCATGAACTGCTGTACGAGATGTGGAAGAGCCTCATGACTCTTGAGATGCACTTGTTTGAGCAGTGTGAGGTATGTAAATATCTCCTTCCTTGTATAAACGTACATGTGTCTCTTTTGATATCGGTCTGCTCCTGTTCTAAGGAGCAACTCATACCGAAGTGGCAGCGGAGCCGTCTGCAGTAGAAATTACCCATACAGCACTTTTCGGTCACAGAATTTTCTAAGCAGTAACAAGTTGCCCCAGTTTCGTAACTGCTACGAAACATGGTGACTGTGTGGGGTTTGGTCTCTATGTGTGGTAATAGTTCGCACATAATTTGACCGGAAAACGTTTCAGTAACTTTAAGTCGTCTTTGTGTTCACACGTAACGTAATTGTTTGTGTAGACTTATTTTTAAACACTTAGTGTTCAGTTTGTATCATGCGTACAATCGAGTAAAAATGCGTAGTAGCGGTGTGGTCACCATGTTACTAGAATAATAACTTAAAATTTATATTTACACGAGGTGTCGTAATGTTACGACATTATTACTGAACAATATATTACTGTAATGTGAATAAAAAAGTCAACCTAAGACGTATGTTTCTCAAACTTTATCGACAAGTGATCAAATGATTGGAGCTGAAAATGAGTAAAGAACCAAAAAGATTCCGTCTCACATCGACTTACTACAGAAAAGTAAACAAATTATTGGTTCCACAAAATCTATCTCCAAGTAAGTACTTACATAATTTTTCAGATAATAAATATATTCGGTATAAATTGTGTTTGTTATCCGAAATCTTATACTGTGTACCTACTTGAAATCCTATCAAAATTAACTATTTCCATTATTTTTTTCATGTAAGAAAGTGTTACTGAGTGGTTACCCACCTAAAATAAATTTTTAATCGCAGCCTATAAGATCAAATAGGTATTTGTTGTTGTCTAATGAGTCCGGGTGCCACGGTAAATTTTTTAATTTGATTACTATCAAGCTAGTTTTTCGTGAGAAGCTTCATTTTGAAGAGACGATATAGCTAACTAGCTTGATAGTAATCAAATTAAAAAAATGTACCGTGGGCGTGGCACCCGGACTATCAATTTATATATATTAAATAATAGAAGCCAATTAATAGAGCGCATGTGTCTAAGCTTTTAAAATTGGTTTTAAAATTAAATTGTTTGAAATTAAATTTTGGTGGGTATTTCAATTAATAACTTAAGTTTAGGTCAGCATTAAAATTCAGAATTAATATCTTCCAGGCCACATGCCAAATGCATCGTCTTCATCATTTAAAATTCAAGAAAACAGTTCTGAAATGCCAGGTGTCGAACAGTTTAGTTCCAAACTGCCTAGTGCCAGTGGATCAACTTCCGAAGTGTCAAACGTGCAATTAGATGCAGTTATGACCTCTCATAACATATGTGATGTCAGTGAGGGACTGGTTACCAGCAGTTCCGCAGCAGAAGCTGAAGAATGTGACGCAAATACACTTGGCTATGAATCGTCTGATTCTGACAGCGAAATACATTCTATAAATAAAAGAGACCAAATTCAGCAATGGGCATTAAAGTACCAGATTCCTCAAAATGCCTTAAACGAATTACTTACTATATTGAGAGACAATTCAAACACGGATTTCAAAAATTTCTTACCAAAAGACAGTAGAAGTCTATTAAAAACGCCAAAATTTAATAACATAGTCCCAATGGGAAATGGAAAATATTGGTATAATGGCATAGAGAATTGTTTAAAAGAAGTTTTGTCTCAAATGATCTCAGAGTTGCCGACATGCATATTTTTGTCTTTCAACATAGACGGCTTGCCAATAGCCAAAAGCACAAAAAATGAATTTTGGCCAATTTTGTGTAAAATAGACGGCATGGATGTTGCTCCATTAGTTATAGCAATATTTTTCGGGAGCACAAAACCGTGTTTGGAATTATTTTTGCGACCATTTGTAAACGAGCTAAAGTTACTTCAAGGTGCAGGATTACTCTTTCAAAGGCAAATCATTCCTATCAAAATTCGTTGCTTCATATGTGATACACCTGCAAGGTGCTTTATAAAAGGTGAGTGCAAAATTAAATATACCTACAATATATAAATAAATAATATATATTTAATAAAACTAGGTACCTAGTTAGTAGTTAGTTGTATTTAATTTACTGCCTTCATGATTTTCTTCTGCTGTATAATGCCAAGTAACTGCTGTAGCTAGACCCACGGGTATTCTCAGCATGTCAGAAAATTGAGCATGTCTTTTCATATACTCATAACCTGCTGTCTGGCCGTGGCTATTTTTTCTCGCGGTAAAATGTAGAGTATGTCCTTCTTCAGGATGCAATTTATCTTCTTGCCAAAAAAAAGACAGACCGAGTTACTTTCGCATTTATACTATGGATTTTGGTTGCTGCAGGCACAGATATTATAATACTTCGTAATTCGCTGCAGGTAATGTACATAAGTAGTTTACCTTACCTCCGTGCATTTCAAATATGTATAATGTTTCTTATTTCGTGATATTTATCATTTCAGGTACTGTGGGGTTTAACAGTTATCACGGATGCATGAAATGTACAGTAATCGGAGAATACGATAGAAAAGGTCGGCAAATGAGTTTTCCCAGAACGGACATGCCTTTGCGTACTGACCATTCATTTAGAAATCGATTAGATCCTGATCATCACAAAGAAAAAAGTCCAATCGAAGATTTACCCATAGATCTTGTTAACGATTTTACTATTGCAGATGCTCTTCATTTGTTAGATTTGGGTGTAATGAAGAGATGTTTACTGGGATGGACTAATGGTAGTTTTAATTTCCAAACAAAGTGGTCGGCAAGGGAAATTCAGGATATTTCAAGAAAACTAATGGAAATAAAATCAACTACTCCATCTGAAATACAACAAGGAAGACTGAGAGAATTAGATACCCTTCACTTTTGGAAAGGTGCTGAATTTAAAAACTTTTTGTTATACTTTGGTCCAGTAGTGCTAAAAGAACACCTAGCATGTGAAGTATATCAACATTTTTTAACATTATTCTGTGCCACCACTATTTGTTATTCTGATTTGGCCTGTCCAAATGTTTGAGAATCGCTGGAAGCAATAAACCATTTTGTGAATTCGGTAACTTTATAACTACTTCTGGTTTCACGTCGACATATGTCGACACAGTCTAGTAACTTCCTGACCAGTTGTGACTAGAATATTTTCTCTAAATAAAAATACATATTTTTAATTTTTACCAATTTTGTGGTTCATTTTTGGTTCCATATATACACACTGAGTATTAAATACATTAGGTATAGCAAAAACTTCCAAACTCTGGGAATGTAAAGACTTGTTAGAGTGTAAACAATAGTTTTTACTATTGTTTATATTATACTACACAGGTTAAATCACAATTTTATGGTGGCGCATTGATAAATTTCAAACTATTTGTACAAATTATACAATGAAATTCTTTTCCCACATAGATTTGTCCAATAGAAACGAATTAAAATAAGAATAAAAAATTACCTTGGTAAACAGTGATGGCTGATAATGTTATCTTTGTATTATTTTTTAAATTTACGTCGCCGTTCGGTCGCAGCTTGTCACAGCACAAAAAGAGAATGAATGAACGAACGAATGATTTCTGAAAAGTGGTTGCAGACTAAGAACAATGTTAACACACTGCAACAGAACTTTAAAACCAAATGTTACTGTGTCGACTGTTCCCCATTTTTAGTCGTGGCGACGGAACTAGGACGACTCACCGACCAAAAATGTTTCTAGAATGAATCAGTGTCGACACAATAGTGTCGAGTTATTTCGTAACGGCTACCAAAAAGCGCTGTATGGGTAGTCTGGACACTGGCTGCTTAAAATGAGAATTAAAATAACTATCTGAGTAGGTATCAAATATAAAAAAATACTCTGACGTGATTTTTCACGTTAATTATTCCGAGCTTTAAAGTGTCTGGCAGCTTTTCCGTCATCGGGAAGTGATAGGCAGTGTTGATTTTTATGTTTTTTTTTTATATAAGTAAATCAGTTTCAGCTCTAATATCCGTTGTTATCGCAGGACTCCCGCGTCCAATTCTCTGTAAACATGACAGAGAAGGTCACGAAGTTACTGGAAGTGTCCCGTAACGCGTTCGGAGCGTGGCGCGAGCACGAAGGCGTGTTTTCGATGCGCCAGTTCGAGGTCCTGTCCAAACATCTCGGCAACAAAGTCATGCTGGGGGACGCCTCGCCTGAACTCTATGAGGTGAATGGAATTATAAACGTTGCTCTTTAGGTAACATCACCCCTGCTATCCCTAAAAGGCTTAGGCAGAGGAGGCACCCACAGACCCACATATCGCCCAGTTGTGTTTAACAACAACATCGGTCAAAATCCATTTATTCTCAGGCAACTTTGTCGCATAGATAAATACCTTACAGACTAACTTAGATAAATCATGATAAAATACAAATTTGTATTAGTAAATAGAGCCTTAAAACTAAGTTAGTAACACTTCACTAACCTAACCCACCCTAACCCCCACCTAAACCTACTCTATTCAACCGTGCTCATACATTTGTTTCTAATTTCGTTGAAGTGTTCGTTGATGCCTAACTAAAATCATGTCGAAGAAATTGTACATATGCGTGATAATGCGTGGGAATCACATATGAAAAATGGCTTTTCGTTCCGTCTTCATTTTCTATCTACCTGTCTCCTATCCAAGTTCTTTGAATAATCACAGGCAATGATGGATCGGGACCTGTTGATGAACCTAGTGGCTGCATCATCAGACAACCACATGCGGTTCATAGACGGACGCGAAGACCAGCTCACGACGCGTGCTAACGTCTGGCGCGATGATCTCGTGAAGGGAACCAATGAGTAAGTCCTTTGTCTTTGTTTGTCTTCCTCTTCTACGGACGGAGTGAGCCTTGCAACGTTCAATGGGAAAGCTGTGTTGATCACAGCGTAGTGGGCACTAATCCTAATCTGACTAATGAGATGTGCTACTTTGAAATATGTATAAAATAAAGTTAAGATACTCAAAGAAAACGGCGATGTTAGTTCCGAACTTAGTCACAAGCCAAGAGATTCATGTCTCCCTATTTTTTATCACTTTTTGTTGCTGACCGTAAAAAGCTATATTTTCTTCCGTAGCAATGAAATAAAACGCAACAGGGACAGAATCTTGGAGATCAACTATTTCATTGACAACCAGCGGGAAGAATGGGCAGACATGCACATGGAACTGACTGATACCGTCGACCCTGACGCCGCCGCTTTGTTGGGAGATGACTTTCAATGTTAACTGTATTATTATCAATAATAATTATAATCAATCACCTATTGGAACAAATTGAATTTTATTCTTCTTAAATCTTTAACAAAACTGTGATCTCCATAATTATAATATTCATAGCGGATTATTGACGGTGAATTGACATTGAATCAAATTGCTTGAAATACACATTACAGGAGAAACGAGAGTTGAATTTTTTCACGCCTCTTCTGTATTCACTAATTAAAAAATAGGTGAGCGTAGAGCGACTCCCTTTTCGGCCTTCGCACTTATTTTATTGGTGACAGAATTTCAATTTAAATTAAATAAGAATGATTGGCAAATGAACTTGATTGGAACTTGTGCCTACGTCACATTGACCTGTATTCCATTTCTTAATGTGAATTTAAAATAAAACGCTCACAAGTAGCATTAGCTATTTATTTAAGTTTCGCGGTTTTTTTTGTTTGAGATTTTGGATATACTGATCTATATTCTTTTGGAACTCAGGACCTTCAACTAGTTTCAGATAGTCTGTTACATATTTTTTTCGGTTCTTCTCTAAACTTGTAAGGTATTCTTGCCTAATTGATCTTTTGGTAGTGGCTCGGATGGTCGGAGATATTTGGTCATAAGTTTTTATGAAAGCCTTGCATTTTTCTACTGCATCCGATTTGTCTGCCGCAATTTCGTCAATGAGACCCACCTGAAAAAATTAAAGACTATATCCAAGAAGCGAAGCAAAGTATTTAAAAATAGAGAAATTCGATGTTACATATTCACACAAATTAAGAAGAGAAGTGGGTTGAGAAGTGAACCCTGAGGTCAATTTTAGTACTTAATTTTATTAATAATTTCGTTGATGAAATCATTCTCAATTAACTTAAAAAAAGTACATAAACACTTAGTTTTTTTTTAAACTTCTGTTCGAATACCTCTCACGTATCACGAACTTAGTCAGGGTAAAGGTATCTAATAATAATGCAAAATAAATTCTGTTATGTTTTGGCTTACACGTGTACGATTGAAGGTGGTCTAGAAGAGAAAATAATCAAAAACTTAATATTAGAAGATCTTAAATTCAAATCTTCATATATTTTTTCTTTTTTTGACCAGATAGGCTGTCGCTCCATGTGAAATACTGGTATTCAGATTCAGCTGCATCCGGTTAAACTAGAAGCCGACCCCAGCAAAATTGGGAAAAGGCTAGGCAGATGATGAATAATTCAATTTATTGTTTCAAGTTCCGACTGACAATATATTTTTGTATTTTCAAAGACTCTACGTGGCTGAGTTAAGCACTTGACAATTAACAAGCACACATACAAACCTGCAAAGCTTGTCCCGGTGAGAACATTGCCGAACTGGTGAGGGCATATTCTGTATGCTTTGGGCCAATAACTCGGGACATGAGGTCGTAAATCCACGTAGCTGGTGGTATCCCAACAGCTGTGTCGTTTATCCCGATGGCAGCCGCCCCACTGGTCATCACGCGGTAGTCACACGAGAGGGCCACGAAACAGGCCCCGGCTGCTGTATAACCCTAGTCCAGGAAAACAAATGTTGAGACGAAATATTATAGTTAGCTTGCACTTGGGTCAGTTGAGTTTCTTTCAAGTATTCCATTCTGGAGTAGTATCTACATTTTTAGGTGTAACTCCTGAGTCTCTGAAATCTTATCATGTGTGGAACAAAATTATAATAGGTAGGTAACTAGGTACTTACATTGATAGCAACTGTTGTGATGAGATCTGTACCAAATATCTTCGTAATGGCATCAAACATGGTCTCCTTAAATAGTATTAACCTTTGATGTTCTGGTTTGTGAAATTCTTTCAAATCCATTCCTGCTGAAAAAATTTTAGGTGATTCCTAAAATCGTTCAAATTTTTAGTAAGTGTGTAAAAATTTATATTTAGATAGGTAATGTACAAGTAATAAAAAACAAACTTAGACTTACCGAAGTCAAAACCAGGCCCTTGCATTTATTTTTCTCCACCTCAAGTACGGAGTCATGTAGCTCCTGCAATAATTCCAAGCTAAAGCTGTTCACTGGCGCCCTCTGCAGCTGCAGTGTCGCTATTCCCTCGTTATCCACTGATACACCAACTAGAGGCTTCACTTCTGTAGAAGATAGACGCCTACGACCAACTGCAAAACTTTTTCGTATATTTCTCAGGTGAAACATTTTTAAAACACTTTCGGCACGTTTGTTTCTTGTTGATCTCTGAAACCTACTGTCTAAATGTACACATACAACAGATAATATTTATTTATTAATATTAGATAACAGACAATCTAACCTTCACAACTGCTATGCCTTTTAAAAACAGATTGCCGCGTCATCGTGCCGGTCGCTGTTATGGAGTCGTGTTATATCTATATTAGCTATTGACACTTTCTTTTTGCGTAAGCATTTGAGTTCCAGTGTTAAGGTACCTACCTTATTATTTGACTGCGGAAAACACGTTTATTATCTTCAGACTTACGTATTGCAAATAATGTACATGTACATTTTAATATTGTTCAATTAATTTTATCTAAGCATTGGATAGGATAGAACTAAAGTATGTGGGTTTGGGTGTAGAAGATAAACTGACTGAAGTATACCCAATAGAAGTTTGAGCCAAGTCTTGAAAGTTATGTTTAAGTTCTATGTAATACGGGACGTGCGTATTACCATCAACTGGACAAAATTTCGGATTCCGTGGTTACTACTGCGATATTTTTGAAGGATAAACCCAACAACACTGGACGACCTGGTTATCGAATCCAGGACCTCGTCATGCTTAGCAGTCACATTTGTAACCAACGAGAATAAAATATATAATAAATAATTTTGTCCATTCTTCTTTGTAGGTCTACCCACACCTATAAAGAAGAATGGACAAAATTATTAAAAAAAAGTTCTGAATTAATATTTCCTCCTCTTGTTTTGGATTCAAAATAAAACAATTTACTATTTATTAAGTTTTCGCGGCCTTTCTTTGTTTGAGATTTTGGAAATACAAATCTATATTCTCTTGAAACTCAGCACTTTCAAAGAGTATCAGGTAGTCTGTTAAAACTTTTTTTCGATTATTTTCCATCTTTGTAAGGTATTCTTGTCTTATTGCTCGTTTGGTGGAAGCTCGAATAGCCGGAGATATTTGATCATAAGTTCTTATGAAAGCCTTGCATTTTTCTACTGCATCTGTTTTGCCTGCTGCAATGTCATCAATGAGACCCACCTGAAGAGTTGAAGAACAATATTAAGTAAGTAGGAGCAAAGTAGTTCAAATTAGAGAAAGCAAATTCGATGTTATTCTAAAAGATTGAGAAGAGCACAGGGCTGAGAACATAGCCTTGAGGCACTCCAATAGTGGGTACGAAAATCGTTTAGAAATCTAATGCTGATAATTTTTGTGAAAATTTTTCTAAGTAGTGTTTGAGAACCTTGGCTAGAATACATGCTCAAAAGATTTAGACGTCCTATTGTAGTTTCAGTTTTAGTGATAAATGATGTAAAAACCTCTTGCGTAATCAATTAATCACTAAACAAATAAAGAATTCTCGATCATAGGAAGTATTTTAATTTGTTTTAGTTTTGTTTGATTTTAATGTTTTCGTGCGTTATAAAAACCATGGGATTGTTCTTAATTGTATGATTGCTTAAAGAAAATCGATTGAACCTGGTTTTGTATTTTCAAAGAATTTATATATTTCGTTGAATAATTTATGAATTGCATTCTAATTTGAGGGTTTCCAACTTGATATCAGCGAATATTATACATAATTTTGATTGTTGACGTGATCGTGCCAATTTCGGCCAAACCGCGTTCAATAACTTTTTAGGGTATGGAAAGCAAGTTAAAGTTTGGTGTTCTTCTCTTTCAAGATACTTCGAGCACAAAGTTGATACTTAATTAACAAACCTGCAACGCTCGTTCTGGTGAGTACATGACAGAACTGGTGAGGGCATATTCTGTATTCTTAGGGCCCATGAGTCGGGACACGAGGTCATAAATCCACGGCACTGGTGGTATCCCAACGGCGGTGTCGTTCAGCCCGATGGTACCTAGGCCACTGGTCATCGTGCGGTAGTCACAAGTGATGGCCACGGCACAGGCACCAGCTCCTGTGTAGCCCTGATCCGGGATTATTATTTTTATAACAGCATAGGTCGGATTTTTCTAACAATTTGAAATCTTAGTTTTGTTTGAAAATTCAATTATGAAGCAGTTATCTGCATTTTTGACGTTTATTGCTTTTTGATGTTAAGAATTTGTGACTTGAGTAATAAAGACTTGTGCTACTTACATTGAAAGCAACTGTGGTGATGATGTCAGCCCCAAATAATGTTGCGACGACACCAAAAATACTCTCCATAAATAGTATTAACCTCTGACGATCTGATTTGCGAAATTCATTCAAATCCAATCCAGCTGAAAAAACTTTTGGCAATGCCTGAAAACATTTAGATATTTAGTTGGTGTACCTACGGTCACGAGAATGACTTTTGTATAAGTATTTAAGTACATACTTAGCAACTTACCGAAGTCAAAACCAGGCCCTTGCATTTATTTTTCTCCAACTCGCGTACAGAAGCATGTAGCTCCTGCAATAATTCCAAGCTTAAACTGTTCACTGGAGCTCTCTGTAGCTGCAGTGTCGCTATTCCCTCGTTATCCACTGATACACCAACTAGAGGCTTCAGTTTGGAAGAAGACATTAATCTATTACCCATTGCAAACGTTTTTGATATTTTTTTTAGGTGAAACATTTTTAATAAAATTTCGGCACACGATTTTTCCAGTAAATTATAATAGGGATTCTACTATCAAATATTCACAGATAATTTAGATATAGTTAAATATAAGATGGCTTTTGAAAGACTACGATACATTCTGAGTGTAAGTTACCAAATGTAAGACAGGTATAATACAGGTTGGAGCAGCTATTGTTATTATTAAATCCGTGTTAATATTATCTTGATTAGACCGTTGACCGTGACCAGCCATGCAGTGCAGACGCTTGCGTGCATTTAGGCAATTCGCGCTTATTATCTAATTAGTAAGTCATGTACAAAAACTATTAATATAAAATTAAGAACATAGGGTAGGGGCAGTGGTGTACCTCTTACTACACCCAAGTTTTGCCAGATATGTTCCATGTGAGCCCATTGCCATCAACCGGGCACAAACTCAGGTTGCGTTGCTTTTTACAGAGAAACTGAAAGCTAAACCCAATAACAATTTTCTCGACCTGGGAATCGAAAGCAGGACCTCGTGCTCAGCAGTTGCCATTGCGACCACGAGGTAGTAAAATAAAGAAGAATGGACAAAATCATTAGGTGCAAATGAAACAATAATAATAATACGGATTATAAATCAATTTCCTATTTATTTAGTTTTGGCGGCCTTTCTATGTTTGATATTTTGGATATATTGATCTATAATCTTTTGGAACCCAGGACTTTCAACTAGATTGAGATAGTCTGTTATAATTTTTTTTCGGTTGTTTTCCATCTTTGTAAGACATTCTTGTCTTATTGCTCGTTTGGTGGTAGCTCGGATGGCCGGAGATATTTGGTCGTAAGTTCTTATGAAAGCCTTGCATTTTTCTACTGCATCCGATTTGTCTGCCGCGATTTCATCAATGAGACCCACCTGAAGAGTTGAAGGACAATATTAAGCAATCGAAGCAAAATAGTTTTTTTTTTTTAAAAAAAACGTTGCCCCACACTAGGAATTTTTCCTGTATCATGGGTGCGTTCACAAACATATAAAGTCACATACACAAATACTCAAATAGTTGGAAACAGAGAAAGCAAATTCAGTGTTATTCATACAGTTTGAGGAAAACAATGGGCTGAGAACACACCCATGAGGTACACCAATACGTGGATACACAGAACTTTATCTGTTCTGTGCGTGGATACGTGGGTACGATAATCGCACAGAAATTAAATGCTAAAAGTCTTCTTTGAAAGTTTTCTAAATAGTATTTGACAATCTTGGCTAGAATACAATCATGCTATTAAGAAAACTACTTAGGTACTGTTGTTTTTAAAAGATTCTCGATAGTTAAATTAGAATAGAATATTATATTTTTTTTTGTTAGTTTTGTATAATTTTAATATTGTTCGTCAAGTATAAGAAATTTTCCCGTCGGGGCTGCGGGTTGTTCGCAAGAGATACCGCGGCCTTGACATGAAGGGCTAAGAAGGAACATGGGCGGTTTTTAGTCAGTAGAAGTCTGACACTCCCTTTCGCTCTGCCCAAGAGCGGGAGGGGTTATTTGATAATTTTCAACACGCCAAAAAAAAAAAAATAAGAAATTTTAACATGTCTGGAAGAGATCTGTGCGACAAAAAACCATGGGATTATTCTTTATTGTATGGTTTCCGGAACCAATCAATTAAAACTACTTTTGCAATTTTGAAGAATTTGTTGCTGGCATACCAGTTTGGGGATATCCAATTTGGTAACAGCGACTTTTGTACATCATCTGGAAAGGTTTCAACATGATCGTGCTAATTGTTTTAGTATCCTACTCTTTCGACTCTGAGCACAAAGTGAAACAATAATTAAAAAGCATACAAACCTGCAAGGCTTGTTCTGGTGAGTACATGACGGAACTGGTGAGGGCGTATTCTGTATTCTTAGGGCCCATAAGTCTGGACATGAGGTCATAAATCCACATAGCTGGTGGAATCCCAACGGCTGTGTCATTCACTCCGATGGTTGCTGGGCCAGAGGTCATCGTGCGGTAGTCTAATGTGAGACCCACGATACAGGCCCCGGCTGCAGTGTAACCCTGAACCGAAACAAAACAAAGTTAACAGGGAATATGACGACACATTTGGAGTTACTTTTTTTTTGGGGTTGGGAAATCATCGAATAACCCCTCCCGCTCTGAGCAGAGCGAAAGGGAGTGTCAGACTTCTACTGACTAAAAACCACTCACTTCTTGGCCCTTTGTGCCGAGGCCGTGGTATCTCTTTCGAACAACCCGCAGCCGCGACTGTCGTGGGCCCCTTCCGTGTTTCTGACATCTCTATGAGGCGCACGTGGAACACGAACGCGCCGTCGACACGGCTTGTCATCGTCATAAGACGGACGGATGGCGAGCTAGCCCATTACCCACCGTCCACAGGCGCGCGCCTACGGTGGCCGGAAGGCACAACGTGGCCCCCAACGCCCGGAGCGTCTCCCGTGGCGGCTGGGACGAGAGGTTCTCTCCCTCTCACGTTCCGCCACCTCCTTCGCTAGCATCACTGTTTCACAGAAGGAGACGACGGTGGCGGCGGCGTCCCATTTCCCCTTGCACATTTGGACTTACTTCAAGTAATAATTTGTAATATTTACATTGATAGCAACTGTAGTGATGAGATCTGTCCCAAATAACTTCGTAATGGTATTCAACATAGTCTCCTTAAATAGCGTCAACCTTTGATGATCTGGTTTGTGAAATTCATTCAAATCCATACCTGCTGAAAAAATTTTCGCCGATGCCTGAAAACGTTCAAATCTTTAGTAAGTATTAAGTCACGAGTATCTATACATATAATAAATCTGTAGAAAAAATCTTTTTTGTACATCGAAAATATTAAAAAAAAAATTGTCAGGGTAATAAAGTATAACCAACAGAACACATTTCCAGCATTTTTGGAATTTTTGTCTGTTTGTCTGTTTCGATGACTAAGCATCACGTCAAATTTACGAAACGAATGTAGGTAACTTTTATACATAAATGTTGTGCGTAACTTGGGCTATTACTTAGTCTTTGTTTCATCGTAATCGGTGCTCTCTATCAAAAGATATATGCATTTATAGTTTTCAAGAAGAACTTATACATTATAGTCAAGAATGAGACAAGCAACGACATCTATTGAACGAATATGGTACTTATTAATAAATGCCTTCACAAGATAACTTTAAATAAGTTACAATAGCAAAAGGTACGTAGAAATTAGTCTAAATGACGCTGCTTTCAAAATCTACATAGCCTAAACCCTATAGTGTGTTTGATCGCTCATTTTTAGCAGTTTATCTTCGTCTTCGACAGATGGCGTTATTCATTTGATGTCATTTTCTGAACCGCGGTGTTATTAAATAAACATAATGTTTCGTGAATAGTCAACAAATAAAGATTTACCAATTATACAGTATAAAAATACTATTTTTTTTAAACTAAATTAAAATTAAATAAAACCCACGACATATTTTTTTTGTACCGTGGGGGAATCGAACCTGCGACACGCAGTGCTACTGTTAATCGTCCAGCCACTGCGCCAAACATGTCTTTATATAGATGTGGTGTGTTGTTAGCCCTATGTGTCGAGGCCGCGGTATTTCTTTCGAACAACCCGCAGCCCCGATGGGCGTCGGTCCTTGGGAGCCCCTTCAATGTTGCTGACATCCCTTTGATGGAACACGAATGCGCCTCCATCGTCATAGGACGGATCACGAACGATTAACTAGCCCGTTACTCACCGTTCACAGGCCCGCGCCTACGGTGGCCGGAAGCCATCACGTGGCCCCCGATGCCCGGAGCATCTCCCGCGGCGGCTGGGAAGAGGGGTTGTGTCCCTCTTACGTTCCGCCACCTCTTTCGCTAGCATTACGGCTTCGCAGAAGGAGGTGACGGCGTTCCATTTCAGATTCGATGTCCCAGATTCGGTACAGGTACCTCTCGAAACAGCCTCTAATCCCCCCTTTTTTTGTGGTTCGTAAATTATCAAATGACTCATCCCGCTCTGGGCGGAGCGGAAGAAAGTGTCAGACTTCTACTGACTAAAAACCCTTAGCCCTTAGCCCTTTGTGTTTCGGGGCCGTGGTATCTCTTGCGGACAACCGTCAGCCCCGGCAGACGACGGCAACAACAATTAAGGGGCCCCAAAGGACCCCTTAATTGTTGCTGACATATCTTTGAGGCGCGCGTGGAACACGAACGCGCCAACGACAGTGCCTGTCGACTATAATGTACCTGTTTCAAATTTATTCAAGATTCGTTCGGCCGTTCTGACGTGGTTGATTAACAAACACCCATCCATCTAAACTTTAGTATTAGACATGTACTTTGCATTACCCTCTTCTTATTTTCTACAGCGGCAGTAAGTTAACGCAGGGCAATGATTTAATGTACTTTTATCTAAGTAAGTAACTTTTTTCTGACAAGCACGCGAACGAAGTCGCGGGCACAGCTAGTTTAAAATAAAATACGTATCTACATAACAAACTTTACACGCTACTTTCTGATAACAGTAGGTACCTACTAAAGGAGTATAAGACGAGAAAAGGATCTCCAAACCCATACTATTATGAAATCGGTCAGATGGCAGGAGAAAATAGGGGGCGAGTCTATTGTCATCACAACAGCACACATATAATAATTATTACCTAATCTAAGCAATATAAATACGTTATAGGTACTTGTTAGGCATTATCTTTTTTACATACTGATTTATTCAATTTGAATATAATTGTTTCCCCTCACGATCCAGCAGTTTCTAAAATTAATAAGTACCTATATACAGGGTGTAAATCAACCCATCACACAGCCGTCAACCAAGCATTCTGTACATCAAACTAAGTACCCCTACGCAAATTTTTTTGCTGGGAAATGACTTTTTTTAATATATGATCCCGACCGATCTCGGCCACAGCGACTTGGATCTGCCTATTAAGAGCATCGCTGGTGTGCCCTCTGGTGACTGACATAGCCAATTTTTGCCGTGAAAGTGCGTCCACATTCACTGCAAGTCAGCACCCCTCCGACGTAATTGTATTGGATGGCCGCGGGTGGTCGGGCCTTAAGCACATCTCGTTTAGCATCGAGCTCTTCCTTACGCCGCCTTTCAAACTCAAACACCTTAGTGCTTACGGTATGCCTCCACAGTGACCGGTCCGCTGCCATTGCCTCCCATTGCGACGTGTCTAGGTCACATCGTTTCATGTGGCGCTTAAGCACATCTTTGTACCGAAGGAGTTGGCCGCCTTGTTTCCGCTTGCCATCCTGCAGCTCTGAGTAGAAGATGCGCTTCGCCACTCTGTCGTCAGACATTCGGGAGACATGGCCAGCCCATCGCAACTGGCGCCGCATTATATAGGCCTCTATACCGCCGACATTAGCTCGCCGTAGTACTTCCGTGTTACGAACACGGTCCGACCAGTGGATGTTCATAATGTCACGTAGGCATTTTAGATGGAATCTATCCAAGGTGCGAATGTGCTTACGGTATAGACACCATGTTTCGGAGGCATACAGGAGATTTGGCAGAACTATTGCCATGTACACAGCAATTTTCGTAGAGAGCTTTATGTCGTGCGAGCGGAACACCTTGGCACGAAGTCTGCCAAAAGCCGCAGCAGCTGCTCCAATTCTGCTGTTGACTTCGTTATCAAGGAGGCACCTGGATGTTATAGTGCTGCCCAGATATTTGAATTTGTCTACTTGCTTAAGCGAGACGTCACCGAGTTTAATGTCGACTGGGCAAGTGTTCAGTGTATCAAGAGCCATGACTTCGGTCTTCTTCACACTGATCTTAAGGCCAAATCTGCGACATGACTCATCAAGACTCGACATAAGCCTTTGTAGACCTTCTGGGGATTCCGCCGCAAAGCATAAGTCATCTGCATACATCATCTCAGTAATAGTCACGTGGGACACTTTGGTGTGAGCTTTGAGTCTAGCTAAGTTAAAGACACCACCACCATTGATACGAAAACGGATACGAATACCCTCGGATAAAGTCTGCAAGGCATCCCTAACCACAGCTGCAAAGTACAGAGCGAATAAAGTTGGAGCGAGTACGCAGCCTTGCTTTACGCCGCAGCTCACAGAGAAGAACTCTGAATCTTCGCCCTGCACATTGACACAACAACGCATGTCATCATGCAGGAGTCGGATTATTCTTACAAACCTGTCCGTGCATCCAAGTTTCGCTAATACCACCCATAAGGCTTCCCGAGGCACACAGTCAAAAGCTTTTTCCAAGTCAACAAAACAAAGGTACAAAGGTTGACCCTGCTCTCGACTCTTCTCTAGGAGTTGGCGGACAGAGAAGATGGCCTCACATGTGCCTCGATTTGGCCGGAAGCCAAATTGGGTCTCAGGCAAAATGTCTTCCGACAAGGGCATCAAGCGGTTAAGTAAAATTCGCGCAAAAACTTTTCCTGGCGAAGTCAGGAGGGAGATTCCCCTATAAGAATTGCAGTCGGATTTGTCACCCTTGTTCTTGTAAAGAGAGCAAACACGAGAGACTTGAAAGTCATCAGGTACTCTCTCTTCATCCCACATCTGAACAAAGAGCTTCCAAATGGCTTCATGCAATTCCACACCCCCATACTTCAACAGTTCTCCAGGTAGATTGTCAATGCCAGCCGCTTTTTTGTTCTGCTGTTGTTGAACGGCAACAACAACCTCGCGCAGAGTCAGTGGGTCGTCCAGCTTGTACATTGTGGGAAGCGATGCCATCGAGTTGATGTAAGAAATGCCCGCAGCTCGGTCAACATTGAGCAAGGTTTTAAAATGCTCTGCCCATCTATTGCGTACATCTTGTTTGTTGGTAAGCAGTTGTGTACCATCGAGGGATCTCAGGGGCACTTTAGTACGAATCGCAACACCAACAATTTTGCGGACCTCATCATAAAAAGCACCCAGCTGTTTAGTGTCAGCGAGCCACTGCATGCGTTCGGCCTTATTTCGCCACCACTGATCCTTTACTTCCCGTACATATCTCCGCAGCGCGGCACCACTTTGCTTGACTTGCTCCGCTTGGTGGTCGTCCCGATGCTGCCGTAAGAGAGATCGGTGCCTCCGGATAGCATTTGACAAAACTTCATCGTTGTCATCAAACCAGTCCTCGTGTCTGCTAGGTTTTATACCCAGTGTCTGCGAGGCGGCCGCGACTAAATTGGATGAGAGCGTATGCCAATTGGCCACAGAATCACCATTCTCAATATTTACTGCTTGGACCGCATTGCTAACCGCCTGTGTATAGTTCTTACGCACCTCTAGACTTTGCAATTTTTCTATGTCTAAACGCTTAGGCTTCACACCTTGTGATCTGCAAGGAGGATATAGCCGGAGCTTCATTTTGGAAACGACAAGACGGTGGTCCGTGGAGCAGATCGCATTAGCATCACGCATAACGCGAGTGACATGCACTTGGGAAATATCTCTTTGCCGGACAATAACATAGTCAATCAGGTGCCAATGTTTCGACCTCGGATGCATCCATGTGGTCTTATATTTTGCAGGGAGTCTAAACACGGTGTTGGTGATGGTCAGTTCAAATTCAGAACAAAGGGACAGCAGGAGTTGCCCATTACTATTCATGTTGCCAACACCATGTCTTCCCAAGACCTTAGGCCATGCTTCAAAGTCACGCCCGACTCTCGCGTTAAAGTCGCCCATCAATAGTATCTGCTCCCTAAGAGGGATTTTTGATAGGGTTTGTGTAACTTCTTCATAAAATTTGCTCTTGATGTCATCATCCTTGTCCATTGTTGGCGCATAAACACTGATGACATTAAGATGGTTGTCATTAGCCAAGTGAAGGCGCAGGGAGGTAACACGGTCCGAGATGTGAATAGGACACTCCTCCATCACAGTGGCTATATCATTTCTGATTGCAAAACCAACACCGGATCTCCTAGGCTCTGAAGACGGAGTACCTTTCCAAAAGAAAGTATAGCCCCCCAGGCGCTCCACTCTCTCCCCCTCGTCGGCCAAGTGCGTCTCACTGAGCGCAGCAATATCCACACCATAACGTCGGAGTTCACGGGACACGAGGGCGGTTTTACGAGGAGGACCCAAGTTACTCTCGCGATCAAGGAGGGTGCGTACATTCCACGCTGAAAATGTCATATTATGGGTTTTAATGATCCTAAGCCTATTTCTTCTTTTGTGTATCTTTCGACCACGTGTGGTTGATGCAGAGACAGCCGTGGTTACTACCTCCGAATTTGATGGGTTAAGCCTTTTTTAGGACACCTTTTCTAGTCCCCTCCCCGGACCGGGGGAAGCAGGGCCTCTCTAAATAGAGCTGCTTCGTCACCCACGGAGCTGCCGAATTGCACTGTTAACCCAATGCAGTGCAAAAACGACCATCTTCCCTGAGCCGCATGCATGTAGACATCAGACAAAGCCTGGTTGGCATCACAACCAGACCTCTCTACCTCTGTCCATCGCTGCACGACCTTCGTTCGAATCGGAGTCCGTTGCCAGAGCCAAGTCAATTGCGCAGGAGATATTAAAGTGCACGAAACGTAAAAACAGCAGTGTGCGCGCGTACACAGGTGCACTCTTATCCCTACCTCCTTGTATCCAATGGAACGGGGGACCGCCACAATCGGCAGGAGGCAGGAACGTCCCTAAACGTCAGCGAAACCCCTGACGCAGGCCTGGTGGTTGTAAGATGACAATTATCAACCAACCACATGATCCCTTAGCCGCCTTTTACGACACCCATGGGGCGAGATGGGGTAGTGCTATTCTTTGTGCCCGGACACCACACGGGGCAATTTTTTAATAACTAAAGTTATAACCAGAAAAGTAGTATTTACAAAAACAGCTGTGAAAAATTTGGAACTTTGACCCCCAATATCTCCGTAACTAGGAGGTTCCCAGGTATGGTCTAGAACAAAAAAAAAATCATCGCAGTGGTGGGGAGAACAAGTGCCTTTCGTTTGCGTTAAGGGTACTTTTACACCCTATAGGTATAGGGTCCTAAATACTAGTTTTTCAGGTTTTAACTTTACTTAAATTACCTCCATGAACCATTTTATGCTTTGAATAGCAAAGCATCCACGAGCACGATTTTTAACAGTGCTACATTATGTTTTACCGTAAAATGTGATTTTTGACCCAAAATAAAAAGGCGTTTCCCAGCAATTTTTTTTGCGTAGGGGTACTTAGTTTGATGTACAGAATGCTTGGTTGACGGCTGTGTGATGGGTTGATTTACACCCTGTATAAAAAACGAGTTGGACGATACCAACGACCACTGGTTTCTTACATAAAGGTGACTGTAACTACCTACCCACTTAATAAGTGGTAACCGTTTAGCGTCTGTGTCCCTTCCATAGTTCCACCCTTTTTTTTTTTATGGTGGGTGGAAAATCTTCAAATGACCCCTCCCGCTCTTGGGCAGAGCGAAAGGTTGTGTCAGACTTCTACTGACTAAAAACCACCCATGTTCCTTCTTAGCCCTTCATGTCGAGGCCACGGTATCTGCGAACAACCCACAGCCCCGACGGGCGTCGGCCCTTGCGGGCCCCTTCCATGTTGCTGACATCTCTTTGAGGCGCGCGTGGAACACGAACGCGCCGTCGACACGGCCTGTCGTCGTCATAAGACGGACGGACGGCGAGCTTACCCATCACTCACCGTCCACAGGCCCGCGTCTACGGTGGCCGGAAGCCATCACGTGGCCCCCGACGCCCTGAGCGCCTCCTGCGGCGGCTGGGACGAGAGGTTCTTTCCCTCTCACGTTCCGCCACCTCCTTTGCTAGCATCACTGCTTCGCAGAAGGAGGCGACGTCCCATTCCTCCTCGCCCCGGACCATGGCTTGCACCAGGGCCGGACGCGAGAGGTTGCCGCTCAGGGCCGCCGATCGCCGATAGTTCCACCCTGCACCTATAAGTATAAAACAAATGTATAAACTTACCGAAGTCAAAACCAAGCCCTTACATTTATTTTTCTCCACCTCAAGTACGGAGTCATGTAGCTCCTGCAATAATTCCAAGCTAAAGCTGTTCACTGGCGCCCTCTGCAGCTGGAGTGTCGCTATTCCCTCGCTATCCACTGATACACCAACTAGAGGCTTCACTTCTGTAGAAGATAGAAGCCTACGACCAACTGCAAAACTTTTTCGTAAATTTTTCAGGTGAAACATTTTTAAAACACTTTCGGCGCACTCGCTTCTTGGCGGACTCTGAGCTACATAGATATGTGTAAGTTATGATAACAGGTAGGTACATAAAACCAAAAAATAAGATTGCATTTTGTTCTAGATTACTGATTAGGTAGGGCGGTACGTCATTACCAAAAAAGTGAAGTGCCGTTAGATATAAAAGGCGGAAAACCGCGACCTAAATCACCATGCAGTGCGTAGATTTTCATGGAGTTAGTTATTTGTGTGTAACTCCTCAGGGAGCGTTCAAGAATTACGTAACGAATTTGGTGGTAGGGGTAAATCATCCCGTCGGGGTTGCGGGTCCCTCCCGCTCTGGGCAGAGCAGAAGGGAGTGTCAGACTTCCACTGACTAAAAACCACCCATGTTCCTTCTTAGCCCTTGTGCCGAATCCGCGGTATCTCTTTCAAACAACCCGCAGCCCCGACGGGGTAGGGGGGTGGTCTTGTAAAACGTTATAAAGCGTTACAGGAGCGGGAGGGGGCGGGGTTCGGTCTACGCGTTAGGTAACATTTTTTTTAACCATTCAGTAGGTACGACCGCGTTTCAAAGTTTAGGTAAAAATGGTCACTTGGTGGTTACGTAAAGTTTTACTGGGTTACCACCACCACTCAGAATCTCAATCAATCAGAATTTGATGTGCTATTATAAAATAAGTTTTATCTCGGTTACAACCGTTTTTGCACGAGCAAAATCGGTGAAATAAATTCAGTGTACCTATTTTATTCCACCGCACGTACACACGGCTACACATCAAGCTATACATTACCAGTACAAGCTGGTCTCGCATTGTATAGGATTTCCGTTCAGTGCGGGATCAGCGTAAACTGGAAATGTATAGCTTGATGTGTAGCCGTGTGTACAGACCGCATGTAGGTTCTGCAATCAATCAACCAACCTTTAGCTGTTCACTGGCGCCCTCTGCAGCTGCGATGTCGCTATCCTCTCGTTATCAACTGACACACTACTATAGGCTTAACTTTTATATTTTAGTTTTGCAACTCACTACTACATCACGAGACTAGGTAGATCAGTCGCAGATATAATGAGGCATCGCTCGTTAGTGAGGCTCGTACGGAACTTGGTTGTTTTCGACAGGGGCAGTGTGACTGCTGACAGTTCGTGGAAGAAGTTCTCCAAGATCATGCCCACGACACATTGTTCGCGCTATTTTAGGATTAGGATAAAGTTATCCCCAATAACTTTATCCTTAATGGCAAGCTAGAAAATAAAAGGTTCTTGTACCAAGAATGTGAAGGGTCTGAGCCATCCCTCATTCTTGCGGACTCTGCCGCCCAGTGACGCTACTGACATTATAGTTCTTAACGTGTAATCCTTACCTACTTATAACATTATAAATGCGAAAGTAACTCTGTGTCTGTCGCACTTTCACGCCATAACTACTGAACCAATTTAAATGAAATTTGGTACACAGATAGTCTAGAGCCTGAGAAAGCATATAGGCTATTTTTTAATGTGAAAAAGAGTTGTAAAGGTTTGAAAGGGGGGGATGAAAAGATTACCCCCCTTCGACACTTCCTAGTGTTTTAGCTGGAAAGAAGAAGTGGCGGAACAAACTCCCCAGCAACACAAATAAAACAATTTCCAGAAGAAAGTAAATCAGCATTACCTATTTATTTAAAAGCTTAGTGACCTTTCTTTGTTTGATACTTTTAATATATTGCTCTATCCTATCTTGGAAGTCAGCACTTTCAACAAGATTCAGGAATTCTGTTGAATCTTGTTTTCGGTGCTCTTCCAATTTTGTAATGTATTCTTGTCTTATTGATCTTTTGGTTGTAGCCCGAATGATGGGAGATATGTGGTCATAACTTCTTATAAATGCCTTGCATTTTTCAACTGCATCCGTTTTGTCTGTCGCTACTTCATCAATGAGACCCGCCTGAAAAGATAAAAGTTAGTACCATGAGTATAGTGTCATGTTACTTTCCTTTCGTCTCTGTCAACCATCACGCTATCTTTTAATTCTTCTTCCATATTATTCCTCACACAATCCATCCATCGATTCTTAAGCATCTTTGGGCCGCAAGTTGATCCAGTGACCTGTCACCGTTTCATCCCCCTTTAGCTGATCCGGTGCATTACGTTCCGTTCTACTTCGCCTTGGACAAGCAACCAGAGGTACCGGAAATCGGAACAGATCAGTATGGGTGTTTCTGCAAGTTATTAAATCAGAAAATAAGTATTCTGTTTTGTCTGGCTAACTCCAATCTTTGTAACCACTCCTCCAATCTCTTCTGGACCTCTAGGTCATTCTCGGCATTCTCATCCGCAAACAACATACACCAGGGAGCGTCTTCCTGGTTGTCCAACCTAAGCGCGTTCATTATATCCAGGCCCGGCTCTACTAGGTTCGAAGCGCTAGAATACCCGCCATCAAGAAAAGTCTATTTTTAGAAGGTAGCACTGTTGTATCTACGAAATAGTCATTAATCATAATAACAACTCGGAGGAACTCGTGGCTTGAACTTGAACTGCCACTCGGGTCGATCTTTAGGTAAAGATGTGCTTGCCTAGGTCGGTATATATAGATCTTTGGCAGTCGTTACAGGTAGTCAGTGACCTGAAATTCTGACATCCAGTCTTACCAGGGCCGTCTTAAGTCTATTCTGCGCCGGGGTGCGGGACTCAGCCTGCGCCCTCGTTTTTTTTTTACACTGCAGCGTGGCACGCGACCGATGACACACTGCAGTATGAAAAGGGTCCTAGTCAACCACGAAAACACAATACACGTAATTTTGATTATTTATTTATTTATTACTCTAAAAAACAAAATTAAACTTAAAACTTCGATTACTAAATATCTATTTATTACATGTACAATTGTACATACACATACATCAAACAAACTCAATTTTTCTGGCTTTTGAGTTGGCAAAGATTTTAATTAAATCATTTATTTTTATAACAATTTTGGATTCTATACTTATAATGGCTAAGTTTGTCAGTCTGTCTTGGGTCATGGTTGAACGAAGATAATTTTTAATTAATTTTTCACACCACCTGCTCGAAAATGTCAAATTATATGTCAAGCAACCTTAACCTAAAGTGAGTCATTAGTGGCCGGGGGGCACAACCGGTCAATAATGTTGTACTGGATTTCATTATGACCCGCTGGTCAATAATGTGATTTGAATTTGGAATCTCACATGCTCAGCTAAATTGGCAGTATAGTACTAACAAACACCCAGAAAGAGGAAAGCTATTCTCGATACCCTTACTACGCGTGGATGATATTCTCGATTTCCTACAAAACATAACGACTGCTTCTTCATATCGTTGCCATGTTTTCGAAGACATAATATTGTAAGAATAATTAGATAACTACGAACCATTTTTTAAAAGGAATGGAATAACATTAAAACTGGCATTAATAATAACAAATACCGTACGCGCCGTAATACCGTTATAGTACTTGGCTGTAACATAGTTAAAAGTTGTTTGTGATAATGTTACCATTAACCCGTTTGTGCATATAACTAACTAGTTCTAAATATGTTATTCTTACTGTTTGTTTATTTAATAAATACTTTGTTTTTCGTACTATGGCTATTATTTTCTCACAGTAGGTGTAAAAAGTAGAGTATCCTCCTTTGGGCTAAAGGTGTCTTTGCCTTGGGCTAGCTTGAATCCCTCGCTGCATTCAGGATTCTTGTATTAACTCCCTCGCTTCGCTCGTGAGTTAAACTCTTAACTCCCTCCCTGCGCTCGGGAGTTAAATCCCGAATCCTTCATTGCGCTCGAGATTCAATATGACGCCCGTGACATAAGACACAACTTTAGCCCCTCGGTGCATAATCTACTATTAATTTTGAAAAGGATCTTTCACCTTCTGCTACTGTAACAGGCAGTGTTAAATATATACGCAGAGCTGTTGAGATATTATGAAATGAGGAAATTAAATTATTAGAATATAAATAGCTTAAAATATCATCAACAAGTACTCCCGTACTTGTTGATGCATTGGGATAAAATATTGGCAACAATTCTAATTCATTATACAAATCCTCCCCGTCAATGTCAAATCCGATAACACTGAGATTTTTTTTCATACATCTCTAATTTATTCCAGCATTCAATGTTTTGGAAGAGTGAAAAAACGGAATTGTGTTCCGTCAGCAAATCGAATCTCTCATTTAATTTCGAGATAGCAGTGTCCAGTAGAAAAAAATAAAAACATACTTTAAATTTGTTGGTTGGGTCTAAAATGGGCTCATCTGCAGCCTCGTAAACAAAATGTCTTTTTCGGGGACGTGGACGAGCAGTTTCTTTAATTTCTGTTTCGCATTCTAATTCTTCAGCAACTAATTTTGCATCAGATAACAACTGTTCAAATGCGCTATCGGTGCGGTATTTCTCCAAATCTTTTTTAACCAGATTAATCATTTTGGTGTAGCTTCTGAAATAATTACGTCCGATTTTTGCAAATTTTTGCTTACAATATTAATCTTTAGTAAAATATTGTACCATATAACTACTGAACTTATCTATACTAATATTATAAAGAAGTAAAGTTTGTGTGCTTGTATATTTGTTAAATTGTAAGGGGTAATCTCTTCCATGGACGTGGAAATGGTCCATGGCCCTTTACGGGGCCCCGGTGTGGGCGAGTGCTTTGAGGAAGCGGGCCGCCCACTACCTGAACGCGCCCCAAAAGGTAATGGCCGTAAGGCTAGTCCGTGGGTACCGCACGATCTCCCGCGAGGCGGCGAACCTCCTTGCCGGATTGCCGCCGTGGGATCTAGAGGCGATAGTCCTCGCGCGCCTGCATGAATGGCGCGCGGAGGCGCTGCACCGGGGGGTCACTCCGTTGCCGCGGCTAATTGCTGCGCAGCGGACAGACCTCCGGTGCGATCTCATGGCGGCATGGAGAGAGCGACTGTCGCAACCCCGTGCAGGGCACGCCACGATAGTGGCGGTAAGTCCCCTCTTTGAGGAGTGGCTGGAGAGGCGCCACGGCGCCCTCACCTTCCGTCTGACGCAGGTACTCACCGGACACGGTTGTTTCGGGAGGTACTTGCACCGAATCAGGCGGGAGGAAACGCCCGGATGCCACCATTGCGAGGATCGGCCGGAGGACACGGTGGAGCACACTGTGGAGGTGTGGCCCGCTTGGGCGGAGCCCCGCCGTGTTCTCGTAGCGGCGATCGGCGGCGGCGACCTCTCGCGTCCGGCCCTGGTGCAAGCCATGGTCCGGGGCGAGGAGGAATGGGACGCCGTCGCCTCCTTCTGCGAAGCAGTGATGCTAGCGAAGGAGGTGGCGGAACGTGAGAGGGAGAGAACCTCTCGTCCCAGCCGCCGCGGGAGGCGCTCCGGGCGTCGGGGGCCACGTGATGGCTTCCGGCCACCGTAGACGCGGGCCTGTGGACGGTGAGTGATGGGTAAGCTCGCCGTCCGTCCGTCTTATGACGACGACAGGCCGTGTCGACGGCGCGTTCGTGTTCCACGCGCGCCTCAAAGAGATGTCAGCAACATGGAAGGGGCCCGCTAGGGCCGACGCCTGTCGAGGCTGCGGGCTGTCCGCAAGGGAAACCGCGGCCTCGACATGAAGGGCGAAGAAGGAACATGGGTGGTTTTTAGTCAGTAGAAGTCTGACACTCCCTTTCGCTCTGCCCAAGAGCGGGAGGGGTTATTTGATGATTTCCCACCCCCAAAAAAAAAAAAAAAAAAAAAAAGGGGTAATCTCGGGATCTACTGAAAATTATTTCACCAATAGAAAGGGTGCCGCGCCGCGCGCCCATTTCAAATGAACTTACACTCTATTGACTTAGAGATCATTTTGCTTCAAGTGCGGGCAACCGGGCGGCAACGTGTCAAACATACATACATACACTCTCTTTAACCGACTTCAAAAAAGGAGGAGGTTCTATGTTCGTGTGTATGTATTTTTTTTTTTTTTTTTTATGTATGTTACCTGATTTCTCCTCCATTTGAGAACCGATTCTCAAAATTCTTTTTTTATTTGAAAGAGTATACTCCTGAGGTGGTCCCATTTAAATTTGGTGAAGATCTGATCCTGATCTTCGGAGATATACAATAGAACTCTTCAAAAATAGACGGCGTTAAGTTCAATGAAATATCCAAAAATTCAGCGCTCGACAGGCGCCCCCGGGCGCTCCGCGCCCGGGTGCACCGCACCCCTTGCACCCCCTGGTAAAGACGGCCCTGAGTCTTACCAAAGAGGTATCGTATTACCTAGTATTAACTGGGTTATGGAGGTCAGATAGGCAGCCGCCCCATGTAAAATACTGGTATTCAGCTGCATCCGGTTCGACTGGAAGCCGACCCCAACATAGGTGGGAAAAGGCTAGGCAGATGATGATGAGTCATTAATCATAATCACTGACAAAAGGATTTAAAGTCAAGAATTCTCAATAAACAAAAACATCCTGTCAGATTTGTATAATTTTGTAATTATTCTGCAAATAGAATAAGATGCTCAAGATTAGCTGGGGTGATTATTTTATGCGCGTCACAAAACCATGATAATATTTTATTTTGTATTCAAAGTCCGACGTAGGTACTATCACTGCAGTATTTATTATGTTTTTTTCTAAAGAATAGATACAGAGTGGTGGCGATTCAGTGACCTGCATCTATCAAGGGGGTATTTCGTGTAGGGGGTAGTGGCTGCAGTGAGACGAACTGACTGCGACCATTTTAGACTCCAACATCGGGTGTAGATAATTACACTGTTTTCGCTGTACTAAGGTACGGCGCCATATTTTGGTGACATTAAGGGTTGGTTCGAGGCGGCACAGGTAAAGAGCTCTTGGAAGGAATTGGGGGAGGCCTTTGCCCAGCAGTGGGACAGGGTAGGCTAAAGAAAAAAAAAAAAAAAGACGCAAAGTCCATCTTACCGATTTCGGCCACAAAAACTGCGTTCGATGACTTTTTAGGACATTGAGAGCTTTGGTGTCCTACTCTTTCGAGATACTTCGAATACAAAGTCAACAATAAATTAACAAGCATACAAACCTGCGACGCTCTTTCTGATGAGTACATAACGGAACTGGTGAGGGCATATTCTGTATTCTTAGGGCCCATGAGTCGAGACATGAGGTCATAAATCCACAGCGCTGGTGGGATCCCAACGGCTGTGTCGTTCAGGCCGATGATTGCTGGGCCAGAGGTCATCGCGCGGTAGTCACAAGTGATGGCCACTGCACAGGCTCCAGCTCCTGTGTAACCCTGATCCGGGAAACATTTAGGTAGGTTTACACTTTCTATTTTTTTAAATCTTTGAAGTTTCGTTCGAAAATTCAAGAAGAGAAGGGAGGGAGAGAAGTTTTCTGCATTTTTTTGTACCAATGATTAAAATTGTGTTTTAAATATGGAATTTGTGGCTAAAATAATAAAGTTTTGTAATACTTGCATTTATAGCAACTGTGGTGATGATATCTGTCCCGAATAATTTCTCAACGACATCAAAAATGCTCTCCGTAAATAGCGTTAACCTTTGACGGTCTGGTTTGCGAAATTCATTTAAATCCAAGCCGGCTGAAAAAACTTTTGGCAATTCCTGAAAACATATTTTGTGAGTGTAGGTACAGACAATCATGAGCATACATATATAAAAGATACACTTAGCAAACTTCTCAAACTGTTTTCCACTAAAGCATTTATATCAAACAAACTTAAAACTTACCGAAGTCAAAACCAGGCCCTTGCATTTATTTTTCTCCACCTCACTTACAGAAGCATGTAGCTCCTGCAATAATTCCAAACTTAAGGGCGTTGCGTTGCTAAAATCCCAAAAACGACGTATGTTTAAAGAAATTTGTTGAGGAATCCTTCCGTACGATTTCCATATAAAAAATATATGTTATACTTAAAGTCATCACAAATAATTCGTATTGTTTAAAATTTTAATAAACCTTCACATTATTTAATAAAAAATCGTAGTATGTCTTAACCTAAATCGAATTTTGTCTCTGTAACGGCTGAATAGTTCGGTATGAATTTTATACCCAAAAATACGTAGTGATGTATTTATCAATCCGTATTGTTTATTTTCTCTGATTTGTAATAAAATTTTAAAATAATAAATTAATTCCCGACATTTTGAGGCAAATGCGGCGCGAGACCCGTCGCGCATACTTGGAACCAGTGTTGCCGTTTTAGTGACTTTGTCACTAGATCTAGTGAGTTTTTGAGGTTTATGGTGACTTTTTTTCACGATTTAGTGACAAAAAAAAGTCTGGTGACTTCTAGCGACTTTTTCATGATCGACACAACATTACATAATTATTTATCCTGTTGATGTAATCCATATTTAATTAGCCAGAAAATTGTGTATAATTACTAGTACTAATACAAAAATGCTGCAAGTATTACTATTAACGAGATTTAGCCATTGCGGTTTTGTCGCTACCACACTTGAACGCAGAATTAAAGCGGACGTTCAGTATAATGAATATTGTTAAATCGAAACTACGAAATAGATTAGCAACAACAACTCTGAATTCAATACTGATGATACGGAATCAGCTAAAATGTTTAAAAGAAACCTGCAAAAGTTATATTTTACCAAGTGAAGTCTTGTCCCAAATGACGAAAACCGTTAAAAACATAAATAAGAATGTACTGTGCCATCTACTTCCATATTACAAGCGCAAGCTTCGACTTCCACGGCAACTACAGAGCCGTCCACTTCCACCGTGCTGGACGAAGATAATGCAGTGATAATAGATGAAGATAATTTTTAAACAGTGTTTTTGGTTAATTCAAATTATTGTTCGTTGATTTTTCATGTTTTTTAAGTTACTTATAAATCAGTAAATTTAGTGACTTCTAGTGACTTTTTGAATTTAATTTTTCACCCAATCTAGTGACATTTTAGTAGGAGTTTGGTGACTTTATTTTTCCCTAAGCGGCAACACTGCTTGGAACGCGCTGCGCCAGTGTCTCGATGACTGTTGTCACGGGTGGACTGCACGCATGTCATTACTTCACAAATAAAATTCAAAAGTTCACGTTTTTAATGTTTTCTGAATTAAAACATATTGTAAATTGTATAGTTATCAATATTTCGTAAAATAAGAACAGAAAATAAGTTTGTAAATATATTTAAAGTAGTTTGTAATTTCGTTTTGTTGTTTGCACCTATCATAGAGTAAGCTGACTATGCCTAATAAACGTAAAGTGACGCGTGGCCGAGCTCTCCAAAACTATTGGTAAATTACCTACGTTTCTTATTAGATATTTTGGTATACAGATATATCTATGATATTATTTTAATTTTGGACTGCCTCGTTGGTGTAGTGGTCGTAAGCACGATGCTGAGCATGAGGTCCTGGGTTCGATTCCCGGGTCGGGCAAAGTGTTATTGGGTTTTTCCATCAGGAAATTATAAGTAACCGCCACGGAGTCTGGATTTGTGCCCGGTTGATGGCAATAGGCTCGCCCCTATTATATGGGACTTAAACATAACTGGCGAAATGTGGGTGTACTATTAGGTACACCTCTGCCTAACCCTTCGGGGATTACAGGCGTGATGTTATGTTATCTAACTATTTTGTCTTGAGATTTTCGTTTGATGGAAGATGGAGATCTAGATGACTGTTGATGTCTCGTACCTAATGATGGTCTCTCATACTACATGATACATTTTGAAGGTCTGATGAAGACCAGGTAACTGCTTATCGGTTCTCTGTCACGGAAATAGTCAGAATGCTCCAACTTTCAGCTTTTATCTCATTGAGCACGGATGCTACTACATGATACATTTTGAAGGTCTGATGATGATCAGCTAAGTGCTTATCGGTTCTCAGTGACGGATGTAGTTAGAATGACCTAGCTTTCAGATTTTATCTTATTGAGCACGGATGCTGCTACATGATACATTTTGAAGGTCTGATGATGACCAGCTAAGTGCTAATTGGTTCTCAGTGACGGATATAGCTAGAATGACCTACCTTTCAAATTTTATCGATCTGAGCACGGATGCTACTACATGATACATTTTGAAGGTCTGATGATGATCACCTAAGTGCTTATCGGTTTTCAGTGACGGATGTAGTTAGAATGACCTAGCTTTCAGATTTTATCTTATTGAGCACGGATGCTACTACATGATATATTTTGAAGGTCTGATGATGACCAGCTAAGTGCTTATCGGTTAACAGTGACGGATATAGCTAGAATGACCACCACCAGGTAAATGGCACCATCAGTCTCCAAGGCCTCTTCGAGCTCTTTCATATGAGTCCACACACGACGGTTCTTCGTGGTGCCATCAATGAGATCCTATACTTACCTTCGGAGTCTACCATCAGGTAGCTGGTATCATCAGTCTCCAAGGCCCCCTCGAGCTCTTTCAAATGAGTCCAAACACGATGGTTCTACTCAGTGCCGTCAATGAGATCCTATACCCACCTTCGGAGTCCACCATTAGGTACGAGACATCATCAGTCATCCAGATTTCATCTTCCATCAAACGAAATTCTCAAGACAAAATAATTAAAACGATAAAACATATACACCATTAAAACAATAACATACATTACATAACATCACGCCTGTAATCCCCAAAGGGTTAGGCAGAGGTGTACCTAATAGTAGGCGTGATGTTATGTTATGTATGTTATTATTTTAATGATTTTAATTGTTTTATCGCTTTTAGCGATAAAACAATTGTAGCAAAAAACAATTGTAGTCGTTCATGTAGCACGGATGCTACTACATTTTGAAGGTCTGATGATAAAATTAAAAATCCTATTATTAAGCAAATGTTACTACAGTGTCAACGAATACTTAAATGATAAATCTTTGAAACTTATAAAATAATCAAAAATGTGTTGTATCTAATTACCTATTGTTATTTATTTAATATTTTCATTTTCTCCATAAATTTTGATTTTGTATTGTATTGTATTATTATTTTCAATTGGTACTTAAGTCTGTTAGCTCAAATGTCTATTTTAAAAGTAATTACTTATTCATATTATTTTTTATCTTTAAATTTTGATTTTCATCCTTATATTTAATTTTTTGAATTTTATGATTACTTTTAATTGTTTAGCGCTCTTAGATTTAAACACATTATTGTGCATACTGTGTCACATAATATATTTCTTTTGCTGTGCCCGACAGGGTCCATGATTGTTCCTTTTGAAAAATGTTTACCACCTAAGCCTACATTGTGGAATGCAATAAAGAATTGAGTATTGAGTATTGAGTATAACCAGCTAAGTGCTTATCGGTTCTCAGTGACGAACGTAGTTAGCATGACATAGCTTTAAAATTTTATCGATCTGAGCACGGATGCTACTACATAATACATTCTGAAGGTCTGATGATGACCAGCTAAGTGCTAATTGGTTCTCAGTGACGGATATAGCTAGAATGACCTAGCTTTCAAATTTTATCGATCTGAGCACAGATGCTACTACATGATACATTTTGAAGGTCTGATGATGATCAGCTAAGTGCTTATCGGTTCTCAGTGACGGATACAGTTATGATGCTACAGCTTTCTGCTTTTATCTTATTGAGCACGGATGCTACTACATGATACATTTTGAGGGTCTGATGATGACCAGCTAAGTGCTAATTGGTTCTCAGTGATGGATATAACTAGAATGACCTAGCTTTCAAATTTTATCGATCTGAGAACGGATGAAATGAAATGAAATGAATTTATTTGCTAGAATATAGGTACATACATAATAAGACGGTAAAATAATTTTAGTCTCACTATATTCGACTCATCAGTCGTGCAAATGTTTCTGGTAGATGCTACTACATGATACATTTTGAAGGTCTGATGATGACCAGCTAAGTGCTTATCGGTTCACAGTGACGGATATAGCTAGAATTACCACCATCAGGTGAATGGCACCATCAGTCTCCAAGGCCTCTTCGAGCTCTTTCAAATGAGTCCACAAACGACGGTTCTACTCAGTGCCGTCAATGAGATCCTATACCCACCTTCGGAGTCTACCATCAGGTAGCTGGTATCATCAGTCTCCAAGGCCTAACTGTATCCGTCACTGTGAACCGATAAGCACTTAGCTGGTCATCATCAGACCTTCAAAATGTATCATGTAGTAGCATCCATGCTCAGATCGATAAAATTTGAAAGCTAGGTCATTCTAGTTATATCCATCACTGAGAACCAATTAGCACTTAGCTGGTCATCATCAGACCTTCAAAATGTATCATGTAGTAGCATCCGTGCTCAATAAGATAAAAGCAGAAAGCTGTAGCATCATAACTGTATCCGTCACTGAGAACCGATAAGCACTTAGCTGATCATCATCAGACCTTCAAAATGTATCATGTAGTAGCATCCGTGCTCAGATCGATAAAATTTGAAAGCTAGGTCATTCTAGCTATATCCGTCACTGAGAACCAATTAGCACTTAGCTGGTCATCATCAGACCTTCAAAATGTATCATGTAGTAGCATCCGTGCTCAGATCGATAAAATTTTAAAGCTAGGTCATGCTAACTACGTTCGTCACTGAGAACCGATAAGCACTTAGCTGGTTATCATCAGACCTTCAAAATGTATTAGCATCCGTGCTACAAGAACGACTACAATTGTTTTTTGCTACAATTGTTTTATCGCTAAAAGCGATAAAACAATTAAAATCATTAAAATAATAACATACATAACATAACATCACGCCTATTATTAGGCACACCTCTGCCTAACCCTTTGGGGATTACAGGCGTGATGTTATGTAATGTATGTTATTGTTTTAATGGTGTTAATTGTTTTATCGTTTTAATTATTTTGTCTTGAGAATTTCGTTTGATGGAAGATGGAGATCTGGATTACTGATGATGTCTCGTACCTAATGGTGGACTCCGAAGGTAGGTATAGGATCTCATTGACGGCACTGAGTAGAACCATCGTATTTGGACTCATTTGAAAGAGCTCGAGGAGGCCTTGGAGACTGATGATACTAGCTACCTCATGGTAGACTCCGAAGGTAAGTATAGGATCTCATTGATGGCACCACGTAGAACCGTCGTGTGTGGACTCATTTGAAAGAGCTCGAAGAGGCCTTGGAGACTGATGGTGCCATTTACCTGATGGTGGTCATTCTAGCTATATCCGTCACTGTGAACCGATAAGCACTTAGCTGGTCATCATCAGACCTTCAAAATGTATCATGTAGTAGCATCCGTGCTCAATAAGATAAAATCTGAAAGCTAGGTCATTCTAGCTATATCAGTCACTGAGAACCAATTAGCACTTAGCTGGTCATCATCTGACCTTCAAAATGTATCATGTAGTAGCATCCGTGCTCAGACAGATAAAATTTGAAAGCTAGGTTATTCTAACTACATCCGTCACTGAGAACCGATAAGCACTTAGCTGGTCATCATCAGACCTTCAAAATGTATCATGTAGTAGCATCCGTGCTCAATAAGATAAAAGCTGACAGCTGGAGCATTCTAACTATATCTGTCACTGAGAACCGATAATCACTTGGCTGGTCATCATCAGACCTTGATAATGTATCATGTAGTAGAATACGTGCTCAGATAGATAAAATTTAAAAGCTAGGTCATTCTAACTACATCCGTCACTGAGAACCGATAAGCACTTAGCTGGTCATCATCAGACCTTCAAAATGTATTAAGTAGTAGCATCCGTGCTCAGACAGATAAAATTTGAAAGCTAGGTCATTCTAACTACATCAGTCACTGAGAACCGATAAGCACTTAGGTGGTCATCGTCAGACCTTCAAAATGTATCATGTAGTAGCATTCGTGCTCAGTTAGCTGAAAGCTGGAGCATTCTGACTATTTCCGTGACTGAGAAGCGATAAAGTTACCTGGTCTTTATCAGACCTTAACAATGTATCGTAGGAGTACCTGTGTTCAGTGAAATAACTAATGAAAGCTAGGTTATTACTTCATTAGTCAAAGTGTATAATTTATTATTAAATATTTTATTCATACATTGTACTCCAAGAGAAACAAAATATGTTAGGCAAATACGATGACCACTCTGCGACACGTTTCTGTTCTTTGGTACGTTTTTCTGTAGTACAGTCGTTTGCCGGTAGGGGCCGAAAAATAAACAAAAGCCAGTACAGAGGTCAAATCGTCAAAGTCATCCACTGCTGTGTTCCCCTTAAGGCTTGTATTCACGCCAATGACCTTGTGCATACAAACTACCTCTCTCGGTCGTAGATACGGACTCTAAACGGACGCGTTTTTCATTTATTATAATTAAAATAATACATGTTTTTAAAAAGTAACAAAACCAAATTATTTTCCTTTGTATTTCAAAGCAGTAGATATTTTTTTTATATTATTTTGTTAAAAAATGAAGGAGTAAAATGGTTCCATTCAACGATTTGGAGGTGATTTTGTGGATTTTTTTTCTTATTATGTGATACCGATACAAAAATTGTGGCTAAACCAAATTACGTGTCATATCATGTAGATTACTAAAAAAAATTCTCAGATGTAATTTCTCTGTAAGTGCCGGTGAAAAACCGCTTCATCTGCACGCTGCACAGTGTTTTATAAACCCAAAAAAAGTGACATCGTCTTTTTATTGCAGATTCGTATAGATTGATTCAAAAGAAACGCTAGAGGAAAATACCGAAGTTTCTAGTACATCTATATGATGAGATATAAATTTTTGAAAATGCGTAAATTTTTATCCGGATTATTAAAAAAAAAATCATAATAAATTACCAGTTAAAGTTATCAGCAAGCTGATTAAATTCATACGTGAAGATTTTAAAGGCGCAAATTGCAAAGTTATCAAAAAAAAATTAGGTTCATTTAAATCGACGTTATATATTTTTTTTATATTTTCGATTTTATTTTATAACTCGATTACCCCTGAATTTCGCTACTTATTTTTTTTACATAAAATTGCTTTATATGTGGCCTATACACACAAAAAAATTCAAAGCCCGAATCCGTGGACTAACGAAGTTATGATGAATAACATGTTTATCCGGATCGAATCGAGGTTAGGGTTGTCAATTTCGTAAAAATATATTTGTGATTAATTTTGTTTGTTTTGTTAATTAAAACGAAGAATGTTGAATTATTGTGATTTATAACACTGCAATATAATCTCCACTTATATTGTGAAATATGAAAAATATTTTAGTAAAAATTATTTCGATACATCAGGAAGTTTTCAGGATATAGAATATAAACATTAGTGCTCGATGCGATTACTATAGTTCTGGCGCTTGATGTCTGACTTCATAGTACAACGCTTGCCCAACCTCGACATTTTAAATCTCTCAATCTTGTATTTTTAAATGAAACGAAAACTAGTTTGTTACAATTACTGGAACAACGTTTTGCGAGTAAGCAATTTTCCAAGTATTATTACATTCTTTATTATGAATCAGTCAGTACACGTTCATGTATAATCCGTAGTTGTGACAATTTCTGATGAAAAGATACGTGTGGTATGGGAAGAGGTCCACCCTAGATAGGCTTTTAAATAATAATAATAATAGGTTTATTTGGGACAACATATGATCCAATTTTGTTAGTAAAAGACTTATACACTAGGATTAGTAACACATTTTATAAAACGAAGAATGTTGAATTATTGTGATTTATAACACTGCAATATAATCTCCACTTATATTGCGAAATATGAAAAATATTTTAGTAAAAATTATTTCGATACATCAGGAAGTTTTCAGGATATAGAATATAAACATTAGTGCTCGATGCGATTACTATAGTTCTGGCGCTTGATGTCTGACTTCATAGTACAACGCTTGCCCAACCTCGACATTTTAAATGTCTCAATCTTGTATTTTTAAATGAAACGAAAACTAGTGTGTTACAATTACTGGAACAACGTTTTGCGAGTAAGCAATTTTCCAAGTACTATTACATTCTTTATTATGAATCAGTCAGTACACGTTCATGTATAATTCGTAGTTGTGACAATTTCTGATGAAAAGATACGTGTGGTATGGGAAGAGGTCCACCCTAGATAGGCTTTTAAATAATAATAATAATTGGTTTATTTGGGACAACATATGATCCAATTTTGTTAGTAAAAGACTTATACACTAGGATTAGTAACACATTTTATAAAACCCCATATCATTACACGTAGCCTGGAGGAACGGGAGTGAGGCATCATGGAGCCGTCACAGACCCTTGATGCCACTTTGCCTCAGCAGCACTTGACCCATGCTGCTGAGAGATGTCCTTCTGAGCTCCGATCAGAGGACTTACTGCTAGGAGGGCATGAGGGCGCCAACCCTCATGTTGGTCCACGAGTGGCAAGTGAAGTTGTGGATAGCGCCACAGCCGACATCCTTCAACCTCCGAGGGTGATCGCTCCAGTACTAAAAGAGGCGTCTGGTGAAGGAACTTCAGGTTCAAAAATATTATCGAGGTTGGATATTTTCCAGCTCATGAAAGGAAAAAGCAATTTATCTCTTTCAGAACGAGTAAATTTGATTGTCAACACAATTGGGGCTGACTATCAAATTTCTCGTACTGAAGATGAAATAAAATCAACTCTTTCTAGTTTGATGTCCAAATGTGACATCAAAATCAGCTCTTTAGAGAAAATATTGGCGAACTGATCGTGAGCACCACGCGCGCAAATTTGATCGTAAACAAACAATGTATGATCTGTTTCATAGAGCATTAGTGTCTTCCGACCCAATTATTGCTGCTGAAATGCAGCTCCAAAGGAGAAAACATTTGAAAAAACGTCCATTGCCTGCTGCTGCTGTGGCGTTACTTAAACCAAATCACAATGAAAAAGAATTTACTGATGATATAGACGACCACGAAATGTTGACTGCAGAAAATGATTAATGATTGATTGAGTTAGTTTTGGTTTTTGATGATATTGATATTTAAAATATCTGCAATGAAAGTTTATTATTAAGTTTAGATTACATTAGTTATCTATTTGGTCAACAAGTTTCATCATTTAAATTCATCAAGTGTTGTTTATTATTATTTCTTAAAATTTAAATTTTAGCAACTGTTTGGTTGGGTAAAATCAATATTTAAATTTAATAATGTAGCTGAATCCATTATTAATAATAAACCCGCAAGGCAGTTGGGCAATAGCGATCCCAGGGAACTGATGACAAGGAATAAGGCTCTGATACTCTATCAACGAAGGCAAGAGAGAGGTCTCTTGCCTTCCTTGATAGAATATCAGTAAGATGCTGATAGGAATATTGACCGTACTTCCGGCAGTCATGATAGCCGTAGTATACATACTTCCTCAAGTACTTCGGTATAATATTTATTCCCCCATCTTGCTAACTCACTATGGGTATTTATTATTGAGTGTATTGAGTGTGTGAATCACATCCAGTTACCCAAAAATTGTGTATATAGACCTATCATAGTCTTAGTACACCTTAGCTACACATTAACCCAATTTGCTTTTTCATACTTCGTAATATTCCTACCCGGAATCCACCGCGGTTTCTACTTGGAGACACGTTAATGGAGCATACAGTCCAGGTATCTTCATTCTATTTTCCTTTGCTCATATGTACTGATCAAGTTTATTATAGACATGCTAGGCGCTCATATGTACTGACCAAGTTTATTATAGACATGCTAGTCTGTAATAAATTTGGACAGTACATATGAATTTAAAAGGTCACATTTGTACTTGTTCGGTATGGAACCGGCAACCTCGTGTATGAAAAGCGGGCCTGAACCACAGGACCATCACGACACAACAGTTCGAATCAAATACAATATGTAAATATAAGTTTTTTCGTCAATCAATTTATACTCGGGTTTACATTGGTTTTATAAGTGCCAACCCTAGCAATAAATTTGTAATGATTATAACTTTGTTAGTCCACGGATTCGGGCTTTGAATTTTTTTGTGTGTATAGGCCACATATAAAGCAATTTTATGTAAAAAAAATAAGTAGCGAAATTCAGGGGTAATCGAGTTATAAAATAAAATCAAAAATATAAAAAAAAAATATAACGTCGATTTAAATGAACCTATTTTTTTTTTGATAACTTTGCAATTTGCGCCTTTAAAATCTTCACGTATGAATTTAATCAGCTTACTGATAACTTTAACTGGTAATTTATTATGATTTTTTTTTTAATAATCCGGATAAAAATTTACGCATTTTCAAAAATTTATATCTCATCATCTAGATGTACTAGAAACTTCGGTATTTTACTCTAGCGTTTCTTTTGAATCAATCTATACGAATCTGCAATAAAAAGACGATGTCACTTTTTTTGGGTTTATAAAACACTGTGCGCTGTTTTTAAGCTTTTTCGAGAGAGGACCCTTAAGCTGTTCACTGGCGCTCTCTGCAGCTGCAGTGTCGCTATCCCCTCGTTATCGACTGACACCCCTACTAGAGGTTTTACTTGTGCAGAAGACATAAGTTTACTACAGACTGCACAACTTTTTGGTATTTTTCTTAGGTGAAACATTTTACAAACTTTCGGCACGCTTGTCTCGTAAATTCCGATACTGTATAAACGGGTAATATTATCGTAAAAGATAATAGTATTTTATAATACAAATATAAGATAACTGATATTGCTCGATTACGAGACTACTATTCAGACTTCTACGTTACCAAATGCCTGTATAATACTGAGGTGCTCTTATATAATTACGTAGCGTAGGTACCCAGGCATTTTGATTTGCGTCTGTTCATTGTCCTTATTTAATTACCGCATGACGGCGGAAAAAACGTTCAGAGTACCTATTATTTATCTTAATGTTTTAGGGGAAACACGGCTGCTATGTATAAGTGTCTAGCAATGAGATCCAAATATGGATGACTGCATCATGACCAGGAAGATGGATGGGTTACATTGGGTTAGTACGGCCTGTGTCTACCAACAGTTAGATCCAGCGCATTATTGGTGTCCAGGGCACCTAGTAAGGCGCAAATTTTTCCTGGCCAAAAATAAACCACATAGGATTTCTTTTTTCCAAAATTAAAATATTCCTGAATCCAGTGATTTTTTTTTCTCGTCGTCATTTAAGGAAGGGCTGTCAGAAGTCAGATTATTTAATAGTCTGACTTGCCAAAGTTCCGCCATTTGACACCATAAATCTCGAAAAAAAAAAAATAGAATCATCTTCTGCCTTGCCTTTTCCCTGTGTTGGGGTCAGCTCCAGTCTAACTGGATGCAGCTGAATATTTTACATGAAGCGAGTGTCTATCTGACCTCCACAACCTAGTTAGCACTGGGTAATTATGATACCCCTTGGTAAGAAAATAATGAATACTTAATTATAATTAACTACAAAACAAAACTTTTTTGTGTTAAAAATTAAACCACACGAGTATATTAAAAAATCTATATATATAAAACATTTATATACTGGTAAATACATAGCACAGGTAAAATAAAAATAACAAATTATAATTTAATTACAATAAAAATCTCGCCTGATTGAATTGATATGCTTAGCTGCTACATTATTACATAATTACAAGAAGAAAATAAACAATACAAAGTAGAACACAATAATTCATCAAAATACTATCTCTTATAGTTAGATTCACTTGGCAGCCTTTTGCTTTAAAGCTTGAATATACATTTCTAATGACTTCTGAACTTTAGGATGGCCTACGAACATGAGGAACTCTTGCGTGTCCTGTTTACGGTTATCGTCCATCCACGCCAAGGGGCCTTGCCTGACCTTCTGTTTGGTGAGAGCTCTGGCTAAAGCTGGGATCCGGTCAAACTTCTTGATGAACTGTTTGCATTTGGCAACAGCGTCCGCTTTGTCTGATGCACTTTCATCAATGAGTCCGATCTGTAATTTACAAAATGGTTGTAAGATGCTTTCATTTTACTTTATGGTGGTCATCATTTTCACCATCAATGACAATATTAATTTAACATAAGATAATATTAGGACTGTCTGTTAGGCTCAGGTGTACCATATCATATACCCAGACCCACACTTCAAAATTCATGTTTATTAGGGTAGTTGACAAAAAAAAACGAATTAGTCCATCAGATAGATTAAGACATACTGATCTTATTGGTGCCGTTCTTCAGAAAGTACAGGTGCGTAGTACTCGTAACCGGCGTGCGTGTATGACCAGATGTATGAATGTGGACGAGGCAACGACCCTTACATTCTCCTTTGTATGTAAGGGTCGTAGCACGTGGCGTTTTGTGGTTTCTGCCTACCCCCATGGGAAAAGGGCGTGAGTTTATGTATCTGTATAGATTACCAAAAAATATTGGACACATATTGGAAAGTTATGTGATATTTCACAAGCCCCCCACTCATGATCTTTGACGCGTTATATCTTTGTAAATTTTTATTAATTTGATAAAACAAAAAACATGTATCCAATATTTTTCGATAATCTAATCTAACTGAAGGACTAAGCAAAATCATATTTTTTTTAGTCAGGAAATATCCCTATTCTCATGTTCCTGGGGATGAACCTATTCCCATCAACTGCGGAGTCAACCCACACTACAGGCTGCTACTCGTTTTCATTATTTGGCCACATTGACCGATCCCGTGCATCTCGCATCCAACGGATTCCCGTAACCTTCACCAGGTCATCGGTCCACCTAGTGGGAGGCCTTCCAACGTAACGTCTTCCAGAACTTTTTGACCCCATCGACCACCCGTTCTACGAGCAATGTGCCCTGCCCATTGCCACTTAAGTCTAGCAATTGTATGGGCACCCTAACCTTGGTTCTCATGCGGATGTCTTCACTTCTGATTCGATCACGCAAGGAAACTCCGAGCATAGCCCTCTCTATTGCCCTTTGGGTGACTTTAAGGCTTCTGATGAGGCCCATTGTGTTGAGAGCGACCACATCTCGGTCCCGTATGTAATCACTGGCAACACACACTGATCATAGACTTTAGTCTTGAGACACTGCGGTAAAACGAAGCAGGCTGCTACTGAGTAATTCCAAATGCAGTAAAATTGCCTGGCCCGTGAATCAACACGAAGACCTCATACTCGGCAGTAATGCTGGAAACCACTAATTAGACAAAAATAACTTTACCTTTAAAGCTTCCTCAACAGAGAACATCCTAGCAGTGGTAAGAGCCAGCTCAGCTTGCCTCTGCGGGATAGTATTGGTCATGGTCTGCATGAACCAGTTAGGGGCTACGATGCCCAGAGCGGTCTCGTTCAGCCCAATGCTGTACTTGCCGCTCATCATCACGCGGTATTCGCAGGACATAGCGAGGAGACAACCACCAGCTGGGGCATGACCCTGAGAGGAAAGAACTATAAGTCAGGCTTTTGTTTAGATATTCAAGGTGCAGTTTTAGTGATGATGAATGGTATTTAAATGATTTAATATGTATGTTCCAATGGACTGTCCATATACTTTTCTTTAAATTATTCATCACAAGCAGTTAACAAGAAATAAGAATAATTTAACTATTCTTTTCAATTAAGTACTTACATATTTATTTTTATCCAACATCAGCATGTAAAAATTAACATAATAATGATTAGAGATTGTACCAAATCTATATATATAAAAATGAATTGCTGTTCGTTAGTCTTGCTAAAACTCGAGAACGGCTGGACCGATTTGGATAATTTTAGTGTTGAAATATTCGTGGAAGTCCAGGGATGGTTTAAAAGGTGAGAAAGTGGTAGGTAGGTAGGCAGGATACTAGGTAGAGTAGTAGGAACGGGAAGTAAGAAGGATAGTAGAGTATGTTTGGTTGGTAGGTAGGGTAGTCGGTAAAGTAGGTAGGGTGGTAGGTAGGTAGGGTATTAGGTAGGTAGGGTGGTAGGTAGGGTAGTAGGTAGGGTAGTAGGTAGGTAGGTAGGGTAGTAGGTAGGTAGGTAGGGTAGTAGGTAGGTAGGTAGGGTAGTAGGTATAGTAGTAGGTAGGGTAGCAGGTAGGGTAGTAGGTAGGTAGGGTAGAGCTACAGCTAGTTATAAATAAAATATGCTCTAGGCATGCATTTATTTTAATATGCCTGGAATTTCAATAATTAATGCATTTTTTATACACTTATTGGTAGTTAAAATTGAATGCATGCGAAGACAAGACTTTTTATTATTTTGTAAGCCTGTTTGTGTCTCTCACTGCTGGGCAAAGGCCTCCCCTTTCTCCTTTCAAACCTCTCTAACCTGTGCAATTTGAATAATATCTTTTTAGGAATCCAAGAAATCCCATATTGTTTGACTCATAGAACCACATTGTGGTGGTACAAAAGAATTCTTTAGATTTCCATTTTACAACGTAAAATTGAATAGCATTAAAAAATTTAACAAAACTTGCATGTTTATGTGATGTGTAAACCTTTTTGTAAAAATCAATTTACAACAAAAAAAAAACAAGTTTTAATAAAATTCTGGTTCTTTTTTTGGTGTCAGAATAAAGAATGTGTTAAATAAATCATGGTTCAACATACATTGATAGCTGCAGCAGTGATGAATTGGGCCCCAAAGAGTTTGATCCACACTTCTTGAAGGGTATTCCAGAACGTTTCCACTCTCTTCATATCAGGCTTGTACATCTCCATGATATCTAAACCAGCAGAAAACACTGTTGGTGATGCCTGAAAGTGTAGCATTATTGTTAGACTTTATTTCAAAACTGGTCCTTAGATACAGATTACTTTTAAATGTAGTAATGTTTTGTTAAAAGCTTTATTATATATAAAGACAAATTCGTTTTTAATACAGCGCAAGAAAATTTTATGAAACTTACAGATGTCAAGATCATTCCTTTGCATTTTTTTTCAACAACTTCATCCAGGGCTTTGTCCATTGCTTCAAGGAGCTCCAAGTTGAGGCTGTTCACTGGTAGCCTTTGCATGGTCACAGTTGCTATTCCTTCATTGTCTACTGCTGTGTCAACCAGAGGACCTTTGCTTGACATGGCCCTAATGCTGGGGACAACCCTTCTGCTGACATTGCCGACTAATTGCCTCAGGGGAAACATTCTGGAAACACAATTTTATACTATAGCTATTAAATAGACTAATTGCAAAATACTATATAGAAAGCCGCGCAAAAAATTAATTTAATTTAACACTTCAATTAAATATTCTGACGCATTTAAATTTAAAATTCAGCTAATTATTTATGTAGGTACGGTAAAAACAATCGAGTTACGAGACTAAGAAAAATAATAACCTACGTTTCATACAAAAAACACTTATTTAATAAGATCACTGTTGTTTGTGCGGTCGGACCTTGGACCCGGCAATCTATGTTTGGTTTCAAAGTACAATAAAATTAGATAACAAACGACAGAGAATTTATTAAATCTCCCGTTTTTTGAACTTTGTACCCTCGTATCGGAGACTCGGAGTTCAGTACCCCCAAGTTTGTTTTGTTCAGTTTTTTTTTCTCTTTGGCAACTGAGTGGATGTCGAATTTATTGTCGAGTATTCTGCCAACGTTATAATTTTTAATAATATGGTGACGGCACTTGACGGTAGCGTCATAGTGGCGTTATTAGCTAAAAAGATAGTTTTGCTAGGCGCAAACAGAAGGCGGCGCGTCGGTGAGACGAAGGTAAGGTAAGGAACAAACAGAAGTTTGCGTTTCGCCTTAGATAATATTGAATAATATTATTATTTTACAACATAACGGATATTTAAAACGTTAAAACAACGCAGTCTACCGTTTAATAACTTTGTCGTTTTAAAATTTGAACAGAATTTGGAATTCTTTAGAAAAAAATCTTTCTTTGTGCTTTTGTTCAAGAATATCTCCATGACCAGGAGATATTCTTGAACTAATATACAACACAAGAAGAGTCAAGCAAGACATACATCACGTCTGTAAAGGCTGGTGCCCATTTCAACGAAAACACTTGATATTTTTTTTAAACATAGATGTCAGTCGTTTTGTGTTGCTGTCACGGTCATGAAGACATGAATATTCTGTCTGTGATGTCATGTCACTGTCAGTCAGTTGTCAGTTCACCCGTCAACAACAGACCAGATCACCAGACCACGATCAGTATTTTACTGTTTTAGATGTAAAAAAATATTGTTTTAATCGGTTATCGATGAACTAAAGGTAGGCGCAATATGTAGAAAGATATTATTAAGATTCTTGTTCATTGTTTGTACGAGTGAAAACAAGATGTCGTTGGAACAAACGGCCTGCGATGGTAAGTAATCTTTCTTACAATTGATGTTTTTTTTTGGCGCCGTTTCTGGTATTTCGATGTTTATTCGTCTTAAATAGAATTCCTGTGCTATCACTCGCAAGCTTGTCTTAATTTATTCGGATAATTATAACCACAACAAGAGAGGTCCTCGCCCTCGCCGGCAAATTTGCAAGTGATAGGTACTCGATTTATTAAGCGGCTATTTTCCGATAAATTTAGCTAAATAATGTAAACTACTAGTAGAATTATATGTAAAATCACTGTTTTCGTTGCTATAAATATGGTTTCATAATGATTTCAGACTTGAAGGCGTTCGAGCGACGCCTGACGGAAGTCATAGGATGCCTGCAGCCTGCTACTATGAGATGGAGAAGTATGTTTCTGTAGTAACATAACAAGAATTATTAAGTGCAGCCAAACTTATACTTACACAGGACTTAAATAATTTAAGTTGATAAGGTTTTTGTTGTCAATCTGTTAATTTGATAAGTAATCTATGGTACTAATCACTGTGTAATCTACTTACATCATTTAAACGATTTACTGGCTAAGTTTAGAACCAAACTCATACATAACTAACTAGGTACCAGTATAATTTCCTGTGAATGTTTATGTTGATAGAGAAAATACAGCAATAACCTATTTTTTGTACACCTACAGTGACATAATGGTGCTAATCTTTTTGCTTTATCATGCTGATCATAATATTAATTTGTTAGTCAGAATGACCTCATTAAAATCACATCATAGCCTGTAAACCTGTTTGCCCAATTACTATTAAAAATCTCAAAGTGTCTGAACTCTGAATATGTCGAACTTTTTAGTGATCAATCCTAGGGACATTCAAAGGGTCTTATTAGCAGTATCCCTTTTTATGAGGATTTTTCCAATTATTAGAATTGACTGTCCTAGTCTCAACACAGGACTTGCTGGAGGCCCATGTTCAATTTTTGAAGTTTCTTTACTGCTTTCTTAGATTGCAAAACTGTACATAACACAACTGATTTCATATTAATATGTGCAACTATATTACGTCGATGATACTGCAATAGCGCTGAACTACCATCTGCAATACCGCGAAACTGCAAAAAGTAGCGAAATTCAAATTTACGCGCCGCGCTGTCCTAGTCTGTCATTGGTGCGTGTTAGTGGACACACTACTTTGAATAAGCCAATCAGAACCTCACTCTAAGGTCCCTATATTTCAATAAGATGCGCTTATCGTTCTAAATACTAAAATTATGAAGTTTTTTTTATCTCCTGTAAAGTTAATAACCTTGTAGTTACGCACTATTGCAAATAGTAGATCAGCACTATTGCAGTATCGTCGACGATTAGTATGTCAAAGAGTGATTAAAAGTAGCTCCTGTAACAGATAACGTAAAAGCAAGTTGTCTGTCTTAGTATTGATATGTGATGAGAAGGGATGAAACACATGTGTCTAAAAGAGGAAGAACAAAGAAAAGATGGATGAATTTTGAGCAGAATTATGTGTATGAAAATGGAACCAATGAAAGTGCGACAATGGAAGAAAAAAAGTGTGTTGTGCAGACCCCAATGAATAAGATGATGATTTTGAGCAACTATTGACCAAATGTTTCTCTCTATTCCAGTTGTACTGACAGTGGTGTCAGTGTGCACAGCAATAGCTGCATATCATTGGTTGATGGACCCGCTCACTCCGGTCGTCTCCCTAACACAGTCTCTCTGGAATCACCCCTTTTTTGCCTTCACCTCTACTTTTTTAGGTAAGTTTTTTTTTTTATTGCTGAAGAATCTGAAATATTCACAATTAAATTAATGCTTAAAATAAAAGCTGGATTGGAACGGTTGAGAAACAATAGTTGAATGCAGATTTTATTACCAATTATAAAAGTTTTTGTGACTGTGTTTGGTCACAGTGGCAAATCTCAGCTGAGATAAGCCATTAGCACGGAAGAAATCATAGTGCGCAATTGTGTAAGCAAACACAGGAGCACATTCTACCCTTTTTTTGGGCCTTCCACTGACTAAATCCACCCATGTTCCTTCTTAGCCCTTTGTGTTCCGGGGCCGCGGTATCTCTTTCAGACAACCCGTAGCCACTAGCCCAGGCAGACATCGGACCCCTTCAATGTTGCTGACATCTCTTTGAGGCGCAACAGGAACAGTAACGTGCCATCGACGCCACGGCAGCACACTCCCCTAAATCTCATAGTCTATACCTTAACTTAACGTATCAAACCACCAATTTTCAAACTCTGGGCTACTACTGTTTCCTTTGGAAAAACCCAACACACCGAAAAAACTTCTCGATGGGCCTGCATCCTGCATCCAAGGCTAAATTTTTTTTCGCAATATTAACATGAATATGATATATGCTCTTAATATTGAATTGAATTTATGACTTTCCAGTGTTGCTATTCATGATGGGCGTGCACAGAAAGGTGGTGGCGCCGAGCATAATCACCGCGCGCACGCGCTCTGTGCTCAACGACTTCAACATGTCCTGTGACGACACCGGCAAGCTCATCCTCAAGCCTCGCCCTGCCAACACCTAACACATCATTGTACATATTTCTTAAGTTAAGAATAAATTGTTTCTTTGTTTATATGGCTTTTTTACAATACAACTAAGTAAGGAATATATTCTCGATATCACTGCTGTGCTTAGTAGTCTATGATTCCGCCTAATGGCGCAATTTCATTAGTCGATAGGGCCCGCATGCGAGGTGCGGAAATGCGAACAAAAGGGCCCGCATTCGGGGAACCGTTTATGTATGTATGATATTTACTCCCCGTATGCTGTATACCGAACGTGTTAACGACCAATGAAATTGCGCCATAAGGACTTTCACCCATCTGCAAAAAAAAACAATTTTATCGAAATAAATTACTCTTGTGCCCAGTTGATGGCAAAAGGCTTGCCCCCCTATTATGGGATTTAAAACATACCTGGACGAAATGTTGGTGTACTATTAGGTACCTCTGCCTAACCTTTCGGGCATTAAAGGCGTGATGTTATTTAAACATTTTTCATGAGTAACTTAGGGGCAATTAAAATATTTGCGTCATAATAAAACAACAGTGTACAAGAATCTATCCAAGTTTATTCATTACTTATAACTTTGGTGTGTTTATTATATACAATAAATAAATGATAACTAAGAAAAATAGGTCTATCATACAAAACCACCTTAAACAATAACAAAATGTTGCAGTTCAAATAATACATACAACAATCTTCATAACTAGTACATATTATGTATTGCATTCTATTAACGTTTTCTAGAAGAATTTACTAAAGATTTGGCTAAAGTATTAACAAATGTCTGTGCTATAATAAATTCTGAGTAAATAATGCAAGTAAATAACGTAAATAGTACTATTACAGCTTCTTTTTCTACTCACAAACATTCATAGTGACCTAGAGAGGCCCTTTTTATAATTTAATTTTCTACGATCATAAGCATTCAATACTTTTAGTTTTGCCCAACTAGACACTACTAACTTGCTCAAAGTACGCTTAGACTCAACATGGAGTGATTGGAATTATTATATCTTGGAATAATTTTAGAAAACTTATCAAATTATTAAAAAAATATTGTATAAAATTTACTTATTTGGGCAGTGTTAATTTAGGGAACGATATTATTAATTCAAACTTTCAATTCCTCACAGTAAATGCAATTCGGAGTGCACACCTGAGTCGATCCTATTCCTTGCAAGCAACAGTCGCAATTACAAGATATTATTCAACAAGGATACTATAATAATAACATATTAACTATCATAAAGTAGTGTGCTGACTGTGCAAGTAATGTAACTAACCATTCTAATATGTTAATAATTTTATATAATTCTAAGATAACTATACACATAAGACAAGTGTTTGTGCTTAGTGATATACCGACAGCTATGTTACCAATACGTATAAATAGTGAAAGGGTTAACAGAATTATTATCATTTGCAAACTTAACACTAAGGTCTGCCATACACCAGAATAACTACCACCAGCTTTGACAATTGGATCAGCAGACTCCATTCTTTGCTTTGTGCTTATATTTAACCGTATCAAATGTTTACTGAGCTTACTGTCATATTTGACGATAATTTTTAGGGTGTATGGCCCACATAAGACCAGAAAACACGTTAGATAAATCAAACTAGGTACTTATAATCATCGTCAAACAGTTCGTACCAGAAGTAGTTTTATGTATTTCTGCGCTATGACATCCCAGTCGATTCAAACACGAACTCCAATCGATCCTATTCACGAAGTAGAATTAAATCAACATGCAAATTGATTTTGAGCGTAATCAGCGGCTTTAAATATAATTAAAAAATATAGTATCTTATTCAAGTGCCCCGTCCAACCACAGTCATGCGGAACTAGGAGAATGATATAAATACATATACTTGTATTACTTGTAAATAAACAGTACATGCTTAATAGTTATACTTACATTTGAGTTTATACATCAATAGTGAAACATATTACTTTATACCTATAAATTCAATTTAAAATTATTATGTTAGTTAACATCAAGGCAGTGGTACATGCATAAATTCAACATTGTTAACACGACATACTTAACATTTTTATAATAATTTTAGAAAAGGCATTGAAATTACTCATATTATTATATTCGCTATAGGTACGCCTTTTTTCTTTAATTCAATAAGGCATTTGTTCTTGACTTATACATTTGTGGTTTCTTAATTAAAAGAAATGGAACTGTATTAAAGAGAAATGGAATAAAATATTCGCGAGTGTCTCTCTCAGTCTTACAAAAAATAACATACAACACGAATCATATAGTGAGTGAAATAAGTAGTAATTAACGTTTTCAATAAATCTTTGGAACCGAATACATACGCATGCTGACCTCCCCGTAAGGGGGCGTGCGTAACAATAAAATTTGTGCTAAGTATATAAAATTTTACAATATCTATTTAATACCACCCAACACTGGGATCAAAGGTTTGTTAACTAAATAATCATATACTCTCCACCTAAGTATCAATTTAAATAATTGTGTAAATTACTTATCGAATATTTTAATACAGCTTCAAAATATAGTCACAAACAAGAATTTAAAGGAATAATTCAGCTTAACTTAGATACTTAGGTGCAGTATTACAAAGGATACATCACTTTACGGTCCTCTAAACAATAACAATTCATACTCTTGAATAAGTGTCACAATAAATTGTGTGGTAACCAATCAATATGATCCAAGACAGTTTTATATCGTAGAATAAATGTAAATAATACTTCTTTTTCAATTATTTTACACATTAGAGGTGTCTAAGCCTTCCTAACATAGTTTATATAAGCTAACTTACGAGTTGCGACTGACAGATATAGTTCTGTTTAGACGAAGAGGGTCCAGTGAAACCTTGCACGAATGTGGGAGTGTAGGGATAGCTTCTCTATATAATTTCATGTAAAAATTTTGCTTTTGAAGCATGCTAACTATGAAACGTAAGAATCACATAGGTAGATTATTCCTTTTTTCATACATACACATTATTTTTCGAAATTCACTAGTAAAATGATTAAAACTGTTAATTTTATTAATTAACAATAAAATACAGGTATTTATTTATACATTTCTTTCACCTGTAGGAACAAAAAGTTTATAATAATATTTTTAGACGACACGTAATATTCTCTCATCCAAATGACGCCATATTCCATTGTGATATGATATATTAATTTTACTGTAACTATTTTAGTGTCTGCCTCGTCAGTTTGAATGTACCGGTCTATTAGTTATAGTTACCCTTATATTATAATGGAAATCTATACACTCTTATAGGTTCGTTATTGGTCCATGGTCATTCGAATAATGTGGCGATGAGAGATAGGTGTTAATACTACAATATAGAGGTATCGCTAAGGAGCAAAATAAAGGCGTGCCAACGAGGTATCCCCACAGGTAATTATTGTCGCATCATTCCCCACAGCAACATGCAAGGCTGGAGTGCTGTCCTCACGCGGCCAACAGAGTCCTGATATTCTTCGGCGTCGATTGATGGTTTAAATGCTTCGTCGTATACCTAAGCGCGTTGAGGAGTGGTTCTGCCTTCGTGGGTGGTTGCTGTTGGAGGAACTTGACGCAGCCCTTCACGTCGACAGACGAAGACCGGCAGAAGGCACCGGACGGATGCACCCAGTCGTACAGAATGATTAGCCCGACCATAACGCGAAGGACCAGCAACGACGTCTCCTCACGACTGAACTGGGCGACGAGTTTTCTGGAAAAATAACAAGATTTATGTTATATCAATCTATTAACAAAACTTTAGAAGATTTTTTGTAATTAATACCGTGACCTCGTCTCATGTAAATGACTTCGAACTAGAAACCCAGATTCATTTTACCATGTTACAATATTATTCTAACGTGTCCTAATTTTTCAAAAATATTTTTATGTGCGCTTTGATATGGTTACAAGAAGTAAATAAATAAGTTCCGTACAAGTTTGTTTTGGGTCGCGTGTTGTGTTTGCAGTGAAGAAACTGAATTTACGACACAATAAAGCTACGTACGACTCGGGGCTTGGATTTGGGTCGCCGCGCCGCGCCGCCCACGGACCATCAGATCCCGTATGCACCGCACAGACAGGTATGTTCACTAAACTGTATAAATGTTACTTGTACCTTTATTTGTCGACGACAGAAGTACTGTAACGTCTGCTATGATTTGAATAAATGCGATTCGTGACAGAAATTTTGCAAACGAGTCACCTAATGGTCCGCAATTTACAATCTAATAACCGAATTATATCCACAATATTCAATTTTGTATCTAGTCCCCGTCTTGGAATTTAATCGAGGCGTGAGTCAGCCAGTTCTTAATATTAACACATAAATCAACTGAATTTATCTTGTTGAATATTCAGTTGCTGGGAGAAATGTTTAACTGTTAGTTACAAGTTATTTCTGGCAACAAAGGTGGTTTTAAAGTAACCTTCTCCAAATCTAAGCACAAGAGCTATCGCGTGATATCGCTGTCATACAAACTGAACCTTACAGCAGTAATCAAATATGTACATACATTATTATTCAAATATGTAGCTATGAAAAATGTCTCGGAGAAATATTGTTTTATTTGATAAAAATATTACAACGTAAAAGGTGCGGTGAAAAAGGGTGAGATTGACTTGTAGAACTCTAGAGACTTAGTAGTGCGATAATGGTTGTCCCTAGGTAAAGCCACTACATCTCCAAGAAGATAAGGATAATGTATAAAGACAAATAAAACTAACAATCCTTTTGGTCATGCATCAGCATTTGTAGAAGATAAAGACAACGAATTTTCTGAAGTAAAGGCCACTTCTTCAAGCTTTTTATTATCAGAAAGTATCTTCCTGCATAAGGATCTCGAATACAATTATGATAATCGTTAGAATTTTATCACCAATCAACTTGAAGCCATACAGCTACATTTGAAGCACTGGTGACAAATCGGTCACCGCAAAAAGTGTCGACGATCATTAATTTCAATTCTTATCACGTCCGTATTGTCACTTTCAATGAAGGAACTGCTAATTCGGGTCTTATGGCACTAGCCAATCGTTTCTGTAAGTATTTTTATACAAGCAATTAATATTAACATCAATCAAGGATGTTCTTTTAATTGTTATTATGAGTCTGTTGTTAAGATGTGCCATACTCATTACTGATGAGGTTTATTCTACGTTTGTTGAGAAGGAAATGACGCCATGTTCCAAATGAATTAGAATATTGGTATTTAGTAAGTTTTTCTCTGATGTTTTAATGATGTTGTCACCAATACCGTTATGTCTTTCGATGATATGCAATCAATCATATCCTATTAGGCATATACGTTATGCATTTTATCGCTTGATGATTTCAGTTCCGTACCTTTGCACCTAAGGTTTAGTCTGAAAAACATCCGCATTCCTTCTTGTACATACCTATATCTAGCTCAATTTGTAATCACGTGTGCGACTTATAAAGGCATTTACTCAGCCGCGAAATGTGATGAATGAAGTATTTATTATCCAAGTGGGTGCTATAGATGTCAATTATGTTGGTAATATGGAAACAACACCAGAACAACATAAAGCACGGAAACGGTCACTTGGGGCCAATCGATGCGAGGTAGTGAACGAAAATACGCGAACAACTGGACCGAATGCAGCATGGTATTGATAAGGAAATGCAAGAGAGGAAACCGTTATCTGTGGTTTAATTAAACTTAAACATTTTCCCGTTGAAATGGGTCAATAGTGAAAAGAAACGGTTTATAACAAAACTACTAAAAATATCTGAAATGCTACAACATACGGAATAACCTCTAGGAATGTTTAGTCTGAAGCGTTAGAACTACGAGTATGTAAACAAGTCACTCCGTAACCTAAACAAGACAAAAAAACTCTCCGTGGAGTTAGGAAATAGAAACAAAGGAGAATAAAAAGCGTAGGAGGTCGTTTATGGACAAACCGCACTCGACAGGGGCCTCGAGAAAGTAATTGGGAAATAAAACATGACATTCAATAACGGCGCCTCGTTTTATAATGATGTAACAACATTATTATGGCTACAACACGGCATGTGCAATTAATCCAGTGATACGATATATGATAAACAAGACACATGTTTTAGTTATCAAGTAACATATGGTATGGATATTCACTGCCGCGACTCGCAATAGATTTATTGTCTAACTAATTTTGGAGCACTTCGCTGATAGCAAGAAAATCTTCGGAAGTGGAAAGCAATCTAGAGAATTGCTTCCTACGTGGAACTTGCAACCGCATTTCCGATTTCCACCCTAAATAGACGAGGGGAAGGGAACTAAATTAGTTGCTCGGCAGTATCTGTCCAATCAGTAAGTCTCGGGGGAGATAAGATATTTGTAGTTTGTATAAACAATTCAGCCGTTTATCAAACTCGTACAGTGTCAGATTTCTCAATTTATTAGGATGAACCTAATTTCAGTGAAAGCAAAACAGAAGCTTTGAAACTGTAGACTTTTAACGTGATTATAAACGGAAACTTTTCAGCGGAGTTTGGACGTTCGCGGAATTGTAAATTGGTCAGGTTGAAGCTCAAAATACCATTACTTTGAGTTAATAAGTATTGTGATAAACTGATAAGTTTCGAATCGAATGCTGTAAACAATAATGAGGATGGCGCTTAAAGTGGTATAGATAGTGTGAGGCGAGGCAATGATGGTACAAACACACTCGAAGGCACGTGTTCGTACAAGTGACAGCTGATTTATCTTTATTTATATGTTCTTATGCTCTGACGGTGGCTCCAACGTATCGATGTCGTGGCTCGACACACGATCCCTGCGAGTAATGAATACGCTCTTATTGTTGCAAGGATAACTCGGATAGGACCGAGTGCGGTGACGTTATACGCTTCTACTGTTTACATTACCCACCTGTCAACGGCTACTGTTCTGACCCATTTTTCCATTGACCAGGAAATAATGGAAACGTGTTGTATGAGCCTTTGAGGTAAACATACGCGTTAGAACAATCCAGAACATAGGCGTAATAAATCTCGTTGTTTGAAATAAACTATCGAGCAGAAGTAAAAGTTATTCAAATCGATTAATCTTTCGACGACACAGCTGTTGCCCCAGCGAAAGAAACTAAGACAGATGTCAGAACATAAGTAAGACTTCTTTGTTCAACTTTGATCTACTGAACTAACTTCGATAAAGTCTGAACCTATCCTATCGCAGATACACAGCGGCTGACGTAAATAGATTTTCGAAGTTAAAAGCGGTTTTACAGGTGCACCGTATTCCACAGGAACAAGGATCTTGTTTGAAAATCAGGTTCGTACGTGTAACCTGAGATTCGCACTGGCTAGGTAGGTTTACAATGGTCTAGTTTGGAAACGAGTTCAGTATTACGGACGCTTTTGATCATCACAGCGCAAAATGTTTTGTGCTGGATACTGGTTTGGTGTAAACACGCTGGATACAGTAGTTACATCTTGTTGACACCATTTCATGTTGTTGATGGCTTCAGAAGGCATCCATATTTATGACCGATTTTATTGAGGCTGTTAACTAAGACTTGGCACAAAAACGTACGTTTACAGTTTTTCGGGTTTTCCTGCTGTGGCGGAAATGATTTTATGAAAATAGTCGTTCGCGATTGAAACTTTTTCACGAGTTATTCGAAAATTTCCGCGTAGTTCCAGCGAGATTAGGTCACGTTCTCTTTGAGTGGATAACGAGAAAGATAACTGAGCTGAGGTCTAATATCTGGGTAGCAACACGTACCATGCAGCATCATTAGTAGCATGTGTGATATTGATAACTTCTTCATTTCAAGTCGATGGTACACGTACGTAACGTTATAATTATGTTGATTAGTTCCAGTTCCAGTAGCAGGCAACGTCAATTGCGGCATTAGTGGTGGTCTTTAGATTCTTGCAAGTAAGTATAGATGTTGCCTGGGGACTTCGGACACTCCAATCAAATAAATGGGACATGATTTGGTGGGGACATGGTCAAGAGCATCGCATTCACATTGAAAACATAATTTGATATCACATGATGGGTGTTTCTAGTTTTTTTTGTGGCAGTTCTATTCCCGTACGAAAAACACAAAAATACTTACGGATTCTCCAACATCCTGAGGCAAACTTTCGCCATAGTGCTAAGCGTTTCCGTCGTATTCTCCAAGTCTTGCTGGTTATCATTGACGAACTGGCTCGTGGCTTCTGACAGGACCTTTAACATCGGCGTGGCTTGTGCGTAGAAGAGGGACATTCTGTTGGCGACTTCTGCCGTTATGTGGGGCTCCTCCCCCGGCGGAAGTTCTGCGTTGATCAGCCCCCCTCTCGATACGCTTCGTCTGTAGTAACTAAAGTCGTTTTGTATCGCTGGTGTTTTCATCTGCGTGAAAAGGGAATTTCATTAGAATTAATGTGGTTATTATCAGGACATTATTATTTGTTATTATTATCAGCCTATATGGTCCCACTGCAGGGCAAAGGCCTCCCTTCCCTCCTTCCACTTTACGCGATCTAGTGCGATTGTCGGCCAATCCTGTGAAAATGAATCTAGCTCAGCCCGCCATCTCCTTCTGGGCCTGCCACGTTGTCTTTCCCTGATTTTTGGTTTCCACTGAGTGGTAATTCCGACATGCGGCAGTGACCAAGTCAGTTTAAAAACTTAATCAGGATATATATTTCAGACAAAATCAGTGACAGGTTAATCCGGAATCTCATAAGTATTAATTTGGACATGTCGTGTTCAGTTAATTTTGGAAGGCCAATCTTCAGGGGTGTAATATGCATAACGTATAATTTATTGACGAAACCGTGTCACGCAGACCATGAAAGCTATCTGACCTTCCATTAATAAATTAATGTGACATTCCGAGCTTTGCACCTGTTCTCCCAGAGTATTATGGGTTTTATAGGAGTCTACGGGGACACCCATATTTAACAATAAAAACGTCGACCTGCTGACATAATGATGATTAAACTCAGTGATAAAAATACTTTTTGCACACAATGGGCACGCGAAATACTCGTTGAATACTTTCTAGATATGAAGGGCGAAGATGAATTAGGAGCCGCCCATTCAACAGTGTGGCACTCAAGCGACTCGAACATACTTAGTAATTTCACGCGTCCTTATTGTGAATTATTTTTAGTAGACCACACGCGGAGGAGATGGGTGCGCATGCGATTTATTCGTCGCAAGATTATCTTTTAACGATATATTGTTCGACAGTATTTGTATTGAAACTCTTTATTAGAAATCGTTATTGCTTGAGGTGAGGCTATGTAAATAAAGTGTATGCTTTTGAATGGATGCTTGTTTCCTTGTCTCAAATAAAAGAAAATGGAGAAGAGTCAAAATACCAAGATCGGATTGATTTCGAATCGTCAGACTAAGTAGCACGATTACCGTGCTTTTATTTAAATTGAATTTAATATTTTATCATGCTTTCAATAGACATTCAATAAAAGTAGATAATCACCTTTCAGCTTTTTCATAAATACGTTGGGGTGGATATCGTTTATCATAAATTCGTGACTAAGTTCAAGTTAATCGGCTTTATAGAAAAAAATTCCTCGCTTAGGAGATAATTAATTTTAAAATTTTCTTTATTCAGTACAAGCTGTTATCCGTGACCTTCGTTCTCGTAAAATTATTATAAAATCACTTTATTTTTTTAATCGGATTTAGTTATTAATGTCAAGGGTTTTCATTTTTTGCACTGAAACCCTAAATAGTATTTTCTTTTAAAGTAACCTCAGTTATTCCTTTTAAAATCAGCTACCAGCCAGTAAAAGTCTCGGCATCGGTCCAGCCGTTTCTGAGATCAGCCGTAACAAAAAGACGGACCAAAAAAATTGCAAAAAAATATAGTTTATGTTATACAATTCTGTAATGTTTCGTAATAAAAAGTAGCCTTTTTTTTGGGGTGGGGTGGGAAATTATCAAATAACCCCTTCCGCTCTTGGGCAGAGCGAAAGGGAGTGTCAGACGTCTACTGACTAAAAACCATCCATGTTCCTTCTTAGCCATGCCGAGGCCGCGGTATCTCTTTCGAACAGCCCGCAGCCCCGACGGGGTATAAAAAGAAGCCTTGAGTAATCATTTTTCAATAGAAACTATCCATCGATCTTTAAACAACCCTTTCTAGGAAATAATTGATCAAACAAAGCAAAGTAGTGTTCTAAGTATTTCGCCGCTACGGTCGATACGCTGAGCCAACAGAAAGAATGAAGCATGGCTAATCAATGATTCTATTTCCGTTAATACAAGGCTACTTCGTAATCCAATTAGGTTTAATAACTGGCAACATTAAGCCTCCAGATTAACAAACTCTTTATTAATTTTTGCACGGTAGGTAATTATGTCTAAATAAGGCGTGCAGGATACCGAAGCGAAATTGTTTAAAATGCAGGGTTTTGGTAATGTGAGTATGTATTTTTTTAATCGACGAAAAGACAAGGAGGGGGGGGTTTCTCAATTGGAAACGATGTATGATGCATGATAGGAGGTAGGCTTTCTCAAAGGATTAGCCGACGTTCGCATTAGATTGTAAAAAGTGGAAGGAGGGAAAAGATGCCTTTGCCCTGTTTTATTGTTCTCATTAGAGCACCACATCAAAATATTGATTGGTGCTCTAATGGGAATAGCTTTGGTGCTCTAAAAACGGTGCTCAGATGGGAATACTTCAGTGGGACAATATAGGCAATGATAATGACGAATAACTTTTGCAGAGAAGTCCGATTTGAATGATTCCTTTTTTTATTTCATATAAGTTTTTGGTATGACATAGACTAGAATCTAAATCCAAACGGTAGTTTGGACCTTTGCATTTTAATTAAATATTAAAAGCTTACGAAACAAAAAAAAAAATGTTTCTGGCCATTTACTATTAATCTGATAAATATTATTTATCAGATTTAGTAAATGGCTACTGAACAATTTCTCTAATGTTATGAATTTGCTTCATTGTAATAATGACACCGAGTGTGAAAACTACGTAAAACCGCAAGAAACAACGAGGCACTGTGTTTAAACATTTCCTGGAATTTACTCAAAACCTTTATTCTATTGAATGACTATGTTTTACATTTCCTACTATTCAAAGTTTACTTTAGTTTTCAAAACATAACACCACGCCTGTAATCCCTGAAGGGTTAAGCAGAGGTGTACTCAGCACATTCAAGCTCAGTGTTAGTAACATTCAAGTTCCATGTAATAAAGGGCGAGCCTATTGCCATCAATTGAGCACACATCCTGATTTCGTGGTTCCTACAGAGAAATTCCTGATGGAAAAACCGAATAACAATTTGCCCGACCTATAATTAATCGAACTCAGGACCTCATGCTCAGCAATCGCGCTTGCGACCACTAGACCAGCGAGGCAATAGTTTTCTTATAAACTTACTAGCTGATGCCCGCGGCTTTACCCGCGTGGATGTCGGTCAAATTATATACTAAAACCTTCCTCTTGAATCATTCTATCTATTAAAAACCGCTTCAAAATCCGTTGCGTAGTTTTAAATATTTCAGCATACATAGGGATATAGGGACAGAGAAAGCGACTTTGTTTTATACTATGTAGTGATTATAAACTGAAATATTCCATGAAGATCGTTACTGTTAATACGAATGTCGATTAGGTACCGATCGATCAGTACTCGAAAACGATCGGTTTACCTACTAAGGGTGTTAATTATGCACAGGACTTACGTAAAGGCGGCCGAAGGGCGATGCCCTGTAAAGGGTTAAAGTGTATGAACAGTACTAACACGATTCAAGAGTTAGTTTGACTTGAGAATACCAGTAATTCTGGCACAAATAATTATGCTTGTTGAATAAGGTGTCTGATGTGATGTCGGGTTATAGAGAAGTATGGAAGATGAATACATGCTGAGCCGGCCCCAAATGAATTGGGATAAGGGCAAGAGAATGATGATGATTATGATGAATTTAGCTGAAGGAAGAATAAGCAGAAATTGATTCGTTATTTTCTGAGCAAAACGTCTATTAGTTACTACATGGTATCAAGAACTGGGTAAATTGTTCTTAGAAATACAAATCGATTACCTGAACTGATGGTTGTAATACTTGTAATTCTAAAAGGGCAAAAGTTTTATCTATTTCTGTTACTAGTAGGTACAGACAAGGCCGTTCCAGTTTATTGGAAAGATAAACGAAATGATAGGAATGGAATATCATTAGCGTATAACACCAAAGAATAATAACTTTGTTTTTCTTGGATATTTTATAGACTGGAGCTGTAGACGAATTCAGTGTCTGAAAATGGTAAGGGAACGCTGGCTTGCGGGACTATTCGAAAGAGATACCGCGGCCCGAACACAAAGGGCTAAGAAGGAGCGTGAATGGGTTTTAGTCAGTACCAGTCCGAAACTCTATCCCGCTCCGTCCGTAGCATCTCATCCACAAACAACAATAACATCTCGGGCTATTGAACACTATATTTCAAACATGTTTGGTTACTTATCGGTAGTATTGGCACAGCCTTAAATGGTGTATTTAGAAGACACGACTGGATGAACAGAAAACAGGCCTTAAAATCACGAGGACCAAGCAAAGAAGCCAGAAATGACACACCAAACCAATAATAAAATTCGATTCGCGAAAATTTCATAATTTTTTGCAATCCTTGTTTCTCCGATTCGCAATCGTAACGCGAAATGACTAAAAAGCCTAAACTAACAATTTATTTTTATACTTTCCTAGAAGCATATTACGAAACCCTCATCTGTTCCGAATGACAAAGAAATAAACGTAAATAAATCGGATGCAAGCCCGTGACTCAGCGACGAGGTCGCGACACAAGCCAAGCCTCACCTCACTTTCTATACAATGCCTTCGCAAATTGTTCCCTTTTCGACTCGATGACTAACGCTCAGATAGATAGCTTCACTTCAGATTAATTATGGCGATAGTTAGATAACCAATACAAGTTATTGTGAACCTCAAGGCCTCGACCTAAAGGACTAAGAAGGAACGTGGTTTTTAGTCAGTAGAAGTCTGACACTCCCTTTCCAGCAGCCACAGCGTCCGGATTTGTGCCCGGTTGATGGTAATCGGCACACCCCCTATTACAGCAGACTTAAACATAACTGGCGTAATATGGGTACAATGCCTTCGCAAATTGTTTCCTTTTCGACTCGATGACTAACGTTCAGATAGTCTCACTTCAGATTAATTATGGCGATAGTTAGACAACTAATACAAGTTACTACTCGTAGATAAGGATATTGGCGGGTTTATGTAGTCAAATACTAACTCGTTGGTCTAGTGGTAGAGGGCGCGACTGCTGAGCATGAGGTTCTAGGTTGGATTCCCGAGTCGGGCAAAGTGTTATTGGGTTTTTGGTATCAGTCACGGAGTCTGGATTTGCGCTCGGCTGATGGCAATAGGCTCGCCTCCAATTACAAGGAACCTAATCATAGCTGGGGAAATGTAGGTGTAGTATTAGGTAAACCTCTACCGAATCATTTGAGGATTACTGGCGTGATGTTATGTTAAGTAGTCAAGAACCGAAATATTTGTCGGAATGTACGGGTCGGAAGGATGGACACTAACTTCCTCTATTGCGATAGGAACAACAAGGGGATCGGAATCACCACTAATGGGTTTGATTAGCGTGGTTACTTGTCGTTATTCAAATTATGGAGACGGTAATTTTGATGAAAGAAAAGAAATGATATTTTGCATAACAAGTTCAAACATTCGGCAACAGACTACCTCGTTGGACTTGCGGTCGGAAGCGCGATTGCTGTGTTTGAGGTCCTATGGTTTAATTCCCGTGCAAAGTGTTATTGGGTTTTTCTATTAGGAGTTTCGCAGTAGCAGCCACGGAGGCTTGATTCGTGCCCGGTTGATGGGAATAGGCTCGCCTCTTATTATACGGGACTTAAATATAACCAGCGAAATGTGTGTGTACGGGTACACATTTGCCTTACCCTTCGGGGATCTTATGTATGTAAGGGTGCTAAGTAAATATTTCTAGTTAAAACATTAATAAATGTTTTTCCAATATTTATTTCTGAATACAATAATCTCACCAGTGATGAATATCGACCTAATATTGTTAAGTATACACATATATATATAATGGTATGAAAAGCAAAAATCAAGCAACAGGAAAATTACTTCGTTCACAATGGGAACATCTATGGCTTTCACAGTCTTTTGTATCAAAGGGTTTTCAATTACTCCAAATCTATACAGAAACATCCGTACACTATGTCCGGTTGCTCGTGGGGCAGGGTTGAATAAGTAACTATTTATCTTTAATTAATTAATAGATACTAACCCTTTTTTTTTTGGGGGGAATGGGAAATCACCAAATAACCCCTCCCGCTCTGGGCAGAGCGAAAGGGAGTGTCAGACTTCTACTGACTAAAACCACCCATATTTCTTCTTAGCCCTTGCGCCGAGCCCGCGGTATCTCTTTCGAACAACTCGCAGCCCCGACGGGATAGATACTAACCCTTAGTTGATAAGTTGACTTATATACAAACCAGTGGTGGGCCAATGTTATCAAACCAATTTTAGTACATTATGGTATAAGTGTGTAACGTTGGTGATTACCGCTGAGGCGCCATTGAGACCCGAGCCGTTAGGTGAGGGTCTTAAGAGAGCCGAGGACGGTAATCATCAATACACACGTGTATCATACGACGTTTTTCAACACACTTGTGAAGAAAATAACACAAAAAAATCATTTTGTACAGTTAAGGCTGGGTGGACCCGAATTTAAGTTTTTTAAAACAATCTGAGACAAAAAATACAGTGTTTTAAATTTAATAAAAAATATATGTATTAGTTAAGGATCTTATCTAGTCAAAATCGCATTCAGTTGCAAGACCTGATGAACTTCACTCGATAGAAAAAAATCGCAAAGTTACCCCTTTTTAGATCGTTTTTTCAATATTATGACTATATTACTGATTTTTTACGTTTAATTTTTGTACTATAATTAAGAAACTAATTAGTTAAAGACAAATTCGCAGAGTTTGAATTGATAAAATGATTTTCTCAATTACTATGTTTAAATAAGAATTAAAAGCGATCGCGGCGGCTCGGACAGGTCCATTCAGTCGCGTGTTGGCGCTTATGGACGACGGACCTGTGTCAGTTTGACAACTACGCGCACCATACTATCTCTTTTTGAGAATTTGTTGCTTGTTTGCTTGTTAGTTATAAATTATAATGGGCAATAAACAACGCAGGCGAAAAAAGTCGTGTAAAGCAATAAAAGACACAAATAGAAAGAATGCACTCCAAAGATATGTGAAGAAGTAAGTACCTACGTAAATGTTTTATTTGTATTGTAATGTAATTTGGTCTCAAAATTAAATTTTATTTTATTTCAGTCTCTGATTGGTAAATGTCTAAAACTTACGATCATCGTACTATAGTTTATGAATATTAGTACCGAGGATCGCTACGATTTTTGATAATTCATATTTTGTCTTTTCGTTCGGTATCCTGCCTGGCGAGTGGCGAGCCACAATATAAAAATATCAGTACTACTAGAGAACGCTAAGATTTTTGATAAAATTAAATCATATTTTGTCTATTTCGATATCTCAACCTGGCGTTTGCTAACGAACAGTAAATTACTATATCTACCTATCAATTTCACCTGTGAAATAGGTACTCCATTTACTTATTGTTATAGGTTAGTTGGGCAGCCTGAAGAAACTAACATGAACACTGCCGCAGCAACAAATCTGATACCTTTTTTTTTTTTTTTTGGGGGGTGGGAAATCATCAAATAACCCCTCCCGCTCTTGGGCAGAGCGAAAGGGAGTGTCAGACTTCTACTGACTAAAAACCACCCATGTTCCTTCTTCGCCCTTCATGTAGAGGCCGCGGTATTCCTTGCGAACAACCCGCAGCCTCGACAGGGTATCAAACAGGGTAACAAATCTGATACCTGAGGATTCAAACGAAAGTAGGTATGTAATTATCTTTTTTTTTTATCGTGTGGTAAAATCATCAAATGAGTCCTGCCGCTCTGAGTGGAGCGGAAGGGACTGTCAGACTTGTACTAACTAAAATCCACCCTGTTCCTTCGGTTGCTCTTTGCGTTCCAGGGCCACGGTATCCTGGTAAGACATATTCGTGGCCCCGGCAGGCATCCCTATTTGGGCCCCGTCAGTTTGCTGACAGCTCTTTGAGGCGCGCGTGGAACACGACGCGCCGCGGACCCGGGCTTGGTCCTTGATCGGACGGCGAGTTACCCTTACTCGCAGTCCGCTAGCCCGCGTCATGTAATTACCATAGATCAAGATTAGGGTTCCGTACCTCAAAAGGAAAAAGGAGTCTGTCATTCGGTTGAACGACGTTCGGATAATCGATGCTCTACTGTATTAAAGTCCTGGATACTCATAATGTACATTAACTAACATAATGTGGGTGGGGTTTCAGGTACTACATGGATAGTGCATCATGTAGCAACACGGCTGATGTATCCAAAACCTCTTTTATTGGATTGGATCCTGTTGATACACAAAAAACTGTAACATTAACGTAAGTACCACATTTTATGTTTTTACAGCATTTTACATACAATGCTTTTACTCGGATGTGTAAGACAAACTTGTAAGACTTACCATATTTCTCTTTTTTAGAGAAACTGAAGACACAGAAGACTCCTTCATCGTAGAAAAAGTACTCAAAGATGAATTCAGCAGAAGCGCATACCTGGTCATCACCCTCAGCCTCATCAGGGACCTTGGCACAGCACACTGCACTTCGGCTGGTCAGCAAGCAGAGACGCACTACTCTCCTGGTCGACGCAGCAGCCAGCCACTACGCAGCACAGCATCACTCCGACTCACTGGAGCATAATGCAGCATCACCCCGACTCACTGGGGCATCACCGCAGACAGTCCCGACTCACCGAGAACTACGCGGCATCCGGTTCCGACTCACTGGAACCTTTCACTGGCCTGGCAAGCATCAAGACTCAGTCTGCTATCGACCTCCGGTCTCGGAGGGGAGTGATGTGGCGACAGCGACATCTATCGCAACACATGCGAACTAAATTGGCAATTCCTACATCGCGCTATCAACATTATCCGCGACATTGGCCTATATAGAAAATCCCGACTTAGAGAGCTATAAATATTAACGTACACACAAATGCTGCGGCACTAATTTTCACATTAGCCAAATAGCCAATTATGAACAGTGATTTTAGACACAAAACAATAGTTTTGCGATAGTCAGTGAACTAGGAGCAACGACACTACAAGGTTGGGGTCAAAAGGGCCTTAGCAATTGAATTACTTATGCTGCATCAGATAGGCTGGGAACTAAACGATTGGTCGCTTTGTTTATATCATTGTGACTTATTGTTTGTTATTGGCTGCTTACAATGCTGTGAACGTTAGATCATTTTTGATTGGTTGCATTGTGTTGCAGTCTTCTGACACATTTGAGGTCATTCATGTCATATGACCATCCGGTTTGACTGGAAGTCGATCCCATTATCATCTGCCTAGCCTTTTACCAACTATGTTGGGCTCGGCTTCCGAGTCTAACCGGCTGCAGCTGAATACCAGTATTTTACATGGAGCGACTGCCTATCGGACCTCCACAACCCAGTTACTACTGGGTAATATGATACCTTATGATATCATATTACCCAGTAGCAGGCTAAAACTGGCAGGAAGTCATTCACATCATAGTTTGGAACAGGCTAGGCAGATGATGATGTCATGTGACCGTTCGAAATGAACATGTGGTTCAGAATGGCCAACATAAAAACAATAGTTTTGGAACACATCAAAATATACTATTACGCCATATGGAAATCTGAAATTGGATGACAGTGCACACAATCATGTAGTGCCAGACAACAAAAAAGCCAGTTAACCGCTGAAACTGATGGCTTGTCCTGGTTGACTGGTCACTAGGCAACGAAACAAACAAATATGTTGATTGCTGTACTTGTTTTATGTCAATCAATTACACCATCGCCCCTGCATCATAATAATTATAGCTGATTGAAAGCAAAAACAAAGCCGAAACAATGGCCTCTAATCATCGGCATTATGAAAGGAATTAGTATTTATTGTTTATCGGCTTCTTGTTTTGAAACATATTACACTGTAACAATAAGACCTACAGATTTGTTGCTAGGGAGTTTGTGGAGTACTTCTTTGATGAAACACAGGAAGTAATGAAGGTTGGGCGTTTTGGGGGACTGGCTTATGAAATATTGACGTTCGAAATGAGCCGACTATCAGCCTAGTTTCAAATAAGGCTTTTAATTAATTTGATTTTCAAGACACCAATTTGATCTACAATCGTCAAAAATCGAATTGCGACTTTATCGAAACTTTTATACCGAATGTGAATTTAACGAGTACGAAGTACAATATCTACAATGCATACATCTATCTATTCAATGATAGTACATATATTATTATGTAAGTGTACAATATCATTGTATCTAGTGAATCCAAAGAGCCGATTTGTAAAACTTAAACAAGCAAAACCATTCTGACTTAAAAAAGTTTAACGATCAAAGCGTTGCCTTCAGATCCGTATAACTTTAATCCGACACAGAAAGAATTGAGTTTACAGACGCAAAACATGAATTCCACTGAAGCAGTATTAAACAAACTTGAACAAACAAAAGTTTGCGAATTCATAGCTGGGTTCCATACCACTGGAGTGTATGAACATTCGAAATTACTCAACAATTCTGCAGCATTAGTAGCCCAAACAATGAATAAACTATCTGGTACAGTTAATGATCGTTTTCCATTAGATAATCAACAATGCATTTACAATCTTAATAACAGACATAGAGGCGAATTGCGTTTAACTGCAACAAGGCAAATCAAATTACGTTGTATGCATGTAACGGATTAACATACAAAATTATGACTTAACCCAGCAAGTAGGGCATAGCATATAATAGCAATAGCAGCGGGCGAAGCGTGGGTTACAGCTAACATGCATAATTGATGCGACATACTAAAGGCTGGTGTGAATATTAGCAGAGTGTTTTGTAACAAAGAATGGGCAACCCATCTTCTGGTGGGTGTCGCATGTGGCGATAAAGGGCCTATGAATTATGATGGGTTGAGATGAGATGATTAATAATATGTATACTGAGATCATCAGACAACTAACGTAACAGTTAACAGTTTTTTTTAATTACAGAATGGGCCTGCTTTTGACCTCAATCACGCATGGTGGAAAACCATGGATGAGGTCTACGATGGAACGAGCGTGCCCAGAAAATGCCTGTTCACTCTTGCTTTGAAGGCAGACAGGTTAAATGTGGAATAGTATTCCTTGATTTTTATTATAACATCGTGTTTCGATAATGGAAGCCCCATATTTGCATTTTAAGGTAGTACTTACTTTATATTCATCGAATTTGAGAACGAATTCTAATATTTCTGCGAACTGCTTGACGAGGGCTTGCTGTTGTTCAAGGTGCTGCGTGGGACTCATCGCCCCGCCGACTAGTGAACCCAGCAACCGCGGGACTACCTGTTAACAAAAAAATATAATTCGTTAATTCTGAGGAAATATATAATTTTCTTTTGGAAGATATCTGGAAAACGGAAGATGATAGAAACTTTAGCAGCATAACTGCACTAAACACAACTTTCTTTCTTCAAAAGACCAACTCAGACACTAATCAGTTACTATTACTACTAGTTCTCATGTGAGTATACCAAAATTGTGTCTGGACCTTAAAAGATACCTCTGAGTTTGTTTCGGCTGTTTCTTCTCAGAGTAGTCAAGGACGAAAAAGTGACTTGTAAAGTGTATGTAAAAACCTATTTGCAAAATAAGCATCATTTATCACAATTTCAACAGCAGGAACATCAATTAAACATTTCTTAATTAGAATTCTACGCTCATAAGGTGTTGACATCAAAATAAAGGAAAATATTTTTCATTTATCCCACAAACAGCCGCAGAAAAACAAAGTTGAACGGCTCGCTGTTTTCACTTCGAAATAAGCATGGCAAAGAGTGAAAAACGTACAAAAGCCTGCTTTTATTGACTGGGACCATTGTTGTGATAGCCACTAGCTAGAAAATAAGCACAATGAGGAAAACATTCGTACTTTACTTCGCACAGTAAACACGAGTCTATGTTATATTCAGCTACACGATGTTCGTGCAAGTTACATCCCTCGGGAACCCGCAAATGTACTGTTTCTTTATGCTTGCGAAGAACTGAGTATCCCCTTGTAACTTCTTAGGACTAATGTAATATTCAGAGCAATCTTAAGATTAACTTGCACGGATGGTTACATTCGATTTCGGGGATGATAGTAGATACCAGAATTCCGTAACGAGATATTGCTGTTGTATACACGCCCAAATCACTATCGTTTCCGGAGGCAAGCCCGCTTCACTGAATCGATTTCTCAGGTCACGTTATGCTATCATTCGGTTAGATTACCACCGCCGCCGTCGCCAATAAACGTGGCTATATCTAAGTCCTATCAAAATATTTGTGTTAAATGGCAGCTAGGCCTTTAGCCTCGTGTGACATGGTTAGCGAAACCGGAGCCTTTGTGAACCGTTTTAAAACAATGTCAGGAAACGATCGCAATTCAGCCGATTAGTCTGCATCGGTCGGTTATTGGTACGGGAACCAATGTAACCGATTATTTTATCGTTTGCCCTCTGTTCCTGTTTCCTAAGCGACCTACTCTAGTAGCTTATCTACTCGTACATTTCACATTTCATACTCCCAGTTCGTGGCTGTGTATGATATGAATAATGGTTTCTTTAGATCTCTGCTTTTCTATTTTGCTCTCAGCAGCTTTATTGTTTTTATAATCAAGAATAATTAAAATGATGTACAGGCGCAAAGTGATTTATTGTTTCCCGTCTGTTCTTAACACTTCGTAATGCGTACATTTAGTTCACCAAGCTGTATAATGTGTAGGGAATAATCAGCTGGCCGACCGATTCTTTGATGTGTAATTAAAGTTTATTCTTGTACATCACGCAATGAATGACAACCGGACATTTGATTAATTATTAAAAGGCTAGTGTTCTACCCTGTTGTTACGTCTCATGCATATAAATCTCTATTTTTAAAAAGCAAGGAAAATGTGTATTATGAAAATGAAAGTAGCGGTAGGACCGCAAACTTTACTTTCAGCCTTCAGTCACGCGAATAAACCATAACTCGAGGATTTATTTCAGAGATAAAGTCATATGTTTTTAGATTAACACTTGAAAATAGACTGACCTCAACCTTATTATAGTGCCTACATGGTCGTGCTTTTAAATTTTCACATTTAAGAGCTCACTGAAGTTTTTATGGCTTTGAGCTACAAAATAGTGATGAATATTTAAAAGCCCACTTCGATGAGAATGGCATAGGGATGTGATTGGCTATCCACACCAATCTGGCACCCAACGATATATAAAGAAGATGAGATTTGACATCTGAACAAAGGTTCAAAGATACGGATGCAAAACGATGTAGCGATAATAACAAACACTGACTCACTCTGCTTAATGCCAGTTTATTCAGTTAAAAACACGTTTATCGCTAAAGGGCGTGTCACCACAAAAATAACTTGTAAATACAAGATGACTTCCCGAACGAACCTCGCAAGTTCACAAGTAGGTGCGCAAACGCATATATTAATTGGTGATTCATACAAATTAAAACGTGGTGAATCACGTGTGGAGAGGATGGCAACTTTTTTTTATTATCCCACCAGACGGGATAATTCTGGAATTCGTCGAAGATGATGTAATACTGTAAATGGATATTTTAAAGTTGCGCACGCGTCTCAAGGAGATCGGAACGGGCGCGGGAAGCATAAATGATCCTTTATATCCGTCAAGGTTAGACCCACTGCAAAATTATTGTAACAGACAGCAAAATTAGTCATTGGCATAGATACGGTAGCATATACTAAAGATTAGATTACTTTACCGTTGTATGGATTTAGGGCATACGAATGTCATCTACTAACATTGATTGAAATCAAAGTCTGTTATCTTTGCATAAGAAAACTAACTGAGGACTTGTTAATAATTTAAAGTTAAACTTGTCTTGTAGATCCGAGAATAACTGCGAACGGAATCTATCTAATTCTCTATTCAGAAAATACTCCAAATAAAATGCTAATCACATTTGAGAAATGGGAAGAAAATGGAATGCTCGTTCACTGTTCCACAGAATAATGGCATCTGGCACCCTAAATTGATTGCCAACATTATAATATTAAAGAGGCCCAAGAAGTGGTCTGCAAAAAAAGAAATATCGCACAGAAGAACATCATTCTCAAGTTAGTCTGAGAATAAATCAAGATAAGTACATAATTACGAGGTTTGTTTTCAATCATTCATTCTACCCGTTTCACTTAAGGCTTGTATTCACGCCAATGACCTTGTGCATACAAACTACCTCTCTCGGTCGTAGATACGGACTCTAAACGGACGCGTTTTTCATTTATTATAATTAAAATAATACATATTCTACTGTGGTATATTTTTGTAATCTACTTAATAGGTTCTAGACGATGATTATATTTTTTATTGAAATTTCAATAAAAACAAATTAAAAGATTTTTTTATTTCTAAACCATGGCCACCCTATTACGTTTTTTGATAATTTATCTAGCCTATGTTACCCGGGGTGACGCAATGAATCTAACGATACCACATACATCAAAATCGGTTCAGGCGTTTAGAAGTTATGGTGGAATAAAGAAACTCACAAACAAACATACATACATACATACATACATACATACATACATACATACATGAACGTTAAAAACATAACACTCTTTTTTTTGGGGCAGTCGTGTAAAAAGTAACAAAACCAAATTATTTTCCTTTGTATTTCAAAGCAGTAGATATTTTTTTTATATTATTTTGTTAAAAAATGAAGGAGTAAAATGGTTCCATTCAACGATTTGGAGGTGATTTTGTGGATTTTTTTTCTTATTATGTGATACCGATACAAAAATTGTGGCTAAACCAAATTACGTGTCATATTATGTAGATTACTAAAAAAAATTCTCAGATGTAATTTCTCTGTAAGTGCCGGTGAAAAACCGCTTCATCTGCACGCTGTTTTTAAGCTTTTTCGAGAGAGGACCCTTAATTGCACTGTTAACAAGGTTTTTTTCTGAAATGGTTTTTCCATCAGGGATTTCTCAGTAGCTGCCACGGCGGCGCGGGCGTCTGGATTTGTGCCCCGTTGATGGCAATAGGCTCGCCTCGACTTAAACATAACTGTCGAAATGTGGGTGTACTAATGGGTATAATACCTCCGGGGATTACAGACATAATGTTATGTTATGATTTCTTGATCACTGTTTCGTTGCTTAAAATGTCATAGGTAATGAATAAAAACTTGGTGAAATAGCCACATGTTATTTATAGAATAAAGACAGTGATGTAACAGTTTTGTGATTTCTAGGATTACCAAGAACTGAGGCATGGAATAGCAAATCAAATGCCAAGCTCGAAACTAACGTTGTGTTTAAGATGCAACGCCTACAGTACTGCACAGTAATAGTGTTAAGTAAGATGGTCTACTGTTTATATTAACTGTTCACAACCGTACAAACGCGATGTTCAATTAAGTGCTCACACGAGATCAGGGGCAGTAATTAAATTAACACCATTTACCGACCAATTGCGAGATTTGAGCAATAAATTCTGCCAGATGGTCAGAAATTAACGCGATAGCGACGCGAGTGCGGGTGTCATTTCCCTCTATTTATGGAACAAAACCATTTCCTTTGTTAACAACGTGTTCGAACTATTCACCTACTGACATTTAAACTACTGCGTTCATGACTAATAAAGTAATAATTTAAACTGCTTGTTCGAATCAGCATTATTTTATTATGAACGCATCCAATTTCACTGTTATTGTTTTGATTCTTTGCAGAATTAGCCGATAGCGCACACTCCGTTGTTTCATGCTTTCTGCATATCAATGTGATAATTTTCTGCGTTTTTATGTGTTTATTAAAAGAAAAATCTTTGTTAAATTACACACAGTAAACAGAAAGTATGCATTCTTCATATCCGAGTGCAACGTACTCCATGCACCATTTACTTTGGTTCCACATCACGATCATCTGTCTCGTGGTCGTAGACAGCTCCTGTTAGGGCTGATGAATGTGTGCCCAGTGCGTCATGCTACTGGCCAATTAGCATTTATAACGTTTATTAGGACACCTTGGTATTCATAAAACACGTTGCACGTTTTCCCTCCGATAGAATTTATAATGCAACGCGCTATTTTAACCGTTGACTAAAAAACTTAGCCATTTCCTTTTTTATTAAAACTTTTTAATTGAGTTTTGTATGCGTAATTATAATTACTCAATCCTTATTAAGTATTATCGTAATAGCCATTAAGGTGGGCACCGAACCACACTACATCAAATACATAATATATAGTGAAATTCCGTTCTGTAACACCCCACATAAGTACCGATAAATAAAGGTATTGCACCCACAGTCAGCAGTATACTCAAACAATACGACATTAACGACATGGTTGCGCTTTACGTGCCAATACTTGCACCAAAACTTTGTTCAGTGCGGTGCTTTGCGTGCAAAACACTACTCGTGTGCAAAGTTGAACGTGCTTTCAGGGTACTGCATAAATTGTGGTTGAAACCGAGACTTTGAAGTTGTTTTCATAACATGACGCTGAAATATGGGTGATTTTTATATGGAATAAAGTTCAGAACTGGTCCATCGTGCAACGTCGCCAAAGCTCGGATTGTAATTTATGCGCTATCATGACTACCCACCCGTTGTTCCACCACTGCTGTTGAAATAACTCGCTTACTAACTTCCAGAATAATTAAAAATGTTTATCTTTACGGAATCTTGATGAAAAGAACAACAAAAGAATGCCAACAACTAACAAGACAAGCTCAAAAGAATATAATGGCTCTCTTGAAGATGGAAAACATTATCTATTCGCAGCTTTCCGAAGCAGACAAGCATATACAAATCGTTTGCAGATACGTCTGTATCTGCAAACGATTTGTATGAAATGTACTGGATATATTTTTGCTGCAAATCATAATAGGGCTAAGTAAAGAGTGCAGGTGCAATCTGTAACAGGTATTATAGATGTACATCGAATACCACCCGTCTTATTCACTTATGATTATGAATGACTAAGGATAATTGCAGCGCTTGCATAAATGTCAGTGCACACAGGATCTTTTTATATATGCCTTTATAAAGGTAGATGGTGAACGTACACTTAAATGCACCTTACTATTTGCAGACGTGTTGCACCTGCCTATTTCGAGGTAGTTTGTAGTAAGTAACTATAAGTGAAGTACAGGAGATGTAGGAGCAGCTGGCAAGCGACGAAACAGAAACATGTTAAAGTTAAACTGTTTATTAAAAGGAAACGTACCAGTCATTATTTACAAAAAATGTTTTTATAAACAACCAGCAGAACTTGTATAATTATCGTTTTGCGGGTTCCTTTTAAAGATTTTCTCGCCAAAGCACCATTGTTCCAGTAAATTCTTGCTAAAGCTCGTCAAAACTCCTTACTTAACCAACTTAAACGTATGTTACTTAACAAAATGGGTTTAGTTGGTACTATAACTTTGCATACTTGAGGTGCTTTTAAAAGTGAAGCACTTATCTTTCTGGAGTTGACAAGTACGTCAAAGTGAGTAGTATTATGTGGAAAGTGGAGAACATTTAAAAGTCTATGGAAGAATAAGATACTCATTAGGGCAAGATAAATGACAGTTATGTAGAACTTGTAGAAGGAACAGTAGATTTTGAGTTTTGGATCAAAATGCTTATAATACATTCCTATTTCGTGTTGAAGGTAAAGTATGCGAAATCTAAACGATTTTTGAAGAGTCAGTAGATATTTAAAAATCCCACAGACATAATAAAGGGACGGAAATAATCTCAAAAAACGAATAACTGGAAATGCGCATAAAGAAGCCATCGTGAGATATCAATTCGCTTTGGTCCATTCGCCTTATGGCCTTGCCTGTCTAAAAATAGTCCACACCATGGCCTCGGTAAGAAAGGGTTTTTAAAGGAAGGTTGTCAACAGAGTCCTTGGATGTACTAATAATGTATTGTGATCCCGAACCCCCTGCGTAATTTAATTAACGCAATCACTTACCAGATGGTTGCGAAACCGATCTAGCCTCTAGCTCTAGACCCGTTGCAATTCTGATCTTAAATGCATTTAAAACTGTTTAAAGAAAGCCTTTCCAAGTGTACACATTACTTACGCATGTATATCAAAAGAGGCTTGCTCTTCGTTCCGTAAGAGATATCACGTTGCGAAATGCCGCAGCGCGCTTGTAGCCGCACCGCACCTAATAAGGATCCCTATTCAACAATATAGCACGTCATGCAAGCTACAAAACGTTGTTTTGTCTCCTTCCAACTGTACGATAAACGGGGAGACGGAATATGGTTGTGCATCCAAAACTCGATAGTACCTCAGTTATTACTCACGTCTCCTTGACGTTTGTTGTCATTGTTCTGACTAAAATGGTCCGCGCATTGCGGTTTGAAATGGCAATCTGGAGAATTACAGTCTGCAAGAACTATTTGTAGTGTTAGAATAAGCTTTGTATGGACCACTGGGTGGAAGGATAATATTGCTTTGTCGGGCGTTAAACGAAACAATCTCGCAGAATCTGCTATTCTCAGCGAGGCTGCTTAGAATTGCGGTAGTCTTGTCTGAGAGTTGTAAACTTTGCATCAAAACTTCAATTATGAATTGAGTTATAGCCATATCAATCTCTTAAAGAGGCTAGGTTATCATCACTTGACTCCAGTTAATTAATTACACACTTACTCGATTGATTCAATCCAGTGTGTCGCATATAACGTAAGTACAACACTTTTGCCAGGAGGAAGGAAAACATTGTGTTTACAAATGTATTTGTTACATATAAATAAATTAAACTATATCAATCATTGGTTAACTGAGTTATTATTATAAATGTGCGAATAATAGACACCATCATTTAATTTTATTTGATAACCTGTACTTTTTCCTATTAGTTTTCACGTTTAACGTATGCTCTATCTAGTTGGACCCATAAAAAATGCTATTCTCTTTTTGTGGCAACGTGGATGCATGTGCATCTGGATTGAGGGCCCATTTTTTAAACCTTGCCAAACGAAATAAGACTCATAGGGAAATTAGTTAAAAATAGTTAAAACTTAAAGCATAGGGCCACGAATTTCTTAAACGTGAATTAAAAATGTTATGATTAAATAACTTGGTCCCTCAATCCAGACGCGTGCATAAAGTGGCATAGCCTAAATCTCAGTAAGTCCTATCTCTGGGTTCATAATTTTTATTCAGGAATTTAGTTAAGAATTTCTTAAAGATATTAAGAAATTCCCAAATCTGTAGAATGTGACATTACAGATTTATGGCGGTATTTCTAGGGCCCTCAGTTCAAATGTGTCTGTACTGAGGAATCTGCAAAACATGGATTTATCTGAAGAAATACATAAATGCGACTTTAACATGTTTTACTTAGATACTTAGGTGAATTAGTTAAAAAGAAATAATGACAGAAAAGTTAATTGTTACGTAGTAAATGAAAGTCAAATTTTACTAAAACGAGAGCCCAACATTTTCGGCTTTATTGACTAGGCTCAACCTCATAGATTAACGCAAATTAGAATAAGATTTTTAACTATTTTTTAATTAAATTTTAACAAATCGTCCGTTCTTCTAAATATCATACTTTAAGAGAAAATTGATTTTCTTCTTTTATGTAAGAGAAAAATTTGTAGGGTGACCATAATGATCATAGTTAGTACCGGTACATTTTCAAGATTGATCTAGAAAAGATCTAACAATTAAATTTACCTAAGCATTATTTAATGATTTTTGTGATTTTGGAAATTGTATCTTAGTTATTAAAAAACTTTTTTGCAAAAAAAAAACCGACTTCAAAAACATAAAAAAATGAGAAACACAAAATCGAAAAATACAAATAAGTGAAAAAATAACTTCTTTAAGAAAAATCATATATTGTTTGTTTGATTAAATTTTTTTGCCACCGACTTCAGACGCTGATTTTTCTTCTGAAGTTTATTTTTTACATTTTTGTTTTTCACTTTTTGTGTTCTTCAATTTTGTGTTTTTTACTTTTTTATGTTTTTGAAGTCGGTTTTTTTGTCCTTTTTTAGTTGTAATATCCTATACAAACATTTACTATTCATTTAACATTCAAACTAGAAACCTAACCCTTAACCTTCAAGATTTCCTTATTATTGCTTTCAACTCCTACTCGTTGAGGAGAGTACCTTCCATAATCAGCTCACCTAGAATACCTAAAAGAATACAACCATTTATACGTTCCCATTATATTTTGTTAAAGAATTAACCTCCAACTCCTAACCGTTGAGGAGTTATACCTTCATCAACATGAAGTAATGACTGCTATGTGCGAATACTTGAAAAACTTTAGAAAAAGCACTAAACACGTAATAAGTGCCTATACAATTTGAGGGTTGCCCTCGATTTATCTGGGGTGCAATCATCAGATCCTGATTTTCTTATCATGGTCAAATTCTGGATATGATAGGAGATATCCCAAGGACCATCCTTGGGATATCTCCTTTTCAACCAAAAAAGAATTTTCTATATCGGTTCAGGGGTATTCGAGTAATCGGTGAATATACATAATATAAAAGATTTTTTTTTTCTTCTTTCAGTTTATGCAAACACTGGTAAAGCTGAATAAATGTTATTTTTTTATTTGCTTTAGGCAACTAGGCCTATAATAGTACCTTAAGGACAATAAGGACTAACATCACATTATAAAAAATAGTAATACAAATAAAGAAAACAAAATTGTAAACTGTAGGTACATATATAAATAAATCGATTACTTATCATGTGAAGTTATTGTAGAAGCTGATTCAATATCTTAATATTGTAAGATTGCATTGCACATGTGTGAGTACTATGTACCATAAATCCACTTTTTACATTTAGTTATTTTTTAGTGACTTTGATCTAGTGGCTGAGAGAATGTCATGCTCACTCAAATGTCTCGCTGATGGTGGCGCGTGTGTCGGATCATTTAGCTCCCTTCAAAATGGTTGAGCTGAATGGTGCTGATCCATGCGTCATGTTCGTGAACGGGCGCTGTCAGTAGAGACTGGTCATCTCTTAGTTGCCATGTTATATTTTTATTGGTTTATTGTATCGTTTATTCTGGACGCTTTTAACTTGCACGTATTTTTTACATCGTTCTCACATATATGTAAGATCTCAACATTCAGGCTAGCTAAAGTAGACTCACCTTTCATGGGGTACTGTTTAAAATGTTTCGATAAAATACCCCCTCACATTCTTCAACTGAATGAGACGCAATTTTAAATCCTGTATAAAAATCATGTGAAGTTATTGTAAAGGCTGCAGAAGATTGTAAAAGTATCTTTGCATTGTATAGATTCAATTTCTTAATATTATATAATTGCATGGCACATGTGTGAGTACTATGTACTATAAAGCCACTTTTTACATTTAGTTACATTTTAGTGACGTTGCCCTGGCGGCTGAGAGAATGTCATGCTCACTCAAATGTCTCGCTGATGGTGGCGCGTGTGTCGGATCATTTAGTTCCCTTCAAAATGGTTGAGTTGAATGGTGCTGATCCATGCGTCATGTTCGTGAACGGGCGCTGTCAGTGGAGACTGGTCATATCTTAGTTGCCATGGTTTATATATATATATATTTTTTTTTTTATTTGTTTATTATATCTTTTTACTCCGGACGCTCTTAACTTGCACGTCTTGCTACATAGTTCTCACATATTATACCATCTCAACATGAATGATGTAATGTACCAAGATTTTTTGTAAAAATATTCTGGTTTAAAAGAGTGTCCATGGAGTTTCTTGCCCGTTCTTCTCCATAGTGATCTACGTTAGGGAATGGGCAACTACAGTACTTTCACAAGTTATTATGCCTTGTGACTGTGACTGTAGCTTAGGAGTGCAATGCGTCGTCCCGGGGGTTGCTGCGTCGGGTTGCGCGTCGCCGGTTGTCTGCGGCGGCGAGTGCTGTGGGTGCGGGGGTGCGCGGCGGCGCGTGCCGTGGCGATGGGTGCGCGGGGCTCCGGGTCGCGGGGCGGCGGTTGCGCGTTGCGGCGTGCATTCGTTGTTCCGTGATTTGGAGTCTCGTGCATTCGTTGTTGCGGTGTGCGTCGCTGCGTGCTTTCGTGCTCGTAGTGTTCGTTGTTGCGGGCATTCGGCGGCGTGTGGCTCGGCGTGGTGGCTTTCGGGATGACGTATTGCACTCGTAGTTTAGTTTTGTTTTATGAATTGTTCTTCTGACATTCAAAAATGCCTGTAATGGTTTAATTGAAATAAATGCTTTGAGTTTGAGTTGAGTTTGAGTTTATATAATACGTTTAGCTGCAAATATTACGACTTTTCGACTGCGCTTTACAAAATGTACTGGTACTAACTATGATCATTATGGTCACCCTGCAAATTTTTCCCTTATAAAAAGTAGAAAATCAATTATCTCTTAAAGTATGATATTTAGAAGAACGGACGATTTGTTAAAATTTAATTAAAAAATAGTTAAAAATCTTATTCTAATTTGCGTTAATCTATGAGGTTGAGCCTAGTCAATAAAGCCGAAAATGTTGGGCTCTCAGTTCAGACGTTTTAGTCAAATTTGACTTTCATTTACTACGTAACAATTAACTTTTCTGTCATTATTTCTTTTTAACTAATTCACCTAAGTATCTAAGTAAAACATGTTAAAGTCGCATTTATGTATTTCTTCAGATAAATCCATGTTTTGCAGATTCCTCAGTACAGACACATTTGAACTGAGGGCCCTAGAAATACCGCCATAAATCTGTAATGTCACATTCTACAGATTTGGGAATTTCTTAAAATCTTTAAGAAATTCTTAACTAAATTCCTGAATAAAAATTATGAACCCAGAGATAGGACTTACTGAGATTTAGGCTATGCCACTTTATGCACGCGTCTGGATTGAGGGCCCAAGTTATTTAATCATAACATTTTTAATTCACGTTTAAGAAATTCGTGGCCCTATGCTTTAAGTTTTAACTATTTTTAACTAATTTCCCTATGAGTCTTATTTCGTTTGACAAGGTTTAAAAAAATGGGCCCTCAATTCAGATGCACATCGTGGATGCTTAAGTCCTCCACGTGTAGTCAGAACCATCAACTTTATTGGCTACGAAAATACAGTGATTATTAAATGGCAAACGTAGTGATTATTGAACACAGACGAATCCAGAATTGTTTATTATTGTGGCTGTTCCCATTAGGGAGGCCCATGTCCAACTCGGAACTGATAACATGTAAACGTTAATTGCACGACCCGTTGTTTTTATTCGTCTACCATTGAAAAGGTATAAACAAACACTTCTATAAACAGTTAGTGTAATATTTTCATAATACTAAAACATTGTGTAAGCCGGCTGTAGAACCAATTTAAACACTAACATAAATTGGAATCAGTAGTTCCAAAGTTCGAGACACAACAATGTTCTTATTAATTTATGTGGTATAAATCAGGAGATCTAATAAGGCAAATAAATTGATGGTTCCATTGCCCTCGGAGGATGCAACATGCGTTATCGTGTGCCGCGCATTCTCACGCGACTCGTGTGAGTTGTCCGTTGTGATTGGATGATTGACACACACGTAATGGACGTGGGGTTGCTTAGTTATGCTGCATTCTAATTTTCAAATGATTTTGTTCCTTTTTTTGCATTTGGTAATGTGGGTAGTCGGGATTTTTGTTGCTCATTTATTTTGTTAATCTACCCACATTTTAGACTGACAAGTGGTCTTAAAATACTACGCATTGCACAACCAATATGGTCTACCAATCTTCAATAAGGTGGCCGACACCCATTACACTGCCAAATGTGGCTCAAATGAATCTAGAAGCGATTTTAGAATCAAAGATATTTATGTTTTCAAAATTAAGTTCAACTGCACTTAGACAAAGACTTCACTAGAAAGTGGAGTGAAGAGGTCATTATCATTACGTAAATTGGATAATGAACAGCGAGCACTTGCTCCAATTATTACATATACTTAGTTTATATACCACGGGAAGCTATTGTTATCTCCGGTTATATGCATCAAGAAAATAGCGTACATTTTAAGTTTGACCTAGATTTCAGAAGCAGATTTCATAATTTTATAATTAGGTTCTAAAGATATGTAGACCGTGTAATTAATTTTAGAAGGAGGTAATTTCGCAATTTACCTCTAAAAAGGTTTCAGCTGGTTAGTACGAAACATTATGCTGTACGTAATAGTTCAAGAGGAAATGCATCAATATGCTCAGTAATTTTGATCGTCATTTTTCAGCGAGGAGATTGCAGCGCAGCGTTATTTATTTCATCTTGTTAAAAGATTTTTGCGGCGAGTGTTGACTCTGCCCAGAAATTTTTGGACTCATTCATTATATTATATTACTATTGGATTACTTTGTGTAATTTATTTCATTACCGCTGCTCTCAAAACGGTGAAGGAAAACATCGAGAGGAAACCGGCATGTCTTAAAACCAAAACATTCGAAGCCATGTGACATAGTACCAACCCGCACTGGGCCCGCGTGGTGGATTATAGCTCACCCCTCTCCTAGAGAGGAGGCCTGAGGCCCTGCAGTGGGAACAATAGAGGGTAATGATGATGATTTTATAAAAAAAATACCGCAAAATGTTCATAATTTTATTATTGGCTTATTATATCTATGATTCTTACTAAATATGTTTGCTTTAGGTAAGTTATGATATTTATATTAATTGTTTGAAGTAATTTACTGATTATTTCATTGAGGACAGGACTTATACAATAGGACTCAACGGGATGAGTGCTAAACATTGTCTGTTGAAGAAGCAGAGCCAAATAACAATGGCAACTTTTAAAGGGTTTTGTCAAGTTTGGTAAGGGTACTTATAGAGAGGTGCGATTTCCAATTGCTCGTTCAGTATTAGATTTGTTTATCGCCCCTTACTTCCTTATTTCAGGTCTAATTTAGAAGCGGAGTTTAATGCTGGATCGTAGAAGCCAGTACACACACAGGCCAGCACAGGTGCCGTATGTACAGCAGTACCCAGCATTACCTGACCCCCCTTCTAACACCACTTGTCCTCTTCTTCTTTATACGAGGGGTCAGGTAATCCTGGGTACAGACTGTACTAGACCCGTTCCGTTGATATGTTTATTACCGAGAGTTATTTATCTCATTCTCCGGCAAGCAGAACAAGTGCGTAGTTATTTAGTCTGTGGTCTAGCTGTCATGTTTAAACATAGAGAAAACGGTACCAGAATTTTTTTTTTTACATCAACGAGTTCCAAGGATATGAGTAAAGGACGATATGCCAAGAAAAGAAGTGTCTGATGAGATGACGAGTAATAGAGAAATATGGAAGAAGAAATGCTGCGCCGATCCCTTTATTGGGATGAGGGCAAGAGAAAGATGATGATCGAGATCCGGGATATGAAGTTACGCTAGATTTGATATGCATTGGAAAACTGGAATATCTGATTTTCACATAACCACTCGCATATTTTTTTTAAATATCCTTTTTATTTTCAGCTTGAACCTACTGTATTTCATATAAAAGCATACATCATATAAAAGGATCGTCTCATTTCGTTGGCGATTCAATACGAGTGCATTCAGGCTTGCTGTAATGAAAATCGTCATTATTTTCACGAAACCCGGTCCATTTGTGCCACCTCAATGACCGATTGTGAAAATGTCCCATAATAACATTTTATTTTGTTTCATCTGGTACATTTTCTCGTGAGAACGTATCCTCAGCAAGTTTTTTGTTTCGTGCGTCTTTGAAGTATGAAATTGCAGTTTTCGGAATTCCACATAATTTATCAGTTCGACACTTATAAGACATACATTCCAGTACAGTCTCGAGCACTGCACTAATATACATACATACACGCAAAAAAATGCAAACCCGATATTCTCGTGAAACAACAGTTTCTAGTTTAAAATAAGACCTATTTCGTAATAGTGTGAGTTCGGAAATGCTTTGACCGTAACGAAATAAGATAACAATCAAGAAAGTAAAAAAAAAAGGCAAACGCTTTTAAAAGGTACTGCGTATAACTAATATTAGTTCTCGCGGCTGTACCTACTATGGTATGTTACTCATATTGTTTGACACAAAACAGTATGAGTAACATACCTTATAAGAAGCGAATGTTATTGTACGTTTCGCTACGTACCGGAAACACGTACAATCGGCGCCGAAAAGATACTAACCGTTCGGTTAGGCCGCTGGGGCTGGGAGCCGTTCGCTCCCGATTGTGTCTGTACTGTAGACTTCCCATCAATCGCAACTAAACGGACGTGTATGTCCGGCCGGTAATAAAACCATCTGAATATTACCTCGCTATTTATTTATTGGGTTTCAAGGCTGATTGTTCTTGAGTCTTTGGTCTGTATCACAGAGCGATTCTTCATTTTAAAGTCTAGGTACTTAAAGCTCGATTCAGCCAATCATGCTCATGGTAAGATCATCATCAGCCTATGTTCCCGGCCTCCTCTCTAGGAGGGTGATGGGCTATAATCCACCACGCGCGCCCAGTGCGGGTTGGTAGATGTCACATGTCTTCTAATTTTTTGGATCTAAGAAATGCCGGTTTCCTCACGATGTTTTCCTTCACCGTTTTGAGAGCAGTGGTGATGAAATAAATGCGCCTGATTGGAAAACTCACTGTTCGTAAGTCGGTGCCGCCACCACTGGGCCACCACTGCTCTGATCTGATACAATTCGTAATTACCCTTTCCTTGCAGTCGGGTAAAAAGTCACAAAGTGATTCATAATTTTAACTGTCTGTGATCATTCAAATTAAGAATTTTAACGTGATTTATATTATTATCCAATTATGATTCTGCTAATGCGGCAATTTGAGACCCCTTTGCTTGAAAGAGTATCGTAAGACTTACATGTCATTTTAACTATTTCTTTGGGAAATCGGCAAACAATCGGCCCCACTGGACTTCCCCTACTAAGTGAATCAATCGATTTGATCTGTAGTTGTGGTAGGCCAAGTAAATAGGTAGTATGACTAATTTAATGCTCGCTTGTAAGATTTCCAGCACGTCAGTTAGTCGTACAACTTGACAATAAATTACTGTGTCTTACGTCAGTTTAATGACGATAAGGATATTACTTTCCTTAGTTACAACTTGCAAGTTAAACGGTAACTCCTTGTTGCGTAAGTACTGATCAAGACTTTACGAGGCATAAAATAACAAGATGTGTAGTAAGTAGGTAATGATCAGACAACTGCAGCGTGTTCTCGATCAATCAGAGAGTAATACCCACAATGAAGGTTGTTCAATGTTTTCTATTACAACAGCAATTTTTCTTTTGTTTCAGTTCTCTTGCACTGATGTTTGCGCTGATCATCGCCAGCATGCTTTAGTGGCAAAGGGGGTGTTAATGGAACCATTAGGCGTTCGATAAAATGTATCCTCAATTTGTGAATGACACAGCTCAGTGTTGGTTGACTGTTTTTAATATATTTTTTTAGTAATTGCCTTGCCTGGCCTTGCGAGTCAACCCAGGATTTTAACGTTTTGTTCAACCCTGAGGATTCCGTCTGTCAGAGGTAATGTCGTCAATGTCGTAAAGGGGCTACAGATTTTGTGGATATTATTGATCGTTTTTTTTCGTGAATCATGGTAACCACTGAATTGAACCTTCACAGTATTTCCTCGATTTTTATCAACTGACAAAAATCTTGCAACATCGAGACCTTGGCTTTATCATGATTGTGTACTTTCTGTATTCAATATAACTAATGCACAACGTATGCAAATGCGTCGGTGGGCGGTAACATTTCAGCACGTGTGTGTAGCGTGAAACGTTTACGGGGGAATGGACACCCTCGACTTTATTATTTATAGCGAGTTATACTTTCATAAATATCATGTGTCTCGGCTATCGCCCACATGAAACTCATTAGGGAGACATTTTAATCCATTATCATATCATAAGGGGTAGACTTATTTTTTTACTAACTAGGGTTTGGATTGCAGTTAATCACCTGTGGCGGGAAATGGGCTTTCGTGATAATGAAACGATTTACATCAGGTTTACCGTGACTGGAATTGTAGGAGGGTTAAGTTGTATGTTCCGAAAGGACGGCCACCCATCCGTGTGCTGTCCTCTACCATTCGAATAATTTTTAAATTAATCGATTTTACTTTCGAAACATGTTTTTTATATTAAGATGGTATAGAAAATGGACTTCAGAATAAAAAAGGGGGTTTTGTAATGAATAAAATATTCGCAGAATAAACACATATATAATTAAACTATTCAGTTTAAATAAAATGAAAACTGTGAATATTTTCATGAACACTTGACAAACACAGTATTGTATTTGCTTACACTGTTATCAGTGTGAGAACTTATCAATATGACATCATGTAATCTTATCACACTTATCAGAGTACTATACAGGATGCTAAATGACAATGTATGTACTCTCTTGGTGAAATATTTAATGTTTACTTAGTAGAGATAGTGGGGAATAACGCTGGGTGCATGGTAGTTAGTTAGACAAGCAAATGTGAAGCTTTTGTATAAATTACTAGGACACTAATTCCATTAATGTGCAAACAGAGTTCTGTTTGTCAGTTTTTGATATACTTTCTATAGCAAATATATCAAACAAACCCATAATTGAGAAAACACTGAACAATTTGGGGTTGGGGAATGCATTCTACTTTGTCATGGATACTTTACTAAACCTTACTTCAAAAATACGACAATCCCAGGATCACTCCTGGGCAAAAGCCTAGAGGATTGTCATGTTTTTGTGCCTGTATTGTCTCACAATACAGGCTAACAGCTAAAAAATAAAAATAAATAATGGAGTTCTGTGGCAACTTCTTTTAAATCCTGTACTGTCCATGAAATACAAGTATAAGAAGAATTTAAAATTAAGAAAATAATGTAAGACAGTTGGAAATGAGGACTTCCTTCTAACTTAGGATTTATAGACTATTTATTAGGTATATGAAGAAACTTCTAGTTCATTTAGTTACTGTAGAATTTTATACTAAATCAGAAACTTTTGAAGACTCTTTTAGCCTTTCTAACAAAAAGAAAGCAAATGCTTTTAGTCTTTAATGATAAAGTTAGACCATCTAAATATTTGCAATTTATAGTGAAAATGCGAATCAAAGTAAACAAAGCAATTACTAAAATAACTATGATTAATCATATAAGGTAATAATACTATTATTATTGCACCTGGATACATGACACCATCAATGTCTACTTATAGGTAATCGCTTTTTACATTGCCCTTAAACTAAAACAGAAATTATCAACGTAAAATCTGTTAAACCATTACTTCTAAAAAGGGCAATAATGGAGAAAACCCAATACTGCAAAATATAATACTGTTACACCTGTTAAGGTTAATTAATTTGACTGTATTGTATGAGATAGTGTGCAAAATATGAGCTGTGGATGTTGTGGATGAGGGGTTGCAGACACCAGCCCGTTATAAAATAAAATGATATTCATGAGGTAGAGACCTACTTGATGATTCTTTATAATCTTTATCAATATTCTCACATATTCCTTAAAATTGTTAGGAAAACTTTATCAAAGTTGCATTTATTACATAATTTATGTAATACCCCCAAAAAGTTAAAAATAAATTTTGACCATTTTGATAGGATAATTACTAACAGAAACAGATTAAGACGAAATCAAAGTAAGTGAGAGGAACTTTGTTAGAGTGTAGTGATTCATGGACTCACCCGCTGCAACTGGAGGGAGTGGTTGTAACAGCGCAGGAGTTTGTCGACGAGCGGACGCACGGCGCGCCACGCTCTCTCCTGTGATATCCTCGACGGGTCCGCTATCGCTTCTCGTATCTCTTTCCCCGCACCCTTATAACACTGTATCTCTTCTAGTATCTTCTCGGAATCTAACAACACCCTCTGGACCTCCTCGTAAACCGCGCGCTCCGTATCCGTGGGCGCGGCGTTCTCGAAATCCAAAAATATATCGTAACGCGGCGACGAACAACAATTTGAATCGTCCCGAGACAAAAGACTCAATAATTTCCCCATCGTAAAATAAATAAATCACAATTTATTAGAGAATTTACTCGATAGCGAACACTGCATTGCCTATTTTATGAACAGTTTAAAAAATGTCACTTAAATGTGCTTAAATCACTGACTTTGTAGCCTTATACAGGATTTTGAAGATGTATTGCAGCGTTCTTCTCACTTTTATTAACAAAATACGCCCAAATAGTAATAAATAATAGCGAAATTAATCAGCGGAGCAGTACACGAGACCGACGACTGAGACGGGCCAACTGTCATTAAATTAAGTGTTGCCATGAAATAAGGCAATGATACCACACTACACTTCGCTGTGTTTAACAGATTGATTTAGTCGAATGATAAAACGACTAATGTGAACTGTTGTAACTTTAGTAAGAGCAATATTAATATGAGGCGATTTGAATTTGTCTTTTTTTAACCACGCAGAAAAGCTTTCTGGTACTTTTCTGCTCGGGTTTATCATAGCAAAACTGCTAGTATGTTGTGAGGTAATGAACAAAAATTTCAGACTCGCTACAAGAATTAAAACTGGATTTGATTTAGCTGGACAAAGTACGTACACATACACATAACATAACATATTATTACATAAAACTAGTGCATTTATTCACCTACGCCATTGTGTGTTGTAAACAGGTGCTCCTAAAAAAAATCGAAATTGTGTAAAGTGTGATCTGCCACTCCAAATCTGCCAAACCATGGTGTTTCGTATCGTATCACACAAGTACATCCACCACCAGCCACCATTCGAGTTATAAATAAGCAAAGAAAAAAAAAACTAATTAGTAGGTACAACTGATTTGAGCAGTGCCGGATTTGAACATTTCCCGCCCTTGCTATTCAGATTTTGCCGCCATAACTGACCTCTGAAATTCAATACCATAATACAGTACCCTTAGTTGTACGTGTACCTACCTTCATCATATTAATATTTTTTGTCAGTTTAATTATTGTAATTTTTTCATTTGTGTACAATCGTCCACATTAAATCAGTTTTTTCCCGGTATGAGTGTGCTCAAGGGGATCGTTGTGGAAGTTCCTAAATTATTTAAAAACCCATGATTTAGTGAAGATTACGCAAGAGTACATAGTAAGTGGCAGGCGCGGTCTTAGTCTACGATTCACACAGGAATTCGGATGGGAGGGCAGAGGCACAGGTAATGGAAAAATCTCTGGAGAATCAAGAGATTTCAAGAGCGAGCTCGATATTTTTTTGCATTCTGCCTAGGCATGATTAATTTCTTTTGTGCAAAAAATGTGTTAATAATTTATAAAAAATTCAAAAACCTACGGCATCAAATACCCACTTGTATCGAACGACGTTTTCCAATACACTTTCATAGAAATAATAATATATAACAAAACGAATAGTACGTATGAAGACGATAAAGAGCATTGATATAAAAACTTAAGATACGGTCGTCCGAACATTTGCTCGACGCGTTCGCCATACAGAGAATTGTGTAGTCTGCTCGTTAACGTAACCTTGTATAAGCGGCGAGATAAATAAAGCTTTTAATAAAATTTACGACCGCACCCGAAGAGAGCCGATCGTGGACTAGTTCACTTCGGCTTAGGAAAGACCTTATTGGGACCACGTTTGTGGCGTCATTTTAACATGCCGTCCGCCCAGTCCTTACGCAGTAATATATAAGTCAATGTTTGTAGCACTGTAGGTAAGTAGCCAGGGCCCGCGAATTTCCATGTTCATTGATAAAATAACATTGCCTAAGCTTGCACTGAGAAGTGAGAGGGTAGGCAGTTTGATTATAACTCAATAAGGTTACGTACCTAATTGACGAACTTATAATAAATAAAAAACATTGTCTTAATAAATCACTTTTTAATCAGACAACAATTTGAGGTTTTTATAACGGTTGAACTCTCAGTCTACAATACTGTTGTAATTATTAGCCACCCACTTACAATCTAGTAAATTAGGTAGGTACAATATTTATAACCAAATTGTACATTTCTGCAGATCTTATGAGTTAAATGTGAGGTAGATTTTCAACAAAATCTTATACATTTCGATAGTAATATCTGAATTTCGTCCTAAAATTTACACTGTCTTGAAGTTGTATAAAATCGAAGATTAAGTAGGTAACTATCTTTGTTTATTTTTATTGTTATATAATATTTTTTCTGAAAGTTGATACATTTTCAGAAAAAATATTCTATTGCCTAATTTGCCTACTATAAATTGAAAGAAAATTTTTTTTTCATAGGCACAAGATAAACATAATGTCAGTCTCTTTTATATTCTAGCTTTTGAGAATTTTACTTATAATATTTTATTAATAAATGGCACTTTTCTTACATTTATATAGGAATTGACCCAAATTAACAGGCACCTAAGTAATTATCACAAAAATCACAATCATGCTGTAACCAAGTTAGAGCAGACATTATTAATAGGTACTAAATTAGGTGATTATAAGTAATTAACAAAGCTTAGCACACATAGTACTAGAAACAACAAATCTTAATAACTTTATAACAACCAACAATTATATATGCAACAAGAATAATGTCAAGAACAGAACATTTAATTTTCTTTCATTTCCGTCTTATACAGAGATTCAAAGAATTAAGACACTTGTGTCAAAAAAAAACAATATAGTAGCTAATGCTAACTTTTACAAGGTAATTAAGACTAATGCAACAAATATGGACAAAAAGAGAAAATTAACAAAAATTACATAACCATTTCAGGCACCTCGGAGAAGGGACAGTGATGTTGTTCAACCCATTTGGTAAAAGCTTTGGCCTGTGCTTTAGCTATCTTCATAATCATGAAACAATTATACTCTGCTCCCTCTATCTTTAGTCTCTCATCATCCACTCCAACTCTTCGGCATTCATCAGACAGTTTGTCCGATTCTATTGGATATGTACAAAAATCTTCCCGCCATAATTCATCAAATATTTTAGGTTTGTTATTGTTTTTGGCAGTCTTTTTCGAAAGGAAAGAGTTGTTATTATTTGTTTCACTGTTTTCCGGTATCGGTTCTAGTATATCAGAAAAAGCATATGCACTATCTGTACACATGATATCATCTGATAACATAACCCGCACCTTATTGAAATGATATTGAAGTAATGGGAAGTGAAATTCAAAGGCATTGTGGCCTATCAAACACACAGGTTTCTGTAGACACCTGATGAAGGAATTGATAGCATTATAAATATCGTTATTGAAGTTAGATTCATTTTTCAAGAGAGGTAGGTTTAATCCAGTCTTGGTAGCATTTATTTGGGCTACTTTCTTCTGCGGGTTGAAACACATCCGTAATTTATATTGCACACGAGGCGCTACGTTATCCGCGTATATAAGGTGCGCTCGTTTCACTGCTAACATACACAGTTCTGTAATCTGTACGACACCATGGTCATCGCCGGGAAAAGAGCTTGACTGTAGATCCAAGAACACGTACGTTGCTATCGGCATTATTGAGGAACTTTTTAACTGAAGACCGTTGGCTATAGAACTGCCCTTTTGCAGATCTAGGAGTGCCTTTACCAGTTACCAATAAGTCACAACCGCAGTTCGGGTAGGTATTGTATTCTATTACTGGCTGCTTCAACCGACCGGTAATTCGAGACTAGCTCGTCTATATTTGAATGATTTTGTTCGACGCAGAGAAACTATTTCAATACGTTTACTACAGTATTTTTAACAGTAGGTATGTCGTGTAATATTAATATTTTACGGATTCTGTTTTGAATGATAAAATCTTGCTTGACAAGTTGACAGTTGACCCAAAATGTTAGATATTGTAGTTTGCAGTGTTGCCGTGTTTTAAGTTACGTACTATACGATTAAATTGGTGCAAACTGCAATTGAATTGAGTTTTTTGTTACGAAATACAGTATATTAGATTATGTTATGAATAATAATAATTATTCTATGTAGATCTGACAAAATTTGGTCGAGTTGGCAATACTTTTGCTAGCGGGAGCAGGAAGTTTGTAAACGGCGGTGTGGTCTTTTTAAACATTGATAGTACAATTTGCACCCATTAATTTATGATGTTACCCCTACTCTTATACAGTGGTTGCCCACAGAATATTTAGTCTTAGAATCTTTTAGTCTTACTACGTAACATAACTTTTACTACTTACTTGAGATTTCTCTCTGACAGAGATGTAGGTATTTTGAAAGATACAGTATTTTAATTATGTATTAATTACAAAATATATTTTTGATAGCAGGTAATTTTTTAAATAGCTAATTATAAAATAATACTTGGCCCACCATGCCACAAGTACATGAGAAAATGTCTTTATAAAACATGAAAGACATTTTCTCATGTACTTGTCTTAGAGCATGTTTGTATTTAGATTAATAGGAATATAGTTATGTGGTAGAACACATAAAACCTAGTACAGCATCTGTCAAACGCAGATGTTTCTTATGCCTAGCCACTGGATGGAATGGATAACTATATTATTACTAATTACTAGAGTAGCATAAACAGAATGTTAAGTACTTAATCTACCTACACCTTTTTTACCAACACAATTATAAAAATAATTAGAACTAATGATTATTTGAACAAAAAGCACTGCACTGGACTTCACTGTTACATGATCATAATGGGAACTTCAGAAAAGCGACAGTGATATTGTTCAACCCAATCAACAAACTGTAGAGATCTAGCTAAAGCTATTTGCATCATCATGATACATTGATTCTCTGCTCTGTTAGATGACAGTATGGAGTGTGTCACCCTCCAGTAAATATCCAGTAATTTGTATGACTGATAAGATTGGATTTTCCAATAAAATTTTCTTCGCAACAATAGATGATACTTTTTACATACTTGGTTTTTCTGTTTAGCAAAGATATCTACTCCGTAGTTTGACTGGTGTTCTGCTTCCAGTATATCAAAAAATGCATAAGCGCTATCTGTACACAAGACATCATCCAACAATTTTACATTTATTTTATCAAAATGATATTTAAGTAACTGGAAGTGGAATTCAAAGGCGTTTTGGCCTATTAAACACACAGGCTTTTCCAAACAGTTGATGAAACAGTTGATGGTATCAAATACATCCTGATTGAATTCAGCTTCATGTTTCAAAAGAGTTTTGGTAAGTCCAGTCATTGAGCCACTTTTTGGGTTCAACCTCTTGTCAGGCTGAAAGACCATCCGTAGTTTGTACTGCACCCGGGGCTGTTCACCTGGTTCTGTGTCCAGAAGGTGCTGTCGTTTTACAGCTAACATACACAGTTCGGTGATTTGTACTTCTCCATGGGCTCGGCCTGGAAGACCGGTTGACTGTAGATCTAGGAACACGTACGTTGCTATCGGCATTGTTGAGACGTACCTGTTACCATAAACTGATCTGGTTGAGGATCTTGGAATATAGCGTAGTACTGCTCTGGGTAGCTGAATGTAGCAAACTTTGATGAGTACCTATCTATTGCACGGTAAACAATGTGCAGCAATTTATAACAAATTACTACAAATATTATTAGCTAAGTACCGGTAAATTCAATCAAGGTAGAAATTTGACGTAAACAATAACAACTTCTCAGTGTTACCAAACCATTAAAAAAAGAAGTATCATGTAAACTTTTTTTTGCTCTAGTCTTCGAATTGGGATTGTGGTCGTCATCCACACATCCTTATTCCCGAAGGATTGGCAGAGGTGTTGGATTTTTGAGTGGCCCTAATTTAAAACTTTAATTGATTAGATCTACTGGGTTTTTCACTAGGTTCTTTAAGATATAATGACCATATTTATACCCGGGAGGCAGAATATGTCTTGGAGGATAAGGAGTGTCGTGTATTGGGATGCAATGTAACATTGTGGCGGATGTTCTGCCATATTATAATTAATATATGCATTCAGGCATTGGCGGAAGATTCTGCCTGAGGGCTATCCCGTCGGGGCTGCGGGTTGTTCGAAAGAGATAGGTGCCGCGACCTCGGCGCAAGGGCTAAGAAGGAACACGGGTGGTTTTTAGTCAGTAGAAGTCTGATACTCCCTTTCGCTCTGCCCAAGAGCGGGAGGAGTTATTTGATGATTTTATCCACACGCCAAAAAAAAAAAAGGGCTATCCTATCGTGCATTAGTTATATCATAATACTCGAGATGGCGCTGCAAACACGCGTCGATGATAAAACAAAGCGATCTTCAAAATAATGGTACTTAGATCTTTCGGAACTCTCATCATAGTTCAGATTCACTTGTTTTTGTATAAAATTGAATCTTGTTTTTTTACAATATAGGTTAATAGGTGAATGCCTACAGCCTGAAATACACATGCTACTAGAAAAGCATGCTTGTTTGTTTGCTACTAGGTAGTATGCTCATTTCTACCATGATTTCAGAGTGTTTACATTTGCTCTAAAGCACAGACCTCAAAAGCATACTTTTTACGAGCATACTTCTTTTTGGCACGTCTGAGTGACATTATCTTAAGCCGCGTCCCCACAAAAGCCACGCGGCCGTGCCTCGTGAGTGTGGACGTAAGCGAGGCCGGAGCCGCGCGGTTTAACAGGAACATTTAGCAACATCCCCACTTAGGCCGAGCGGTGCGTGACCTAAGTGGCGACGCGGCTTTATAGTTTTTTATTGGATACACTGACAGAAAACAACAAAAAGGTGGCAGCATGTTAAAATACATAAAATAGTAAAACCAAAGAATATAAAAAGAGGTTTTATGCGTCGTGTTATTTAGCACGAAAAATAGACCGGCTTGCGATTAGGTAGCATGCTTATTTACAATCATGCTCTTTTCGTATACACGTGCTACTTGTATGCTAATACGTGACAGTTGCTCGAAACTAGCATGTTTTCGTGCTACTACGTAGCATGTGTATTCCAGCCTTAGGTAGACTACTTACTTCGATCAAACGGGTGAATACACCCGGTGGCGAATTTACAAAGGCTATACCATTCATTGCAAACTGCAAACTGAACCTGAACCTGAACTGGCTTAGCTTTTGTTTGACAAAAACTTGACGAAACCCTAATCTATTCTAGTACAGAAATTGACCGAAATCGCGTAGACTTTGTTAGATAATTAATTTAATTTTTAATTTAATTTAATACCTATTCAATTCGATACCGATATTTACCGATTGTTAGCTTCAATCATAGGTGGATACATGGAAATTGTTATTATTTTAATACGAGTTAACAAACGAACTTTTATTAGGTAAGAAACAGGTAGGTAGGTACCTACACACTACATACAGCCCTCGCCAAACTTTGTGACCGCCTTGAATATAGTCGCGAGTCCGAACTTGCGCATGATACCGTCGAGTGGACAATACGTAATCAACCAAACAATTTTCGTTTTCTAACATTTTTAATAGTTATTTTATTATCTCAATTTATTTTTCTTGTGCGTCCCGCTAATACCCTGATTTTGTGTTCTGCGCAATGCAAGAGCCTAGTTTCGGGGCGGTCACAAAGTTTGGCGCGGGCTGTACTTGTTGCGAGTAAAGTCCATTTCACGAAAGAAGTCCCGCAGACCGCTGTATTAAAATTATCTGCCAATTAAATATTACATTATTATTATAATTATTATTCCCTTTATTTATTTGAAAACAAACTTCATACATTTTTAAATATTTCTTATAAAAACAATAAAAAAACATTTAAAAATATAAAAAATTGTAGCCCACCGGTATCGGGAACAGGGTCCAAGCTACCGGCGGTCAGGGCTCCAAAGAAAGGAACCTCCTGACGATACGAGCCGTGTCCAGGAGTACCGCTCTCTGCATCAAGCCCTTGATCCAGCCGCCTAACGAGAGCCTCCTCAGGTGTTGGTCGAGGCTCTTGGCAATTAAGCCATTGGCTGTAACAACTATCGGCACAATGATCGCTGAGTCCACATCCCACATGTCGACAACCTCGCGAGCCAAGTCAAGATATTTGATTTGCTTATCTTTCTCGGCTTTCACGAGGTTCTCGTCATGCGGGACAGTTATGTCAACAATCGATCTCTGATCGATCCACCACCACTATATCAGGCTTATTAGCTATAATAGTCCTGTCAGTGATGATGGATTGATCCCAGTACCTACAGTGTGATACTGCCCTTTTCGAGAACTGGGTCGGGCACATACCTGTAGTACGGCACTTCGGATTCCACAAGGTTGTATTTTAGAGCAAGTTGCTGATGGATAATCCTGGCTACAAGGTTGTGTCTATGCAAGTATTCTCCGTTAGCTAGACGAGAACACCCGGAGATAATGTGACGGATTGATTCGCCCGGACGGTGGCATGCCCGACATATTATTATTATTATTTCCTTTATTCATTTTCTTTCCTTACTAAATACATTTTTAAATATTTCTTAAAAAAAAAAAAAATATAAAAAACACTTAAAAATATAAAAAGTAGTAGCCCACCGGCATTGGGAACAGGGTCCGAGCTACCGGTGGTCAGGGCTCTTGAGAGAGGAACCTCCTGACAATGCGCGTCGTGTCCAGAAGTACTGCCTTCTGGATCAAGCCCTTGATCCAGCTACCAAGCGAGAGCCTCCTTAGATGTTCGTCGAGGCTCTTGGCTATTAAGCCATTGGCAGACACGACTATCGGCACAATGATTGCTGTATTCACGTGCCACATGTCGACAACCTCGCGAGCCAGATCTAGATACTTAAATTGTTTATCTTTCTCTGCTTTCACGAGGTTCTCGTCATGCGGGACCGTTATATCAACAATCATTGCGCGACGCTCCGATCGATCTATCACCACAATGTCAGGCTTATTGGCAACAATAGTCCTGTCAGTGACGATAGGTCGATCCCAATACAATGAAATATTACCATTTTCGAGAACTGGGTCGGGCGCATACTTATAGTATGGCACTTCTGTTTCCACAAGGTTGTATTTCAAAGCAAGTTGCTGGTGGATAATCCTGGCAACAAGGTTGTGTCTATGCAAGTATTCTCCGTTAGCCAGACGAGAACATCCAGAAATAATGTGTCGGATCGATTCTCCAGGACGGTGGCATGCCCGACATATGTCAACCGTGCCATCCTTCACAATGTATTTCCGGTAGTTGTTCGTCATCATAACTTCATCATTATTATAATTATTATTATAATTAATAATTATTAATTAATACATATTATTAATATATTATTATAATAATAATTAACAATTAATTAATATTTATTATTACCAATTAAATTAGAATTACCAATTTAGTTCCACAATTGTCCGCGGGACTTCTTTCGTGAAATGGACTCTACAAATACTCGTAATAATAAAACTAAATTTTTACTTGCGTAGGTAGGTACCTAACTTTAATGTAAAATACAAAAAGCAGATAATTATTTTTAACCACCCCGACGCAAAAACGGCGGATAATGTTATAAGTTTGACGTGTCTGTCTGTGGCATCATCGTAGCTCCATATTTGGCTGCGAGTGGATAATTTAGACAATGGTGAAAACATTTCTGCGGTAGATTGTATGATTTGTCATTTTCAACTGGGTGAAATAGGTTATGTTAGGTTAAAATTGTGACCAACCGCTACTTCGCACCAGGGGAGGACCCAGGATCTTTTTCTGGGGAAAGCACACGTAGTCTAGTCAAAAAGAGCTTTTTGGTTCATTTTTTTTCTACGCCGCCGAAAAATATGAACGAAAAAATAAGCGTGTAAGTAGGTACCTACCTATTTTTAGAAAACTTGATTTTTTTTTTCAAAAAACACAAAGATGCATATTTTTTACCGTTTGAAAATGTTTTATCGCGATTTTTCTTATTATTAATTTCAACGGGAATATCTTTTGAGACATTTTAAAAAAGGTTCAAAATAAATTATAAATACCTAATTGTAATTAAGCAATTTGCAATTTTCATGTTCAAGTAGGAAAAAAATATAAATGACAATTATTCATGACAATTCGAGAGTAAGCGAAACTTACGCAAGCCGAGTCCCGTTTTCAGTCGTACCTACTGTCAACCCTCTGGGAACGTTATAAAAATTGGTTTTACAGTGTTCTCAGTTCCACTTTTTTCATGGGATATTTAGTCTTCCAAACCGAGTCTTTTTTCAAGTTTCTAAAATGTCAAACTGTTGTAGAGATATTTGCAAAAAAAACAAATCCCACTTTTTTGTTTCAGTTAATTGATTATAATTTTTGTCAGCGGTTCGAAAAATTCCTATTCCGAACGCCATTCCGAATTGAATGACACCTCGTTCATATTTTTAGGAGCCGGAGAAAAAAAAATTGAACCAAAAAGCACTTGTTGACTAAATTACATGTGCCCCCCCCCCAGAAAAAATCTTATTCCGGCCAGAAACACGCAAGAATTTCACTCATGTTCTTTCTGTTATTTTGTACATCAATTTTTATTTAAACAACTCTGGTAATTTGGTTTGCCTGTAAGTATGTATTGTGATGGAAACTCCATAACCGTCTGGGGGGCACGTGACCTCGTGCCCCCCTGGATCCGCCCTTGCTTGGCACTACTTCCAAGTTGCTCGCAGAAATTAGTTAGATTAAACTTAGGTATTATTATAATACGTAACCGAACGAACAAGTCGGCGCCGACCAATCGCGTTCGCGAAAATATCTCGACAAAAGCTTATCTATTTGAGTGAATATGTATAATACAGTACTAGGTTTTGGCCGTGCATTTTCTTTGAAAATATCAAGGCAAAAATCTAATCCATTTGAATAAGTTTTTTTACTGAGATAGATTAGGTACCTATACCTATGCATAAACAAAAGCTCATCTATTAGAGTCTGACTCGTGACTCAAATAGTAGGTTTAGCCTTTGTAAATTCGCCACCCGGTGAGGTAGTGCCTTATGGTTTCATTCCACGAATGTTTCACCAGTACAGAACACATAGTTATTCAGAAGTTTGTTAGTTAGTATTTTATATTTTTCTTAGTTTTACAGAAAACCGAGAAGGCAAAAGAACAATAAGGTGTATAGTTACACCTGCGGGTTGTTCGCATGAGATACCGCGGCCTCGACATGAAGGGCTAAGAAGGAACATGGGTGGTTTTTAGTCAGTAGAAGTCTGACACTCCCTTTCGCTCTACCCAAGAGCGGAAGGGGTTATTTGATGATTTTCCACCCACCATAAAAAAAGGTGTATAGTTACATAACATACCAAATAACATCACGCTCGTTTTGTCTGTACCAATCGAACCTAAGATTTCATGCAGAAATTATTTTATCCAGTAAAAAAAAACAAACACGATTACAGGCATTATTTATTTATTATCATAAGTGTATAACATCGACACGTTGCCATTAAACATACGATTTACAAATAAAATTCTCTTCTATAATATTTACAAAATTCCTCCCATCTTTTGATACACACCTATTAATGTAGCTATGTATTTAATCAAGGCTTTAAACAAAGATGGCAGTTTCAATGGAACATGTGTAAAAGTATAATTAGGATGATAAAACAAAATACGTACATAAAACTATTGTATTTATAAGTAATTTTTACCTACCCTACGTAATTATGGTAGGTACCTTCAGTTCTAAGATTTAAAATAAGTATTTACCACAAGTTTTAAGATTTGACCCACTTCACGGTTTCTGATTGAGTTGAAGTTTAGTTTGATTGACAAAGCGTCAGCTAAATGACGTCATTCAGAATCCAATATGGCGGACTCCCAAAGATGGCGGACTATTTATTTTTCATGCATTTTCATGATATTCAATGAAAGGGACTGCTGAGAAAAATGCGACAAAAGAAAACGTCGTTCTATAGCGTGGTTTTCTGAAACCGGTATCACATTGTTTAAACTAGTTTTAAGAAACTGTTGAGTTGAGTTCTGGAATACCGACTTCAGGCACGCTTCAGGGGAAGTAGGTCTGAGAGGATTCAAAATCATAGGCTATCTGATAAAAGTGCATACCTAGGTATTTGAACGATTTCATTCTACGTAGGTAAGTATCAATGTTTTTAAAGTATAAATTAACGTTACGACCTAACAGTTTGTTAAAAGTAATTCGAATCATTGATGAAAATCGTTAGATGTCACCTTACTTATGCCAAACTAAAAAGTTACACAGATAGAAGAGTGAATTAAATAAATAACGTTAACGAAAACGAGATAATACCATTCAGCTGTCATTGTTAACGTCATGTAAACGTCAACATTTTCTGACGAGTTGGGGTGAATCTAACTATTCAAATGTTTGAGTGCCTATCCAGAATCGCCAGTTCCATAGAAACTGATACTTTGCGCTGATCTCCAAGCTTGCTCGTGAGCAATAATGAGGTATAATTTCTATTAGGTACTATACTACTAATTCAGTAGTAAGTACGTAAACAATATAATTATCGAATAATTTTAATAAATTATTAATCCAAGCCCTGTATAAAACATTACCTACTGATTAATTCAAAGAAGTGGACAGAGCGAGATTGAATAACTGTTACTTTTTTGTTATTAATAAAGTGTTCACTACCAATAAAGAAAACAATAATCTATTAAACTTATTAAATATAAATCTGTAAGTACGAGTCCGTATATTTTTAAAGATCAGTCTAACATTCGTTAAAAATTTACAACTTTCATCTAAACTTTAGTTTATATTTTTTTATGTTTACGATAAGGCTACAGGCTGGTTGATTCGTCCTGCTCCACGAACATAAACACGACAATGATGAACTCGGTGTTTTTCTTAATTAGTTTATCCTTATATCCCTTTGTGCAGTAATAATTGATTTCATTAATGGTTCTATGGAACACACACGAACCGACTCATATTTACAATACCAGACAGCTAGTAATAGTGTGTAACGAACCGTTCGTCACAACGGGTCTTCAAGAAGTGGAGGAAAAACAAGGATATTTAAACTGTAGTCACGATTTTATATTCCATTACCCTTAGATAGAGAGATAATTAAATCATGGCAATTGATATGCCAAATGCAATGAAATATAAAATAGTGTTTGAGTACTTACACAACAAACAATGTGGTGTTCAAGAATGATACCGTTCGTAGACAACAATAATACAAATAACATCTACCTATATTATCTACAGTCGCTAAAATTATAGCCTTAATTAATTGGTGTAAAGATCCGTCTTAAAACCTACTTAAGTAATTAAAAATGTTGATTGCATTGCAGTTACCCTCAACATAGTTCATAAATCACTCTACAATTAGGATTCTTATCGAACGTATCACGCTGTCACGAAGTCTATTTATAATTTCGATAATCCTGTAGTGCCTACTGTAGACGATATTAGGGAAATACACAATACTTGAGTAGCAGAGTTACTTCAAAATAATTTCGGATTTGAACGTCACAATAACGTTCCCGCCATCTGAAACTGGTTTGAAGCAACTCTGTGGAAGAAAATGCAAAGAATGGGCAAAATGCACCAGAGTTATAGACAATAATTCAGATTCATGAAAATTAATGGTAGAAATAGATCTTTATTACAAGCTTTTATTTTATAATTTAAATAGCGTAGGAAGGGTTGAGGATTTATGTACCTAGATAGCATTTCCAGATAGATTTAAATGCAACTAAATGCAAATGGAAATTATTTAAACTAGGCCTTATAGCAGAAAATAAAATCAAATGAATGAAGGTTAAGGAAGAAGTGCGTTCAAATAATGTTGTTGTTTAACTTTTCTTTTCACATACATCATAATTTTCATTCTTCACTAGCCATTTACGCTCAACCAGACAATATAATTATTAAAAGGATGTAAGTGCCTCAATTTATACAAAGATATACGTCTTAACTTTATTTAGGATCTTGAGAGACGATAGTGGTAAAAAATTCGGATCAATAAATTTCTTATCCACACCACATGTTCTCATAATTATTGGTTAGATTTCAAAATGGTAATGGTTACCATCGGCATTACAATGGACTAATGAAGTTTCTTCAGGAATAATATCTTAGTTCTATAACGCAGGTGTTGAAAATCCTGGGACTAGACTTAGTGCTAGAAAATGGTGTGTTTCGTTAATTATGGACAATAAAACATTATTTTTGAACAACCGCTCATAATATCATTATTGTAAGGTATACCTTCCCAGGCTCATGAGCCCAGATTGCTAAAAAATACTGTCGTTCGTCCGCATTAAACGTGCATTGATATCGTGGTTTCAAGAAGTAATTGGGTTGTAATAGCAAGGGTTCTCAACAGTACCAGTCAGAATAAATTGGTTGGAAGTCTTAACTGAACATGGCAAGGCATGCTGCCGCCTGTTGCCACCATGCATAGATAATTTACGACGAATTAGAGTAAATTTACATTTACACGCACAGGGTCAGCGTTTTCGAGTAGCTCTATCTCACTTTGTCACATAAAGGCGTCATTTGGCAGAGCGAGAAGGCCGGTCGCAAGCATTCGCAAAAGATGCAATAAAATACTGATAAGTTCATGTAAATGCAATTTCACTCTTAATGTCACCCCAGCGCTGGCGTGGATATCCCGCGAAAACACCTTTTTGCTGTTTACTCGTGCCAGAAACAGTGGCCATTAAATCCTGTCGACTATAGTAAAATTCTATCGGAAGTATTTGAGAGCGGAGACGAGCAGGAATTTCTCGATGAAGAGGTCGGAGTCTAGAGCGGCGATATGCGCGGCTCGCCCCACAAGCGCGCTGGCGGTGTGCGGAAGCGCGTGTTGCACGTCGTATCGCACAACGGACACAGATGATGCACGTGCAGCTAGTGGGGACACCATGTTGTGGACCTGGAGTGGAACAGTTGTTGTTTTAGTGGTCGTTCTATTCCATGTCGATGGTACTACGTGTTTGAAGCAAAATTTACCTATAAGGTCCAAATGCCAGTTTGACGGTCTTGGCTGCAGTCACTTAGAAGGTAGGTGTTAGGCCAGAAAAGTAGTATATTGTAGCAGTGTGTGTGCATTCTGCATCAAACAGGCGTGGAAGTTATATAATCCAAATCATTCGTGTATCCACATGAAATTCATTTTTTTTTGTTGTAATATCTGTGGTCTTTGAGGTACAAGATGTCCGTCATTATGAATCAAAAACAGAAACTTAGATTAGCACCTTCAACCTCAAAGTTATTCATAACACTTATGATGTGGAATCTGGCCAGGCCACCTACCACCTACCAATAATATTAAGAAACTATTAAAATACCAACCATTTCTCTGTAAGCCTGCCCCAAGAGCGACGTATCTTTGGCAGCAGCTTTGCACAGCTCCAGTCTGGCAGAATGTAGTGGAACATATCTGTCCTGTCCGGAGCCACAGAGCAGGATATGTTTGAACTGGTGCAGCTGACTCCGCTCACTCAAGCGGTAGAGGAAGGAGCGTCGAGGGTCGGAAGCATCTCGGAGAGAGAGCTGGAGTAAAGACCCCGACTTCTTCCATTTCTGCATGAACCACATACCTGAAAATGAGATGAGGTTTTGTCAGCGGGTTTAATGTTAAACGTTGGACCTCTGATGATGTTTCTGGCGATGAATTTGTAGTGAATAAGGATGAAAAAGAGACAGACATTACGAACGTATAAGGGTTCCGTTTTATGCCATTCGGCTACGGAACCTTAAAAAGAGTCCCATTGCTTTATGTTTTAAGGAGTAGGTAATCCCAATGTCATCTATATATATAAAAATGAATTGCTGTTCGTTAGTCTCGCTAAAACTCGAGAACGACTAGACCGATTTGGCTAATTTTAGTGTTGAAATATTCGTGGAAGTCCAGGGAAGGTTTAAAAGGTGAGAAAGTGGTAGGTAGGTAGGCAGGGTAGTAGGTAGGGTAGTAAGTAGGATAGTAGAGTAGGTATGGTTGGTAGGTAGAGTAGTCGGTAGAGTAGTAGGTAGGGTGGTAGGTAGGTAGGGTAGTAGGTAGGTAGGATAGTAGGTAGGTAGGGTAGTAGGTAGGCAGGGTAGTAGGTAGGTAGGGTAGTAGGTAGGTAGGGTAGTAGGTAGGTAGGATAGTAGGTAGGTAGGGTAGAAGGTAGGTAGGGTAGTAGGTAGGCAGGGTAGTAGGTAGGCAGGGTAGTAGGTAGGCAGGGTAGTAGGTAGGCAGGGTAGTAGGTAGGTAGGGTAGCAGGTAGGTAGGGTAGTAGGTAGGTAGGGTAGTAGGTTACAGGTGTTGTAGTAGGTAGGTAGGGTAGTAGGTAGGTAGGGTAGTAGGTAGGTAGGGTAGTAGGTAGGTAGGGTAGTAGGTAGGTAGGGTAGTAGGTAGGTAGGGTAGTAGGTAGGTAGGGTAGTAGGTAGGTAGGGTAGTAGGTAGGTAGGGTAGTAGGTAGGTAGGGTAGTAGGTAGGTAGGGTAGTAGGTAGGTAGGGTAGTAGGTAGGTAGGGTAGTAGGTAGGTAGGGTAGTAGGTAGGTAGGGTAGTGGGTAGGTAGTTGGTACGTAGGCAGGTAGTAGGTAGGAAAAAGGGCATTGCAATGCATGCCGGGAACAACTAGTTGTCAATAAAAGCCTCAGAACCCGTTTTTATTTCATACATATTTCGTGAAGTGATGTTTCTTCGAAACCATTGGTACTTCAGGCCAGTAACAGTTACATAAATCATACACCGCGACCGTAAAAAAATAAATGACCTGCAACTTACCAGCATTAACCAAACCACTGGAGTTATACAGAGTCCCGAGATGGGGTCCACTTAGCGAGAGGAAAGTATGAAGTTTGGCCAGGTATGGCTTCATCTGCGGCCTCGCCAGTGCTGAGCGTATGATGATGGTGCCCAGGGAGTGGCCCACGAAGCTGATCCGAGCTGGGTCGCTCGAGTTCTGGATGTGGGTCAGAATCTCTTGCACTAGTCTGGAATCATTTAACCAATATGTTCATAGTGATTCCTCAAGAAACAACTACAGGAAATAAATAAGACAATGTTCGAAAAAATCATTGAGCTTGATTATACTAATCACAAAATTTAAAACAGGTCCAGTTGACAAATTCAAAGACACATTAGGTCGAGTGGACCCGCGGGCTCCGCAATAGTGTGATCAGTTGACTAGAGAGCCAGACTAATGTCTTTGGCTTAGCAGCGACTAAATGAATTATAAGTAAAAATAAAACAAACACGGTAAAAATTGATTTATGAATATTAAGTACCTAATACAGACGGCAATCACATGCCGTCTGTAATAAATTAAGTCGTAAAGCAGTACTAACTAACTATGTAATTTAATTTAGATCAAAAACTGGTTAGCAGACTAAGAAAAAATTCAAGAACTAGATACTGATGAGGATGTTGTAACAAGTCATATTTTAGGAAATAATTTATGTGCTACTAGTTTTTGTTCGCGGCTTTGGTCGTCTTATGGTCCGAAATTATTTATCCTACGGCAATGTCGCTTTAAATGATGATTTCGGATAATGTAGCTTCCCATTACTTAAATATTTTCTGGAATCGGAGCAGAGGTTCAAAAGATTGCCTGTCGAGGCTGCGGGTTGTTCGCAAGGGATACCGCGGCCTCAACATGAAGGGCGAAGAAGGAACATGGGTGGTTTTTAGTCAGTAGAAGTCTGACACTCCCTTTCGCTCTGCCCAAGAGCGGGAGGGGTTATTTGATGATTTCCCACCCCCCAAAAAAAAAAAAAAAAAGGTTCAAAAGATTACCCCCTACATCATTTACTTTACCTAGATCATAAAGGTTAGAAATTACCGTCATTATCTGCCTAGCCTTTTCCCAAAAAAAATCTATCGAGTTATACTCTAGTTATGCTGATGCTTTATCATACACAGATTTTTATTTTCGTTTAAGTATAGATAATTTACCACTCACCTATCTGTCATCGTGTCAAAGTCCGAGAAAGTATCGCCTTGGTTTCTCTCTGACATGAGGAAGTCTAGTCTTGCACCGGGTAGACCTAGTTCCAGGTATGTCTTCACGAGGCGCAGGTCGGCTGCGTTGCCGTCTAAACCGTGAACGCAGATTATGAGGTGGAGCCCTGGAACATTCAGATATCTGTGGTAAAAATTGAGATGGAAATGTGTTGTGTCTATGGTGTTGCCGTTTTCTTATCTCAGAGAGTCTAAAAAGATCTTTAGGTATTCTTTGTAGAGACTTGTTAGTAAAAAAATATTTGTTCATTCATTCACAGTCATTCATCAGGATCGGCTTCCAATCTAACTAGTTGCAGCTGAATACCAGTATTTTACATAGGTCGATTGCCTATGATAATGATTAGAATATTGAACATCTCACCTTCAGGATTAAACATCCTGTACTCATCGCTGATATGGAAGTAAGGCAGAGAGTTCTCGACAGGCGGGAAGTCAGAGTAGATAGCTCCCGGATACTTCACACTTTGTCTGAACTCTTCTCTGCACTTCACGAATAACCTTTCAGATTCGGCCAGGCCGAATATGCTGATGAGATTGCTTTCTCGGTGCTCTGAAAATTTAAAAAATAATATTGCAAGTGAGGGACATACGTCAAATTCCTACAGCTTTTTAGGCTGGATTGCTCCTAAGCTTTGTGTGCCTTGTTTTATGACAAAAAATACATTGACATAAGAGTTGTAAATATAATATGGTATAATAATATGATACATGGAATATAATATTGATTTTAATAAGGTGAGGAGATAATAATAAAAAGTAAATGAATTTAATTACCAGTATCGTTTCTGCTGGCCAGTTCCCCGGTGCTCTGACTTTTATTTAGCGTACCACCGGTGAGCACACCGCCAGAATTTATTGACTGGTGTGGTCTCAGCTTCCGCCTCTCCATTATACCTGTCGTAAGCCAAGCGATGGTGTTAGTAGCAAAAGCATTATGGAAATACACAGATGGTTGTAGAGCTACCCACCTTCACATACATGGTACAAGGGGTTGTCTAACTGAAGTGAAGAAGACTGTGGAGGCTGTTTCCTCGGCGTTTTCGATGGAGTAGACGATTTGCTGCTCTGGCGACTCAACTTTGGAGATTTCGTCGGAGGATCCTATAACATACAAGTCCATTAATATGGCATTTTACCAATCACTTGATATTTCTGTTAATCGATGGATGTTACTTGTTTACCTTAAATTCATCAGGTGGTGGTGGAGCGTCTCTGAACTGCTGAGGCGGAGGTAAATGCTCATAGTCATTGTCACCCATGAAGTGCGCCAAATCTATTTCAGATTTAGCTTTATTTGAGTATTTCTGTCCAGCACTGGATGTACGATCTTTCTTACTGCTTGGTTTGGCGCAGGAGCGATCCACCGTTAAGCTACGAATTTCAGCCGCGATTAACTTTTCCGTATATTGTATTCTATCTTTCAACTTAGTTTTGTCAAGCGATTGAGATTTGGCTGGTGCCGGTTGCGGCTTCTGCGGAATTTCTTTCCTTATGTAAGGATGTAGATTGTCACCAACTGTTTGTGATTTTTTCACTGTTCCCTCATTCAGACTTTTAGAAGAAGTGGTGTAAGTCTTCCCTTGTACAGCACTAAAGGAATTATGTCTTTGATTACCTTTCACAGCATGAGCTTCTGCCATTTGTTGGAAACAACTTGCTGTACAAGTATCTGAATTGCATTCTGCGTCTATGCCATTACTGTGCATTAGTTTATTATATTCGCACTGGCTATCTGTACATATAGAGTCGCTACATATGGTGCATTCCTCGCACACTTCCTTATCACAGCATTCTATTTTCTCGTTCGAATTATGTTGAGCTACTTTGACGGCTAGTTTTAACAGCCGCTCTCGTAATTGATCTCCGTTGAGGACTGTTCTTTTGAAGTCACTAATAGTTTCACCTTCAGGTTTTCGAGGATCTGTTGTATCTTCGTAGTTTTTATTACATAGTTTAGGCATGGTTGATTTAGCAGGAACGAAATTCTGGTTTAATTGACAACTTGCATTATCGGGGGATGATGGGCCTGAGCTACGTCCGCTGGATACCCATCCACTTTGTTCACTTAAACTAGATGTAGAAGTACTCTTCCGACGTTTCTCTTCCTTGTTCGAAAAGTTTTTAGGAGGCAGTATTTTGAAATCTTTATCTGCTATATCCAGAGGTGGTGATTCAAATGCGGGTGGAGGAGCTAAATTGGGTAAAGATTCGGAGCCAAAAGTAGTGTTTAAGTTAGGTTCATCTAAAACTGACCCTGCACTTCTGCAATGTCGTAACATCTCTGGCCCGTGGTCGAGACTGTAAGGGACACTTGTAGAAGACTCTAACCTTCTCAGTTCAAAAGGTATACTTTCGTTGCTGGATGATGATGCAGCTTCAGACATTAACTGAGTCATCTTTTCCGAGGGTTTGTGTTTCGAACGTTTCTCTGGTTTACCGCTCGATCTGCCGCTTTTCGGTGTCGTAGCTCCAGATTTTGGAGTTGCCCTTCCAGATTTAGGTGTAGCTAGGCCTGATTTTGGAGTAAAACCACCGGACTTGGGCGTAGACTTACCTGATCGTGGAGTTCCGCGATCAGATTTTGGAGTACTGCGTTCAGATTTTGATGTGTGACGATCTGATTTGCTATCTCGGGATTTGATAGAATGATGACTGCTCAATGAATCCCTGCTTGAATTCATTTTAGTATTTTCCTTTCCTCCATTGTTTAGTTTTGAATCTTTGGATCGGCTTTTCTTGTGCCTTACCGAGGGCATTGATGAATGTGGAGTAGATGGCGGTGTCTTTGAATAAGTTGATTTCGATGTTCCGTCACTGCTTCTATCTAAAGTCATCACAAATCCACTGTCATCACTGCTTTTGCTAGATTTCTTTTGATAGTTTTGAATTAAACTTCCTGTATGGAAATCGTAACTCCAATCACCTTTCTGCAGGTAGTAGTTAAGCTCATGTCTGAGTTGATTGCGAGCGGCTTCAATGTCACTTTGTTGATTTTCCACTTTCTGGTGAAACACATGAGTAGAATTAGATCTATGTACGTGTTTATTAGAAACTAAGTTATTTTGATCAGTCACTTGAGTTTTACCACTAACCGGTGGGTAAGAATTACGTGGAGGCAACATAGGACGGGGTAAATTTACACTGTAGCCTCTTTGAAACTCTAACGGATTACGAATAACATTGTTTACTTGCAGATTACCCTGATTACCGAAAGTATAGCCGTAAACTTGGTTAGGATTAGGTTGCATCACTCCATCGTACTGATACCCTACATTATGGAACACTTCATTATTTACTCCGCGTGGAACTTTCTTAACACAAGGATTTTTGTATTTTTCTCTAAACTCGTTTATATTCCTCCTGTAGTCGTCCGTCCCTTTGGAACTACAACGAGTCGTTGTGTTTGTTGGATAAGCACTAGTTGTGACGCTTCTAGGCAATGTTGTAGGCTTGATTTGTTGCGGCGGTAGATATGGTTTTGGATAATTAACAGAAGAATTGGAACCATTTCTCACATTCTTTGTTAGTGTTTGCGCGGTATTTAGCGGTGTTAACTGTGACACTCTCAACTGATCCAGAGACTTGCTGTGCCTCGCCGGCAGGGTGCTCACACCGCTAGTGATTTCATGTTTTTGCCGAAACACTTCAAGTCCTGGTTCAGATTTCTCCTTGCCTAGACGTGAAACGTTCGAAGCACTTTTCGCGGTATTGATATCAAGCAGAGTGGATGCAGAATATCGAGACATTTGTTGTCCTTGAACTATCGGACATGACGCGAATGCGCTGTTTGGTGGTAGTTGAATCTCACTAATTAGATTGTTTTGCACGATATATCTGTTTCGTCCCGTAAGCTCGAGTTGTTTGTTGTGTGCCTTGGGTAGTTCTACTACATTTTGTTTCACTAATGCTCGTTTGGGGGATCCGCGGGCAGATTTTTGGGGAGCTAATGTCAGAGTTGCTTGAACGGCATAGGAACTGGATTTGGGTGCATTGAATTGTGGTTCAAGAACATCCATGATTGTTTTAGGCAGTGTGAGGGTGACTCTGGAGGCTTCGGATGACGGTCTTCTGGAGTCCATGAGTGAACTAACGCTACAAGCACAGTCATCTCCAAGGGGCTCCGAACATAGGAAGGGATCTGCATCAAGACACACACAGATTAGTAAAAGTTTTTGTGCACGAAGTGATGGTATTCGAAGAAACAAAACTTACCACTTCCAGATTTGCTTGCACTGGAATTCAGAAATGAACGACGTCGGGCAAATTCTGCCGTGTCTTGATACCTGAAAGAGTTTATAAAAGAATGTTACAATTTGTCACTATACATGCGTGTTAGTTTGGAACTCTGTCAAAGATTATTAGTAATAAATAATACATGTTCATGCTGCATGATTTCGATATTCGCTGATTAGTCCGGTCAATTTAGACATCCAAGGTTACAATAATTCCCACTTGGCTGAATATTAGTAGGATTGTTCAATACACTATTATAAAGGAAATGTGGAAAGTCCTCATCGATCCGGCACGTGCAAAAAAATTTACTCGGGGTCAAAGGTCACAAAAACGGGTTTTTCGCGATTTTCAGCAAAATGGTAAGTTTTATCATAAAATTAGCTCAGACAAAAATTGTAGATCAGATAATTATCTATAAAAATGTCTAATTACTTTTTTTTCCTAAGAGCCACCGTTTTTGAGATATAACGATTCAAAAAGTTGAAAGAGTTGTAATCGTCATAATATGTATAAGTACACCACGTATATACACCACTGAAGCCGTAATACAAGCAAAAATATCGTTATATCGGTCAGTGTGACTTACACATATAAAATATGAAAATTTCGGGTAAAAAAAAACCCAGTCCCTTATTTTCTACACCAGTGTAACCTTCAGCAACATCTGTCTCCCATTCAATTGTCTGCGTGGCTAGGGTCGTATACCTGCTTTATTTTACTATGCCCAATACATTCAATGCTCTTAGTCTCGAGTGCCGCTCTGGAGTGAAAACACGTGTTTATTGTAACCTATTTTTTCTAACCTATTTCGTGCTGTTTTGAATTTTATAACAAAAATGACAGAATATTGTTTTATTTGTGCTCAACTTTTAACTGAAGGTGTAATAGTTGTTACTGTTGAACGTGGTATGAAGACATTAATCAATGCAAGTACTGAAAGAGCTGATGAATTTTCAGAATATCTTAAAAATCAGAAATCTGTGATGTAGTGATAGTGATGTAGTGATAGTGATGTAGTGATAGTGATGTAGTGATAGTGATGTAGTGATAGTGATGTAGTGATAGTGTTGTAGTGATAGTGATGTAGTGATAGTGATGTAGTGATAGTGAGTGATGTAGTGATAGCGATGTAGTGATAGTGATGTAGTGATAGTGATGCAGTGATAGTGATGTAGTGATAGTGATGTAGTGATAGTGAAGTGATAGTGCTAGTGATGTAGTGATAGTGATGTAGTGATAGGGATGTAGTGATAGGGATGTAGTGATAGTGATGTAGTGATAGTGAAGTGATAGTGATAGTGACTTTCTTTTGTGTGAAAATTACGTTTTTCCCCTATTTAACGCCATTAGTGGCACTTCAGTAAATCTTTCCTTATTCCTAGTCTACATTATAAAGGGAACCTCTGTGCGAAATTTCAGCTTTCTAGGTCCAAGGGTTTGGGCTGGGCGTTGATGAGTCAGTCTGGACTTTTCTTTTTAACCGACTTCCAAAAAGGAGGACGTCCTCAATTCGATTGTTATTTATATGGTCAAATTTTTGTTGTGTCGATAATAATGCCGACCCCAAGTAACATGGGACATGAGTAAGAAGACAACGACGAATTTACGACGAATTTATAATGTTTCAATAAAATCGTATAGATTTAAGTATACAGTATTGAGGATAATTAATATTCTGTCGTATCTGGTTAAACATTGCGTGGGAAAGTGCGAGGTGGTCGAATATCCTCGGTATCCTTACCGTACCGTACACCTCCTGGTGTGTGATACGAAGGCATAATTAATTATAAGACCCGATGTTTAAAAGGCGATCTGGTATAATATTCACATAGATACGCAAGACACAGTCCTTACAGGTAATCAGTGACCCGAAAGTCTGACAACCATTTTTTACCAAGGGGTATCGTATTACCCAACACATACTGGGTTGTGAAGAATAGACTGATAGGCAGTCGCTTCCACATTAAAAAAAACGCGCTAAATACACTAGCTCAAAGGTGGCGTGGAAACGTGTGCATATTATGACGATTACAACTCTTTCAACTTTTTGAATCGTTATATCTCAAAAACGGTGGCTCTTAGGAAAAAAAGTCTTTAGACATTTTTATAGAAAATTATCTGATCTACAATTTTTGTCTGAGCTAATTTTATGATAAAACTTACCATTTTGCTGAAAATCGCGAAAAACCCGTTTTTGTGACCTTTGACCCCGAGTAAATTTTTTTGCACGTGCCGGATCGATGAGGACTTTTCACATTTCCTTTATAATAGTGTATTGAACAATCCTACCAATATTCAGCCAAGTGGGAATTATTGTAACCTCACCCCAATTTTTTAGTCTAATTTGACCGGACCAGGACCGGACTAGATTTCGATCGATAAGCTAATAATTTTAATCACCTGTCTTCAAATATGATCGGCATGATATGCGGGTCGCCGTCCAGCGCGATGCAGTGCACCGGCAGCGGCGGCAGCAGTGCCAGGTAGCGTGAGCGGCGCGCCACCTCGCCCACACTTTGGTACGACTGGTAGTTGCTGTCGTAGCAGCCCGCCAGCGAGTGCCGAGGATTGTCCAGCACGAAGAAGCATTCGGCGAAGCGCTTTATGCTGGAAAAGGAATTGCTGTATAAAGTAAAAGTTATTAGTTTAGAACTAGTCAAATGCGTGTGTTTTAAATAATGGAAGGTAATAAATGGATCGAATCTTTAGGAAAATAGCAATACGATCACCACTATTTGCCTCAAAAATTGTCAGAGAGACATACACACGACTTCTTGTCAGAGGCAGATTTCAAAATATTTTGTTGGCTAAAGACGACGAACAATCAGCCTTCAGGCGGTTCAGGCTTCGAAGCACAATAGTTGCAGTCCGTTATGAACATAACAGCGCTGTGATAGTTACAAAAATGTATGAAGTTCAACATAAGGTCAAACTTTGTTGCACTAGGTATATTACGGCAGCACGAGATGCACGCGGGGTCGGTCTGATGTGTGGTGCAGGAAGGCTCGCCACCGCAGCGTCATTACGGCGCACAGTCGTGCATCTTATTGCACTAGATATATTGCCTATATTACCGCAGCGCGTGATGCCTGGCCGCGAGCGAGTGATGCACGTGGGGTCGGTCTGATGTGTGGTGCAGGAAGGCTCGCCACCGCAGCGTCACTACGGCGCACAGTCGTGCATCTTATTGCACTAGATATATTGCCTATATTACCGCAGCGCGTGATGCCTGGCCGCGAGCGCGTGATGCACGTGGGGCCGGTCTGATGTGTGGTGCAGGAAGGCTCGCCACCGCAGCGTCATTACGGCGCACAGTCGTGCATCTTATTGCACTAGATATAATGCCTATATTACCGCAGCGCGTGATGCCTGGCCGCGAGCGCGTGATGCACGTGGGGCCGGTCTGATGTGTGGTGCAGGAAGGCTCGCCACCGCAGTGTCACTTCGGCACACAGTCGTGCGATGTCGTGAGCTGCACTCATAGCCCATTCCTCCTCCTCGCCGCATTCGGACTTCTGAAAGTTCTGTGAAAAAATTCTAATGTTAGTACAGTCAGCTACGGTAGGTAACTGTTTAGATAAATATAATATAACAAACAACTTCAACATTTAAGATATAACATTTAACACAGACATACCTATACTCGTAAATACCAGACTACGTCACTACGAAGATTCGACGGAATCATAACTCTTTCTTTTGATTTTACCATAGTGGGGTAAAGATGGGTGGGTTCAAAGTCGATTAGAAGTGGGATAACCAGAATTACTTGATGAACTTTGCGGCATTGAATAAACATGGATAGTGAAAGAGAGATTTAACAATAGTGGATCGGAGAAAAAAACTAATTAGTCCACCAGATAGATTTCCAAAAAATTTTGAACACATGAAAATGAAGACAATACAGTGCTTCGAAAACTCGTAAACTTCTCGAAAACGTCACATGTCAGTACTTTTTTATCCACAAGTGACGTCACAAGCCCCCACTCATGATCTTTGACGCGTTTTATCTTCGTCAATTTTTAATAGTTTGATAAAACAAAAAACACGTATGCAATATTTTTCGGTAATCTAACTGACGGACTAAACAGAATCATATTTTTTTGAGTCAGTCCGATCCCCTATTGTAAGATATGTGATTATATGATATGGACTTCTCAATTTTATGCACAGCTTAGGTCTTGTTCTAACTTCACTACCTCCGCCCTATGTTGCCGATTAGTTAATTTAAGAGAGCTTGTCTACACTGCAAAAATGTTCTAAATTCTTTAGAAGCTTGTTGCTCTCATTGCTCGCAGAACGGATGGCCGATGGGGCCGAAAAGTTCTGGAGTGACGATCAAAGCGGTGACACTTGGGGAAGGCCATGTCCAGGAGTGGACGTATTTCAGCTGAAATGATGATAATGACTTAAGAAGCAATTTATCACCTTGCCAAAGTCGCTTAGATCCTTTATTCTCTGCGCGACTTCTTCAACAACAGAGTTTGACGAGGACTCTTCAGGAGTCAGCAGGACACCGGGGGAGCCACACATTGCTAGTGCACTCTGGAGCCCCTCTAGTGACCCCAGCAGGATTCCGCATACTTCAGCGTGGACTTGCCTGGAAATAGTATTAGAGTAATAATTGTGTTCATTGTTTAAATTGTTTCGAGTAATTTTTGGCGAATATCTGAATATTTCAGATTCGTGTAGTAACAAAAATCCAATCATCAAATTAGCCAATAGAAATCGTGTTAGCAATAATGTAACTACTAAGTTGTGGACGTCTCTTCATGTAAATTTAACCTAGTTGGGTTGGGAACTGGATATTATAGGTAGATCATGACATAGTAACACTAATTAAAATCTTCACAAGTAAAAAAATTGAGTTCTCCTTTCACGTTGCTTACCTAGCATGCGCAATCTTGCTCGAATTGCCACCAGAGCATTTGCCGGTGGATCCAAAGAGTACGTTCTCGAAGCTTCCCGAAGTATTGAAGGATCCAGCACTCTTCATCAATTTGCCCCATTGTTTACTTGAGCGTGGAGTACTAAAAAGTATAAGTAGAAACCAGATGAGTTTATTGTTTTTGAAGTCGAATTGGTTTTTGAAGTGAAAACGTAATTCACTCGATGTAGGTACTGCTGGTGGTGGTCTACTTTTCTATGACAAAATACCGTTCGTTTACAATTGGCCCGACTTCTATACAGATAATTATATAGAGCAATAGGTCGTGATTGGAATATTTTTAAACGCTCTTTTTGTGATAGGTTGTGCTAGAATTTAATGGCACAGAAAACTTATGTGACACCAAGTGCCCAAATGTATTTGATGCATCTAATTAGTAAGATCAAAGGCAAGGGAGCATTGTTAGTTACTCACCAGCTTTGCACATAATGCATGATACTTTTCCTTGATTGGCGGACAGACATGTAAGAATTCAATTGTGTTAGGATTTATGTACCTAACTGGCACAAGTCACTGGCGGTAAAATAAGTTTACAATGCCTGGATGACTTCTACATTTGGTTTCCGCACGTAATAATAATAATAAGCCTTTAAGTGGACCATTGTTTTTTAGCTACTTTTAGAGTTTGTAATGTTTAAAGATTATTTGACAAATAATCCACTAATTTAATTTTCTTTTTTAACTTGCAGTGTGATCATAAGGTTGATAAATGATGACGAAAAACGAAAAGATACTGAGGAATTAAAAAATGAAAGCCAAATAAAGTAAAAAGAGGTGTTACTTCGATAAATTAGTGTCAGTACAATAAATGTTTCTGTCGAAGAAGTTCAATGTTGTTCACACTGCGGTTATCAGAATAATCGCAATTTATTACTCTTGGTTAAGTTGCAGGCAAGTCAATAAAACATCAGTAATTGATGATTTAAATGTAGTTCGTGACATTAATTAATGTGAGATAATGATCGGAAACACGAGAATCCAGATTCTCGACACGCGTAGGTTTGTTAATTTGTTGCTTTTACACGAAATGTCAATGTGAAAATAAATATTCAACATTTTCGATTATAGCTTACAAAATTGATTTTAAAAGATGACTGCATAGGTAACACAGACTTGTCATCATTATCATCATCATATCAGCCTGGAATCACCCGCTACTGGGTAGAGGCCTCCCCTATTTTCCGCCGCACTTAATAAAACATTCTCTGAGGCAAGTGTCACACGCGAGGATTATCCGTAATACACGACCGTCAAACTACAGGCATATACAACATAGCACCACTAGTCCGCCGATTCTGTTTATTTATTTAAACAACATTGACAATAGTTGTACAGAAGACGCCATTGCAGTACACAGCTACCCAAAACTGGAAAATTTTCCTATTCATCCTTGAATGGGCAATAAGATAAAGTTGAAAATCTTTTAAAATTCACATATCGTGGTAGCTTTATGTCCTAGCGTCTGTACATAGGCGCACGTAATGTGCCACAAGGTATTCTTTACCAGTCAACCTTTGGGTTAAATAGCAAAAATATTAAAAAAAAAAAACCAGTTATTTCCGTAAAAACTCCTCACACTTACTTGATGTAAGGCTGATGTAAAGCAACTAGGCTGGCGTGTATGGTCATGGAGACTGATGACAGATGGAAGTAGTCGAAGAGCACCGGCAGATGGTAGTGGAGCCCCTGCGAGGGCTGGAAGTGCAGCTTGAGCACCCGACAGGACATCGGGGCTAGGGTGCTAGACTGCGCTCCCTCGCTGCACCATAGCTCCACACCGAGGCTGAACTCTGCGCGCTCTAGGGACTCCTTGAGGTTGCGGCTGTCCACTAAAGAAAGACAGATATGGGTTAAGCTGAGTATTCATTGTTTATGGAGAAATTGAGTTGTGATTTGCGTAGGGTTAACGTTACAGTAGGCTGATATAAAGCCGAATGTCAGTTCATTATTTTATATTATTTGCCTAGAACCCTTTTTTGTGGGTGGGATGATTTCCCATGACTCCTCCCGCTCTGGGTGGAGCGGAAGGGAGTGTAAGACTTTTACTGATGAAAAACCACCCATGTTCCTTCTTAGCCCTTTGTTTTCCGGGGCCGTGGTACTCTTTCGAACAACCTGCAGCCCTGGTTGCCTAGAACCCTTGCTAATAGACATATCATATTTCACACAGCCCATCTATCATGCTACTAGCCCTCTCCTAATGTTATAGCTCTCCACACGAAGTGAGGGAAATAAAATATTGAAAATTTATTTAATTATAGAGAATCAGAGAAGTATGGAAGACTCCTAGTTACTACCTTTCCTTTTTCTCTTTTTGTTATTTGCCTATTTATTTTGTATCTTTGTAATGTAAGGGAAGAGTGGACCTTCAACTACAGGCAATTTTCTATGCCTAAATGGAGACTCCTCGACATCAAATGTAAGCCAAAACGATACGATAATTATGTTTGTGTATGTGAGTTTAAATGTTTGTTAACGCACCCACGATACAGGAGAAATTTCTAGTGTGGGGCAACGTTTTTTTTTTTAAAAAGAAAAGATATAATCTTTTTTTTAACTACTCTAATTGAGTGGATTGTTTCTTGTATTTGTGTAAAACATCCACCACGAAAACGCACACGTGAAGCACATTTGGACCGGGAAGACAGGCGGATAGCTTTACAAACAGTCTTGGCAAACAATCGGTTCACAGTTTCAGAGCGAACTTCTATTAAAAGAAAGTAATGAGTTCCAAATGCTTGTCATTGCGAAATGAGGAACAATTCCATTTACTCTCTTAAAACTAACTAATGTCTTTTGTATTTGTTACTTTCGAATACAATCTTAGCATCATAACACGTAACATCACGCCTGTAGATCCCGAAGGGTTAAGTAGAGGTGTACCTAATAACACACCCACATTGCGCCAGTTATGTTTAAGTCCCATGTAATAGGAATGAGGGTATTGCCATGAACCGTGCAAAAATCCTGATTCTGTGGCTGCTATTGAGAAATTTCTAATAGAAAATCCAATAACATTTTGCCCGACCGAATCAATACCGGGAATCGAACCCAGGACTTCACGCTCAGCAGTTGAGTTGAGAGTTGCAGCTGAGTACCAGTATTTTACATGGAGCGACTGCCTATCTGACTTCCACAACCCAGTTAATACTAGGTAATACGATACTCTTTGGTAAGACTGGATGTCAGAATTTCAGGTCACTGACTACCTGTAACGACTGCCAAAGCTCTATATATGGCAGCCGGGACCAACAGATTAACGTGCTTTCCGAGGCACGGAGGAAACTCGGTATGTCGGGCGGTCACCCATCCACCGACCGACCTAAGCAAGCACAGCTTTACCTACAGATCGACCCGAGTGGCAGTTCTTATTAAGCCACGAGCTCCTCTATTAGCATCGATTCGTTAATATGGTTTAATGTTGGCTCTCATCGTTTTCATTTACTTATATCAGAATTCAAAAGTTAAAATTCCAACAGTACAACTATATCTTTTTAGGCTTTCATTTAGGCATTGGTTAGTGATTGTGAAAAGGGGCATCCGTGTCATATCGTAGATGTCCTTTTCCTAATATCCGTTGATGCGAAAAATAAAGGATTCATAAGTTAGGTACTTTGTAATTTTTTTTTTAATAATAATCAATTGAATTAATGTTTTTTTATCTCCTAGTCAAATTATGATCAAAGGAAAGAAAAGTCCGGGATTTTCGTCAAGTCCAGAGTTTTTTGTCATATCACAGGAGTTGATGGACGCTACTGCAAGTGCCAAACTCGACGCCAAATTTTAGGCTAACTCAATTTAAATTATCATCTACACTCTAAGAAGAAGAAGACAAACAAAATAACTTGAACAAAATTAAATAAAATGTTCAATTCATGGTCTTCCCCTCGTTTCAGAATGGTATGTTATTAGGAAAAAAAAACTAAGAACTGGTGTTTTTTTTCACATTTTTAGCGGGTTCGTTTTCCGGTTTAGGCAGGTGATTAGTTAAATATCTTTGAAGCTATTCTAATTATAATCAATATGGAGTCTTATCTCAAAACAGTGAAAGAAAACATCGTGAGGAAACCGGCATGTCTTAGAACCAAAAAATTCGAAGACATGTGACATCTACCACCCCGCACTGGGCACGCGTGGTGGATCATAGCCCAATTTGCCCAACCCTCTCCTTGAGAGGAGGCCTTAGTCCCTGCAGTGGGAACATTATAGGCTGATGATGATGGAGTCTTCAACATTTGGTATGTTGTATACATGTACGTTACTTCTCAATATCATAAAATGTATTACACAATGAAAACACAGGATTTTTGGAACGAAGTTCCTTATCGCGCGTTGTGAAAGGGGGCTAGACGGAAAAAATTCTTACGAAAAGTTGTTACGACACTTTTTGCTATAGTAAGCTATTGTAAGCTGTGCGGCGTCGCATGTTTCTCTGTCTGTCTCTCTCTCTCTTATAGAAAGCAAGCCAGATATTTTCATTTCTACATTTTTTTTTTTTTACATAATAAAAAATAATAACAATAACTTCGTTCCATCCGGGTGTTCCTTGACACCTCTCAAGTTTTTTTTTTTTAATTATGGCATAAGCTCACCACCATACGACCAAACCTCTGATATACTGAAAGGTCGATTCAGTTTATCAGAGGTGACTGCCAGAAAAGCACCAAGACAATGAAGCTCGATCAAGTTCCGGAGACACAATTTAACTGTCTTGGATCTCACAACAAAATATCCTTGATTTCTCAAACAACAGTAAAAGACACGCACAGGAGTAGGAAACCACACAGGGATATAGTTAGGCTATCACTAAACCGGGGCGGCGGGACTGTCCCGCGATCCCAGGGCTGTAGGGCTGTCCCGGGGCTGCGGGACTGTTTGAAAGAGATACCGCAGCCCCGAAACACAAATGCCTAAGAAGGAACATGGGTGGATTTATTTAAGTCAGTAGAAGTTTGACACTTCCTCACGCTGTTGGTGGAGCGGGAGGCAACAAAAATAAAAGGCATCGCTGAAACTAGACATTGAAAAAGCAAAACTCAACCTTCTTACCTAAGAGATGAGCTCTAAAATGAACGATATCCCGTAACGTGACCTCCTCGTTACGGTACATGATCTGGAAGGCCCGGGATGCGGCCAGGCCTCCGATGAGGTTACCGCTGGCAGCAGGCCGGCCCGTGCGCGCGGCCCCGGTGCCGCTGGACACGGAGGCCTCGATGTGCACCGGGACCTTCGGCGACACACGGAGGCCCACGCGCACTTGGTAAAGTCTGTGGAGGGCAAAAGATGCTGGTTAATTGGGTGAATGTTGTAACTTAAGTAGTAATGCTGTAACATGAAAATATTACGAAACCAAATCATTTTAAAAAAAGTAACCGTGGAGTTTCTTGCTATTTTTTCCGGATTCCTATCCGGGAAAAATTGCAAGAAACCTAGCAACCAACGCGAATCGTGCACCTTTACTCGCTTTATATGAGCCCATGTATACTCCATCGGTTTAGATACTTAACTAAAGGTAAACAAACACAACCACGTGACTCAGGGGTGCTAAACCTTTTATTACAAAATCGTTTATTTGTTACAAGCATAAATGCCTTAAGCTTACCAGAGCCTATTTATATGTCATTATTTAAGCACGAAAACGTCAAAAGTTTGTGAGGATGTATGGATGGATGGATGGATATTTGTTACTCTTTCAGATAAAAACTACTGAACGGATGTGAATGAAATTTAGAACACAGATAGTTTATAACCTGAATTAACACATAGGATACTTCTTATCCCGGTAGTATGATCCCGTGGGACAATTATCGAACTTCACGCGGGCGAAGCCGCTGCCACAAGCTAGTACATTAATAAAAGAAAAAAAACTATCGTAAAATTGTAAATAAAACTAATTTGGTTGTTACTTGTTACGTATTTTGAATCATGGAAGTGTCATCTATAATAAACCCTTTTTATGATTTGTTTACCTTTAGTTAAGTACCTAAACCGATAGAGTATAGGCTTATGTGAAATCACACATTTTGATTTTGAACGAAATAGCTGTTGCTGATGAATTGATGATTGTACACGCTGTACACGCATATAGATTTTAACGCCGCATGCAAGTGCTCTATGTAGGTATGCCAAACCATTGTATACTGATATCTTATTGTACGTTAAATTTATAAAAAACGAGGCCATGTTACACTGGAAATGTTCCACTTGATGTGTCGCCGTGTGTACTTAGAGCTACTAAGGAGTAATGTAATAGCAATTATAAAATAAATTGTTTACTACGGCTTGGCAGGGCAAGTTGTTAAGAAGCTCGCTTCGTATCACTTACATACTGTAGTTGTTTGATAAGTGGTGTGTTCCATTTAGGGATATAAAATAATAGCAGTCTATGGATAAATATTGTCCTATTAAGACCAAATACCAATAATTATACGGAAAAAGAACGAGCATTCGTCACCAAGACTGCTGAGAACAAAACTATGTTATAAATAACTAACTAGACACATAACCACTGCAGCTCTTATAGACCACGCGACATGTCAGCGACTGCACATAAAGCACGTTGTAGAATTTTAAATTTTCATTAATGTATTGAATACTAGCTCTTCGCGCGCGACTTCGACCGCAAATATTGTGATAGCGCGACTAATATAATTTACAGCTTAGCACTCCCCTGTCTGTGTGCAACTTTCTGTCAGTAAAATTTTTTTGAATAATTGAATCATTAGTTCCGGAGATTACGCCCAACATCCAAACTATTTTGTTTTGTATGGTGGAAACCATCAAATCACTCCTCCCGCTCTGCGCGCAGCGGAAGGGAGTGTCAGACTTCTACTGTCTAAAAACCACCCATGTTCCTTCTTACTCCTTTGTGTCCGAGGCCGCGGTATCTCTTTCGAACAACCCGCAGCTACGACAGGAACAAATTTTACTATATTAAAATATTAGTAAAGATCAAAAAACCTAGAAGTTCCTTGGATTGCAAATTAAAAATTAAGTCACAAGTTCTGATTTGGCTGAAGTGTACTTACTGGTCTAGTACGATGCAGTCAGCCAGATATATGTATTTAAGACCTTTTAAAAATATTATGACACCTTTGGTTTCTGCCTAGAAGTTTTTCTTCGGGCCTTTTAAGGTCCTCTAATCATACGCAGAAGTAACTCGCATTCGTAACCTCTCGCTGCGTTATCATCAGCCTATAATGTTCCCACTGCAGGGACACAGGACTCCTCTCTAGGAGAGGGATGGGCTATAATCCACCACGCGGGCCCAGTGCGTTTTGATAGATGTCACATGTCTTCGAATTTTTTGGACATGCTGTTTTCCACACGATGTTATCCTTCACCGTTTTGAGAGCAGTGGTGACGAAATTAATTACACGAAGTAATGCGCCTGCCTGAGTTCGAACCCAGATGGCTTACTGTTCGTAAGTCGGGACCGTATTTTTCTCTTCTAACTCACGGACCATCACAGCCAGCACTAACCAGCCTCCATTAAAAGGCCCAGCTGTTTCTATATTACATAAAACATTATGTCACCCTTATTTTTCCAGAGGTTTTCCTCGGCAGCCCTCCAAAGGTAGCCAAGCTTATTATGTTAAGTTCAGAGGGGTCATCACGGTTCATTACGGTCATTTCACAGAAAGGTAGCAGTTAACTTTACGACGGTTTTTTACTACGTAGCTTGACTTATGACTTGACCTTTAATATCCATTACTTTGACCTCGTTCTAAAGTGGTTTTTTTCTTTGGAAATTGTATTAAGTACTAGCTTTTGCCAGTGGGTTTGTTCGGGTTAATTTATAAATATAAACGTTGTCGAGTTTTCCGGCGTATAAAAGGTAGCCTGCTTTCATTTCTGTATACCTGACAACGTAATGTAAAATTTCAGGATGACTAGTTGAGAAGTTAAGGATTGAGAAGGTAACACACAAACTTATACTTAACTATTATAGTTGGGATTCACCAATTCATGGATTTTAGAATTTTTTAAAAAACATATGTTTTCAAGTATAGTCGTGAGACCATTTGACCAAGCTACGGCTGAAACATTTAAGGTGATGATATTATATGAGTTAGTATTCCTATAACCCTAGTAATCTGTATTCAGGTTCTGTTTAAAAACATCTGAAAGTACATTAATATTTGGGTAATTAAAAAATGTTACAGATTTTTTATGAAATGTCATGGTCAGACGATAAAGATACAATAAAGTAAGACAAGATTACTTCTAGATAACATAGTTAGTACAGTTCTTAATTCTATGTGGGTATACAATATTCGGGGACACCTCTGCCTAACCCTTCGGGGATCACAGTCGTGATGTTGTTTTATGCAATTTCAAATTCTTTTACACAAATATCGCTCCGCCCAAATTCAAAAATATTTTACATTACAGTTCCGAATTAAATTCGGCCATAATAAAAGCTCTCAGACTCACAATTCGTACCAACTACAGTAGTACCGAAGTATTTTACCATACACAATATGGGTATGATGTACCGAAGTATTTTACCATACACAATACGGGTATCATGTCAGAAAATGTGAATAGGAAAACAAAGGAACGAGTATTGCGGTTACAGCTCCACGGAGGCTGCAATCTGCCTAAGTAGTTCTTACTACAGAGTAAACTTTCCGCTATGTTGTGTACCGTTATACAGGGTGTAAATCAACCCATCACACAGCCGTCAACCAAGCATTCTGTACATCAAACTAAGTACCCCTACGCAAAAATTTTTACTGGGAAACGATTTTTTTTTAGGTTCATAAATCACATTTTACGGTTAAACTCGATGTAGCACTGTTAAAATATTGTGCTAGTGGATACTATGAATAGTAAACGGGTCATGGAGGTAATTTAAGTAAAGTTATAACCTGAAAAACTAGTATTTACAAAAACAGCTGTGAAAAATTTGGAACTTTGACCCCCAATATCTCCGTAACTAGAAGGTTCCCAGGTATGGTCTAGAATAAATAAATGCTCGCAGTGGTGGGGAGAACAAGTGCCGTTCGTTTGCGTTAAGGGTACTTTTACACCCTGTACATATGGAGGAGCTCGTGGCTTAATAAGAACTGCCACTCGGGCCGATCTTTAGGTAAAGCTGTGCTTGCCTAGGTCGGTCTGTGGATGGGTGACCGCCCAACATACTGAGTTTCCTCCGTGCCTCGGAAAGCACGTTAAGCTGTTGGTCCCGGCTGCCACATATAGATCTTTGGGAGTCGTTACAGGTAGTCAGTGACCTGAAAGTCTGACCACCTAATAGGCAGTCGCTCCATGTAGTATTCAGCTGCATCCGGTTAGACTGGAAGCCAACCCCAACAGATTGGGAAAAGGCAGACAGATGATGAAGTAGTGTAGTGTAAACGCTTTGTATTTTTTAACCTAATACACGTTATAGGGTACGGTGCCTTCATGAAACCGCCAACCAAGCTTTCTCTACATCAAACTAAGTAAGTCTACGGAAAAAATATTGCTGATAAATTACTTTTTTATGGGCGAAAATACCGAGTTTTACGGTAGGACTAAAACATTACGCTGATAAATGCATTAAATAAGTACGGGGGTCGTAGAAGTATTTATAGCAAAGCTAAACATAAAAAAAAAACTTATTTAAAAAAATACTTGTGAAACAGTTGGAACTTAGACCTTTAATATCTCTGGAACTAAAAGATTCCCGGGTAAGGTTTAGAACAAAAAATATATCGCAATAACGAGGAAAACAAGAGCCTTTCGCCTTCGTTAAGGATATTTGGGGGGTATGAGGAACAGGGTGTAAAGTTCCTCATCCCCCATAGAAAAGGGAGGATCCTCCGACCAGACGGGTGTTGTGTCTGGTGGGCTAACTGCCCTACATATGTAAGCCGGGATTTTCTATATAGGCTAATATCGTGGATAAAGTTGATAGCTCGATGTAGGAATTGCCAAATTAGTTCGCATGTGTTGCGACAGATGTCGCTGTCGCCACAGATACTTTTACACCCATTTTATACCTTATGCCCGCGGCTTCGCTCGGGTGGAGCTCAGTAATTGTCCAACGGGATCGTACAGTCAGTACCCAGCATTACCTGACCCCCTTCTCACACCACTTGCCCTCTTATTTCTTATACTAAGGGTCAGATACTGATGGGCACTGACTGTACTACCGAAATAAAAATCTTTGTGTCGCACCAAAACATAACATAACATGACGCCTGTAATCTCCGAAGGGCTAGGGAGAGGTGTTTCCAATATTACATTCACTATACGACAGTAATGTTTAAGTCCCATGTAAAAGGGGGCGAGCCAATTGCCATCAACCGAGCACACATCCAGACTCCGCAGCTGCTACTGAGAAATTCCACATGGAAAACCCAAATCGAATGGTTTAGCGATATAGTTGAAAATCTGTTAAAGAAAATTGACAGATTATGAGTACCAGTTTCACGTACTTGCGTCTGTTAATCTGACAAAGGCACGTTTATACTAAAATCCATCTTTGTCGCCAAATTGTGGCTATGTTCCTTACACGCGACCGTACCAATTCATCAAGTCACTTCTCTTTTGACATTTTCCTACACATGCTGTTCCACAAAGCCGGGTACTTTCTACACCCCAATTCATTTACACCTGTCGGGTGGTCTCGACTGGAATCAATTTACGCCCCAGCGCTAGCTATGTCGACCCCTTCTCCCCTACGACCCCAGTAAAAAGGGGGAGGATATTGTTGTGTGTATTCGTGAACTTTTAGAATACCTAAATTAAATGGCTCGTGTCACTAATAACATGGCAGTTGTAAAAGTTTTGCAAATGTTTAAATATCAGCCTGTTACTCTGCCTAACCCTTCTGGAATTACAGGCGTGATGTTATGTTATGTTACTGTCACACTGCAGGGCGAAGAATCTTCTCATATCGAGAAGTCATCACCATTGATCACCACGATTGCTCAGGATGATTTCAACGAACAAATAGGGATGTTTCCTGACTAAATAGAAAAAAATTTGATTCTAATTAGTCCGTCTGTTAGATTATATTATCGAAAAATATTGGATATATATATTTTTTATCAAATCAATAAAAATTGACGAAGATAAAACGCGTCAAAGATTTGAGACCCCACTCAAATTATATAAAAGCTCAAAAAAAAAACCAGTAAAAAATTTCATACAAATGTCTTAGAATATGACGTCACACGGGTTTCAAAGCACTGTATAGTTTTCATTGTTAAAAAAATATTATTATAAAAAGAAAAAAATTGTTTGTTTACGTGAAATAATAAAATATGTGTCCAATATTTTTTGGAAATCTATCTGACGGACTAATTAGATTTTTTTGTTACCCTATTCAGGACAGAGATGGCACCAAATAACGGGGTGATTATTTATTAATGGAGGAAAGGAATGCAAGCCAAAAACATTTACCCTTCCATACAAGCCTGTAATTGCTCCATTGGGGCGCAAAGACCCAAAGGTGAAGACCTCATTCGAGGGCAAAGGCATAAAAAATCACAATTGTTGATAATTTCAGACTTTCAGACCATCATAAATTAGGGTTACCTCAATGTTATTCGTTAACCTCAATAACCAATACAAAGGTAAACAAATTAGCAATACAAAGAAAACGCATAAAATATTCATCGTTAATAGTTAATGCAGTTGACCAACTTCTGAACTATTGATTGATGCTAAAGTACTTTACTAAGTAGTTTCGGAGAATGAGGGGTTTCTGAAACTCGAAACTGACTCGTAGTTTATCTTACTGCGAAAAGGCAAAGGAAATGCCACTATTAATTTTCATTTAACGAAATAAAGCTTTAATTTTCACTCAAGTAACAACATTCCAGGCACCAATCACTCAATATGCGACAAAAGACTTTCTAACATCGTTCTTATAAAGAAGATGAGAGACAGTTTAAATAAAAATAGAGGTTGCAAAAGAACCCTTCACGAAACCGTAAAAAAACTTAGCATGTAACAGTAGATCTACAACAAACTATAAAATCATAACAAGTCCTCTGATTTTTCGTATAATTACCTATAATGTGCTTCGGTAAAGGAAGACATCGTGAGGAAACCAGCATGACAAAGATAATCATCGAAGGTGAAAGCTAAGTCAGAGACCATAAAAACTCTGACACAAAGTTAGGCACACACGATAAAGAAAGAAGAAACATTACAAAAATGCAGCGCAAAATTAAACAAAATAAAAACTATTGATCCCATAAACCACAGATACGTCATACTTAAAATAGTGGTGACGTTAACACAACATTCTAAACACGTTTCTGAGTAATTAAGTGTAGAAGAGGTAAATTGGGTTTATTAGGTTATGCAATTCGTAGCATAAAATATGAGCTTGAGCTCACTCTAGCCGACCAATTCTGACATTTACTACATAGTGTAGACGCTTCCAGTTTTCAGTAGTTTGCTAATTGTTTAGGCGTTAATGGAAGCATTTAATTACTAATTTTGCAATTCAAAAGTTTAACTGTTAGTTAGTTTGGTGGACTCGTTTCGAAGCTCTGTTAGTTCTGAAAGGTAAAGCGAAAATGATCTAACTAAAATTTGATTAATTAATGCAAGTTGTAGAGTTTCGAGGGAACTGGCTATTGGTTTTCTCACACTGGTAGCTAGGAAATTAATCGAGCAAAAAACTTTGTGTCGGGAGTTTCAGGAATGACGAGAAGTCTGAGATGAAGACGTAATTGACAAAGGAAAATTGAGCGAAGTGAAGAATAAAATCGAAGACTAGATAAGAGGAGAGAGAGAGTACACAGTAGAGGCACAATCATATTTTTTAAAAGAAACGTACAATAAAATTTATCCTGCGCGAGATACAAACTCGCTGAGTCCAGTTCCAGCCTATGGAAGACGATAAGACAGAAACAAACCACAATAATAGTAAGAATACTCCGAAGCTATTACAATATAATTAAAAATATTGTGTCAACGATGAGAGTAGGGGAAGACCAAAGAGAATCAATTCAATAAAAGTAGAGAAAGACACCAAACGATAGCTGAGTTGTGTGAAAGACGATATGGCTACTAAGGTAATTCCAGAAATTAAAGAAAGTATGAAGACAGAATAAGATCATGAGTATGATGACGGTGAAAGCTATTCTAAAAAAAAGGCGTAATTACACAAACATCTTCAGAACCTTTTGAACCTATTTGAAAAACGTGTAAACTCGCTAATAGTCGTAATATTATTTATTCTGTGTCAGACATACTTGTAGAGACACGCGACACAAATATAGAACTGGGTCAGAAACCGTCCACGATGCGTAGGAGTCTTGTCATTTGCAATTTAAAAGATAAAATAGTGCTGTTTTATGTGCGGTCGTAAAGTGTTTTGCATGTTATTAAATACGTTTTTCATTGTTTTCTTTAATTTCATTATTTTGGTCCATAATTTGTTTAAGTGCTTTAGTTTTTTGCTGTAGTGCAATAAATATATTGATTTACATAGCCTACATACAGTAATGAAAGTTACTAATTTTTTGTAAAACTATCTCATAGCATATTTTGATTGCTCTCTTCATTGCTGTTTTAATTACTTCATCTGATGTCAAACATAAATTACTTCCTACAGCTTCACAAACACCTGTAATTTGTCAATGAAATTAGATATTCATCAATGCAAAGTAATTTGTGTCTAGCGTTGATTTGTTGACGTTGGTTATTAAGCTGCTTGTGAACACTTTGGAAGTTTGTTGTGGTGAATTAATGTGAATACCTTTCGATTTCTTTTGCATATAACATGTGCACTTTTGTCTATCTCTTTACACCTATAGATCATCCTAATTCCTACATGTTATTGGTCTAGCCCGATTTCAGGCCAAACTAATTTGTCCTTGGCTAAACCAGTTAACTGTCCGTGACACCGCTCGCTACGCTCACTCGCCCTTGGTTGGTCGCAGTTCTAACCTAACCTAACCTTTTAGATGGCATGCTCTATGGTCGTCCTTTCGTGATGAGCCCTAGTTTGGCCTAGGACAAACTAGTTTGACCTGGAATCGAGTTTGGCCGGTAATAGAAAGAAGGCGTAAGGGATATGTGTAATCAATACAATTCAGAAATAATCATGTTAAAATGAATCCAGCATATTATTATGATGCGTCACTGACTAATGATTGCTAAAACCGACTTTAAGTTCAATGATCCGATCTGAATCATCAAAATCAGGTAGGAGTCCCTCTTTTTAGAATCGAAGTACACTGTTTATTTGGCTACCCATTCACTATACAATACAAAGTTTATTAAACCGTGTGTTTTACGACTGTTTATGTATCTACCGTGTATGCAACGTGTTTTGTAGTAAAACATTGGTCTACGGGAGTAAACATTGTGTGGTAAAAGCTAGTTAAAAACATTTAATTTTAGACCACGGCCTTGCCGCGGAATACTGTGACGTGTGAGAGTGGGAATATCTTATGAAGCACGATTGTTTTCATTTCGAATTATTTTAATGGATTTTATTATTTTTAACGTCCCAGTATAAAACTTAATGTTTAAATGTAAAAAATGTTTATTCATAATTGTAGAGCTACTCAAACTAGCATTTGCCTGTCACCACATAATATAGTTAGCAAGTTGTATGCTTCTAAGTCAATAGGCCGCTTTTTGTCATATTCCGGCAAATCTTCAAAACGATGAAGGAACACATCGTGAGAAAACTGCCATGTCCGTGGGCCGGAAATTAACCATCACACAATGGATACAATGGATGAAGTGAACATTGGCTTTGTCCGTATCTTACAGAGGAGGCCTGTGTCCGAGCAGTAGGAATCTGAAGCTGATGCAGCCGAATCCAGCGAGTCCGTGTTTAATGCTGAGAATTAGAAACAACATCCACCTCCGGGTAAGAAATCCAATTATGTAATATCTTAGCAGGTTCAAACCGATGACTGATATCCAAAAATAAAATATAATAACCAATCGATTAACTATGGACGATACGAATTCATGAAATGCACTTAGTTTTTTATAGTAAGTAGTAGGTGTACATTTTTCAGTTCATGATCGAGTTTGTTTGCTACAAGATTGCAGAGAATTACAGTTTGATCGTAAATAACATTTTCATACCATACTCGTTGCCAAACGCATTCTGACAGGGTTTAACAAACTCGACGATTCGCGTATTTCCTTCAACTTACTTTATTTACTGATTGGCTAATAAAGATTTTTTTTTTTGTTTTGGGCACCCTAGATTTATACATAACCTAACATCAGTCTGTAATCCTCGAAGGGTCAGACAGAGGTGATATGTGGTGTGGGTTTACCTAAGAATATACTTTCATTTCGCCAGTTATCTTTAATCATTAGCTCGTGGCTAAATAAGAACTGCCACTCGGGTCGATCTTTAGGTAAAGCTGTGCTTGCCTAGGTCGGTCTGTGGATGGGTGACCGCCCGACATACCGAGTTTCCTCCGTGCCTCGGAAAGCACGTTAAGCTGTTGGTCCCGGCTGCCATATATAGATCTTTGGCAGTCGTTACAGGTAGTCAGTGACCTGAAATTCTGACATCCAGTCTTACCAAAGAGTATCGTATTACCTAGTATTAACTGGGTTGTGGAGGTCAGATAGGCAGTCGCTCCATGTAAAATACTGGTATTCAGCTGCATCCGGTGAGACTGGAAGCCGACCCCAACATAGTTGGGAAAAGGCTAGGCAGATGAGTTATCTTTAATAGGGGGCACGCCTATTGCCATTAACCGGGCACAAATCCAGACTCCGTGGCTGCTGCTGAGAATTCCTGACGAAACTAAAAAACAATTTGCTCGACCAGGGAATCAATGACCTCATGGAGTTCAGGCTCAGCAGTCGCGATTGCAAGCAATAGACCGACGAGGCAGAAAAGACATACATTGACGCTATTATTGATGTTCTTCAGAAACATCAGGTGTGTCATATTCGCGAACGTCGTGCATGATTGACCAACCAGAGGTGTGTACGTAGACGATGCAAATCGTGTTTAGGGAAGTTTTACCTACCCCCCTAGGAAAAAAGCGTCTGTTGCAAGTGATTTTGCCAGATAGTTATCACACCAAAAAGTTGAGAAAAAACTCTGAATTCATGGTGCCGTCGGGGCTGCGGGTTGTGCGCAAGAGATACCGCGGCTTCGACATGAAGGGTTAAGAAGGAACATGGGTGGTTTTTAGTCAGTAGAAGTCTGACACTCCCTTTCGCTCTGCCCAAGAGCGGGAGGGGTTATTTGATGATTTCCCACGCCCAAAAAAAAAAAAATGGTGCTTATCATCAATATTCTACCGGCAGCAAACAATTTGCTTAGAGATAAAAAAGAGAGAAAGTTGGAAATAGGTCAGAGTGGAAAAATAGACTCTTTCAGGCAAAGACCCTTAGATGATGATGATGACCACTTGACTTCGTGATAGCGCCTAACCGAAACAAAATCAGAAATCTACACACCAACCAAGTTCTATATAGTAGCCAAAATCGATTGTGAAACTTTTGGCTTTCAGTCTGAATTGCAGACATATTTGTGTATTTAATGCTCAAGACTTATAAAAATATTTCGAGCTTCGCAACTCAAACACGCAATGATACAATTTAAAAATGGGTGCTGTTTGCACGCGAGTAAGTTGTCATGAAGCTATCGTATATAAAAAACTCTACGACTGAGGTCATGGATGAATAAAATGCTTAGTAGATAGGGTGAAAAATGATTCAGGTATTGCAGAAACTAACATTAAAAGACATGATAGCAGTAATGAATACAACGCTCTTTTAGATGAAGTAGTTATAATAAATGTTTTTTCGGCAGCTCTGAGAGATGAAGCTAAAGGATGCCAAAGCCTAGAGAGACGAAAATTGATTCTTTTAAAATCGACAAGAATAAGGAATGTCTTAAGTAAACTAGTCGAAACGCCTGTTTAAACGCAAATACATTTCAATCTATGTTAGTAACACCACGGCATAGCCTTATACAGTCATTAATCACAAATTCTTTTCAAATCCAATAATCAGGGAAAGCATACGAAAACCAGTGATTACCAATTAAAAGGCATGAGTCAGTCCCCTTCAGTCTGGCGAAATTAATTGAAGGGTTTTCAACGATGCCGTGCAGTTAGCATTCGTCAATCATAATAATTGCATGCGACAGCCCCGAGGCATGTCTGGGAATATTTTTTAATAAAAACCCTTTCATATTTTCGTACTGAAATTAATGGCGACCGTCACTGACCATTAATATAAAGCAAGATTGATTTTAATGCACGAACGCTATGGTAAATACGGTGTGATTTTAATTTAATGGTTCAATAAATTTTAATTATGTTTATTTTCCAGTACTTGGTCAACGAGAGTTTATTTGCTGTGAATTTTTAATTTTTGACTCCCATAATTATCACCATCATTTTTAAGTGGTTTTATGTGAAATCTGTTTGTTCATTATTTATAGTCTTAAACGGTTCTGAATGTAATGTTCTATTTAATTTTAAATCAGTGGCATTATCTGTAGTATCAACCTTGTGGTCGGTATTAACATTGACGTTGGTGGATTTACGAGCAATGTCAACAAAAATCGATGATACTGCTAACACGATTTAAATATTCACTATAGTATTTCTTCTTCTTTCATTTGAAAAACAAAAATTCTCAAATCTAAAATTTTTCTTCTTAATTTATGGTGTTTTAGTCCCCTACATTTCTTCAATTTTAGCACTAAGTCTGCTTAAGAATGAACCTGCATGCTTTCGGCATATCGCCATATGGTCTGGGTTCCGTTGAAGGAGTATCGTCACAGTAACGTAACATGTCGGAACGTAACGAGATCTGACACAGGAGAACGCCTCTATTGTAACTCGTTAAGAAAGAAAATTGGGTTAACATATTCGTACATGTAGCTAATGCTATAGAAGCTATTTTCGCAGTTCCTTGCTCCTTGTGATAAGTTTGTAGGGATAGATAAGACTACGTACCGCTTTTCGATACATCAACCAAACAAAAGTGCTGAAGAATATAATGTATGGTAATTTAAAAGCTCTCCTTACTAATCCCGCAACAAGAACTTCTTAGATTAGTAGACGCTCCGCCGTAGACGGTCTTCATAACTCAGAGTTTCGTCGATATATCTTTATAGCACTATCCCGCTCTAAAGTTGGGGTAATGCGGTGAAAGAAAATGTACCAATAATCTCTGTCTGCGTACGTCTCAATCAGAGGGCATCTCTGCTGAATGTCAAGGAGATAGCGATCGCTATCAGATTGCTAGTCTGATGCGAGATTGACGTCAAGATGATGATTGATGATAACTCTGATTACAAGATCATGAAATTTAGGAGTGACATTATTAATTCGTAGTCCTTGCGCATCAAAAGTTCCGACCCTAGCCGGTGTTTTCGATGTTATCTATTACTCTGAGCTTATTCCGGCCTAATTCGAAATCCAATTCACATGCTATCAGTTGTTATCGGCGTTATCACTACGGTTCAGGTACCACTACGTAATTAATATCGGGAGCGCTCACCCTCTCTGAAAGAGGTCGACATTGTAGAACTTGTAGAGTTCCACGGAGAACTCGAAGGTGGCCTGCAGGTCGCTCATGGTTCGTGTGAGGAGCAGGCGCGGGCGCGGGCGGCGCGGCGCGCCATGCCGCGGCCGCTACCAGCCCGAACGGCGCATAGCCGGCGCCGGGCTCACCGCATGGGCCCTCTCGCACTGCACTGACCACACCCGCACACCTCACACCGCACACCGCACTCCACGCGCCCGGCGCTGCGCGATGCGGGCTCGGCAACCGTCGGGCGGGTCCGCGGGTCCGACAGACGCGCGCCGACCCAACGCAGCCGCTGACGCCGACGTACGGCTCACAGTGCGGGAACCAGGAATTCATTTTTTAATAGCGGCCAGCGCGCATGCGCCGCGCCCGTCCCGAACGTAACGACTAGGGTAGGGACGATGCCACCGCCGCGGATAAGCGTGGCTGAGTCGCAACATCAGATTATCTCCATTTAGTCTCGATATTTTCAGACGTTCAACTTGAATCATATTAGGTGAACAAACGTGTTTATGTGTTAAGAACTTTCAGCGTCACCTCTACGAAAATAACCTAAATGAATTAGCATTAGTACTATGTTATTTTCGTGTTGTGTTTTCGGTTGGTTTTGTAGTTCATCTTCTCAGTGAGTGCAAGCGGTATTTGCGTATTCTGACATCATAAATATTATAACCAAATTATTGTCAGCATCAGTTTCAACGAACTGAAATGCCGTACTGAAAAAACAAGCAGCAAATCGAATGAAACATTGAAACTAGATTTATAATCGTCTTGAAGGATATTTTCGGATACCGTGTGAGCGCGTGCCTAGAGGTGCGTGTCTGCCATGCCGAGCACGAGACGCGCCGTCGCGCCGCGTCGCTCGGGCTGCAGCGGCGGCCGCGGCCGAGCCTACCTACCCAGGTGCGCCGGCCCGCACCGGCCGGCCATGCCATGAGCCGCTTCAGATATGTCGCGTGGTAATGCGGCGCGATACTCTCCCGCGGGACTGGGCGACTCTGTAAAGGTCAGGGGGAGGCCTACCCCCCCGCCGCCACCGACCTAACCTTTCTCCTACCTGCCGATCACAAGACTATAATTCTATACCGATGACGCCATTTTATAATACCTGCAGGGGTGCGATTCGGCCGACCTTTATTTGAGCGAGATTTGGTATTTTACGAGACCAGCTAAGCCGATGTTATAGTCAGTTGTGATAGCGGGTATCGCTCGCTGCGGCGCGACGGCGGGGCTCAATTATTTTAAGCTTAGCTCCACGTGTCGTAGTCGTAGTATTTATGTCGAACATTGGACAAGTTTATTTAACCCAACACTTATTTAGAGAAGTTACCTATTTCAAAAATTAAAACTATTAAAAGAAATGTGTTTTATTTAGCACTCCTACACTATTGCTCTTTAATATTACTCATGTAAAGTCGTTGCGTGCTGAATAAATTACACTTCCAGCATAATAATTAGCGTTCCTGAATAGAAGTCTAATAATAATCCACCTACAGATCAACGTCAGCCAACATGAGTTTGTGAATATTTCGAAATAGCAGCAAAATTACATTCGCAGAACGAATGGAAATTTAATTGGAGGTTTGTTGCAAAAGGTCACAGTTCAAGATTGGGGAGGTCGATAATGATTGGTGGGTGAGTTCGGGAAAGGATTGCAGAATAGTGCCGCCTACAGACGGATCAGGCTGCCGAGGGTTCTCCCAATAACTTTGATTGCGCGTCTTTATTCGGGAAATCGGGACCTTTTCAGGAGCCCTGTGAAGTGATATTGAATTGACGAATTCCTTACTTTATTATTGCGCATACCTACGTATATTTATATGATGTTGTTATTTATACGTTTAACCTTTACAGCTGTACATACAGTTATGTATCAGTTGATATCTAAAACGTCGGCCAGGTGTCCAGTGGGGTATTAAATGTCAATGAGATTACGATGCCCGGCCGTACTTGAATGTCAATAAGATTATAGGAATCCCTAGATCATACAGATTTCTGTTGTTTACTTAATGATCATAAACAAGTACGTTTATTAATACAATAAACACGAAAAACATTAAAAAAAATACATAGTTGCCCACCGGTGTCGGAAACTGGGGTCCTGAATTCCTGAGTACAGAGAATGTAAAAAAACCGGCCAAGAGCGTGTCGGGCCACGCTCAGTGTAGGGTTCCGTAGATAATAAAATATTATGTAAACGAAGTTAAAAAAAAATACGGGCAAATGAAACTTGACCTCTGGATTGTATAGGCGCTCATACGATTCAGGGACCAAATTATATTGGTTAACTGCAGTTTCCATCTGTTGTTTCCATCCAAGTTCAAAATAATTTTCCTAGAAAGTCCTTATAAAGTTCTACTTTTCAGATTTTTTTCGTATTTTCTAAACTTATGGTTCAAAAGTTAGAGGGGGGGGGACGCTTTGTTTTTTTACTTTTGGAGCGATTATTTCCGAAATTATTGACATTATCAAAAAATGATTTTAGTAAACCCCTATTCATTTTTAAATACCTTTCCAACAATATATCACACATTAGGGTTAAAATTAAAAAAAAAAACACTTCCCACTTTACATATAGGGGGGCTACCCTAATAAAACATTTTTTTCCAATTTTTATTTTAGCACTTTGTCGGCGTGATTGATACACATATTGGTCCCAAATTTCAGCTTTCTAGTGCTAACGGTCACAGAGATTAAGCGAGGACGGACAGACAGACAGACATGGCGAAACTATAAGGGTTCCTAGTTGACTACGGAACCCTAAAAAGGAACGGTAACTGAAAAATTATTAAAAAAAAATAAAACTTTCCGGACAAAAATTTCGGTGGAATTTGATTAAGGAGGTTAATGCACCCTATCAGTTTGCGGAGGGCTGTCTCTTACACCCTGTGTAATAGGGACTTCGTTACCTATTTATATAGGTATATTTGTAAATCCAGGAAAGAAAAGTCAGAGTAAACAAAAGTTTCCATTCAACTATACAAATACACCTCAACATTATCTATACATGCACCACACACACCTGCACACACACCTGCACACACACACACACACACACACAAACACACGCACACATACACTCAGTCCATTTAATACTTAGATAAAATTAAGTACTTTCCTATTTGCAAACTACTTATTAAAAAATGTTCTTATAATCTATTATTCTGTAGTACTGATGAATTATATATTGCTTGGCTCTTGAATTATATATTCTTGTATTATAATTAAATACTCGAGGGGAATGGTGCTGATAGCCGACATACAGGCTATGCCTAGTTCGGCTACAGACGCTAATCTCTTTGCTCTAACTGAAACTGTTGCCACATTCCATTGTAAAATAGTACTAAGTTGTTTCTGAAATAAATTATTATTATTATTATAAAACTTCTTTTTGAGATTGAAAGATATCCCTTGGGATGCTGGTCTGAAGTTGCAAATAATTACCAACCTATTTCCTGTCTATACTTGAACATCTTCATCGATCACCATTCGTGGATATCCCAGGAGAACTCTCTGTGCAGCGTTTCCTGGCTGCGGTGCAGTAGATTATTATTACGGGGCTAATTTGATAGAGAACATGATTATTTAGTTAGAAAAGAGATTGGTTGTCTCAAAGACTTGCTATGCTAAAAGTGGTAGACACCACACAATTACTTACCTGTAACTATGAGATAGGCAGTCGGTCCTTGTAAAATATTGGTATTTTTTGGGAGGCTGGGGTATCATCAAATGACTCCTCCCGATCTGAGCGGAAGGGAGTGTCAGACTTCTACTGACTAAAAACCAAACATATTCCTTCTTAGCCCTTTGTGTCCGAGGCCGCGGTATCTCTTTCGAACAAACCGCAACCTCGACAGGCGTCGGCCCTTGCAGGCCCCCTGCAATGTTGCTGCCATCTCTTTGAGACGCGCGTGGAACACGAACGCACCGTCGATACGGCCTGTCTTCGTCACAGGACGGACAGACGGTAAGGAAGCCCGTTACTCACCGTCCACAGGCCCTCGCCTACGGTGGCCGGAAGCCATATTGGTATCCAACTGCAATCGGTTATGCTGACGTATTTTTTCACTCCTGAGTATTTGATTTTAACTTGATATCTCCAAGTGTTCCTGAGAAAAAGGCCCCTGACAGACGAACAATAAAAGAGATCCAAAAAAAAAAACACAAAAGTGACCTTTTCACACTTTTTCACTGCTGGACGAATTCAGACGTTTGGCACATGGACCATCCATGAGCTGGGTTAACACACACATCTATACACGGGTGAAGCCTCAGAAGAAAGCGAGTGGCTGATATGCAAAACATGATGAATGTATTCAACGTGTCCAACAAAACATAGACCCAAATCAAAATCAAAAGACGGTATCGAACCGAAGGCAACACACATTGTGACCTAATAATGTTCCACACAGAGCACAAAACAAGACTGCGTCATAGATGACAATACACGAACCTCCCCCTTACAAACTCACAATACGCGACGCCACTACCCACTCAGCATATTGCAAGCCAAAGCTTCGCAAAAGAACAAACATACTGATTTACAACGCCCTTTACTATTCTCATTGCCTTTCTTTTTCCCAACTATTTTGGAGTCGGCCTCCAAATTCCGTGGCAAAATAATAACAGACGTACGGGCAGAGTTATCAAGGTTAAGCAGCGCTTTCCAAGGTTGATTAGTGGATGGGTGACCATCCATACAAACCAAGTTTCCTCCGTGCTTCGGAAAGTACAATAAGTCGTTGGTTGGATGTTATTTGTTGATATTTTACAGTCCTTACAGGAAGATGGAGGGAAGTGGAAATTATGTTTTTCCTACTCCTCCGCTATTATTTTCTGATTAATTTCGTTACGGGATCCAAGACGGGCTTCATTGTCTCGGCGCTTTTCTTGTGGTCGCAACTGTTGATCCTGGCTTACTGGAGTTACAGTGGTTTGGGAATAGTGTGGCTTGTCCCAAAAAAAAAAGAAAAAAAGTCGTTACAGGAAGTCAATGCCCCGAAAGTCTGACCAGTCTTACCATAGGCTATCGTATTACCCAATCCTAACTGAATTGTGGAGATCACAGGTGGAAGCTGATCCCAACATAGTTGGAAAAAGGCTAGGCAGATCATTATGATTGACGTCGGCTTCTAGTCTAATTAGATGCAGCTGAATACCAGTATTTTACATAAAGCTACTGCCTATCTGACCTCCACAGCCCAGCTAGTACTAGGGAATACGCTATCCTTCAATAAGACTGTTTATCAGATTTTTGCCCCCTATCCAAGGCCCTTTTTACTCTTCTTCTATGAATATGTATGTTTGTATCAAGACTGGTTTGCGGTGGATCGATAGCTTAGATATGTACTCACAGTCAGGGCTAGTGGCCTAGCCATTCAGGCTAGGTTGACGGTCGATTAGCGCAGACGGAGGTTTAGTCTTCTTCAATGGATGACAATCGAGACAATTGTGACTCAAACTCAATGACACCATTTCAAATAGTCCGAATGACAGGCACTTTTGCATAGTCAAAAATAAGCTACAAGTCCATCCACAGGCATACCTCTGTGAATGAACTGTAGTGACCTTGAAAAGTATAAAGTCATCTGATAATTCGGTACCCAAATTCAGAACATATTATTATATAGGTAGTAGGTACCTACTAGTGCCCTCTTGCACCTAGGTGCATAAAATAGTCATTCTAGAACAATGGCTGGACTAGATGCCATTTCAAACATCATTGAAAAAGAAAAATCAATAAACTCCGCAGCACCTCCGCAGATATGGTGGCCAGTAGCACATAATACGGGATACTCAATACTCAAACTTTATTTGCATTCCACAATGTGTACTTAGGTGGTAAATTAAAAAAAAATGAGATCATTATGGACCCTGTCGGGCACAGCAAAAGACAAAGATGTAGTAGGAGAGAGGAAGCTTTAAAAATACAAAAAACTATATCTTAAATAAATCCAATAACACCATAATAGGAATTCTTTATTACATAGAAGATTTTATAAATTATTTAATTTTATCGTTTAAATATTCATTTATACTATAATAGCCTTTTTCTATTAAAAATTGTTTTAGTTTTTTTATAAATATGTTTAATTGTTCTTCTTTTTTATTATTTCAGGTAGTTTGTTATATATTTTTAAAGACATTACATAGGGACTTATTGAATGTATTTTTAGTCGAGAAATCAAAATCAAAATCAAAAAAATCAAAACTCATTTATTCAAACTAGGCTGATAATCAGCACTTTTCGAACGTCAAAATTTACTTTACTTTACTTATTTACAAGTGACAGTCCCCCAAAACGCCCCACCCTTCGACACTTCCTAGTGTTTTTGCTGGAAAGAAGAAGTGGCGGAACAAACTCTCCAGCAACACATCTGTCTGTTTGGTTAGAAGAACCAGACTCGATACAATACTATGGTGTAAGTTAATATTACGATTGACTACAATCAATAATATAAGAGAATACGGAATGTTTGATCTTGATTTGTGTCGGAGTGTGAAACGTGATTGTATATCTTCGCGCTTTGTGTAAAACTCTTGATATTTACGAACAAATTTGCAGGTTTCTAATATGTATATACTGGGGAGAGTTAAGATATCATAATATTTACAATGTTTATTATTTTTTGTTTGGAGTGCCCGATATTTAGGCACTGTTGCAAATAAAGGTAAATATCCCGTTTTAAGTGTGACTAACCATGTCAGTTTAAAAATTGATATAATACAATTTTGGTTACCAAACGTTTGTCCATTTTTTTTGGTGGGTGGAAAATCATCTAATGACTCCTCCAGCTCTGGACAGAGCAGAAGGGAGTGTCAGACTTCTACTGACTAAAAACTTTTGTTCTTATATAAAAAAAAAATGCCGTTTAATATTTTCTATTCTTAATATACCTGCAGCCCTTACGAAATCACACAACTCAATCGCAATACGAATCAGAACTAACCCCCCAATTTACTACTGCATACGGCATCACACAGTATTTCCAAAACGTGCAATCTAAATGCAAATCACGCGCGCCATATACCCGTAGCTATCAGCGAACTTAACGTTACACTTTACTGGTCTTACTGGGTCTTACGGTTTTTAGGGTTGCGTAGTCAACAAGGACCCGTTATAGTTTCGCCATGCCTGTCGGTCTGTCTGTCCACAGCTTAGCTCAGAGACTCTTACTACTTACTAGAAAGCAGTAATTTAGAATGAATATACAGATTATATGTAGTACTGCCGGCAAAATAAAATCTCAAAAAGTATTTTTTGGGTATATCCTGTACTTACCTACACGTAAACGGGGATGTATTTTTTTCTCGCGTAGCACATAATGTCGTGACCTTTGGCAGTCGTTACAGGTAGTCAGTGATCTGAAATTCTGACATCCAGTCTTACCAAAGAGTATCGTATTACCTAGTATTAACTGGGTTGTGGAGGTCAGATAGGCAGTCGCTCCATGTAAAATACTGGTATTCAGCTGCATCCGGTTAGACTGGAAGCCGACCCCAATATAGTTGGGAAAAGGCTAGGCAGATGTAGCACATAATGTCGTGGATAGGACTTTCATAAATTTGGCAATTTTATAACGTGAATGGATATTATTTTGGAAATAATGTATAGAAGCACAGGTTTTTTAACTGCAATTAATGTACGTTTGCCTTGATTATTACAATAAAAATCAGCATATTTTGATGGGCAACTACCGAACCCTACATTGTGCGTAGCCCGATACGCACTTGGCCGGTTTTTCTCACTATTCCCACATTTCAGCTGCAACCGACGAAAAGAGGATGCTCTAATTTCGAGGCCTTAGTTATTTATTTATATGTGATACGCGGACGGTGAGAATGTCTGCGGTATCTTTGTCTAAAGGGTTTGTTTTCAGTTTGTGGTGAATATATTTTTAGTAAAAGTTGTTGTCTTATGTAGTACTTATTCTTCTTAGGTAGCCATTCATACTAAAATAAGCATTAATGTTACTTTTGAATTAAACTCAATGGTTGAAAGTTTAGAGTTAAGTGTTTTAATAAAAGAGCACAAAAAAGCTCTCAAAACAACATTTACGCAACGGTGCCTGGGTAGTCTTTCAGTTTCAGATACCTAATATGGCCGATCCTGGCTCATTGCGTAAAAGAATGTCTATAGGCCCTTAAATTACTTTAATAGTTACGTCTCAATATGTCCTACCTAAACAAACAATATCCCTTAATTTAAGCGTACTTATAAAGAATATCTTCCAGCCACATCAACTACCCAGTGCGACAAATAATAGTCGAATAGTCAGTAGGTATACGTATTAACGAGAATGATTGACACCTACAAAGTCGATTACACTGCCGCTGACGTCAAAACTGTTATCGAAAGTAGTACTTATATAATATTTAAGGCGTCCTACGCAAAAGTTTCAAAAGGCCGAAAGTTCAAGCACCTTATTGTTTATGGATTATACATCTGTAAGCCGCCTTAACCCTTAAAGTTTTCGCGGAGTATATCAGAGGTATATCTTTGAATTCATGCAAGCCTAGTACTTAAGTATGTAATTAAAAAACATACTTTTTGAGTCTAGTTTATCGTGCTCAATTTATTATTGTTGTGTTACAGAATGGTCTTCCCACACACGGAGGACTTTAAAAGAGAGTAATCAATGTCTCTGATTTTGCAAGCATTGCGTGAGGTACCAACGTAGGTACTCAGGAATCTGGCACACGGATTTACCAGACTCTAACTATATAACGTGATACCCGTTGCTGAAATCCTTTTGTAATTGTATTTTGCTAATCCAGAGGATCCGGTTGTGATTTTCTGTTGTGTTGTGACAGGCAAATAAATTAATAAAATGTTGATTATTAAACATAACATCACGCCTGTAATTCCCAAAAGGATTAGGCAAAGGTGTACCAATTAGCACACCCACATAACCCGCATTTCACCAGTTATGTTTGTGTGTAATAACCTCGCGAGCCTATTTTTAACCGACTTTAAAAACAAGATGAGGTTCTTACTTGATTGCAAAATTGAAGAAAAATTATCAAATCAAATCAATCTTTATTATCTTTATTTTTTTTTATTATATGTTACTAGCTGACCTAGCAGACGTCGTCCTGCTCGGACAGCAGCGCCACCTACCGGGTCCAATTGTAAATATAAACCATTCTCGAATCCACTGGAATATCCCCAGAAAGTTTCATCCAAATCGGTCCAGCCGTTTAGGAGGAGTTCAGTGACAAACACACGTACAGTAGAATTATATAAATACTAGCTGTTCCCGGCATGCGTTGCAATGCCCTTTTTCCTACCTACTACCTGCCTGTGTACCAACTACCTACCTACCTACTACCTCCTACCCTACCTACCTACTACCCTACCTACCTACTACCCTACCTACCTACTACCCTACCTACCTACTACCCTACCTACCTACTACCCTACCTACTACCCTACCTACCTACTACCCTACCTACCTACTACCCTACCTACCTACTATCCGACCTACCTACTACCTTACCTACTTACTACCCTACCTACTACTCTACCGACTACCCTACCTACTCTACTATCCTACTTACTACCCTACCTACTACTCTACCTACTACCCTGCCTACCTACCTACCACTTTCTCACCTTTTAAACCTTCCCTGGACTTCCACGAATAATTCAACACTCTAATTAGCCAAATCGGTCCAGCCGTTCTCGAGTTTTAGCGAGACTAACGAACAGCTATTCATTTTTATATAATATAGCTGTACCCCGCGTGCGTTGCAATGCCCTTTTACCTGACTACGTACCAACTACCTACCACCTACCTATTACCTACCTACCTACATACTACTAATTTCTCACCTTCTCTGGACTGCCACAAATGTTTCAAAACCAAAATTAGACAAATCGGTCTAGCCGTTCTCTAGTTTTAGCGCGACTAACTAACAGCAATTAATTTTTATATTATACGCAAACACCATTTGAAAAATCGTTTTTCTTTCGGGAAAGAAACAGTTATTATTTGTGATTATTGTGATAATGTCGTATGGTCTGTTTGAAGTTGTCATTCGTTGACTGAACAACTGAACGTCACTCAATTGTTTTGCCTTCCCGGAACCTCTCCACTAACACTTGAACTTTATGGGTACGGTATTAAAGCTCAAATTGATTTTACGTTTTAGTTAGAAAACGTTTGTATGGGAAAAAGAAAAGGGCTGTTTTTAGGGCTTTTCCGGCCATTATTCGAATTTTTCTCGCCGTAAAAACCATCCTTGAACTTCAACGAACATTTAAAAAAAAAAATCAGCCAAATCGGTCAAGCCGTTTTCATGCCAAGTCGTGACAACGGAAAACGGGTTTCATTTTTATATATATAGATAGATAAAGATGATAATTTACTAACCAGATGTTATACAGCTATTCACTGCACTGCGGCAAAATAAGTCAATCAACAGCTCTCGACAACTTACACATTCTGAAAAACTCATAATTATACAATCAGTGCCATAATAATTAAACCCTAGGAAGTAATCCTGTTCAGCCACGAGCCCTAATTTGTATCCACTTAGCAAAATTCCAAAGCAATTTTCTCGCGAAATTACAGTTTCTACTTTGAGATAAGACCTATTTCCCCGTCGGGGCTGCGGGTTGTTCGAAATAGATACCTCGGCCTCGGCACAAAGGGCTAAGAAGGAACATGGGTGGTTTTTAGTCAGTAGCAGTCTGATTCCCTACCGCTCTGCGCAGAGCGGGAGGAGTTATTTGATGATTTCCCACCCAACAAAAAAAAAATAAGACCTACATATTTCGTAATAGTACGGTTTCTTACCCGTGTCCGTTACCCGTAGTCCCGGTGGGTCGACCTATTACAGGGTCACTTTTAAAAGTAGCTGCTTGTATACATATTGATGCTCGCGACTGTACAACATCATGCACAGATCCTGATGCGGCGGAGACAACCGGTTACCGAGACCTTACGATATGCTCTAATACTCGTCAGAATTCACCTCCAGTACCACGGCCAATCTGAAGGAGTACTACTTACGAAAGTACGAGCACTATGCATCCAGCCAGATACATTACAGACGAGGGACTTAAGAGTGCTACACATGAAATATAAGCCCACACGCGGGAATACTTAAATATTTGAGAAGATACTTGCGTTTGCGAAAAAACAACATTTATTTCCGAGCCTCTGGGGCCCAATGGACTCGGCGGAGGAGTGGGCGTGACAAGATTCCTACCACTCTGCCGGATGGACATAAATCAAAAATGTGTGAAGGAACGAAATGAATTGGAAGATAAATGTTGTAATCGGAGATTTTTTGTTTCCTTTTCCGGTGTTTAAAAGTGCATTAGGGAAGTTGTTCTATTTTATGGAAATATGGGAAAAAAAATCACGTCTTTTTCCGATGAGGGTAGGCAGAAACCACAGAATGCCACCTCCTATGATCCTGAAGTCCTTTTGCTTCGTCCAGGTTCATAGATCTCGCCATACGCGCACGCCTGTTGCGACACCCTGATCTTTCTGAAGAACATTAAGAACATATAATTATATCCGTGTAGGGCGTCCCCTACGTTAGTCGCCTTCACATAACCTCTCCACATAACCAAACCGTCTAAGCACACTATTTTCAATTTTTGTTACTACCTCGTCCAATAACCCACCGTTTGGGTTTCGTCGCATACGGGTACAAAAACTTGACTACAATATAAATTTAAGCAAAACTAACAGTTTATCAAACACATAACATAATGTTATGTTATGTGTTTGATAAACTGTTACAGCTATCGACCTTTGGAAATTGGTGTATTTTATACAAAGAATAAAAAGAATTATCAAAAGAAGCAACTCATAATAATTGTTTTAACAGCTCTTAATAGATACCGAACTGTTTGTATTTCGAGCGACAGAGATAACGCTCTACGAAGCCGAAATTAGCCGATTGTCTCTTTCCAAAGGTCGATGTGCAATATTTATCGCCGGGTACTATACAACTTACTGTATTTCTAAATCAATAGACCGCTACATAAGGCAGTTTCACGCAACTTCACTTTGAACTTTTCGCCTCTTCCATATTTTACCAGCTTCTCATATATATAGGTAAAACATCCTATCTACACGCGAGTTGATTGGGAGTTATCCCCTACCTCTTCTATATCAGCTACAAACGCATAAAGAAGTACTTAGGTAAGTAATTTTCAGATTATCGGATTGTACGAGCTTTCTGAACAAATAGAAAACTTGCTAACTCACGGTAAACTTTTTCGTTTCGATTAACCATTATCGTAAATAAAATACTGTAATTGTGTTATTGGATAATAAAATTAAAGAAAAAACTACGCTTTTCTTCTCCTTATGCACCAAACAAAATACCTAACGTAATAATACCTAACTTAATAATGCCTACGATAGCATGTAGCTGCTCTACTAAAAATCCTAATATAAAAACAGGTATGCAAATCATAAATGGCTCAAGAATAACCCTAATATACACGATTATCCTGATATTCAACAATAAACTCGTAAAGTAGGTCTTACTACACTTTCTGCCTCGCTTTACAGCACTAGGTACGTTTCACATCACTCATTACATCGGCTCTCGGCACTCGTCCATCGGCAGTCGGCCTCGGCTTTGGGGTTCGACCGCTGGAGGGGCAGAAAGCATGCGAGTGCCAAATGTAGCACATGCCGAACAAATGGAACGGGACCAATGGGTGCCGTATTCTTTAACTACCAAGTGTCCGACTTATCTACTGAAAAGAAGAATAATAAAAACCAAATTACTGAAAGGAACTTTATGATATTTGTATGGTACCAATCGGAGACCCTTCATCCTTCCACACAAAAAGAATAATTTTCATAAATGACGGAGATGTAAGGTCACAAATATAAAAAATGCAACCAAATTGAGATCCTCTTATTTTTGAAGTCGGTTAACAAGTGACACGCATGAAAATTAAATTAATAAGATAATCTCAATCATGCAGCAGATTTACCTGTGCGTTCAAAGATAAAATCAAACAAAACAAAAATGTTTACGATAGTCAAAATATTGAAAGAAATCATACTGTAATGTGTCGTATATTTCTTAATTATTTTTCATTATTATACACCTTCAGAACTGCAAAACAATTCCATTACAATAAAAAAAAAACATTAGAAACATTCCAGAATAGGGCCGCAGGTATCGTTTTGTGTAGCGCTAACGACACCTAGCAACCACTCCCTTTAGCCCGCTGTGGCAAAGGCAACAGAAAGGAATAAGTATTTACCTTACTACCATGCAATTTTCCTTTACAATCCTTTTGCTATGAAACTAGGCTAACACTGATATCTTTTTTCAGAACAGAGTGGAATAGCAATTACTTAATGTTGTTTAATTAATATTTCTCGTGAGGTCTGGTGATTTCGTTTACTTTCATTTTTCAGGTTTTGTCACTTACGCGGTATCATTTGATTTGTTATGTTTTGATATACGAGTACCTATTTTAAATGATCTGTAGTTTGGTGGTTTACCCGTACAGATACCTAAAAATAATGCGTATAATCCTTTAATTACTAACGAGGTAATTTATGTCTAGAAGTTTATACATACTGTACGTTAGTATATTTTGATCTGTATAATGGTAGGTACGCACTTAAAGTCCGTTTCACGAAAGAAGTCCCGCGGACAATTGTGGAACTAAATTTAACAGATCGGCCATGTTGTCGTTTGTCGATGTTATCAAGGTGCGTTTGTTGTGGTAGATATTTTGTGAGTTTATTATTGGATTAGTGCGTTATAAGGTTTATTTAAGATGCCAAAAGTTGTGAAACAACATTATGTCGCGCGACTTCTTTCGTGAAATGGACTTTACCCATAAAGTTTCTGTATTCCTCGGTTAATATAAATCGCAGTCAATCTACTACTTCCTCTCTGAATTCGTTGTTTATATCAGATTGAATTTTTTTTGCCTTGCATTGTTTTATTCAGATTGATTTATGTGTATCCTGCGGCGATGCCAAATATTATCGTTTTGTATTCATGTGCCCAATTTTCGTTAATTTATTTTTGGCCGAAATGGACAGTTTTGATCCAAAGTGGTAGACTTCTCAAAGAAAAAATAGACGCCTTTGCTCTGAAGTAAATTGCATGTTAAGTATAATTCACGAAAAGTTGAAAACCTCTAGTCAAAGTAACAGCGTTTTTAAATTCCTAGGTCGGTTTTCGGTCGAGGAGATTTAATAAATCCTTGCTGAACTGCGGCTACGATTTTATAATAGACTGCAAAATGTCAAAGTTACGCTGTTCCTTTTGACGTTGGCAGCTCTAGCAAATTGCACCTAGCAGACATTGTTAAGATCCAGATATAAATGAAGGAAAACAGAAAAAAGCCGGCAAATGTGGGACTCCTAATTATAGCCTTTCATAGAGCAGGCTCACTGGCTCATTTCTCTGTCGTTAGCCACTTTTGTACTTGACAGTAGCTCTTTTGTGAAAGCATAGATTACAAATGATTTCAAACGTGGAACGCGCGGGTTAATTCATGAGCACTGAAGACTGGGAGCGGTGAATGGAGAACGTAATTATTACATTCATCCCAACCGCTAACGAAGAATATTATTTAAATAGAACACGACTTTTTTTCTTATTGGTGTTGCTTCGGAGGATTTTTAAAAATAGTTTAACTGCTGCACTCAGAGAGCTTTAATGATTACTTAGGCCATCACTTAGTAAAGGTTTTGACAGTTTTGTCATACAAAAGTATGTCAAATCTTTACTAAGTGACGGCTTAAGTAATCATTAAATATCTCTAGTATCTTAAAATGATTAACAGGAAAATCATATCCTAAGATTTGTTCCGAATTCAAATCCCAAAGTTAGCTGAGCCCCGAACAGCATCTCTTTTCTAGAAACGTACAGGAAAAAGTCATTCTTCCTTTCCCAAACATAATGTTTACTCTCAAAACAAACATTATTTCGTTAAAACAAGTGTTTATGGTCGGAATGTAGGGGCGGGAACATCGGTGTCAGAGTGAAATGACTCGTCTCGCTGCTGATGAGATTTTTAACGAGCGCCGAACGTCCACACTGTGCATGGCGGAAAACGTCCAATTAATTTGTAACATCTATTTATATTGCCAATTTTATTTTCTGTTTCCTCGTTCCGTAATTGTATTTGAACGTTTGATGTTTTTGTTTTATATCTAGGTAGATTTGGGTGCTGCTGGACTGTTCGAAAGCGAACCGCGGCTCTGGAACGCAAAGGTATTAGAAGGAACACGGACTGGTTTAGTCTGTAAGAGTCTGACACTCCTTTCTGCTCCGCCCAGAGTGGGGGGAGTCATATGATGATTTCCCATTCGTAAAAAAAATGATATGTCTGGGTACATAAGTGAGTTTAGTAAATGTGTTTCGTGGTGATTTACTAGGATAAAAAGCAGCTGACAGCTTCTGCGTTGGACAGTAAAGTGTTACAAAAAGTCGGGCAGGTACGCCGTGAGATATTAGTCGCTCCTACATTATGGATGCTCTCATGGGACTTCGGGCATAGAACTGGAAAATACTTGAACCTATCTAGTTAGACTGAAGGAATAGTGACTAAGTGAGCAAAAACCAACCCAATCACGTCATGAAGATGCAGGTTTGATTGGTGCCGATTTGCTCGTACTGGGAATTTGTGTATGTATACAAGCACACATAGTGTATTTTTGCTAGAAAAACCATAAAAGAGTCATCATCTGTCGGCTAGCAGTCTTATTAGATGCAGCTGAATACCAGTATTTTTTTACCTCCATCCTCCTCTTTCTTATTCTCAATCTCTTTCTCATTCTCATTCTCTTTCTCTTTCTCTTTCTCATTCTCTTTCTCATTCTCTTTCTCATTCTCTTACTCATTCTCTTTCTCATTCTCTTACTCATTCTCTTTCTCATTCTCTTACTCATTCTCTTTCTCATTCTCTTTCTCATTCTCTTTCTCATTCTCTTTCTCATTCTCTATCTCATTCTCTTTCTCATTCTCTTTCTCATTCTCATTCTCTTTCTCATTCTCTTTCTCATTCTCTTTCTCATTCTCTTTCTCATTCTCTTTCTCATTCTCTTTCTCATTCTCTTTCTCATTCTCTTTCTCATTCTCTTTCTCATTCTCTTTCTCATTCTCTTTCTCATTCTCTTTCTCATTCTCTTTCTCATTCTCTTTCTCATTCTCTTTCTCATTCTCTTTCTCATTCTCTTTCTCATTCTCTTTCTCATTCTCTTTCTCATTCTCTTTCTCATTCTCTTTCTCATTCTCTTTCTCATTCTCTTTCTCATTCTCTTTCTCATTCTCTTTCTCATTCTCTTTCTCATTCTCTTTCTCATTCTCCTTCTCATTCTCTTTCTCATTCTCTTTCTCATTCTCTTTCTCATTCTCTTTCTCATTCTCTTTCTCATTCTCTTTCTCATTCTCTTTCTCATTCTCTTTCTCATTCTCTTTCTCATTCTCTTTCTCATTCTCTTTCTCATTCTCTTCTCTTTCTCATTCTCATTCTCTTTCTCATTCTCTTTCTCATTCTCTTTCTCATTCTCTTTCTCATTCTCTTTCTCATCTCTTTCTCATTCTCTTTCTCATTCTCTTTTCTTTCTCATTCTCTTTCTCATTCTCTTACTCATTCTCTTACTCATTCTCTTTCTCATTCTCTTTCTCATTCTCTTTCTCATTCTCTTTCTCATTCTCTTACTCATTCTCTTTCTCATTCTCTTTCTCATTCTCTTTCTCATTCTCTTTCTCATTCTCTTTCTCATTCTCTTTCTCTTTCTCATTCTCTTTCTCATTCTCTTTCTCATTCTG